>JACSVZ010000004.1:19010263-19610263 GCA_014706295.1 Lycocorax pyrrhopterus obiensis
TCAATGATAAAGGTGAAAAATAAAAGTTAAGAAAACCTACACCTAGAACAATGTTAAATAGCTACTGACAAAAAAAAAATCAGTATAATAATGTCAAGCCTAATACTGTTTAATAGTATGTTTTCACAGCTGTAATTTTAGTTTCCCTTTATGACACCTTAGCTTTCTTCAGCTCTGACATGTAATTGTTGTATTTTTTCCCCAACTGATGGCAAAATTAACATGTTGTTCTGAACCTACTGCAGACAGAGCAATGGCCACATGTAATTCCAGCGAGCACAGAGGAGCAGTTGGTCAAGGTGGTCCAGGGGGGCTCCACTCTGCACCCTTGTGGGTCAGGCCCTTGTATCTCAGTCCTGAAAGCACTTTGAGACAAGCCCATGCTTAAGCACACTCAAGCAATTAACAATAAGATGTGCCTAAGAGTTTGTGAGACCAAATGTTTGAAGCCCAGTTCAGGAAGGTTACTTCAACATGTGCTTAACTTTAAGCAAATCAGCTGTTACACTGACTCCAGTGAGATTACCAGAGAGCTCAAGATTAAATATAACTTTAACTTGTTGCATTAGAGCTGTGCTTTGCAAGGAACTGTTTTATATGATGTCTTTTTAGTATGAAGCAACTTGAAACATATCCCCAGATTGTGTAAGCCACCTAGGTATGTTCCTAGTGCTCCTGTACCAACATTTTGGCACCCAATTTCAATTACCTGATTAATGTAACACCTTCAAAACACAAATACTTTAGTAACTAACATTAGAGAAGTATCATTTGACATAAACCATTGATTCAAAATATTTCAATACCCTATTCACTAAGCATTCTCATTACATATTTATTTTATATACTTACCAGAAAAGGCATTTACCCTTGTCAAAAGTTAGTAAAAAAAGTCTTTCATGACACCTTCTAGTCAAAGTATGCTTTAAACCATTATTTCCTGAACAGTATAGAAGTTAAAAGTTATGTGATCCAACTCAAAGAACAACAAAAAAATAACCCCCTGGACCTCCACCCATGTAATCCCAGCCATTAAGTCTCAAACAACCCAAATTAAAAAAAAATAAAAACACATCAGAACACTCCACCATCACCAGAAACAAAACAAACACACACCCTTACAGGGCCATGACAAAATATACTTTTAACAGTATAAAACATACTAGGAAATTGTATAAAACCTTCGATAATAAAGATAAATTTAAAATACAGCAATTTAAGATATCTTAATTCTAAACATATAGTCCAAAATATTATTTTAATATTGTAGTTTAAGATAGTGAAAATATTACTTCTTTAATCTAACTTTTAAAAAAATTCAATATACCATTCCTTGCAAATAACAAGGCGCTATTACACAAGAAAGCAGCCTGTGCTCTTGAAGTTGATTAGTTACTCAACAGAAAATACCTTTCTTCCCATTTAGAAATCTACACTGACAACAGTTGACTAACTCTGCTGTAATTTTTTTTTTCCTCTTTAAAATTCTCTCCTTGCAACTATGAAAGTGCTGGAGATACCAATAACAGAGGATCATAGTCCTGTATGTTCAGGTTTCTGGAAAAAGAAAATAATTCATATACTTTTTTCTTTTTAGGTCTTCATAGGAGGTATTATTTAGGCACACACTGATGCACTATCAGCTCACCAGGTGAAATCAATTTTGTGAGGAACATCACTGCATTTCCAGCTTTCTCTCTTCTCTTCCCTTGTAGTACCACCTTATGCAATTCGTAATATTTTACCTACAATTTGCAACTACTATCTTAACCTAACTTTGAATTGATCTTTTTTCCCCTACACACAAGTGATAGAACTCAGGGCATAACAGGATGATTCTGCAAGGGAAGGAGAAATTTCCAGTATATAATTGTGTTGTAAAGCTGAGAATAATGCAGTATGGACACACCCATAAACAGGCTTGAGAATTAATAGATAAATCACTGGTAGAAAGAGGCAAACTGAAAAATTAAGTCCCCTTTTGGGAAAGCTCTTGTGACTGCTAAGTCAACAGTCACTTGATATTAAACAGAGTATTTGAAAATCTTTCTCAGCACTTCTCCTCACAGTATTATTACTGTTAGCATCATCAAAGGAACGAATGCAGATCCAGGATGTGTAGGTTTACTTCTTTCAGAAACCTGAACTTACTTTTGAAGAAGCTGGTGACATAAAACAACAGGCTGTATGATACTGAAATACTATTATTTCCACACTTCCAGACTTCTGCCTGCTTCTAACTTCTCATTTATTCACAGATTTAAGAATTACCTGAAATAACTTGTGAATACCTATTCCTTTTAAGGACAGCAATAAAATGATTGTAAATATAGCCCTTACAACAAACTGCATCCAATTAAAAAAGTAAAATATTATTAACACTAAATAATGACTCATTTTGAAGTCACTGTTTTCAGTATTCAAATTAATTTGATTTTAATTTAATTGTATCTAGCTGTGAAACAGGAGCAAAAGCCCCTTTTGAGCAGTGTTCTCTTGCTCCCGTAAGATAAAGAAGCAGAATAGCTGCTCAAACAATGGTTACAATATGTACAGAGAAGTGAAACAAGGCAGAAGCAGGAAGGAACACACAAACCAAGCAGCATTCTAACTAAATTTATATTCACTTCAGAGTTTCACTGGAAATTGTCAAAGACTTCACAATTAAAGCCCTGGTTATTATGGGCTTCTATAATTTTTATTTTTCTCTCTTAAAGCGCGAGGTACCAACCTGCGAACGAACTTGGAGGTGATCTTGCTGATGATGCCCGTGGATGTTCCCCTCCTGGCGTGTGCGAACGCCCCGGTCTCGTGGGACGGCGAGGCGGGCGGGCCGTTGTAGGTGGCGTTGCGCCGCTCCCGCAGCTGCTCCCCGTGGAAAGTGCTGCGGCTGGAGCTGCCCCGGGGAAAGCGGGTCCGGTCTGGAGTGGTAGTGCTAATGCTATGAGCAGATGGGGAGGCAGCAGGCACTCTTTGAGTTGCACTGCTGGGAAAACAGAAGCATAAATAACGAGAAAGACTAGGCTAAAAGCCCTCCTACATGACAACTGTTTCTCAAAGACAGGAAAGAAACCCCCGCTCTTGATTCTTTTTAAAAACTGAATGTGCTACTGATTTGCTTTTGTGATTCAAACTCAGTTTGATTTTACAATGAAAATATCTCTTGATTATTTCTATCTCAAGTATTAGAGCTGTTAAAAAAAAGTATACACAGATAATAGGACAAAAGTAGAAAAGTGTAGTGGGATCTGAAATGTTCCCAGCTCTCTTCTGGAAAAATGTGCTCATTAACACCCTTAACACAAGCACTCCCAAAAAACTTAATAGATATTTCTTCAGTCATAACCTGACAGAAATAAGTGTATAAAGCTATTCAGGCAGTTAATAGTAAGAACAACTATACTGCAGTGCTTTTAGATGCCAATGAGCTGAGCAACCTACAAATCAGAGAGGTTAACATTCCAGTATTTAATTTCAATTTATGGTGGCCTGCATTGCATGGTCCCATCTTAAGTAGTCAAGTTTTTAACTACTTAAGTTTTCCAGAAATTTCCAGAGGGAGGCAGTCAAGGAACTTTTTTAACTGTATGCAAACACATGCCATGAACAAAACCAGGCTTAAATCATCTGTAATACCCGTGATATTCGAGCAAGTTTAAAACCAGAACACGAGGCAGTTTTGACTGGATTACAAACACTTTGAAGTCTATCATGAACTGAACAACAGCATTTCTGAAGGGCACAGCAATGAAGAAATGCCCATCAATCTGTTACCTTGGTCGGTAAGCTTCAGTACCATCTTTGATGGTTGGCAGTGTGACTTTGATAGGGTGACCAGAGGCAGACATTGACTTTTGATGCCGAGGGCGCGTGGAGACAGAGGCCACTGCAGAGCCTGCGGAGGATGTGCTGCTTGCAGACATTTCCGTCAGGCTTTTGCCACGGCAGCAAGGCAGCAGGGATGGACAAATGACAAGGGAAAAGAAAGGTTAGTGTAAAACCCCTTAAAAAAGAGAAAATAACTCATTTCTTCTTATAGAAATCAGCAGTGCTGTTTAATTAAACAGAAGACTGAGTGATCAGGCTGCCTTAATCAGCTAAAGTAAAGAATACAGAATTCTGAGAAAATTATGTTCATCCATAAATGAATTCTCCATATATGCTAAGTTAGGCCTTTTCATTCCTCCCAAGACTAAAGCTTACACATTATTCAAAGCAATGAAGAAAGACTACAAAGAATACAAGGACATAATAAAAAATACTGAAAAAGAAATTCACAAAGACTTAAACAGATTGATTAAATAGACTCTCCTTTTGTGAATACCCTTATTTACAGTTAAAACAAACATCTAAAACTTGAAACATTTGGAACTGCTGGCACATTATCACCTAGAAGTGACTGGTTTTTAAAGGACCAATTTGTCCTCCTCTGGACTATCCCAGACACTGCTGGGCTGAGTCAACCCTTTCAAAGTACAGTTCCTTCTACCAGTACTTTTATTTCTCCTTCCTTAAGTGGCAAGAAAGATGGAAGTAGTGGCAAAACTGTTGTGCCATTAATTTTTAAAACAAAAGTCAAATGAATTAAGGCAAAATACAGCTTTGCCTCTACAAGCATAAGTGAAATTGCATTAATAATGTATTAGCAACTGGAGTCCCACAGCCAAATAATATCTGTAGCAAAGAGGTAAAGATTTCAGATGAACAATTCGATGACAAGACATTCAGCTACACCAAATCCAAATTCATTTGCAACACATATCTTGTAAGAAAGGCAAATAATACAACTCAAAAGAAAATTCTTCCTCACTTTTCAGAATATGCCTTAAGAACTGGGCACAATATTCATTGCCCTCATGAAAGGAACAGGGATTAAGAATCTTTCAACACTATAGAAAAAAATTGAACTGTAAAACGAAAAACTTTGAAAAAATCCCTTCTCTTTATAGTGTTTTATGCATTAAATCTCTTGAAAGAAAAATATGTTTGTGAGATCAGAAAAAATATTGTAATATCTATTTTAACCCTCTATGTAAAAAACATCTGTTACCTTCTTTCTTTTCAAAAATGGATGACTACCCTTGTTCAAATATTTGAAACTATACACAAAACTATGGGAAAACACTTTCGAAAGCACCCATCCAATAATTTGAAATTAAAGTGCTTTAAGGAAGTACATTAAAAAGCAGAAATCTAATTTTAAGTGTTTAATTAAATAGTTGTATTTTATGTGTTCCACAGCTCATCATTTTGTTGTAGCTGAACAACCCTATAGTTCTCTTATTTCCAAAACTGTATGCATCATTAAAAAATTCAAACACTATGACAGAAAACAAAAGAAAACTAGTTTACTAGATTATGCTATTTCATGCTATGAATTTTTTGTTCATTTTACAGTAACTGTTGTATTTGAATAGCTTAAAAAGCACCAGAAAAAGACCTGTTATTTGAATAAAAAAAAAAATTGGATTTTTATTACTCTCCAATAAAACCAATATTTTATTTTTTAGTCAAGTACAGTGGTTAAGTAACACCAGGGATGAACAAAAGATTTTTAAAAAGACTAACTGGCAGTGTTAAACACAATACTACTTAACAAAACATACTAAACTGAGCTTGTCATCCCACAAATAGACACAAATGGGTTACCATCACTATGAAACTATTATTTAGGCCAAAAGCTTGTACTGAAAACAATTGACAAATTTTAACCATTTCAGCTTTTTGAGTGATTAGAGGGGAAATTAAAAAGGATCAGGCTACACTGTCAGAGTAATCCATCTGAAGCTCTCCACAGCATAACTGCCCATTTAGCCATTAGTTGTTAGCACAGTTACTTCATCCTATGTCAAAAGACAATCCTCAGTAATCAATGTGATTCCATAAAAAAAAGCAAAGGCCGACTAACACATAGCTTAAAAATTCACCACAAAGCAGCAGCAGTGGAAGAAGAAAACATAGACTTGGACTTTATGTATTTCACACTGTGATTCATAATGGTATTAATTGCATAACCTGCTTCTTCTGTGCCTCAGTTCTTGTACCCACACTAATAAACAAGGAAAGTTGAACAATACCTGTTGTCCTTCCCATTCTGTATGGCAGAATAGCGATCTGAAGAACGTTCACAAACGTAAGTGTTCCTCCTTGTCATTCCACTACCAGAAAACACATTATTCTAGAAGGAAATTAAAGTTAAATTAAATACTTTCTTCTACTGAATATCATGTTGTACAAAAATCTAAGCATTGGAAGAAGCAAATCAAAACAGTGTTTCAACCACTTATGTATATTGTTAATGCTTTCAAACGTACTAAGTCCATCTGTCAACACAAATCCTTTATATCATCAGCTGTTTTTTCCAATAGCTCATTCACCATCTCATTACTGCACCATTGAGAATACACTGAGAGAACACAAGGAAGTTTAATTTTGCTGACACATGCTTTAGTAAGTATTATTATGCAATTCCCACATACTGTGTTCCTGTATTATTTGTCCCTGGGATCAAACAGACCAGGATCCCAGAGAACACACCTGTGGCTGGCTGAAAGGCTTTCCTGCACAGCATAATTTTCCAATAAGGGCTCCAAGTTTGTTGCCCCTGTCAAAAGAGCTTTCAAGAGGAAAATGGAAATACTATCAACCTATGTCAGTCAACCCAGAAATTATGATGCAGATAACATGGCAAATATGTCTTGTAGCAAAAAATACTGACGGTATTTCTTTGTTACTAATTTCAGTTCGGATACACTTCATAAAATAACCACAAACATTCTCTTCATCCCTATCATGCACAGATGAGCTGCTGAAGACTTAGCTTTAGTACATGACATATAATTCTCACTTTTTAATACAGAATATACTGAATTTGGGGTGGGAGAGGTTGCACCATGCTAACATTACATTCTGATGCCTGCTGGCAAAAGATTTCAAGTACCCTAGACTCAGGTACTGTAGGACATCATGAATTCCGCAGGATTTACTGTGTTTAAGTCTCCCTCATCACAACCCCACAGAGACCACTTAATAAACTGTTTTCAGGCCAAATTGTAAGGAAGATTAACAACAGCAGTAGCTGTTTGTAAAATTAAACTCTCCTGAGTTACACGAATATGACTGAAGGTGATAAATATGTTTTTAAGAAATTCTGCCTTTCCTAATATCACGTTACCCCCAAAGATACACAAAAATATTTTTAAATTATCCACACTAAATTAGCTTTTTTCATTTTAAATGTTTGAGTTTTAAACAAAAATATTCACTAGCTGTGTAAGCTGCTCAACCTTGAACTACTATTGTAATATCAGACACCAATATTCCCTAATCATGCCCATCACAAAGCCTTTCAAAGTCCCCAAAATAGTAACAGAGCTAAAAATGCACAAATATTGAAGTTGCCATTAGCAAAGTAAATCAATTCCTCATTCTTCATAGCAAAGATACTCCATTTAATTAGTTCTCACAAAGCAGAGAAATGCTTGTGACATTATCAGCTTGTACCACACATGACTCTAATCAGCTTTGGGGCAATGTAGTTTTGGAAAGGCTCAGATATGAAATCTCATCTTAGAAGACTCAGAGTTCCTGCATGCAATCCACACACCCATAATTTTGAAGACTCTTGGGGGGGTGGGGGCGGTGGGGAGACAACAACCCTATTTAAAATAAAAAAATATTTAAAGCATGTGCAGATGTATTGCAGACACAGCCTACAGAACGTTAGGATTTACATGAACTTCAGCATTTATTTTACTTTCAGAAAATTCTAGTAGAAATGTACATCATCTTTCCAGAATATCCAAGATGGGAGCACACAGAATCCCAAAGGACAATGAGAATTCCTGCTGCCAGTCTACTGTACTAAAAGATGGCAAGAATTTTTGTATTTAATAGACCACGTGTCCTAAATAGCACAAAATATACTTGAATCTTAAATCATGATTCATGCAGATTTTTTTCTCCCCACATGAACTCTTGATCCTAAGTAGCTGTTTAAACGCCATGCAGTACTTTTTCACTGTGAATCCTAAACACCAAGACAACTGCACAGGAATTACCACAAGGCAAAGTAGATGCTTTCACATTAGAAAAGACAGACTCTCTTATTTGGAACAAAGGTGTTTGAGGCAGTAATATGATAGCAGTTTACAGAACTGTAAGTATCATAACAGAAACATTAAGAAATTATTAATTTGCTAGTTCAGTTTCTTAATACAATGGCCAGGTTGTAAATCATATCATCAGCAGGCACATGCACCAGGGAACAAGTGGGTTGTTCCCCCTCATCTCACCCCCTTTCTGAAGTCTAAAATGAAGCGGTTTCAGAAAACCAAACAGCCAAATTTACAGAGAAAGTTCATCAGAGATATTATGTAGGATTAATCAGATGAAATCTCTGATTCAGAAGTCCCTTGACTTCCTTGTAGATAGACAAGCATTAGAAACCAGAAAAAGAGCTCTCCATATTGGCTCCATTCTTATGTTCTTTCCTTAAATATCCAGTATTTTTCTTGACAGAAACTGAAGTTTGCCCAAGTGCAGACATTCTCATGTTTACTGTTATGTCAGTGTTAGAAAAAGTAAAGTTGTGGGGGGAAGAGCAAGGTTTATTTTAAAAGGCATCCACTGTAGCCTATTTCTGTCTGCCAGTAAAAGTTACCAGAAATAGACTTAGTGGCTTATTCCATACCCATTATGTCTATAGTAACCTTGTGCTGCACATTTTGTTTAAGTAGGGAAAAATAAATATAACAAGCCAGAAGCACACCCAACTCACACTGGTAACTGCACTTGACTTCTTTCTTTCTGGACCCACAAGTGGACTTGCAGCCATCTCTCCTTTGGACCCCACTGTAGTGCTGCCAAGTTTGCGTGAGACATCCTTGTCCCAGTCTTCTTTCTGTTCACTCTCCACACTATTTGCCTGAGACCTTTTTGTGTATGACACAGCAGGAGGAATCGAGGGGCCAACTGCCAAATAAAAATAGAATTAATAAATATCTAAAAATAATCACTGCATTTTTCTTGGCCAAAGTAGTCTAAATATAATTCTCCGAGTCCAAAAAAAGCATTTGAACAACTCTGACGGCAAACTCAGCACACAGACCAACCTACTAAATCGAGCTGTGACAGCCTGTGTTCTTTTTACCCACTCTCTCTTCATTACCAATTTGCAGTTCAGAATTACTTCCCATTTCACATCAATATGTAAAACCTAGAAGAGCATTTTAATTCTCATTTTAAATCCATGCAATTTGTACCATATTATAAAAAAAGGAATTAAATGACATTTTTCATATTTTTTTTTAGTACTTTTTGCTGGATACCTTTTCCTCTCAATACTATGACAGATTGTTTTTCCCTGAATACCCTAGGACTATTTTGTTTACAAGCATGTTTATACTTGGAAAATACCACAATTCTTTTCCCCTCATCATTCTTTAAAGTGTTTTGGGAAAACACTTCCGTCAGTAGACTTTTACATTCCTCTGAAATAAAATCACATCAGCTACCAATTTTCACATGGGTTACTTTTTTTGGGAAAAAATGCAGAAAACTATAATGTAAATGAGGCAGAGAAAAGGGCCAAACATTTTAGAAATATTTATAGCAATTTGACAGCTGAGGAAAAAAAATCATCTTTCATTTAATGTTTTAAGTATGTATTCCTTTTTGATAGAAGCATTTTCACCTGAAAATGTTTCCTGAATACTTGCTAAAATTATCTCTTGGAAACAAACAATTTGGCCCCACAGCCAAAGGCAATGATAAAATAATTGGTTTGCTGCCCTTGGGGTTATCCAGAGCAACAGCTGACATTAGTTCCTAACCAGAAAACACCATCACTGTCTCATTTAGAGAGTCAGCCAGGTAACAAATCCAAAGAATTAAATCTGTGAGGTGCATGGATCCAGATGTACCAAGGAAGCATTCATACAGTGACACATCACAGACAGCAGGATGAGCTACACAGCAAATGCACAGAGTGGGGGCCCTGCCAGGTTCACAAAACACTGCCCATTCCCACTAAGCTGCGTCTCTAAGTTTACTTGTTGGAACGTCATCCCCACCGTGATCGCTGAACCGCCGCTGTTTCTGGTTGGTGGAGATGCTCCGCTGGACCTTCAGGTGAGCAGGAGACTGCACTGAGCTGTTGTTGAGGTCGCTGCTGGGACGAGACCTTTGACCCAAGTTGCTGCTGGACAAGGAATCACCTGCTTCAAACTACAAGAAAAACAGGTTTTCAAAGCATAAACGAAATTCAACACTACTGGTACTTTTATGGCATTATAAAGAAAAAAGTTCCAATCAAAGGCTTTTTTTTTTATTTAAAATTGTATCCAGAGTTGAATAGTCTTCAAGATTAATTTTATCACTTCATCTGTGTTTAATGTGCTTTAAAAACACATAGCTGAAGCTAAGTAGTTAATGAATGCTCAAAACAAAATTAGAAGAATCTTGACAGAAACAAAAATGGCGCTATTTTAAAACCTAAGCCACAGAATGGCTTTCCCTGCCTTTTTTTTATTTTAAAGCCTAAGAGCATTCATAGCTCCAGAACAATTTTAAAATGCATTGGACTGAGTCAGAAGGACTAAAAAAGCAAGCACTGACTAAAGGATTCTTTATGGCTTTCAAAACATCTTTATAAGGTCTGTAACTCAGCCACTGATTTGTTCGTATCTAAGAAGCGTAAGTTCGATGTAAGAGCAGAGGAAAAGACAAATATCCTCTTCCAAGCAATTTGAGCCAAAATTATTTTAGTCAAATTCCCTCCATGCTCTGCCATCACAAGGGAATTCTGGCTCAGAGATGTGAGAAAATGCACTCAAGGATGCACATATCAGATCTACACTTTCTTGGAATTGAAGGAAGGCCAACGAAGCAGCAGGAAAAAATTCTTTCAAAAAGAAAGCCTTGGTCTCTGATTTCTTGAAAAATCCATATGGTCCCAAAAGATGTACAGATCCTTCTATTTCCAAAACAATCACAAGACTTTCTGCCACAAATTTATTAATGACTACAATGAAGTGACTTATTAAATAATTAAATATACTATAAAACAGTATATAAGTGAGAAAGGATAAGCACATTTCTGAGAAATAAAGGATGTCACATCTGAGTAGCCAGACGAATAATTGCTATTAACTATTTCAGATTTTAACTGAAAACACATATGACAGGAAGAAGACTCAGCAATTAGAAGTCATGGCACTTCAGATTAACAGCCAGCTTTTAAAAAAAGGAATTCAACATATTTACAAGCAAACATGAACATAATAAGACTTAATTTATTTCTTCATATGGGAGCTAACAAGATATCCAAGAAGATATGAAAAGGGAAACACATTAATAAGTTATCAATCACAATTTAAAAAAAAAGTTATAAAATAATTAATAAAAACATCATTAAACTCAGCAACATATAAAGGCCAAAACAAAAAATGTAAACAGCACTTACTTCAGGTGGTTTTCTACCTAGAAGCAGGTAAGTAGCCATGACTTCATCGTACTTTTGGTTTACTAAAGATTCATGGATTTCTTCTCTTGAAAAGCCCATTGTGACCATAATGTCTAAAAGTAAAAAGAGGCAGATATATCAGCAGAATAAGTGTTTGGGTTTACTGACAACTTAAGAACAGTGAAAATAGAAAAACAGCTTTATAATTTACAAATAACCAAGATTCAACTCAACCCACTGATGTTTCTTTGCTGTGCAAAAATAGAAAATGCTACAAACTCCTCTCTTTCATTGTTATTTTCATCTTGGAAACTCCCAACTATATTATACAACTCTTAACTAATTTATATGACATTCAATGTTGTTCAACAAACAAATAAAGCATTGGCAAATAGAAACTATGAATAGCTACTGGGCCAAAACAGTAACTGGCTCTAACCACAGCAGGCAAGAAGTGTTGCCCTCATAACAAAATCTGTCTCCTTCAGTCTGTTAAATTCTGTAGTCTTATTTGTCTTTTGCTGTACTTGTAGATTGATGTCAGCTCAGTGAAGTCACAACAGTAGTTATAAGGAGGCCATTGTAATGGAATTTCTCATTTAAATAAAAAGAATGTATTTTACTTGTATGATAAGATTGTAGCCCAAATTCGATACGAGTTTAGTTTGGCTTACAAGATAAAATCGCCTGAGTCCATCAGATGCAACATCCTTCTGAAAGTCTTACCTATTCTTTTGGTGTCATTGAAATCTGGTTCAGGCTCAGAATATGGCTTTAGTTCTTCTTCTTCGTGGCCAACATTCATCCACCGATCCTTCATGATTTGCTAAGAAAAGAAAAGAGCTTTAGGACAACATGCCATTCACCACACCCATAACATTTGTGCTAGCTTGTCCACTGAAAAACAACTTGAAGTTCATAATAATCTGAATGCTGCTCTTTCCCTCATACCTTTCCTCTTCACATCTTATTCATCATTTATCTTTCACATCCTTTTGTTTCCGTAAGTTCATTCCTCCTATTTACCCTTCCCAACACAATCCCCCTGCCCAAAATATCAGAAAAACTACTGAAAGCCTTTCATTTTGTACCCTTCACTTCCACTGTCTCCTTATCTCATTTTGCCCAATGACCAACACTCATGCCCTACTCTTGGTTAACGTCCTAAGATGGTACTGTAACACCAACTCTATCACTATAAAGAGCTCCTTCAAATAATAGCAAAGGAAGTGTTTAGAAACTAAGGAATATTTCAGGAATGTGCTGATGCTTCCTACAGTCATTAGTTTCAAGATCATGATGCCAACTGGTCATTTTTTCCAATGGATCTTCTCACTGCACTTGACCTAAATATGTTCACAGTTTGGCTGGAGGGAGAAATGCCTCTTAACACTCTCTATGCCATGCAGTTATTTACTTCAAGAATTTCTCCTGCCTTCTTTGGAAAATTTCCTTCTGTTGCGGCCTGGATCTTTTTATAGGCCTTCAAGATTGATTGTCTGGAATCCCTAACCATTACAATTTCTCCTTAAGGGCATATTAAACAGCTAAAATCATTTTCCCTCCTACAGCAACAGGCACACATGTCTCTTCAGGGACAGATGCTAATAGTGCTCACTACATGGACACACGAACGAAATAAGTGCCAGCAAATCAAGTTTCCCACAGCCTCCAAATATGCCTTGCAATCACCGAATTAAGTTATTTCTCACAAAGAGCCAAAGACTCCATTTTCCACTGATATAACCAAATTCTTTGTATATAGTGCTGCTGCCAAATTACAGACCCCAACAGCTGTACCCCTACAAGAACAATACAGAACTTCGTGCTAATTAACATTTTGCTGACAATAACACTTAAGGATTTGATCTATCATGGAATTGATTTTTTGGCCTTTGAGGGGGATAAAGAGGGAGGGATTGTGAACATATACTGCTACACTGGATTTCTGACACAAAGAGCATGAGTCTACTTGACAACAGACTTGGGTTACGTATTTGTAGCCTTGCAGGAACACAAGAGACTCCCCAAAGAGTACTATGCAGTCTCTGCAATCACAATTTTTTAAAGATACTGTTAAATAAATCAGAAGTTTAAGCACAATGAAGTGGATGCCAGAAATCATTGCTCAAATTCTACCTCCCTTTCTTGATCCTTCTTGAATTAATAGGCAAACCTGAAAATCCCCACTTACAGTTTTTCATGTCTCTTCAGTAGGTGGATCTAGAGTTCAGTGTAATCTGCTCTCTGTTTCCATCTGTTAAATATCTACTTTTTTGCTAGCTTCTCTCTTTTAAATACATGATCTCAGAGGCACACTGAGTTATTGTACAACTCTTAAACAGGCTCTTACAATCAAGCATTTTGAAGCGACACAAACAATCCAATCCCAGGATCAATACTACATTTGTGTACGTTCTGCTGGGCTTTCAGTCAGCTGATTAAAGAGCGGCAGCCTTGGTCAGAATACTTAGAAATCTGACCCAAACTGTACTTCTTAAACATCAACCCAAACTAAATTTCAACCAATTAGATATTATTGATGAGTTTTCCCTCAGTTTTCAGGAAAGCTTTCTAATAAAAATCTGGTCTGGCTCAAGTCCTGTCTGTGTCAAAATTATTTTGCTTTATTTCACTCTGTAAGCATAAATCTGCTCTGGAGGAACTTCAGAGCAACACTGTGCAAAAGAATTAAAGACTGGGGGAGAGGGAAAGAGGAATTTGTTGACATCCTGACAGTTAGGAGATCCACATATTTTCTGACAGTATATTTTTCCCATCTCTTCCTAGGAATATTTACTGGTTTGTAACAACATTCTCTTGTTTCCAGAACGTTTCTTCTCAACAATGCAACAATGAAAAAGTCTAGAGGAACCATTTTAATAAAGATTTGCCTGGCCCTTACCAGAGGACAAGTGCTAAGCCTAATCCATATGGTGCTGATTCTGTGTGGATCTCAGCTTTGATGCTGATGTCCCTGACAAACATCCTTTTGGATGGTCTGCCAAAAACATGCAGGGGAACTGAGAAGGTGTATGACTGGGACTGAGCAAATAATCAAAAGGCAAAGCGCAAAAAAATCCTCCCCACGTAAGATGACATCGTCTTCCCACTTTTAGAAGCTTCCAATAAATTTATACTTTCATTCTAAATATGTATTTTTAGAAATGTTCAGACAAATTTCTTTCCAAACCACATACCACACTTTCTAATTCAACAAATGTGATTTCAAGAATATTCCTTTTAAAAAAAAAGGTGTGATGTCTGTCTCTCTCCCCCTCAGGTGAGCATACTGAACAATGTCTGTTATCAGTATTTTGGAACTGGCTCAGGACCCTCAGTCACAACATTTACTCGCTCTCTTCCACACAATCTGACAACCTTGTCCTTTTTAGCGAGGCTGCTATCCAACACCTCTCTCCAGGGACAGGAAGGAATTTGAGAAGACCTGGATAACACTACAATATCTAGAATGAAAGTGAAATCAGATTGGAAGAGAAACTGCTGAAAACCCAGAGGAAAATTCAATAAAAGAAAAAACTATTTCCCTAAAACCTAAACATGACACAGGTAAGCAGTGTTCCGTGAAGTGACTATACTCTTATCATTATGTCCTTTAGACAGTAATCATAAAGCATAATGAGCACATATCAGTAAAGTAGAAGCCACCATTCACCATTCTCTTCAGCACAGACTTTATCCAACTTAAAACTATTTATAAAAAGTCATAGACCAGCATCAGCTTGGAATGAGCTGCATGCAGAGCTCAGTGAGTGCATGCTTCTTTGCACAGGTAGTGTCCATGCCAGGAAGCATAAGTCATGCCACTACAAATAAAAAGCTGCTTAAATGGGATTTATTCTCTGGAACACCAGCCACTGCTGCACAAGTATGTGTAGAAAGATGAAACAAAAGTCAGTAGCGATTAACTCATGCAAATACTATTTTAGAAGTATTCTATTTATCTTCTGCTCTACTTTCATCTCTATGGTAAGTAGATGTTATTTTAAAAAATCCGTCCCTGTTAAAGAATTCACAAAATAGAACCAAGCAGCTTTTACAGTGAACTCTACACCAATTATTTGTTAAACACCAGCTATGCAGCAAATACAATCCAATACATCAATCTCGAACAACACAGCCCCTTAAAAAACACTGAACCTTTTAGACACCTTACAAGTTATGCACAGATATTCTCTGCATCCCATGAAAAGAAAACCTAATTTGCTAACAACAACAACAAAAATCAGAACTCATGAGAAATCCTCAAAACAGATTTTACCTGAGGAACACAGCAGGTAATATTATATATATATATTAACTTTCCAGCTACTCAGAAACAAAGCTACCAGAAGAGGGAGAAGAAAGGATCAAAGAGAAATAACTAGCCATTATTAGCTTATCATTCACAGAGTTCTTAGTGTTTACATGTTTAATGGCACTAAGACAAACAAAAAACTCCATAGTTTTCCATCAGTTACTCTTCTTGTACCCATCCTTTTTAAGAAGTCATGAAAACAGTAAGTCAAAAAAGCTTATGGTACTGCCTGCTGCTGGTCTTGTTTCTCCAAAAAAACTCCAGGAAGATATTTACAATCTTGTCCTGCTTTCCACAGGTTTTGAACTAGCTCCATTATCTGACTGAAACAAGTGGGAACAGCTTGCACTTTGAAATGCTCTTAATTTAGTTGTTAGTCAGCTGCAATTAAGGTTAGATTTTCATTGATTAACACTTTCTATTTTCAAGCTGCACTGTTTCTGGGACATTTCCTCCTTTTTTTTTTTTTTAACAAGACTCCTGGGCCCTTAAAACATGAAGAAAGTATCCATCCTGAAAAATGCAGAATTCTCAAGCAACTGTTGTATTTTAGTCTTTCTTAATCTGAACCCCCTTGTTTCCAAAACAAAATGACTTACTTCCAAGCTGCCTCGTTTGATTGGATTCAGTACTAGTAGCTTCTTCAGTAGATTTTCACAGTCTGTGGACATATAGAACGGAATGCGGTACTTCCCCCTCAGTACTCGCTCCCTCAGTTCCTGTAAAATAAGAGTTTTAAAAAGTGAGCTCCTGATGACACAGAAGATTTAAACCCAGCAAAAGCCAAGCTTTCATACTGTAACTGTACCTTTAGATTCTGCCCATCAAATGGCAGCGATCCGCTCACTAGTGTGTACAAAATCACCCCAAGACTCCACACATCCACTTCAGGGCCATCATATTTCTTTCCTTGGAAAAGTTCAGGAGCAGCGTAAGGCGGGCTGCCACAAAACGTGTCCAGTTTATTACCAACTGTGAATTCGTTACTAAACCCAAAGTCCGCAATTTTAATGTTCATATCTGAATCAAGTAGAAGGTTTTCTGCCTAAGGGGAAAATAAAAGAGGAAGAGGAAAGTTTTTGTGTCTGAGTAAGTATAAATACATATAGTACAATGTATAATTTATCAATGAATACAAGTATTTTTTTCTAAAATGGTTCACCATCTGCCTCTTTCTTGCAAAACAAAAGAACCTAACCCCCCCCAGTACATTACAAGTACTGAAAATCAGCAATATTTACTCAAGAAAATGTAACTGTTAAAAGCAGCTAAACAAACTTAAAAGTCAGCTAGTGAATCAACTATCAACATTTTATTTTCTGGAAGAAATAACTTAGTTCAGCTTTAGAATGAAGTAGCTAGACATCTCAGAACAGCAGTTTCAGCTTGTGACAGGTTCATGCCAATTTCTCATGCCAAGGAGAGTAAATCTAATCCTAGATATCATCTATCATTTTGGTGGAGTAAATGTTAGAAGGAATGTAAGACTTTAGAAGAAGATACCTTCTGCTTATAAGATGAAATACTTCAAGGTACATGCTGTATCTTAGCACTCTGCACCCTTTTATTATTAGTGCTTGCCTCAGAAACAGCAACATCAAGGTGTTAACACCTAAGTATTTAATTCTTTTCACACACAATGTATTCTATACATCTAAGATTAATGCCTGGGCAGCAATCATGTGAATGCAATCCATCACACATACAGAGATGCAAGTGTACAGGTACCTGGACAGACAGTGAACAGTATCTTATATTTAGTACCACAGGTAAGAAGATTAAAAGGTGAAGTTACAGAACTACTAATAAATTATTGGGGGAATAAAGTGATTTCTGAAAACACAAGGATGCTGTGCAAGGAGTGCAGCAGAACCGGGCAATGTTTATTTATCTAACTGGGTCCCAGCTCCTGATCTGAATATTAGCAACACAGGAATAGCACAAAGCAGTGCAGGAATCCTACTTTTTCAACAGGAGGACAGATATTAACCAGGGTAGAGGGCTCACCTTATAGCCAAACAATTTTATAGCAAACAGAGATCTCTCACCAGATGCTGTGCTCAGAATTGAGCCCAGAATATATTAAAATGTCTTAGCTCACAATCAGAAAAGCAGCAATCTAATTGTCAACTGATTTTATTAAAAGGGTAAACATGATTTTGTCTGGGTTTATTTGGGTTTATTTTTAATAATTTCACTTACACTCAGTGAACAGAACAGGAGACAATGAACTACCAGTATATCAAGCCAATAGCTGCACAACAGAATTTAGCCTTTATCAGGAGTTAAATACAGCCCATTTTTACAAACTCTATCCTGGAAAATATTTTATTTTTCCAATTCATGACCTGTAATCCCAGCTGGTTCCAGCTGATGTGCCTGCAGACAGACTCGCAGAGCTGTTTTCCAGATCTGACAGCCTTCTACACTACTGCACAAAGACTTCATTTTCCTTGTGGTGAAAACAGTACTGTCAGTGCAGCTGGTCTGTGATTACAATAGCCCTCCTGGTTCAACAGTACTCTGCTACCCAAGTGCCCCATGCTTTTAGGTTCCTTACTTCAAACAAAAACACCAAAAGATCTTTTTAATATGCCAAATAGAAAGACTATGCTCTTGTTGATTACATGTTCAGAGCAAAAAGTATGAACTGAAAAGATAAGTTCTGTGCATCACAGGATGAGCAAAGTTGGAATCGGTTATAGCCCTTTCTACACAAGCTGTTCATAATTACAAAGTTAAAAGGAGACAATTTAGGTACCCATGAGCCTTTGAGTGCTCCCTCCTCTTCTACCAGAATAGCCAGGACAAACCTGCATATTTTCTTACATAACTCCCCAGTTTAGTCTGAAATAACTTGTAAATGATAGAGTTTACCCTGTTACTAAAGCCAAAAAGTTTTATCAAAAATATCCAAAGAGGTGCTAGACCTTTGCCGTGTTGTGCTGCAATGTCAATTGCTCAATGTGCTGATACCATGGAGAGTCAACAGAAGCAGGTGAGAATGCAGACACCACTTTAAAGTTACTTTTTCCTTCTCTGCAGCTCCATGAGAAGAGTTTTAAAGGAGACAAAGATGTCACATTACTTGGAAAGAAGAGATGAAGCAAGAACACCTCCTCAAAGCCACACATTTAGCCTTTTTTCCTTTGGAAAATGTATTTTTCATTGGCTAGGCTGACTGGCTCTCAATCACACCTTACTCTGAACTTTTCAAGTGAGTCTAGTGTAACTCCAGCCAAGAGAAGACAGAGAGAAAAAATCAAATAGAAGTTATTTCGGAGCCTGCCTGCCTTGCAAATAGGAAGGAGATCAGCAGCACACTCCTCGTGGCAGGTAGTTCCTGTGTGAATGCTGCAAAGCTGTTTTGCACAGGCTTGAGAGCACGGCCTGTGAGCTCTGTGTGCGCTACCGAACCAAGAAACGGAAGAGAGGTGGAGGCTCTAAGGGGCTCTGGGAGAAAGAGAAAGATGCAGGATGCTGAGTAACTACAGGGATTAATGCAGCAAGATTCAGTCACATAGCTGGGCTGAAGGAGTCAGAGCTACATAGGCAGGAGGAGGTGGCTGGCTCCCTACTCCCAGCCATATGGGACTGAGAGAACCAGTGAAAGGGGCTTGTCCTGGCTGGCCAAGAGGTCACTGGGTGCAGCCTTCTGCAAAGCTCAACAGTAGTGGCTGCAGTAAGCTCCAGGGAGCTTGACAAAACATTCACAGGCTCCAAACCATCAGGCAAGATATGGAGGAACTTTATTTAATCAAGATTTCAGTGAGATCCAACCCCTTCCTTCCTTGCATTCTGACCTCAGAGTGCTGGGCAGGCACCTCCACCATCAGATGACAACAGTCCCGGGGCAGGGACAACTCAGCAGAAAAGGATGTATTTATTATCCATCCTCATGTGCACATGCAGGAGCTGGCTGACTGACAGGTATCAGGGAACAGATTTGTAAGAATGAGGTTGAGAGAATGCTGCAGTGCATTATAAGATCAGACAAAAGATACCGGTGAAAAAAAAAGCCTTAGGAATTATTCAACCTCAGCTTTTCACAAGTATTTAGATGTATTAGTAAGAAAGAACCTACAACAGTGTTTTCTTTGTAAATGTACAGAGACATCAAAGCAACAGCACAAGACAGCTTTCAAGTGGGTGAAGATCTTGTCCAAGTCCCATGATACCTAAACTTGGCATGAAGACAACTTCAGGCTGAAGTCCTAGGTTGTACCTGCATTTGCTGAACTCTTAATATGGTCTGGTTGTTTACACAGATAGATTACTAAAAAGGATTAAAAAAAAAGAAATTCAACTAATTTCTGTTTATCCTTAATTTATTTTTCCTGCCCAAATTAAACACTAGAGTATAAACTAGAAACTCAAACAGATTATCAACTTAACATATTTCTAATAAATAACTAAGGAAAGACTATTTTTAATATATCCTTGCAATATACTTTAACTGAAAATATTTTAATTAAGTAGTGCTGACTGGTATAAACTGATCTTCTGAAGTTTCACTGTGTAGATACCAGCATGACAGCAGGTATAACTCTTTGGAGAGCATGTCTTTTTCTTAAAGCCAAAACTGGAATCAAAGTAACACATGTTCTATTCTTGTCTCTCCCCTGTTCCAAGAGGCAAGCTACATTATTTTTGTGCTTCAGGAAATTGAGAATAAAATATAAGTGATAGTTCCCTCATTCACATGTTTGAGGCAGACACAGGCAGTGGCAAGGACTAATATATAGAATGAAATTAAGTCTGTATGATAGAGAGCAAAAAGTAAAATAAGTAACAACCTACCTTAAGATCACGATGAACTATGCATTTTTGATGACAGTACTGTACAGCAGATACAATCTGAAACACCAAGATGATCAGTGAAATATTTTAATTCAACTTTAGTATGAGTTTTTGCAGATAATTTA
Source organism: Lycocorax pyrrhopterus obiensis (assembly GCA_014706295.1). NCBI lineage: Eukaryota > Metazoa > Chordata > Aves > Passeriformes > Paradisaeidae > Lycocorax > Lycocorax pyrrhopterus. The sequence continues at coordinate 19,030,971 of JACSVZ010000004.1, forward strand.
GTAATTTTCTTTCCTGATATGATTCACTAAAACATAAGAAATTAATAAAGCATTTATCTTAAAAAATATTCATCTAAGTTTCTTTCATTAAAGCTTAAGTTCTAAAACTAGAAAGTCCCTATAAGCAGCTCATTTTCCTACTAAAAAGAAGTTTAATACATACCCCTCGAGGTAATTGGAGAAACATATTTTTTAAATGCAAATCACCCAATAGCAATAATTATTGAAAGGGAATTAATCCACCCTTCAACTCAGTAGCCAGACACATCATGTCAGATTTTATCTTCTAAAATATCAACTGCATACATTTGCAGTTCATCCCTAGCAGAACAATTCCTTCAACATTTTCATGTCTTTCACACATACAACAAAAAACAAGTCTGAAACAGCAAGTTAAGAGCAGTTTCTTTAAATGTTAATTAAATAACTTAATTTGGAGAAACACCAAACTTGATATATTTATCTGATTAAAGCTTTTCCAAAACAATCACTAATACCAGGGTAAGAAAAGGATTAAGATGAGAAAGTCTGCAATAAGAATATAAAAGCCTATTACAGAATAGCCTTCATACAAAACAGTGTGACATGACACAGCAGTACCTGTCATCCTATCAACAGCTCTAGATAGAACAGCTGTAAAATTCTAAAATATTCAGAAAAGGATTTAAACCTCAAGTGAGTCACAAAAAAAGAAGTGACTCTTACGAACATTGACTAAACGAAAATGTAAAACAATCTTACTATTTTTAGACAGTATGTAGGAAGCAGATACTTTTATCTTCTGGGATTTTTTTTCTAGTGTGGCTTCAATAAACATTATCAAAACAATTTTTTTTTTTAAGTAAAAGAAGTTTGCTCACACTCATGTCTATCTGAAAACAACATAAATAGAAACAAAAGAAAGAATGAACACACTAATTCCATACCTGCCTGAATTTTGAACGAGCCTCTTTCTCTTTCATTCGTCCATGTGCAACTAGGTAGTCAAACACTTCTCCTGATCACGACAAGGACAAAACATCAGTATTAATTTTTTTGAATATCACGCACACTCAAAACATGCTTGAGAGCAACGCACACCCCATGCTCCCCCCCTTCTTGAAGGGAAAGGAAATACAAGCAGCCAAGAAAAATTCCTTTTAACTTTCTGCATTGGATTTCATTCAGACAAATAATAACTAAGAAGTAAAAATGGAACCCTTCATACTAAGGCTTCTTCAATTTTTAAAATAAATTGACTTAACCACTGTGAAACAAACAAAATCCATCATGAAAAATATTCATACTGTGTGTAAGACACATTAGGAATCAGGCAACTCATGCACCAGATTTGTTTTGCGCATCTCTAGTGGCTTCACTTAACATTATTTATATTATTTCTGTTTATTCCTTCTTGTTCTCTTTCTAATAAAGCTGCTCAAATGCCTTTCAGACCCTCATCTTTGCACTGTCCGACAGCAGCCTTTCCTAGCTGGTCACTGGCGCTGTGCTGGATTCTCTCCCCACATTCAAACATTTCCCATTCAGATGCTAAGCAGCTTCTCAAGCAGGCACTCACTATCCCTCACTATGAGCCTGCTGGTTCCCCTTCCTGTGTTACTTATGCCCATCCCCGGATCTGCCTCTCCAAGTGCTTTGGCACACATTTGCAAGATGAAATGAGGCACCAGTGCTTGCCTAAATATAGCGGATAAATACCAAGTCGAGAGTTTTTGCCAGAATCAGTGCCAGATTATCTCCTGATACTGCAGCAGGAACCTCAGAAAGGGAACTACCCTTAAGCACAAACCTAAGAGGTTACTTAACAGAACCAAAAAATCCTGCCCGGGGAGGTTTGCTGGGACTGCTCTGAAGGCCAGATTGCAACAACCCATTAAATCCTTAAAGCGTTTCTAGGCATGTCACTGGCATTTCAGTTTATCCTTAACGCACATTTCAGAATCCACTTACCCCCACTGGCATATTCCATTACCAAATACAACGTCTTTTCAGTCTCAATAACTTCAAATAATTTTACTGCAAGAAAAATGAATGAGAGAGAGATTGCGGCCAGGAGTAAAAGCACAGCACAAACAAACAATTATACTCATGGAATGAGTATAACTTACGGCCAGTGATAATAACACTAGATCATACAGAGACTTTATATCCTTTAGGTTAGCATTCTTTTGAGGGGAAAAAAGACCAAAATTAATTTCTAAATCACAGTTGATAATAAAGCATATTAATTCACAATTTTTTCAGAAGTTTATGCACACTGTACAAACAAGTTCATGCTCAAATTAGTGTTTAATTTGACACAGACTTCTTTAAGATCATACAAACCTCCCCTGTTTTGCTAGTAAACTGCTCACAGTCAGAAATCCGAGATTCTGACCAACTAAAAACCAAGTGGGTACCAGAAATGTTAGGTCTGACTTTCCTCAGATTGCAATATAACCACTCATTTAGAACAAACACACCCCCCCCAACACCCCCAAGAAAACAAAAAACAGCAGAAGCTATGAATGCTGAAAAAGCAACAAACAATTTAAGGGATGAGAAGGGAGTGCCTAGCATGTAATAACTTGTACACCTTGTCCATACCTTGTATGCAACAAGCCCTCTGGCCGATTCAGGACCATTAACTGTCTCTGGAACAAGACTGTCCAGCCCTCCTCAGCCAGAAGAATTGTCATCACAAAGTAGGGCCCTGAAGCTGTGGGGTAGGTGAAAGAACTAAAGCAGAAAGGGAAAATTACATACTTGGTAATTCTAATTTTCTGGAAATATCAGTCAGCAGGAGCCTTTCCTAGACTGAACTAATGGAGTTTTGCTACTCTCACCTAAAAAACTCATGCTTTTGGGTCTCAAGAATAATTTCAGTAGAAGAGGGGAGTTGGGGTACTTGATAGACCAGAGAGCTCACATCTCCTACTCTGTGTAAGGCTTTCCCGGACTGAGCAGTTTACCTCCCCTGAGCAAAATTCTTGATGCAAGCAGAGTCAATAAAGGAGGTGAGACAATGAAGCAGTTACTGGATGTTTACTGTCCTATTATCTCCAAAAAAAGTTTAATAGCAGTACATTCAAATACAGCCAAATAGAGTAAAATGTAAATAGTATAACAGAAAAAAAGTCTGCAGGAATGCAGGGCTCCTACCAATATTGGGATGATTCAGTATCTTCATTATTCGTACTTCTCGAAACAACTGTCAAGGAAGCAGGACAATTTCCTTAGAATGTGTTTATTAGGGAAAAATTACACAAGATATCCAATTTTAAATGTCAAAAAGAAAACAGAAAAGGCCACAGAAAGTAGAATTAGCATAAAATATAAATAAATACAGTGTAGTCAACTCCAGAAAACATAATCTACATCTTATGCATTAAATAATTATAACCACTACAAATAACTACATACCAAAACCAGACTAATTTCTAAGCTTTATGCAAACAGACATACTAAGTTGCACAGCCCTTTCTGGAGTTTCACATTGACCAAACCCCACAGATTATTCACACAAGTTTTCACTCTCTCTCTGATTTCTCTGGTGACTGGCAAGCTCAACCAACTACCCCAAACACATCAAAACTGCAGGTGCAAGTACAAGGTGTAGCACTAGAGAAAAGTCACACACAGACGTTCAAATGGAATCAGATACCAGGAATTCTGACATCCTCCAAGTCCTGTTGCTCCACAGAGGTGAAGCAGGCAAGTTTGCTATTCCCACAACTACCAAATTCTACACTGGGTCACAAGCAGCAGTGATGCCCCCTCTCTTCCCCTGCAACTCCTGAAGATACATCGTTGCTGAAAGTCTGCTGTATGATGCTGAATCACATAATTATAAACAACTGGACAAACTTAAAGCCTATAGTACACATATTCCAACAGATTTTTTTTTTTTTAACAAACATGAGGTTATTGCTCTTAAATTTCTACCATACATGGCTTTATTAATCAGAGGTAATCAAGACTAACCTAAGGGCTCAAAGGAAAGAAGGCAAATGAAAGATATCAAAAATGACTATGCAGTTTGGTGCTGTGTACTTGTGGCTGACAATACTGATAGGCTTGCACCGTTTAAATGAACAGCATAGCCCCTATTTACTGAGCTGCACATTCTTTGGTCCCTTATTGGGATAATGTAGGACACGAAAATAAATGAAATGCTCACTCTTCAATGTAATGCTTAGACCTTTAGAAACATCTTAGCACTACAGTACTCCTTAGAGAGAAACCGGGCTCAACACATGTCATGTGTTGTTGTTTTGTTTGTCTGATGTCTCAGAGACATCTCACCCTCCATTTTCAAAATTAGTCCCATTTGATCAGATGCAACCATTGCAAAAGGGTACAGTGATGCAAGCCAGAGACCAAACAGCTCCTCAAAGAGAAGCACTTTAGTGTACATTTTACGATGTTTCTAAAATTCTGCATTTATTCTACAAGTTAAGACTACAGAGGAACATCTTACTGAAACTCAGCTTTTGATAAAGTACATTACTACAGCTCAAGTAATAATGTTACAGTTCTATGCTTGCATTAAGTATTTCAAGCTAGTTACTACGCACTTGCTTTATAATCGCCCTTAAAACAATTTCAGAAGGAAGCAAAGACTACAAAAGCATTTCTCTGAGCAAATATGAACAAACGCAGTTTGCTTATGTCTAAAACACAAAACAAGGCTATGTAACATTATGCACCAGAATTAACTTCAGCAAATATCTTTTCCTCATAAAATTAGTCATTGCTAAGACAAAACATCACACCGGGATGTTCTTTGAGAATTTGTTGCTTTTCTAAGTATTTGAATTTGTTGCACAAGAATAAATTTCTCAACTAAATCAATATAAAATAATCAGAAGCTAACAAATCTAATCCAATAGAAGGCACAGCATCAGAAGAGCTTCTAAGCAGGAATGTGGAAAACCAGTTCCTCCCAAAAGGTTGGAAAGATATTTCATAACTTAACACTATTAATGCTGGTATAAGAGGTACAGCAATAAACACATACCTTCATATAAGCAGGATTAAAATATGCAACTTCTATAGAAAACAATTTCAACCCTCACAATTTTTTATTTAATGTAAAGCACATAGGAATTGAAAAAAAATAAGATGTGCATTATTCTATTCAATATTTTCACAAGACTTAGAAGTTACTAATTGGTTTAAGATTCCATTTGATTTTACAGTGACATAAAATTTTGTTCCCCAAGTATTTCTGGATAAAAGCATGAACAGTATTCACGGACATTATTTTACATTGCAACTCGGCATCCCATGAAGCACTATTTCGAGATGAATCTCTCCCACCATGCTTTCCCCATGCAGAAGCATGCTGGTCATTAACACTTGCAATGTCAATAACCATGTATTTACAAATATAAACACCTTGTAACAATAGCCACCACACCCCTCAGTAACACTCTGGATACATCTCTTCCTTTGCATATAGAGGTATTTAAACAAAAAGACCACAGTTATTTCCTACAAAGCCAAGTTTGGTAAATTTATAAAAATCTGGACAGAACAGTGATATTTGTTCTCTGAGGACAAGGCAACCTGCTGCAGGATTATGATCTATTTTACTGACAAAAAATAGCATTTTCAGAATTCAGACACCTGTATTTTCCTGAGCAGCAGTGTCCTGCTCTCTCAGAAGGTGTAAGTGCTCCCTGACTTCTCTCTCCTCACCCCACCACATATTTATAGGACCACTCTTGATTCTTGAAAAGTGCTACCATTCAAAAAAAGCTCTTGAACAAGCATCTCCTTGTTGGAAATGTGCTTCGCTTATAGAAAGGGACAGCCAGCACCATACTCGGTTCCTAAAATTTGTAGTTAGGAAAAAGTGACAAGACTTGAAAAATTGTTTCCTGTATTTCCAGCTTAATTTTTCAAGGCACAAACTGCAGAAAAGCAAAGATCTGCCACACCATTAACAACATTTCTACTTGCTGTCAGATTGATACCTATGTTTGAGATTTACTATTTTAAGTTACTACGATCAAACTGAAAATCTTCAGTTAACCAAGGCTTTGTCTTGCTTTGAAAAATGTGCTTGAAAGCTGCTCTACTTTCTAAACAGTTACTGAGAAGGGATGTGGCACAAGAAGCACAGCTTTCAATAGGCAACATATTGATATTTTTCCAAATCTTCTACTACTACTTTACTTCTGTTCTGCTTTTCTTAACAGAAGGAACTTAAGTTAGAGGCTCCAAGTATGTTTAAAAAATAAAAAGCTTGCTGACACCTAAAAGGGGCATATCTGAAATACCATTTCCTAATTAAACATATTAATGAAAAAAAAAAGCACCTTCTGCTCCACCAGCAGTTTGCAGAAGAGCAAGAGAATGCTATTTCAGAAACATCCCTGGCGAAGCCAGCACAAGACAAAACTTTCAGTGTAGCAGATATGCAAAAAATAGACCAGCTATTTTGATATAAATTTGTGTTATGACAAAACCCAAATACTTACACTTGGGAACAAACTACAATAGTGACAGTGGAAAAAGCTAAGTCAGTACAGTATGTTACTATCAAGACAGCAAGTCAACAATAAAGCCAGCTCTGTTCTAAACAGCTGCTTGCTGAGTACGGTGGTAACCATATACTGAACAATCTGAAAACAAAATAAAAAGGCAGGACCCTTAATTCAACATTGGTTTTCTGTTTAAAGAAGCAGAGGTCCTAGAGTGAGAAATATAATGTAAGTTAAGACTACCACATTGCATGGACAAGAAAGCAAAGTTAAAAATTCACAAGATCAGCTTACTTAAGCCATCAAATGTTAGGCCATGACACAAGCTAAAATAACTGTCTGAAGTACCCTGTCCATACTACCAGTGGGCATGAAAACCACTGGTGAGCAGCTAAGAAGAAACTAAACACTCTCTGCTTTTATACCCGTGACTAACTACAGACCCAGCTTGTATAACACTTCCAGCAACTGAAGTATGTGCTCAAATATTTCTGTTTACAAAACAGAATGGTGCATGTGAAGCTATGATGACTCATTTCACTTAATTAGGTCAGTAGCAAGTACTGTAGCAAAACCGACTTGCACTCAGTATCCTTCATACTTTGATGAATGGAAAGGGGATGGTTTTGTCAGTGACCCCATGCCCAAGATAAAAACAAAATTGTCTTGTTTGATTAATAATAATCAGCAGTGATTGAAGGTCTAAAAGTTTTGCTGAACTGCATACAATTTATCAGCTTTGAAGTTCTAGAGACCATCCTCTCAACCACGAGAATTTAGATGGGTTCACACACAGGAGTGGTATTTTTGTGCCAGTAACATACTCCAGTGTCCTCTATAAACCTTCATTAGATAAGTGTCTGTTCCTATTAACACAATACTACTATCACTGCTTCCCATTCCCAACACTGCCTCTCAAGGAAAGAAATCCAACTACTAAACAGCCCTTCGTACAGTGTAAGCCTGATGACAAAATTATAAAACTTCACGTTGCAATGATACTAAACAGTACATGAAGAATCACAAACAATATAATAGTTCAGTGCAGAAAGAAAAAAAAGGGTGACTGATTTCATAGAACAAGAATTTTTATTATTTTACTTAAAATTCACAAATGACCCATTAAAATACTAACAGAAATTATCTTAAGTATGCTAATGAACCACCCTCTCACCCTTATTTGCTTTGTCTTTACAGTTGCTTCAGTGACTGTGCAAAAATTGTGCTAAAGTTTACTTAAGAGCTTTCAGGCAATCAATATTCATTCACTCAGTCACAGCCGAAGACATATAAAGCTTCAAAACAAAGATTATTTTTTCTGAAAATCATAATTAATATTTTACAAACGAAAACATGATACCAGCAAATTACCCCATTTTTCAGTGTGAGCAGAAGATGCATGGAATAAATACATTTAGAAGTTACTGAAGAATGAAATTCCTAAATTCAGTGGTTAAATCACTAAATTTAAACATCTATCCTTAGTTCTACTATCAGCTGCTTCTAACAGTACCTAACACTGTTTCTCTTGTTGCCAGCTTCCCACTCAAAAAACCAAATAATAACAGCAAAGTCCTATTGCATGAGTAATTTATGTACTATTTGTGCAGGGTGACAACATCTTTTGTATGCTATGAAAGCCTTATTTATACTTGGAATGGTTTATTGAATTATTATCAAGTATTTTTGTATGAAATACAACTTAACATTAAAACTACTGTCCTAAAACTGAGTTTTTCTTGCTTAGTTTTCCAGAAAGTTTTAACATACTTTAGCTTCTCATTGCTCAACAATGAGACAAACTCACCCAGCTCTTCAAGTGTGAACACCAAACTAGGTGGGAAATAAGCTACGTGAGCAGCACAGGATTTCCACAACATGCTCTGTCACACACTGCCTTCTAGCTCAAATATTAGCAAAGAGATTTGCTTAATATAGGATATAGGACTTAACAGCAAAGCTTCTGCATGGACTGCACAGCAGGTTGGATTAAAAACCCAGAAGAACCCACACTCACAAGTACTACAAAGGAGACATTAAAGCAAATAAATCAAAGTATAAAAGAAATAAAAAGAAAAAGAAATTAAAGCAAAGCTGTTTACAACTCCCCATAACCAAAGTGACACAATAAAATGAATGTAACAGCAGCCAGAGATAAAAGAACAGCAATAAGCCCTGGCCTCTTTCTCTCATTTCTACAGCTACAGACAGCAGCAGTCTAGTATTTGTAAACAAAAAAACCCTCAAATTTTTATAATGGGTGTCCTTCAGTAGGACAGTACAACATTTCTGTGTTTCAGCCACAACAAAACATACGCAGAGTTAAATAGTAAAAATCCAAACCAAACAAAAATCCCCAGGGTTTTGATAAAACACTTATCACAATGATTATGAAGGACTTCTGAATTTCTATCTACAGGCATAAACAAGACTGTTCTGATTATATTCACTCATTTTGTCAATTCTATGCGCAAAAAGTAATTGCCACAGGTCCCTTGAGTTTAGCAAATATTTTATAAAGTTGAAAGAGTATAAAGACAAATGTAGAAAAACTCATTAAAGCAATAAAAGTTGGTACTCTAAGTCCACAAAAAAACAATTACTACATTAAATAAAAAAGCCAAGAAAAATACCATCCTTTACAGCATTACATCTTGGTTTAGGATGTAGACAAATTGTCTGTGTACCTAACTGGAAATAAATTTACAGTTGGCAAAAAGGAAAGCTAGAAGAGGAAGGAAGGGCAAAACAACCATGCTCAGATAGGAACCACACAGAGTCACTGCCCTCAGACAAACGTATGTGTTCATTACAGCAGGGAGACCACGCTCTCCCAAGGTCACACACAAAAATGTTGTTTGGCAAGATAAGAGGATCAAATATTTTTGCAAGTAAATAAAGGATCACAGTTCAACTGTTTACAGAATTTCAGATGTTATGGTCTATTCTTACCTTTTGCAGACTAGTAGGATTTAGCTGGGTTTTATCTATTATTTTCACAGCAACCTTGGGAAAAAAACAAACAACTATGAATCAATAAACTCAGAAGAAGGCTTGAACAAAAATATATTGCACCTCTGTGAGCAAGAGCATAGATGCACCTCTCGAACACGCATGTGTGTCTACTCCTATACATTTCATCAAGCAAAATTCTCTAACCTATTAGGATTTACCAGCAGGAGCTTGGAACTTTGCCACCAAGGAATCAGTTTTATACTTCTGTCTGTATTTGGACTGAACATTGTTATCTTGTCCACTGTTATGTTGTCCAGGCCCTCCAAACACAAGATGTATCTATTAATAGATCACCAATATCAATGGAATCTATCTATCAATACATTTCTCTTCAGTTTTAGAAATGCTTGGGGATTAACAGATGCCTTCCCAGCCCCAAAATACCCTTTGATGCACAACAAACATTTTGATCCTTTCACCAAGAAGCTACATTTTAAAAAGGGGGTGGATGGGTGGTTAGGTGGAAACTCAGACATGTCAGATAACTTCTTCTATATCCTGAAACAGCCTCTAGAAGAAATACTCATTATAAAGACAGCCAAAGAGAACATAAATCAGACTGTCACCCTTTTTTTTTTTTCCCAAGGCTTACCTCTCTTCCAGTAAGCACATGCCTTGCCAGTTTCACTTTGGCAAAATTTCCTTTTCCTATTGTTTTCAGTAAGCGATAGTTTCCAATGTGAGGATGCTCTTCATTTGTAGATGTGATGGAGTTCCTACATCGGGGGATGTTTTGTCTGCTACTTGACTTGATAGGCTGGATGTGTGGTTCAGTGTACCCATCCACAGAGGTGTGCTGCAAGGCAGATGAAATAGTTGGGAATTTATCCACTTGGATTTTAGACAATTGCAACAGAATAGACTACAAGCATAAAAAGATGTAAAGGGGAGTCATTGATTTAACTTTTACAATATAACTGGTAACTCTGGATGGCAACCTAAGGAGAAAATGCTGCCTTTGGGCAGAGTTCGATACATGTGTCATGAAAAAGAGTCTACAGAAAGATTTTACTAGCTCCAAAAGCAAAACTAGACACACCTAGGCAGTAATCTCAAACCATTACAGACTTTTTTAAACCTGCCAAACCACACAGCAAAGCACTAAGTTGCAGATATATTTGTCTAATTATAATCAAAGTTAGTCTTTTAAAAACACAGTGTACAAAATATACTTGTACCTTGGCATATTTGGAAACAAGGTTTCACTCTTTTTTTCTTAAGTCTAATGATATTACCAACTTTTTTTTCAAGTAAGCTTTGCTCCCCAAACACGTTAGCATCTTTTTTAAGTTCTTATTCAAGTAGCAAACAATCTACGCCTTTATTTAAAAATAACTATTCCTTAAAACTCCATGAGATTGCATAAAATATTTTAAATCTCAAAAGTCTGAAGAACTAAAAGGAAGTTATTTTTAATGCATGCCAACACATCATCCCACATTAAATGTTAGTCACTGAAATCTGCAGTGTTTCTGTACTCTAACTTCCAAGTATATAAGGGGCAAGTTACAGATGGGGCTTGGAATTGTTCCAAGGAGAAACCAAAGTAATGAAAAATGTCAAAGGAGTGTTAAGTGTTTCAGTATTTCAAATACTTTCTAAGAGTAGCAGATGGGTACAAATGTTTAACAGGTAAAATTTAGCTTCTAATCTTTTAAGTTACAGACTTTGAAGGCTGGCAAATACTGCAAGTAGAAAGAGTGTCTTCCCAGAGCAGTTTTTAGATTTTGTAGCAGAAAGGCATGCTTACTCCCAGCTAAGCACAAAGCACCAAGAGACACCTGAATATTTTCCCATTACTGATTGCCTCAATTAAAAAGTGGGTATCTTTGTAGAGAGCACTAAAGAGCCTGTTTCTAGATCCTTGACCTTAAGCTGAAAGCAGAGTCTGAGGGTAGCTGGAGTTTTACTGCTTCTCCCAATACCCAACTTAACACCAGGCTGTGCACACAGAAACCAGAACTGAAAGCAGTAATTTCAGCTTCAGCGTGCATTTGTTAGAGACTGAAGTCAATCCCCTCCTGTAAACACTCAGGCTTACAGACAGTCCCACTGAACCAGGCAAGATTATTTCAGGACATAAGTGGTGGCAGTAGTGGAATTGGGAAAAGTAGCAAACAGCTGCAACACAACCGGAAAAAACAAGGAGTATACCACAACCAGAATGTTCTTCCCAAATGTAGCACAACCCTGCTTACATCACCTCCAGCATTATTAATTATTCACTATGGCCAGGAGAACAGCCCTAAATATAATTTTGTTTGTCTTTTCATTGCATGAATCCTTCAGCAAAATACTACTGTACTCCCACTGCTAAACTGTTTTCCAAATTACTGGAGAACCAAGCAAGCCAGGCATGTTTAGATTCTGTATATCAGACAAATTTATTCAGCTGTGAAATAAAACGCTAGTAATAGTATTTACTCTTTAGAAGCACATCATTAAAATATTTTCTGTGGACTTTGAAAGAGAAGATCAGAAGGGCAGCTCCAGATAAAAAGGCTTTGAAGGAATTCAGCATCGGACACGAGTCCCACACGTGATAAACCACAGCCTGAAGAAAAGCCTCCCCTAAAAATACACCCTGCAAAATCAGTATCTGTATGGTGCTAACAATGAATGTTTTAGCTGTACCTAGAACCCCATCCAGGCCTACAGTACTGTGCTGTACAAACAAGTTTTAAGTGTCTTTGAGCCTCTTTGCTCACTGAATTAGATCTTCACTACAGGAAATACAATGCCTACCAGAAGCATTAGCAATCCTAATATCAATTGCCAATTTCATATGCTTCACAGGATTAGCCTACTCCCAGACCTGAAGGGATTTCTTAGATAAACAGTTGGATAGACTTAACCAATGCCATGGGCAAAAAGTAAGATGCCTTCAGAGGACAGATCATTTTAATGCAGATTTAACAGGGAAAACATTATTTCATCAAAATGACAGCATAACAGTACCAAACCTGAAGAGGAATAAAAAAGTAACAAGGTTCATGGTCATGATGATTCTGGATTTTGGTCTTTTTGTGACAGAAAAACAAAGCCACTCTGGATGGTTCCTAATTATTCCTTCTCAAACAGATTATCTTCAGAGTCAACCAACCATTCTCTCCAGCTATGCCCAAGGATGACAGAAATTATGCATAAAGAAGGTCAAATTTCCTAGTCTGTGAGCCACACATAAATAAATATATACAATTTTTGAATTTGAACAGCACTGAATGAAATTCAAATTATTCTTGCAATAGGCCTCTTTTCAGCACATAAACAGCTTGCTATTGTTGGAAAGTAAAGAGGAATTTAAAGTAGAAACTTATCAACTTCTAGAAATCAACATTCAATGAAATTGAAACAAAAGATTAAGAAGTTGAAAAAAAATTAAAATCAAGGTTAAATAACAGTATCTCAGAGATTATTTCCAAACAATACTAAAGCTGAATTTCACAGAAGTATGCAATATCCACACTGTCTAGAAGGCCAGGCTACACAGTTTTCAGATCCTTCTGGTCCATTACAATACCTTCATTCATTATGCATCAGCTACTATGTGGCTATTTAAAATGCCATTTCAGTAGAACAATCTCTAAATTCTGAGAAATTTTTCAGGGTGATGGAAACAAGGGGGCTGTAAAAACCAACACTCTCCTTGAAGTTCACTGTTACCTAAAAACAATTCCAGATGACAAGCTGCATTTCCCACACAGGATTTTAATTAGAGATTCTGTTATTTCACTAGATATTCTGACACTGTATCTTTATATATATATACGTATACATGTATATATCTATATATAAATATAAAAAATGTAGTAGGAAACACTACCTTACTAGTACATCATAAACAAGACTCAATAGATTCAGTTTTGTCAGTGTAAAATAAAGTATCTGGAAATAAACATAAAATTAGATGTTTCTTAAAATAAAATGTAATTTTAAAAACAAACAAGGTGCAGCAGTAACAGAAGTATTGAGCCGAAACAGTTTATTAGAGCATTTAGGTATTTTGCACACAAGTCAAGTATTTTAAAATAAGAAAATAACTCATGCAAAACAAAATCCACCATCTTTTCAGAAATCTCAAGAAAGTATTTCTAGAATTCAATTCTAAATTGCAGCAGAAGAGAGCTCGATTAACACTTATTGTTCCCTACTACGTCTGTGCCTGACAGGTTGCCCCAGAGTTGTTACAGAAAGCCAAGGGCAGTAAGACCACAAGAGAGTTAACCTGACCCACTGCTTCTTAAAGCTATCATTTTCTTTGTTTACCCAAGGTAACTTTGCCAAAGCAAGATGACCCGATGGCCAGACACATCATCTTTAAGAAAAGTGCACAAGAACTAACCCCACCAAATAGGTACAACGTGTGGGTTTCACTACTTTACATATTCAGCATCCTTTAGCCACTTACCAGCCACTGGAGTAGTATTCTCAGGGATTATACACTGTAATTAAACTTACAACATCACCTATATTAACTGTGGCTATAGCACAGTCCTAAAAATTCCCCCAAACCATTTCAGTCACCAATCCACACAACCTTTCTCAATCAAACAACACTGAAGGTCTCTATAGCCCTTCATAGTAAGAGGGTAATTTCCACACATCAATCCGCCTACAAACACACCTCACCTGATTAAACAAACCTCCTAGTCCTGAATTTTCCCCATCTTGATTTATTACAAGGTAAATTCCTTGGAAGAATCAGCCCATCGAAGCAAAGTCTGCAGAAAAGGCAAATCACCACACTTTTCTCTCTCAGTATTTTTCATATCCTGTCCTGGATGTAAGTATCTTGCAGCCAATTTTTATATTCATAACTCCTACCATTTCCAAGCATGTGCCACACACATGAGCATTTGTAACAGCTGTCATATTTTGCAAATACGCAAATATTTTTCAAAACAGCTAGCCCAGACAGAGGGATTCTGAAGGGTTGAGAAGACAGTCTTCTAAATAGCTCTGATCTGCAACAACTTTGCTCTTAATATATGTATAATGTAGTGGGAAACAGTACTTTACTAGTACACCATAAACATGACTCCCGATATACTCAGTTTATGTCAGTATAAAATAAAGTCTTTAGAAATAAACACATAACATTAGATGTTTCTTAAAATATAATGCCGGGAAAGGAAAGGGACAGAGATGTGAAATACTGTCCTGGATGTCCAGCTGCTGTCAATTTGCTGTCTGCAACTATTCCTTTAGGACCTAGGAGCTTCTAGCAAGCCACCTCAAGCAAGACTTTTGCTGAAGTAACAATCAAACTAAAGCAAAGAGTCCAATTTTTTGAAAGCTCTTGGTAAACTTCAATGTAGAAACCATCAGAGATGTTCAGGTGAGCTTGTTCTGCATCACATATCACAAACATCCAGGTAGTACAGGTATGATGCATGGCGCACCTGCACATGATTATAGTACCTGATCCGCCAGTTAGGGGCAGAAGAAGGAGATTCCTTCCTCTTCCAGGTAAGCCTCACACCTGCACAAAACCACAGCTTACTCTTGCCATACATATCTATTACATCATACTACAATTACTAAAGCACCTCTGGTCTAAATCAAAACATTAATAGAGCACTACCTAATTTTTCACATCTCTCAGATGTGAAGAAATGCTTTGGAAGGGGCAATTTAAAAGGCTGAATGTATGTACACATGATTTTTTTCGTAATTTCTTAACGGCAATTAAATGCATACTAGATTGGAAATGCATGATAGAAACTTTGCTATTAAAAAAACCACCAAAACGCAAAGCAACCAACCTTCCCCACGGAAACAGAGGATAACATGCAGGACTAAACTCAGAAAAACCAAAACCACAATGACAGAGTGAGGAAAGAAGCAGATACAGTTTTTAAATCAGATACTAAGATCAGTGCATGGCAGACCCAGAAGAGAATCAAAACTGTGATAAAATTTAGAATGTACCCATGTCCTGTGCCTGCTCATGAACGCTTTCCAAAAGTGCATGAAGAAAACAATCGAACATATGCATATACAGCCTTCTCTTTAGATCACTTACATAATTTGTAGAAATGCCAGACATGATCTTTTAGAATAGCTTGAATCTATCAGCTATAAGATACAATGATTTGAATAAAGTTGGCCTGAGTCAAGCATATACAAACATTTCATTAACTGATGCTGCAACTCTGAAAAGCATTTTATAAAACTTCGTAAAAAACTCCAAACTATACAGCATCAAGAGAGATACTAAACAAAATAACTTCCTCATTTTATTTTTGCATCTCTTCCCTTTTCTTCCCAGTTGTAATAGTCTGTATTGCACAAAGAGAACTTCAATGCTGATAGTAAAACATTTCTACTGCAAGGTGAAATACAATCCCCCAATGCCAATAGACAAATAGTTCTCCCTTTCTAAAAGCAGGCATGTACACAGGTGATAGGTAAACTTACGCTGAGCATTGAGTAAATTTTACTCTGTGCTCATTACTATGGGATCTAAGCCCCAGGGAAATTTTGGTGGGTGTGTTTTGTTTGGGTTTTTGTTGTTTGTTTGCCTTTTAAGTGCTCAACATATGCGGATCTATGTGAGACATACAGAAATAAGTCTGCCAACTTTGAGACAGAATTGTTTTTCTCATCTCGAGCTACACAGGATGCAATGTTTACAGTTCCATACTTGAAGCAATCTAGGAAAGAAAACATCCCATGATCTACCAGTGCAGAACCAGACACAGCTAACAAGAGCTTCAGAAGTTCATACACAAGGATCTTTAGAATACTTCTAATTTTCATACAGTTACAGCAACCTGCATTAATCCTGTGCATGATACAGTATACTCATTCTCTTTTTTTTTTAAACACTGCAATAATGTCATATGGAAGGGTGGAGTTCATTATCAGGTGGAATTACAGATCCTTTTTATTTGATGGATTAAAAAAACCTTTTAAACGTGCTGGTCCACCCCCAAGACAACACTCAAAGCATTTCAGAAAAACAAATACCTCCATAACATGAAATCAGGTCTTGTAACCTGAACTCAGCTAACACATTTCCTCCTCTCCCTGGGCCTGAAGCCCTCAGCCTGGCCAGGCGTGCAGGTGCAGCAGAACAGGACCTTCCTGCCTTTGTTCCATTTCACTCAGAATTGGCACAGTTATTTCAACCTGGCACTTTCCTTCCTGACTCATCCCAAACACACAAACAAGATTTTCCAGGGCTAATTCAGGACAGCCAGCCCATATCATCTCCATTAATTGCTTGGACAAAACTGAACCCTCCCTGTAGCCCCATGAAAACTGAGACAAGCCAGCTAAAAGCTGCCGCAGTAAACCACAGGTGGAACCAACAGGAGAGGAAAAAAAGGAAAGTTTTTCCTAAAATCCTCTTGTTTACTCATTTTTGTCATTTGGTACAGTACTAGAAACTACCATCAGCCCTATCAAGTAAAAGAGTAAAACATTTCCTATCTTGTCAAAATAAAATGTCAGATGTCCCTCACTGATGAAACAAAATTTTTTTGAAGGAAAGCACTTATGCGGAGGTGGAAGGAAGGAGCAAGACTATACTTGCAACCTCCTGGACACATTTAAATACAGCCCTTCACAGATAGAGTTCTTTCAACATTTCTTGCCAGCCACTGCTCTTTCTTCAGGAGGTGAACAGTTTAACCTCACCAGTCTTTTTTGCCTTATTTCAGGAGATCTTCAAACCTGCCAGCACAGAACTCCCAGTGAGCATTCCCATCTCCCCCAGGACATCCTGCCAGCACTCAGAGGCACAGGCAGCTACAGGGCACCACTGATTCTGAACACCACAGCACCCACAGTTTGCTCAAAAATCCTCTGTGAAACAAAAAGAAAACTAAATGCAAATGATGGTTGTTAATTGAACCAACCAAACAAGAACAAGAACACACCCAGAAAGCGAAACTTCTGGCGAAGGAAACTGGCTGGAGTTTTTATTGCACTTATAAATAATGCAGCCAGGTCATTTTTCAAATCAGCCTGATGAAAGGCAGAGGAGGGAAGACATGAAACAACTTACAGTTCAGGATCATGTCAAGCACATGGAGCTTCTCAAGCATTTGCAGGGCTCAAGAAGTAGAAAATGCTTTAATATCAAACTTCAAAACTGAGGGGAAAGGGCTGTTTCTACAGTCTAGAGACTGCAATCCTGAAACCTGAGGCTTGCCTCCAGGTGAGGAATACAGCAGCAGGAGGCAAGGTTTACTCACAAAAGAGCGACCAGATTAGCGTGTGAAGCATGTCTGACACTCAGGATCAAACAACCACTCTGCTGGACCAGCTGAGGTTTTCCTACAGAAGGAAAGGATACAGCAGCTAATTGGGACCAGGCTCTGAATCTCAACTCATTCTTCCTCTCAGAGTTTATGAAATGGGCATTTTTTCCTTATCCACTGCATACCTGAAACAACCCTAGATGAGTCCCCATTTGGCAAGGCGGCTGCTGAAGCTGATTCAACACTGCTCACACGCCCACACATACCTACAACCCCACTACTGCTGGGGCAGCAGGACAGACAGACAGCACAGGCAGCCAAGCCAGACAAACCCTGGCAACTCTGCTGCCAGGGTCACCTCCAGCTCCCGGAGCACAGGCACCCCCAGACAGCTCCCCAGCAGTAACACAGGCACAAGGACAAAGAGCAACACCCAGCACTGGGAAGATGGGATCACATCAGCTCTATGTTAAACTCTTGTGGAACTGCGCTATCAGGACAGGAACAACATGGAAAAGAAAAATGATCACACTACTTTTCTTGATAATCCAAAGGCAAATTGACACCACTAGTGAAACTTTAGCTAGGAGATACTTATTCCCATTCCACAACAAGGTAAAAACACAGGAGGGCTCAGAAAAGAACCAAAACCAACATAACAACAAAAATCCCCCGAAACACAAAAAACCCAAACCAACAAAAACAATCCCACGAACAAGTAAATAGCTTGCTTACTTGTGTTGTTTACCCTCAGAAGAGCCCACAATGTGAGCTTAAGAAGCTCCCCTTTAGGGATTACATACATGGGCAAAGTACCCCTAACGCTTTGCTACACAAAAGAGAAAGTTAAGTTCCTCCTCTAGCAAGCTGGACAGTATTTCTAAAGTCTTTATATCCCCATTACTGGATTCCTCCAGTGGATCCAATGATGAATTCACCAAGACAGATCACGATCTCATTTTAAAGACTATTTTACCTCAAGGTCTTATTAACTTTCTGAAGTAAAGCCAGCTTCTAAAAAGTGATGAGATGACCAATTAAAATATCCAACCTGATAGAAGTACATACTAATTGATGCACACATGTCCTAGAAAAGAAACTATCTTGGACAATGCAGGACTCTGCAATGTTTGAGGATCACATCAAGCTCTGTTTCAAATGCTGTTACCCAATGTTCAGCATGATTTTCCAATATTCTCTTGACATGCTCCTTTTAGAGATCTTGGAAGTCTAATCTAAAGAGTAGAGAGACTTATCTTAACAATCCCCTTCATACAATACAGTACATACAAAATAAACGTAACTAGAAGTAATTCTCAAAATTAACTTGTTGCCTAACCAGAAGAGGGAATAAAAAGCAGGGATTTACAGCAGATTAACAAGGCCTAGCTCAAGCCCTTCCACAGAGCCTTCAAGTGAGGGGCAGGGCTCTTCCTGACCTGAAGAGCACTTTCATGGCCTCCTGCACTAGAGCATACCAGTTCAGTTTCTCCATCTTCAAGGCTTGGTAATACGTGCTGGTCCACTGCTCTGCAGCCAAGGACTTCCGGTGTCAGTAACAAGTCTTGCCTCAGAAGACTGAAGTGCAGAAGGCCTACTGGACCTCATCTGTCAAGGACACGTGGTTTTCAGACTTAAGCCAGAATCTCATCAGACCCAGCATTCTGCAGACATACTTTTTTTTTATAAGCATAAGGTACGTTTACAAGCCTAAGGTTGACTTTGAGGAGTAACACATTTTCACATAGGAAAACCAGAACACCTTCCTAAGATGAGGAAGCACCATAGCTGGCATAGGGCATTTCCACCAACAAGCCTGCACTCAAGCAGCATTCAATTACAAGAGTTCTGTCTCCTGAGAACAGGCTAGCAGAGCACGACCTGATGGTGGGAGCTGCAGATAAAGTTATAAGTACACCACTAAACTTAGTTTATGCTTTCAGAAGACCAACTATGTTTTACACACAGAGCAAGATTATGACAATGTATCCAAGTCAACTGGCTGGGACATAGTGAACTCAAATCAAACAGCAAAATGAAGAGACTTCTGCTGAGTGCTCTCTACCTTGTTTTTCATGTAAGTGTTAATTAACAGATCAAATAAAATGTTCTCAGTTGAGCTGTAGTAATTATTTACCTTTATCTGGATAATGCTATACCACATTTCAACTTAGCAAATATATTCCCAGCCTTGCACAGATTTATGCTTAACTTCAAGCTGTCCAAACAGTGTCTGGCCCTTGGACCAGCTCCTATCTTATGATCAAAGCATGCGTTTTTCACAGAGCTCAGACTGCAACATCCACAGAGCCCCTTGTTCCTAAACTCATGCAACCACCCTGTTTTAACCTTTGGGCTTCAATTATTCATGATCACAAACTACTGTAATGTAGCACTCCAGAAATACATGCAACTAGGAAGCTAAATTGAAAAAGGGAAAACAGCAAACAGCAGCAATATTCCTCAAAGACATTGCAAAGTATGCAATACAGCTAGCAAAAAAAGAATACATTTCTGTAGCTGTTTTAAACTGGAAGATACAATGATACAGTAGATAATGAATACTGACAACCACACATACATAGCAGATATATGTCAATGTGCTGAATTCAAACCATGGACAGACAGCACATGTGAGTGTAACTGAGATGTAAAAACCAAGCACAAGAACAAACAAAACAAATTTAGTAGTCCACAAACATAATTCGGCTAAGGAAGTAAAAGAAAAAAAATCACAGGATGCAAAGAAAAAATTAAAAACAGGAGATACTGCATTTACCCAGACCATTAAAATAACAAGTTAGGAAAATGTGGAAGAAACAATGTACACATATATATAGGTAAATCTTAATAAGACAAGCCAGATAATCTGTGATTAGAGGTTTGAACAAATCTAGTATGTATTAAAAATAAATAGAGTCATTAAAATAAGCAGCCAATCCAACGGTAAGAAAAAAGATGTATGACCTTTTCTAGAATTCTTGACAATCTGCGGGTGAGGAATCCCAGATCCTCATCTATGGGCTTTACACAGCAGCCCAGCCCGCAGGCTGTAAAAGCTGGGCATTTCAACGTTCTTTATCTAGATGGTGAGATACATCAAATAACCAGTAGCAGCAACAGCAGCCTCCAGCCCACCACTAGCAGGGGCAACTCTCAATTCTGTCCTGAGCTGGACATCAAAACAGTTTGGATAATACTAGGGCAGCATGCCTGGAAATCCCCAACTGAAGTGCCTTACCGAATCAGACGTCTCATATTAAAACAAGAATTAAAAGGAAAGGAAAGTCATAAAAGCAGAGGAAGTCATGGGAACCTGAGGGCAATGCCACAGGTGACAGGGATTACCAGCCTCCCTACCGGAAACTGGGATTTTGTCCCCAAAACCTTGTAGGAAAGTCATCCCTAAGCAGATTTTAAATGGACACAACTGAATTATTCCAAGTCTTAGGATGAGCTGCAATGTTTTGTTCTCTCTTCCATCACCAATGTGCTAAGGGTCCTTTGTCCACCCACAGTCCTAAAACACTCCTTGCCTCTTAAAAGATGAGGAAAGCCACAGCATGGTAGAAGAGATGATCACATATCCCTTTATGCAGCATTGCAATCCCTGAATTATCACAGGCTCACTGGGAACTCTATTTTTTTCCTCAATTTACCCAACTAACTAGAACACTTCCAACCTCTGAGGATGACAACTATTGCATTATGTATTCTTCTCTTTTTACCAAACAGTTAAAGAATCTATTCATTTTCTACTGCCTTCCTATGATCCAGCAGCTGACCTGAAATCAGGCATAGCTTTGGCAAAAGGGTAGGAATCCATCTGGATTAACTCCAATATATAACTGTTCTACCAAGCAATAAACTTGACGGTCCCCCAGTCTGCTTTCTTCTTTTTCTCTGGCTGTCACTCGCCAAGTCTAATCTTCAATTAAATCAAGACAATATTAGGAAAATGGCTGGCACACCATTAACACTTCACTTGATCTTAACTCCAATCTAATACTCAAGTGCTGTATTTAATTCAGCTTCTTCAGGTTAGTAATTATTATGTGAAGGTAATGAAAACAAACAGATGGATAGAGGAGTCCACTTTGTCTCTTCTACACCACTTCAGAAGGCTTGATATCTCTCACTTTGAAAATAATTCTATTGAAATGTAATATTACACACCACGAGGAAATTAATTTAATGAGTAAGGGTGAAAAAGCTTGTACACAATACCAAAATACAAAGTTTTACAAAAGGTCACACAGAAAACTAATAATAACAACAGCAGCAGTAATAATAATATGTTATCTTGTAGTATTTAGGAAACATTGGCTTTTATATGAGCACTATACTTCTGCAATCACTGGATAAGCAAGCATAGCTTTCTTAAAAAGGACCTTTAAATGCAATTTTGTCAGTCTACTTTGCATAGGCTGTGGGATTAGATTTCCCTTAGCCTGACTACAAACACTGCTGGAGGCATACATTCTCTGATAGTAATTATGTCTTCCACTGACTAATTCCAGCATCTCGACCATAGCTCGACCTTCACTGCTCATACCAGGTTTGAGGATAAGATTTCTCTGGACTATGCGGTAGATGGAGCAAGAGTTACATTGTGAAGGGCTTTCACAAATTTTCTTTGTTCACGTGCATGTTATGTCTACCACTGGAAGAAAGAAGTCTAAAAACCAGTCAGTCTTTTTCAGTTAATATCAAATTAAGAAAAACAAATTTGTAAAGCTATTATACATAGGTATGCCTGCTAAAAACTACTCAGGACACTATTATTAATATTTTCTGCACCCATTTCACTGTATTGAATGATTAAAACTGCTATTCCTTTGGGAGTCTGATCTTAAGGAAAAAATACTATTTTAGTCCTCCAACAAGTAAATTTATATTCTTTGGTTTATTTTTTTTTAACCACCAGTAGACTGTCCTTACCATAATGGCAGGAGGAAGAAAATCAGATCATGGATGGAAAAAAAATTACTAAATAAAACCCCAAATGCTTTAAAGAATTATATTACCTTGAATCAATAATATTATCTGGAACGAGATATGAGTAAATACATTACACATGTAATCCATTTGTGGAAAACAACCATATCCTCTGTAAGAGTGCAATGTAGCATTTTACAGACTAAGGTAATTTCCATGGCAAAAAACAAGACTCCTCTTAACACATTAGATTCTCTGAATTTCTCAGCTATGTCTCTACTTATTTGAAGTAAAGACAAATATCTAAGAAGTAGAACGACACTTACAGATAACTGAAGCCAAGCATGCACTCTCAAAAGGAATGTCAGATATTTACTGTTTAAGCACAAGTAATTTACACTGCTGCTACACAGCCTGCAGTACACTCCCCTTCTCCAACTCTGCAACTCTCACCCATTAAATTCCTCACGTATCTGAGCATATGGAGAAAATCTCTAAGAGACCATGATAAAATTGTATGTCCTTTCTAAGTAATCACTATGAAGCTCTGGTTACTCTGCTACTATCTGAGAGAAGAAAGCACAGTAACTTTACCAGGGTGGAGGGAAGGAAAGGTAGAATGAAGAAAACATGGTCTAACTGATGAGTATTTCAAGTTGTAACAATCCTTTCTGATAATATTTGAAAGAGCCCCCAACTCAGAAACAGGCCTTCCCAGCCCACCCACAGCAAAGAATTTCTTCACTCCCTTTAGCTTTAAAATTCAGATTATTCCCACATTAAA
This sequence comes from Lycocorax pyrrhopterus obiensis, assembly GCA_014706295.1. Taxonomy (NCBI): domain Eukaryota; kingdom Metazoa; phylum Chordata; class Aves; order Passeriformes; family Paradisaeidae; genus Lycocorax; species Lycocorax pyrrhopterus. The sequence continues at coordinate 19,054,388 of JACSVZ010000004.1, forward strand.
ATGCTCCTTGGGATTCATACAGAAGGGTATTACTTGAAGGATAAACAGGAGCTACAACTACATGGCTTTTATAAAGCTTTGTATTGGGTTTGCTTATGTCATTAAATGAGCAAAACTGGAAAGGGTCCCAGAAAGAGTGAGAAGCATAAGGAAGCTGGCAATGAGTATGCCAAGCTCCAGCACAAAAGCACGTTAGTAAGCAAAATGGGGGAGAAAACAAGAGGAGCAGGGGGAGCCAGAATGTGAGATTATAGCAAGTTGTGGGGGTTTAATGGCCAGCAAATTAATCAACAGAGTCAATCAGAAGGAATCTCAGAAGGATAGATCTTGGATATGCAAGGATAAAGCTGATGTGACGGCAGGTTCTAGACTAGTACCAGGTTTAAAATTAAATTGGTCAAATACCTGAGGGACTAAATAAGAGAAATTATCTATGTGACAACTTTAAGATTACAAATAAATGGCCTTTTCCACTCTGAAAAAAAAGGGTCTGCTTAGAGACAAGTAAAAGATGTTTTACTTTATTTTTCTATTACTTTATTCTTGAGTATTGGGTTAAGACGAAAAAGATAAGAACCAACAGTGGGGAAAGGAGGAATCCAGGAGGAAACCTTCCAGGAGACCTTAAAATAGTACCTTACCCCAGTGACTAAGGCTGAGCCTCCTCTTACAAGAAGGTGTGTGTTTTACTGCACCATGAGTAAGGTGTAGGCCCTCCTACAGAAGCACAGCAGAGGCACTACAGGTTTTACCACAAGTCTCACCTTAGGCAAGAACCTTTCCAGCAAGCCCTGCTAGAGCCTAATCTATCCAAATCTCATCTATTTTCTCCAACCACATCTGTCTAATGAAAGATATCACTTCACTCTAACAACCTTGCCTAATTCTGCTTGAGATTTTAAAAGTTATCATGTACTACTTTACTTTATAATACAGAAGCAATTAGACTTTGTCACCAGTAATATTATCATTATCTGCTCTTGCAAAAGACTGCCATGGGCTATCCGGTAACTCTGTATGTTCAGCTACATGAACAGCAATGTACTACACAAGTGCTTTCATCAGAGGTGAAGTAAAGTTCTGTCTTATTATTCAACATACCACAGCTGTGCATGTTTAAAATACAGTTCTGCAACACAGCTGGACAAAACTCCTTAAGTTCAATCAATTGAAATATATGTTAAGCTTGGGCATCATCCTCTGCTTTGATTAACATTCTGCTACTTCTGTGAATTCTACAGGTGTTTAAACAAAAACCAGGATTATTATTCTGCTTGTTGCCAGCACATCAGTAGGGTCACATGGAACAATGCAGAGGCTGGTCTGAAGTGAAACGTGATTCATTCCAACCTCAGTAGAACTCCATTACGTGTAACAACCCTTACCTCAGAAATCATTATGGCTGTGAATACATATATCAGTGTGTGGGCATTCAATGCTCTTTTAGATGGGGTATACGTTTTGGAAATATAAACAATTACTCTGGCTAAAGCTTACTGTAACCAAGAGTCCTCTTTCTGAGGTACTGTCAGCCTTTTGAAGAAGCCAAGTGTGAAGAAAAAGAACCCTTTTTTCAATACACATTGTGTTACTGTATTTTGAATTTAGGTTTCTGTAACAATCATAGACTTTAATAAAATATTGCTAACTTGAAATAGTTCGCACACAAAGGGACAGAAGTCACTGGTACTGAGCACTTAAATCTTGAACAGCCATGAAGGATTCTCTCTAAAAGTCATTAAATCGTATGGCACATTCATGCTAACCAAACAAGTGGAGTGCAGACTGCTTCTCACCACAGCCTACACCTAAGGTGTCCCACAAGCATAGGAACAGCAAGATAAAAAAAGGAAAATGACCTTTTCCTGAAACCGTATACAACAAACAGCAGAACAGGAGAGCTTGAAAACTCACAAACACGTTCAATCCAGCAAGAGAGACTGCTTTCCACAAGGATTTAAGCAATGTGAAGTGACTGTTCATCAGCTGTCCGGATAAGATGGAGAATTTTAGAATAACACAATGATCTTTCACTCTACAGAGGTGCCAAATAAACCTGTGCTTTTGGGTTTCACATAAACACAGCTATTGATCAATCATTAGACACTAAGCTGTGGCAGTGTTCCATGAGCATGTTTGGTTCATTGCTTTTAAGGTTAATTGTAGCCCAGCTGAATTTAACTGTGCAAGCACCTTACTGCAACTGAACATATGTCTCTCAGCAGAAGCTGCTGTTTTCTTTGAAAGCATACTAGAAGAAATCTCTGAAAAAAATGCTTATGTTAAAAAAAAAGAAAACAAAATCCCCCAACAAACCAACCAAAAAAACCCCACCATCAAAACTTTTTTTTCAATTGCCATCTCAGGTCAAAAAGAATCAGGATCATGACAAGCACAGAGTCCTTTCAAATGCTCTTGCCTTCAACTATTTTCCCACAATAGCTACAGCATATTTGGTCACTACTTAGGAAATAAAAGTTGAAACAGTCGCAGGGAAATGTATTTAAAAACAAGGGCCATCTTATCATCTTGGAATTTTTAACCTTAGATTCACTAGGATGCTCACCAAAACAATCTAAGCTGAATCATCACATACAGCTATGAAGTCTCAAACTGACCTTGAGATCTCAACAAGCCTTTGATTTTGCTGTTTTACTAAGTTATTCACAGAAAAACAAAGATGATTCATTCCTACATGAAATACAACTGGCCCAATTTAAAGCTCAGTTTAGTGCTGAGCACAGGGAACACACCAAAGAAAAGCTAATTGACAATGTGAAAGAAGTAGAGAAATGCTAACAATTAAACAGGCTTGGTAGTTGATGTGGAGAAAGAGCTTCTTATTAAAACTCAGACTGAATTGCATTATATTCATTAAACTGAACAATGTGAATGTTTCAATGAAACTTTCCCGTTTTCATGGCTGTTTTCACAAACAGTCAACTGTGGAAAACATTTCTTCTTAATTTACCACTGCCTAGAGCAGAGTAAACATTCAAAAATCAAGACCCAGAAAAAAATTGTGAAATCCTAAAAAAAAATTTTTTGGCTATTCTGAAATTCCAGAAAGATTAAAAAAACACACCAACAGATCCAACCACAAAAAGCAAGCATTGTGTTTCCAACAACAACAACAACAAAAAATAGATGGTGTCATGACCACAACATAAATAAGCTAAATTTGAAACTTGTCACTGTCTGCAGCAGCTTACAAGTAGTATGTTTAACCTGGAGGGCAGCATAGACTGTAAACATGTATTTTAAAATAAAGGACAGGCTAAAGTTACTACAAGATAAGATCTAAAAAGAAGTGATAAAATGCCTTCTCTCTGATATCGCAACATATGAAAAGTTCGCTCAAACTCTCAAGTTGTGAGTAGGCCAATCTGTAAGAAACCTGTCTTAGGGTTTTAGCTGCACTATAGTTTTTAAGCTCCACGTTAATTGTAAAATCATCTCCTTCTACATGATAGTTTCTCAATGAATCTGCTTTACTGGAACACTGTTTAAAAGTTCTCTAAAGCATCAGTAAGACATTAAGGTGAGGTCTACCTAAATTCTAAGAACAAGAAGAAAAACTCCATGAGTACAACTACAAATCACTGATTGAGAACATGATTTTATAGAAGTCACAGTAGCTACACTTAAAAATTAAATTACTAGTTTTCCTGTGTTCGAACTATTGCTATCAATTAGAAGCTGGCAGGAGATTCCTCTGCTAAGCAACAGCAATTGTGATAGTAAAACACTTAACACATTTATGGTACAAACATTAGTTTGCAAATGTAATCAGGTGTCATGAGGGGAAAAAAATACCTTTACTGATGATTGAAACATTTTAAGTACAGAGTTAAAAAATGTTTAAAATATCTACTAATATAAACAGCAAGTCCATAGGATCAGAAACATACAGTAGTAAAGACCCGACTGGTAAGTTTCCCTAGAACATATTCTCCTTGTTCTAGTTCAGTGTTTAAGTCCACTGACCATGTAAGTACAGTTTTCAGAACATCAACCACAAACAATCCAACTTTATGTTTACCTATGAACCTCTAAACCCCACGAAGTATGAAATGAAACAAGTACTACAAGCAAACTGCATTAACTCTTTCTGAACTTTAACACTGTATACTCATTTGTGATGCCTAGAAAGAACACTGAACCATGAAGCTACATTTTCAATGCTTTGTACCAAAATATTCCTCTTTACATAAAGAAAATGAAACTAAGTATGTGTATCACCTCTCTGATCCACACGGAAGGTTAACTTCAAAATGAACCTTGCTCTCTCCATGCATAATGCTCTTGCTAAGCATGTGTTTTCGCCCCACAATATAGGAGCCTGCTCCAGATGTGAAGTTAAACAACAAGAAGTCTGCACAGAGAAAACACAAATCTTCAAAATAAGATTGGGAGAACATACCCTCTTCTTACCGTTCAAACAAACACACAACCTAACGGTGTATTTATGATCAAGGAAAATAATCTTGCAAGGAAAAAACACAGGCATTCTTCACTTTGCTCAAGTCCATCTCCTGTGGATAAGAAAGATACAGCTGTACTCTTGAACCCATAAGGCTTGGAAATTAGGCCATTCTTCTGCTCAAGGCACTGAAGGAAAGAATTCTTGTCAGATACTTTCTCCCACGCCCCCTCTGTCCAAATCAAAACCATGTGTTCTTATTGTGCAAAAGCAAATCCAGAAGGAAAAAAAAAATCAGAAAGAAATTAAACACGGTATAATCATTATCATCCCAACTTGACCACTTCATTCTATCCTCTTATCTTTTGCCCTGTTCAGTTTTTTTTCCTCTTTAAAATGCAGCTGTCCCGTACGCTCCCCTGTCAGAAAGGCATCATTAACCACACGCACCCGAGCTGGCATCCAAGTTGTCACCTTCCCATAGCTAACCCACAAACGGGTGTGCATGTGTCAAAGTTGTAATTATTTGTATAATAATGAAGCAAATCACATGATCATAGGTCACTGGCTTATCCTTCTTAAAACTTCCCCTGCCATGATATCGCAATCATTCTCATATAGCACTGGCTAGGTAAGACAAACCACAATTCCCACATCCCTCCTCGACTCTGGCCAGAGTTATCATCCAGCACTCCTGCCTTGTTTGTTCTTTCTCCCACTGTAAACATGCCAGATCGCTCCAGCAGAATTAAATAACTTTGAGGTATTTGAAAAGTACAAAACAAAATAATACCTTAAAACTTAGCTAGATGGGTGACACCACAGCACAAATAAACAGCAATAGCTTCACAGATAATAGTAATCACTTAAAAGATTAAATTGCACTTACTATAGAGGAAAAAAACCATGTATTCTTATGCCAGACTAAGAGGTCCTTACGTCAGAAAAAACAAACTACAGCATTCTCATTAACTTTACTAAAGTATGATACAGCAAGTAGTATAGAGCCAACTGTTGAGTCTTTGAGTCTTTTCTTACACAGAGCTCCCCTACCTATGTAGTTCTTCTCTTTTGCCTTAATTCAGGAAAACCATTCCACAGTTTAATGACACAATACAAGGCAACATATTATGAAGGGAAAAACACAAAACCCCCTCTTCCCTCAATTAACGCCAGCTGAATGAAAACAGAAGAGATACTCTAGCTAAAAGCTTTTGAGTCCTATCCTCCTCTTCTTCCAGCAACAGCAGAGATGGGAAGCTCAGTTCACCCAAACTAACCCCAAGTGCAATTGTTTGAATGCAGTGACACACTATCTGTCACAGCCTATGTAAAACATATCAAGGAGGCTGTAAATAGTTACACGTACAAAATCAAAACACGGGGAAATTATTATTTTGAATACTACTCTTACCCCTCACTTGAGAAAATAAATCCAGTAATACACATGAAAACACAGTACTGCCTCCACCCATCAATTTCCCCAAGATTCCCAATGAACTGTTAGTAAGAATAAGTGTTTGATAATCATAATCTACTTTGCTTCCTTAAACACAGCTTTCGTGAAAGAGAAATAACATTTCCAGTGAAAAGTATTTATGGACGTATGCTAGGGAAGCTAAACATAGCACTGGGAGATGTCAGGAATAGCAAAAAGGCAAAGAAAAGAAAAAGGGTGTGAAGCTCCACAGGGCAGACCTATCAGTTACACACAAACTGATGCTTCACGGCCCCTGGCTCCCTCCACCTGTTGTCTGTCCCTTGCTGCCGGTTCCTGTACTTTTCACTCCAGCTTTCTGGTAAGACTTTACCAAGTAATATGCTGCCTGATCTTACACCTTCTAGAATATTTTCAAAGGGCACTGTGAGACAAAAGGCACAAGGAATTATGGAAACAAGCAAGTTTTTCACCCATCCCACCAGGAACTCCTGTAATTCCTCAAGGAATGTATATTTTTATGATAGGTGCTATACCCAAGTATTGGAATTTTTTTTTTTTTCAAATGGTAACACACATGCTTGCACACTCACTAAGAAAAGCACGCATTAAATTTTATTTATTTTCTATTTTAAAGTACTGAAAGCAGCTGCCAGGAGGCAGGGGGTGCTGGTGGCAGGGTAGCTCCTCATGATTTCATGCAACAACCTCACCCCATGTGCAGAGCACAGCTGGACGCGTACGAAGGTTTGTACTCAGAAGCACCAATCAGCTCTCTCTGGGATACAGAGCTCCAGTCTGTCCCTTGGGAGTCACACAATGGAGCAACACTGCGAGATGGCCACGCGCACCAGACAGAAGAAAAGAGCCTCTCCTGAAGATCACCATTAGCTGCTGACGAGAGCTTTGCTAATATACATACTGGAGAGCTGGAAATATGCACTACAAAGATGGACTTTTTTACCAGGCCAAAACCTGCTCCTTAACTCCTCACTCTTTCCAATTACTTCTCCCTTTAGTTGCAACTTCTCACCACCTCAGTTACCCACAGCTTACTAGCTCGACTTTGTACATCACAAGCCACCAGCATAAACAGTCCCCCAGTCCATTAGTGTTTATTAGCAGAAGGAAGCACATTAAAAGTAATTTAAGAGTCTCACCTCACCCTCACAGAATCCATTTTAAATCAAGGAATGCTGCTGATCAGGAAGTCAGCAATGGACCACCTACTCCTCCTCCATCCCACATTTGCCTCTTTAGCCAAAGGTCTTACGTAAGGGACACCATGTGTAGCAAGGACGGCTTCCTGAGGCTGCCCAACAGGCAGAGCTCGAGGTCTCTGCTCCAAAGCCCTGCAGAAGTCACACTAATGACAGCACTGGAGTAACTCTGTGCAGATTTGGGAGCTTACAACTGCACAGATCTTTGGTGCTTATCTGGCTGGAGGATTGCATTCATTAGTATAAGGTTGCAGACTTACACCAAGGTTTTTGGAAGTTTTCGGAACTAAATGTGCAATTTTGAGTATTCTGATACTCTGCACAAGCCTGAGTGTTTCAGATACCCAATGCACTCCCTGAAATTACAATAATAAAATAATAACACTTACTACTCCTTACGTGTCAAAATTGAGCACTCACAAGCAGCCTAATTTTTTTTAATTAACTGCCAACACTTAGAAGTTTTCATTACATAATAGATGAAGATATTCTAAAGTATTTCCATTTGCCTTGTGTAAATTTTGTAAGTCTTATGGACTGTATTACCAGATATATACATAAAAATTTCTTATCCCTTCCTGTCATCTATCTCTCATCTACATTCCTACATATATTTGAAATAGAGACTCATGAGTAACATGTATCACGCAAACCTAGACTTTATCATTTAATTAAATCAAAATTTTCATCCCAAGGACTTGTTCATTCTTACAGTAACACAGAACTCATCAGTCCATGAAGAGTAAGGACAGACCAAACGTATCTATTTGCTTTAACTACTAATAAGTCTGATATTGCTGTGTCAGTTCCACTGAGTGACTGATACTAAAAGCTCATTATAATAATTCACCATGCTAGGGTTTCACTTTTCTAGCTATATTACCTCTTTCTGTTACCTCTGTCTTCCAAATCATCTTCTTACATTCACTCCTCCTTTCATATCATTCAGAAGGCATTACTCCTTGGGCTTGTATAGTAACAAACCTTAGGAGCTCCTGCTACTAGCCAGAACCTCTAAAGAATAGATTGATGCAATACAAACAAGCATCTTCTTCAACCCATTTCAGCCCACTAGGCCATCTTCCTTCGTTTCTTACCAATCACTTTTGACACAAATAGAAGGTGGGCATGATTGCATGTGTTACATTTCCTATGACTCCTTTTTCCCCTCCTTCTTCCACCTTCCCAAAGGCAACTAAGGATACACATTGCAAACATACTGCTTTTAACACTGGTCCCCTCACCCAAGAGGAAAATTTCACACCTCCCACACTACCACCTATGTAAATAATCACCACTGATGGACAGGACCAGACATGGTCCAGCATTCTTCAGGTACATCGTCCATCATAGCCAAGACTAGTTCTTTTCTATGGAAGACCACCACAGCAGAGAACACCACCGTACTCCCACTCCATCGAGTCTGGGCGGAGCAGAAGAGACCGCAAAGATATTTAAACAGAGCACAAAGGAAGATACAATGAACTCGGGAAGAACCAAAGACGACCACAGCCTCTCTCAGAGGCAACACAAAGCAAAGCTGAGGAAGGAATACAACACCACCAGGGACCGTCTTGGAGGTGCAAACCGAACAAAGAGCAAGCACCGCTGAACCCCAAAAGGTGAGACAAGGCCAAGTGCCAGGCGGTCAGACAGCCCACAAGTGGATATGCCAAGGCAGGCGCGGAGGTGCTGTGTGTGGAGGCCGCCCTAAGGCGGGGCAGCCCGGCTGCCGCCCGCAGGGGCTACAGGCCTCTAGCCGGCGGGGGCCCGCAGCCAGCAGCCCGTGTGCGCCGACAGCCGAGGACATATAAGGGCAGCCCAGCCCGGCCCGGCCCGGCCCGGCCCAACAGCGCTGGAAGGGGCTGCGGGAGGGTTCCCCCCGGGAGGCCCGGGGCCGCGAGCGGGCTGGGGCGACGTGGAGCGCGGCGGGCCGGACCCGCCCCGGCAGCGCCGCATGGAGGAGCCTGGGGCGCGGGCAGGCGGCGGTGCCGGCCCGGCGCTCAGCACGGCCGCGGCCCGCCCGCCCCTGGGGCACTCGGCCTGGGCGGCACGGGGGGCCGGGCCACCACCGGGAACCGGGGAGAGACGGAAGGAGGCAGGGAGGGAGGGGGGTCCCGGCGCGGCACTCACGTTCTCCGTGTCCCGCTCGTTGACGGTGGGCAGCGGCGTGCGGGTGGACATCGTGCGGGCCGCGGCGGCGCCGCGCCCGGCGCTCCGAGGGGAGAGACCGCTCCTAGGCCTCGGCGGAGCCCGCCGGCCGCCCCAGCCAGCAGCCGGGCGTACGCGGCGGGACGCGGGGCCTCCTGCCCGCTACGCGCCCGGCGCCATCGCCTCGCCCGACCGCCTGGCTGCCCCTCCGCCCGCCTCGCCGCCGCCGGGCTCCGCGCAGCTCGGCCGCTGGCTCCTCCTCCTCCCCCGCCCTCCTGCCCGCTCAGGTGAGCGACCGGCAGCGCAGGGGGGCCGCAGCGCCTCCTCGCAGCATCCGGCGGCGGCACCAACTCCGCCTCGCTCCGCTCCGCTCCCCTCCCCGCCTCTCCTCCTCCTCCGCCTCCTCCCCCTGCCCGCCCCCGCCCCGCCGCAGGAAGCGCCGGGTGGTGCGGGAGGGCGCGGCAAACGCTGGCGGGCGGGCGGTGCTGTGGCGCCAGCGCCGCTGTGGCTGCGGGTCCTGATCCGGCTCCTTCTCCGGCTCCGTCACGGGCCCAGCCTGGGTGAGGGCCGGGCGGGAGGGCGCCCTGGGTCCGGAGCTGTAGTGGAGTGGGACATCATAGTCAACAAGAGGCAGGACTGATCTCTTCTCTGTGGTGCCCAGTGACAGGACCCAAGGGAATGGCCTGAAGCTGTGTCAGGGGAGGTTTAGGTTGGGTATCAGGAAACGGTTCGTCACCCAGAGGGTGGCTGGGCACTGGAACGGGCTCCCCAGGGCAGTGGTCACAGCACCAGGCAGCCTGACAGAGTTCAAAAAGCATTAGGACAACACTCTCAGGCGCATGGTGTGATCCTTGGGGTGTCCTGTGCAGGGCCAGGAGCTGGACTCGATGGTCCTTGTGGGTCCCTTCCAGCTCGGGATAGCCTGTGGTTCTGTGGGACAGGTGCGATGCTTCGCCGAGGGGAGGGCGTGTCGCAGTGCTCCGGGGTCAGGGCCCGCCGGGGGACCGGGCGTATCCCTCAGCCTGGCAGGATGCAGAGGCCTCGGAGAAAGCCAGCGGGGCTCGGCGAGTCGGTGCCTAGGGAGCCCCAAACTCCCTGCGTGTGGGCTGTGGGACAGAGCCCATGGGGTGCTGGGGCCGCTGATGTTGGCTTGTGGGTTGCCGGAGCTGTTCCTCCGTGGCTCTGGTTGTCTCTGGTTACCAGGAGCCTGAGGAAGGGCGGTGGGGCAGCCCTGCCTGCCTCTTGCACAGCTTCAAGTCTGCAATTCATGGACTCTCTGGAGGTTTGTAAAACCCTGTGTCAGCATCAGAGCGTCTGTGTAAATCAAACCATTTATTTGTGCACCTCAGCCAGCCTCCTAGCCTCCTTTACCCACTTGAAGCTGAAATGGGATCAACAAGACTGTGCGGCACATCCCTCCGCTCATGTTCGACCAGCTCACAGTCCTTGAACACTTAACCAGTGACCTCATGTGCTTAAAATTAGAACCATACACGCATTTTTGTCTTTGAGAAGTCACTAGTGTTTACACAACAGCAGCTTTTGCTATAAAACCAGCCAAACCCTTCACCAAATTCTGAAAATAATCGGCAAAAAATGCAAACCCCCCCCAACTTCCCCTGCACCAGAAGCAAAACAGTGGGTCTGAATTTCCATTGCAACATTTTGATGGATTTGTGTAGCTGAGACTGTAAACATCTTCATAAATTCCGTAAACACAATCCTTGTTCTGAAAGACCTTCCGTAGGAAAACACTTTGGAAGGCACTTCATGAGTTGTATGTCTGTCTTCAGGAAGCCCTTATGTGCTCATGGAAGGGCACTGACTGTTATACATTACTTACAGATAGCATGTATAAATGCATCTGTATGTATAGGTAAACACACTAGCAGTGTAGGTTTAACTCTCGCTATATTAATTCTGGTGTCATTCAAGAGGTACCCCCAGCTCCTCAGCGCTGGTCAGCACACAGTGGAGTTTTCCACATATTTGGGGAAACAGCTGATGCAGGCACAGGAAGAGAACATCCCCATGTTGTAGGAGCAGTGTAACTGGACTTGCTGTTTTCACATTCAGCATCCTGTTGCTCTGAGCATGCTCTGAGCATGATTTGTCAGTCTGGAAATGATAGAGGTTCCCAGCTCATCCTCAGACCAAAGCCTCCCAAATCCTGGCAAGGGCCTCTGAATTCCTAACTCTCTCCTCACATAGCTGGAACTACTGACTGCAAGGGAAATTTTAGGGTCCTTCATTTTACTGGGAACAAAATAATGCAAGATTGGGTTTACTCGAGGTAAGCAGCCCTGGTCTAGCCGGCATGCTGAAACAAGTTTGTTGACAAACTGGATATTAACCCAGTTTAGTTGCTTAGCTCATCAAAATGCACTCACTTTTATCCCAAGTAAGAGCAAGACTGTGTCTAGGGTCTGTGTGGGGCCTAGCTCTGCAATCCTTACTTGGTCAAAACTCCCACTGATGCAAACCCGTCCTGGTAAGGATTTGGGTATGCACCTGTGGTCAGAGAAGAAAGAAGTGTAAGCTCCGATGTCTTCTAAATGTGTTTAATGGCACCATCAACTAAGGCAAAGCTTAGAGAGACTTCCTGCCTTGCAATTTGAATAAGCTTTGGTCAGTATTTCGTAGGAAAATGTTGGTTCATCAGAAATTAAAGGTGTAATAATGTAATAATTCTTGTTATCTGAAGATCTGCTTTGCAGTTGTTTTGGCCATGGTTGTTACTGTTATCATCTTCTTTCATGTTAATGAGGTCAGTCATTCATTTAATAGCTCTGTTTAATTTTGTTGTGTTATTACTATAGGCTTCATGTTTCCCCCAGGGGGGAAAATGTGGAGACAATGACTGAAGAGCTGCATGGCAGAGAAGGTGACCACAGAGATGGTCCTGTCATAACTTGGTCACTCTCCAAAGAGATAAAGCAGGAGACAGGCAGTGGTCTGAGCACAAAAATGGCCTGGAAGGAGAATGCTTTAAACTGTCTGAGACCTGCAACTAAAATATGCAGAAAGTAATTGCTGCTTCAAGCAGCATTAAGTCCTGCTTGGTGCCCAGCATGAGTTGTCCCTCATGTGGTATATTTAGTGAATGGCTTGAACTTTGGCACTGAAAACGTGCATGTTCCACCCCCTTAACAGGACTCAAATCCCATCCACTACTGTAGTAGTGATTTCAGACACTGACTTGAATGAAACCTTTTCCCACAATTTTCAAATTCAATTCTCAACAGCAAAAGGGTGAGAGGTTCAGAAAAAACATGGGAACGGGTGACCACTGAGATGTGAATGAAACAGAGCAAAATCATGCTCTTTATTGCCTTTCATTACACCAGGACATCTACTGTAGTGTGGAAAACTAAATGAAAGACCTGGCAAATATGAAGGAGTAAAATAACTCCAGCTGCATGCAATAAGGCTCCAATTGCATTATGAGGTCCTGAGGTCATTACAAACTACAGGTTCAGGGCTCCATGGATTGTTTACTTTCATGAGGGACACCGGAAAATATTGCGTGTACTCTGAATATATGTAGGCTTTGTAAATATATTATTAGTTACAATCAAGATTCTGATTTTGCTTGTAAGAGTCATTAAGAAGTACAGTCTTAGTGGAAAGTTAAATAACTCATCATTTGCCCTAATACTTTAAACCTGCAAACAAATGAGCTGTTTTTTTAATAGCAAGCCATACCCTTTGTGAATAGTCTTATCATGTATATGCAAAAAACCTCCCCGAAATGTTTAAATACGTTTAACAGGCCAGAATTTGTCTCAAGGTCAGTTGTACTGAAATTTAGTAGTTAAGTTTGTGTCTTCACTTTTTCTGGGTAACTGAAGATTTTTATTGTTTCGATGCCACTATGAAGAATTGCCCTAAGACTATACATGTAATTACTTCATATGAGAAAAATAAATAAAAGCAGCATTTGTCACTGATTAGCTTGGACATTTGGTAGAAGGATAATAAAATCACAGTACCACTTTATAGTTGCAGAACTTTCTTACGCATCCCCGAGGCCTCTAAAATGGTATCAGAAGATCTCCTCCAGAGAAGAGAGAATTATCTCTTAAACATGTGGGTTGCCAGTGGTCTGGAGAAGCTTGCAAGGGCAGTTGTTCTGTCCCCGGTCATGAGTCTGACGGCCTAAAAAAGCAGAAGGGACTTGTAAACTGGTCCCACTATGTTAAAGATCTCTGCACTGGCTCTTAATAATCATTGCTAAAAATAGCTAGTCTTGATTGTTTCCTTCAGCTTTGATATCTCATCTTTCTTTTGATGCCCCCGATCTCTTCAGCCACACAGCCAACCTCTTCCCACATCTGAAGAGTTTCAAAAAGGAAACTACAAGCCACTGTAGCACTGAGGTAGAGCCACAATGAAACCTGGGGCAATGGCAGCTCTGTGAATTTCACCCCTTGTTTTCTTTTGCTGCAGCATTTTTTGACTGTTGTGGCTTTCAATAGTGGTTTCAAACTTACTTTTAAAAAAGTTTCGTTTTCTTTCTTTCCTCTTTTTTAAATTTTTTTTGTAGCTTGAGTTTAGATTAGTATCTTGGCAGAGGAGGTAAGGCTTGAATCATTTTCATGCATCAGCACTGACAATATCTTTTGTGCTATTTGTTTTTTGGGAAACATTAACATTTTTAGAAAAGACTATCAGAGAGTAATAATGAAAACAGTGTAGTATGTTGGAAGTATCTGTAATGAATATGCAATGTCTTGGTATTCCTTTTATCTGAAAATATTTATTTGTTATGAAAGCATGTTAGAGAGTAAAATAACTATTTAAATCAGGTACTTCATAGCTCCTTTCATAGTTGTATCTGAGCTATCATATAAAACATTATACGCCTCTGCATTCAAGCTGGGAAGCTTCCCGAGCTGTTGCTAAACTGTAGATCTGAGGAGCAGAGGGACTAAATGGTCTGTCCAGGAGCAGAGAGGAAGCCAGGGACAAAGGAGACAGCAGACTCACTAGAAATAGTCCTTGGGGACCCTCAGGATACAGTTTTAAAACCAGCTTTAGATATCCCCAGGAGATGGGGCAGGATGGCAGAAAGCCTGCAACAAGATGCCTGGTGATCTGCCATTGATCTTCAGAGGGCCACCAGAGACCAGAAGTGGGGGAAGAGTTGGGAAAGGCAATTAACCTAAGTGGTCACAGATGTTCTCACTCCACATCTGCCCTCTGCAGTCTTCAGTGGTGTGGTTTCTGTGGAAACAGAAACTCTGTGCTAAACGGAGCTGCTATCCCTGGCAGGATCTAATTTTCCAAAGATTTATTCTACAGTAGCGCAACAAGAACTCCTTGATGCAGAAAGGTGCAGAGCTATCCCGCAGCAGTACTGCATATTCTGATCCAAGGAAGAACAGCTTTTGATCCAGGAACAATTGCAGGTTTTCTTATGAGTTGATCCAAGAAATGATTCTGTAACAGGAAGGTCTCTAACTGTGGCAAAGACCCTATGTAATCTTCAGGGAGCATGGGATCAATTTGAAGTCTTTCCTCTGCCCATTTTAAGGTGAGAAAGGAAATAAAGATTTGAGCTAAACTCCTGACTGCAGCATTTAAGCATGTGTGTGTATATCTCTGTGTGTGAGTATTTTTTTACTTACTTAGGACTGATTTTTGTAATATCTTATTTGGTTACAATACCTTTTTGAGTGTACTAGGTTTCATTTTTTATTGAGTCACTCTACCATTTTAGATGCTTAAAATAACTTGGGTTGTGTGGTACTTTTTTTCTCATCTTTCCCCTAGCCCCTCCTCCAACCCCCCCAAAAAAGCAATTGCCTTGTTTTGTTTTCTGCTGACTGCACTGAACTGGCAGAATAGCCTTAATTGACAAAATGACAGGATAGAATAAAATGTTGGAAGGAAAGAACTGACACAGGCATTCCTGAACTTTTTAGCAGTTCAACCACAATGGCCTGTTCAAATGAATTCATTACTTCCACAAGAGAAAGTAAATTTTATCCTTCCCAGAATTTGCATGCAGAACAAAATGGCCAACAGCCACTGACTGCCGTGAGTCATCCTGACCACATCTTATGGTGGACTGAAGACTAAGCTGAAATCCATCCCACCTTCTCAGAAGTTATCAGGAGCAAGGGAAGGCCATCTGGACCTCCTGTGACAGCTGCTGAGCCAGAGCTGGCAGTAACCTTGACTGCAATAGCTTCAGCCATGGATTTAAAAGAGGACGGATTCTAGAAGTCTCCTTTAAAGATCCCAAGAGGGTGTGAAACAACCAGATGAGAATGATAGGCAGCAGGGTTCGCTTTGAATTGACTAAATGTCTGCACAAAAGCAACATGACAAAGTCAGGTGCAGGGAGAGGGAAGGGAACCTTACTCTGAATTACCTGGCCACTCCTGAGATGGGATAACTGACTGTACAGGGCCTTAGTCTGCCACCAGTACCATCCCATTGCAAAACCACATCATCTTGCTTTCCCAGCCGGGAAAGGAGGGTGCCTGGAAACAGACAGGAGAACACAGCAAGCATGAAAAGAAGCACGTTGTCAGATCCTACTTTTTAAGTTAGCCAGAGAAGTAAGAAACAATGTCAACCTGGTTTCCAGAATGAGATAAAAATAAACCAAAGGAGTTATTTTTAGATGTACCAAGCCATCCAATAACAATTCAGCTTTATAGCATGTACAAATAGGATCCAGACTCTGATTTTGGTCATATTGCTGGAAGTTTTCCATTGGCTTCAAAGATAATTAGTAGTTTCACCAAAGTAATTTCATCAGAATTTGGCCATAGATCTATTGTTCCTTTATGTGATGCACTTACTCAATAAGTTTTAGGGAAAAAATAATGATTAAAAAAGTAAAAAGAAGCAACACACTGCTCTACCTCACAGTTTTATTGAGGTTTAAATGGTTGTGTTTTGAGAATGAACAGTGCTCTATGTCTGCTTAGCATTATTATGCATTATATAAATGCATAATATCAGGCGTGCTATTTTCATCTTTGCCCACAGCATGTTAATGACGTCTCTGCAGTGGGATGAAATACAACACTATATTTAATAAAGGTTATGGATTTTGTTTCTATTTCATGTTGTTAGGTGCTGTGCTTCTGATATCTAGGTCACTGTTCAAATCTGTCAGGGGTTAACCGTGGCCAGTCATTCCTATCTGGCCCTCTGCTGCTACGGGAAAAGTTGTTACCGTCTGTAACTCATCAGCTTAGTTTAGAGTTAGTGAAAATGCTCTGTGATCGTGCCAGTGCTTACAGGGATGGAAGAAAATGCCAGACTTTATTCTGGGATATTCATAACTCAGCTACACAGTGATGTTGATAGTGATGTAAAATGAATTAAGGACATTTAGCTGAAACACTGTAAAGTCCAGCATCTTTAGGAGTACCATAAAGCTAAGTAAAATATCTGAGAATAAATTTAGTAAGCTAATAGTTTGCTTAGGAGAATAATTTCATTTTTACACAGGTCTGATGTGTTTGAAATGAAATACAGGACAGAAGATCTCACTGGGGTACCAGAACACTTTCCAGTATGGTTTGCAAGTCTGTCTTTGACAACAACAAAGTTTATTTCCATTGCAAAACTAAATATATATATATAAATTCTTCAGGTTAGATTTGCGTCTCAAGCCTTACTCTTGGCACTATCCTGTATTTCCATTATTTCCCCTGAAGAAGTATATAGAAAATCCACTGGAACAAATCTTAAGGCCTTCTGGTCAATTTTTATTGAAGTTTTACTAGAAAAGAACTTGCAGCAGTTCAAACCCTGATGGGTAAAAAACAGCTGAGCCCACACTCTTCCTTCTGATTTCCATAGCAGTTGTTGCTGAGTAAGAACTGGATGCATCTCCTGCTCCTGTGTCAGGACTGCTGACATGAACAAGTGGGAGGAAGATCAAGCTCCGGCAAGGATGGACTTCAGGAGCTGGTTCTTTCTTCTTTCACACGGATGGGAGTGTCACAGCGCGCTTTCCTGTCTAATCAGTCTCAACACAGCCTTGCACAACTCAGCCTGCTTTAAGCTTTTAACCAGGGTGTAGGAGTTCAGAAAAAAAAAACACCTCCCTTCCCCCAAGAAAAATGTAATTGCCAAGATTTGTTTTGATGTAGCACGTACAGTAAACTTGAATCACTGGAAGGGAACCACACATTTGTGCGAGTATTTTTCTTTCCCTCATTTTCATTCCTAGTTAGTTATTCTTTTTATTTACCTCCTAGAGAAAATGCACTAGAGACTGGATCTGACTTCCAGTGAGGCTCGTGGTGGAGCTGCCAGGGCCATAATCCCAGACAGCTCCTCTCTGGTGACCCCGCTGGGGCTATCCCAGTGTATACCAGCAGACAATCTGGTCCCCATCATCATTAATGCAGACAGTGACTCATCTTGTGGGCCAAAGCAAATGTTAATGCTTAGTAATTATATCAAAATTGTGCATGGTGATAGATTCCACTCTCATTGTAATTGTGTTACTAATTACAAGTGCTACTTATTCTTTGTAAGACTCATTTGTTTTAGTACTCTGAGAGAAATCACGAGGTTAGTGAATTTAAGGCTTCAAACAAACAAAAGCCTTGATGTTACAACATGATCTGCACCAAAAGCCATGCACATATATGCGATTTCAGTGTCAAGATCATGGTGCTTGTAAGCTCTCTAGACCTCTGGTGAAGCCTACACAGAAGCTGCGAATTTATTCTTCTGTTAACAAGCTCAGAATATGGATCTTGGTTATTATTATTACCAGTACGTAGCATGCCGAGATGCGGAGGACAAATGGCAGAGCAGGCTAAAATTCAAATTAAGAAATAAATGAGCACAGTAAATAGCAGGGTGAGAATGGAATACCAAGGGGCAAAGCCAATAAAATATTGTTCAGTTTAGGGAAGATGATCCAACAAAATTAACTAATATTTAACAATCACATACTTGCTGTAGAGTAATTTATTGTGACAGCAATAGGAAAACCACTAATGAATGCCTACAGAAATGTACTGATTGGTCCCCTTAATATAAATCTAAACCAATGCCAATGAAAATGGGCATTCCTTGTCAAGACAAAAAGACAGGCTGGGAACTGGGGATGTTCAGCCTGGAGAAGGCTCTGAGGATGCTTTAGAGCACCTTCCAGTACCTAGAGGGGGCCCGCAAGAAAGGTGGAGAGGGACCTTTTACAAGGATGTGTAGTGATAGGACAAGGAGGAATGGCTTCAAACTGACAGAGGGTAGGTTTAGATGAGATATTGGGAAGAAATTCTTGACTGTGAGGGTCGTGGGGCACTGGTGATGTCAGGTTTGATTGGGCTCTGAGCATCCTGGTCTAGTGGAAGGTGCCCCTGCCCATGATAGTGGGGTTGGAACAAGATGATCTTTAAGGTCCCTTCCAATCCAAACCATTCTGTGATTCTATGGTATTTCTATCTCTGTTACTTATAAAACTTTTTTTACCATGGCACCTGAGCATCTTTCTTGTTACAGTCCTCACATCCCACGCAATTGGGAAGTCTTGGAGCAGGCCCTCAGCAGCTGCATCCCTGGGAGGGTGGCAAGCTTCCAGGGACGGCACAGCCAGCATGGATTGTCTTAGCCTGAGTACCTGATCCCTACCTTCTGATGGCACAGCTGCTGGCACCACCATCTAGCAGTAGCTCTCCAAGCCTTCCCTATCCCATCCCATCCTTCTCTTCACCCTTGCTCTTGGTTTCCCTACAGCATGACTGTACCACTATCTCAATCTTCTTTCCCTCTATTCCAATGAGCCTGTGAGACAGAGGAGAGAAGGTTGGGACTGCTGTTTCTCAGAAGAAAGGAGAGAGCTGTTGCTTTTGGGAGAAGGAAGAAAGTAAACTCTTACTCTTCCTATCCCCATCTGTATTTCATGGATCTTACCAGTTTTCCTCCCTTCAGACTTGCTCAGTGCAACTGCAAAATTCACTTTTACCCATCTATCTTGGGATTCTTGGGGAATCCTATGTCCTTCATACTAATGGCAACAGATGCATGGAAAGAATGAATTAGTCCATCCAGAAAATCTATAGTAGGGAAGACCCCCCAAAATTAATCTCACATGCAGTATGTTACCCTGGTTAATTTCTTTATGTGGAACCATGTTTTTTACATGTTAATCCAAACTTCTCTCCTTTTTCTCGTATTTTTAGGTCTTCTGAATTCAATAAAAATGCTGCTTTGCTTCCTCTGACAATGCTGATCAACAGAATTTCCCTCGCAAGCATGCCTGGGTAGCAAGAAAGTTTTGCAAGTATTTGTGCAAGTGTTCACCTACTTCATAAACTGTATGAATTAACCATGCTGAAATCTTCCTATGGGTTGGAAAGTTGCACAGGCAGGGGTCAGAAACGATGCTGTCTGGCAAACCAGGCCAAGCTCTAGGCAGCTGGTCTAAGCAGTTGTCCTAATGCATAGTTCATGAACAAGCCATTGGCTGCAATATGTTGGTCATGTATCAAATAATAATGAGCACTGAAGAGAAGATTCTGCAAATGAACGAATGGGGCTGACTCCCTCACCTTGGCATGAAGAATGTGTCTCGAGGCCCATGTTTATGGAGCTACAAATTTGTTCTTTGATCTCTTCCCAATAATAAGGCTGAAGGAATGCAATTTTTGTTGTTAATATTTTGCTTAACGTTCATCTAGGGAAAGGTCGTTAATATTCTGTAGCTATCTCATCAGTCTCAGGGGACATGTCATATACATTAAAGGAGACATATCAATAATTAACATAAACCCCTTCTGATCCTAAAGTCAAATATTAACATCCTCCCTTACTTTTTTCTTTTCTTCTTTTTCTTTTTTTTTCTATTTTTTTTCAGCTTCTGGCAAATTCCTAAAGAATGCAAGGCTGAGAGTGGTAGAATTTTGCCCAGAGATGATGAAAATAATGAGACAGCCATGTGCCTGCCTGTCTGTGGCAGATTTCAGGCATGTAAGTCTGCAGTAATCTCAAAAGTTAAGTATGCAGGGAAGTGCTTTATAATGTGTCATAACCCTGCAGTTAGCTCTAATCAAGAGAATCTTCAATACCTATAAAACAATAAATTTTGGGGGCAAAAGGTATTCGTCTCTGGATCAAAGCTGATTCTTTCTAAAAGTCTGTTAAAAACTAATTGCCATAAAAATAATACTTTTAAATATGCATATTTAATTATTTTTAAAATTAAATACAGTTAGATGTTTCTAAAACTGACTTATGAACCTGTACATAAATCCTTGTATTAAAAGCTCCATTTTCATCCTGTAGCATTAGCATTTAGAGCTTTTAAAAAGGTGTAATAGTGCCACATGTTCAAAGCAATTCCAAACTCCAATTAAAGAGTAACATCATGTTAAATGGCTATAAAGTTAAATATATGTGCATAATTTGTTAAGTATAGGCATAAAGGTTTTTTTCGAATGTCTATGCACATCTGAAAATGGTATCTGTCCTTACATATATTTATACCTGTACGCGTAATAAACTGCAGACCCATAGATTCACTCGGCAGAGGCAAATAGATAGTTCAGATACATTCCCAAGGCATCTTCAATCACTAACTTTTTTGGCAGTGGGAAAGAACGGGTTCTTTCATAACAATGAAGTAATTGTTTGTTTTCTCCTTGCCATTTTCTTGCAAGAATTAGACATTTTGGGTTACTTATTACCATGAGATAATTCCTGTTGTTCTGCTGAAGGCTCAAGCAAGGCAAAGTGCTTCCTAATTCCCAGAAGGCATGTGTTATCTCATGGTAGCACACACACACACACTGCAGTGTGACATTTCTCCTTGATACAGGTAAATGGACCACACTGTATCCAGGATACAGCTTCGTGCTTCCATTAGAATCTCACTTGTATTTTCCTGCTTGCAAAATACTTTGTCAAGCTGTATAATACAGAGTAAAATTTTCACTGGGCTCTTTTACCACTGAGATTTTAATAAAAAACAGAGAAAGGCTAAACAGAAACATGCAGCTGCTAAAAACCTCCAGGACTGTCATTTAGGTGAAAGTTGCTGTCTCTGCGCTTGTCCATGTGGGAATGGATATTGATAGTCTCATACTCCTGATGGCCAACAGTGTGTGGATAGCTGTTTTAGAATATATTGTGACTATAATGGAAACATGTTATTGTTCAATGTTTTCAGGATGTTGCTGTTGAGGCCTGACTATAACAAGGTTTCCTAACTTCAGTCAGCACATCAGGCGAGGAGCCTTCTGCAAGTCTTCTCCTCCCTGGCTGCCTGCGTTTCTCAACATTCTCAGTCAGGAATGCATCCAGGATGCATCCCAGATTTCAGATTGTTCCTTATGCTGTCAGTTCTGCAGTTAGTCACTTAGAAAGATGGACAAGTCTGTGCAGTGGGCAGCCACCTCACGTCACCTCAACCACCCTCAGGGCCAGCTCTGGCTTATTTTTCCACACGTCGGATACTCTGAGGCAGATACTCTCCATGCTGCTAATGTCTGCTCAGGGGAGATGTAAAAACTCCCTTGTACAAGAGGCAGGGGAAGGAAGCAGAGCAAGGCAAGCCCCCCAAATCTGATGGTAGTTTCTGATTGCAGCATATTTTTCTCCTTTCCCCATAGCAGAGTGTCATTGTGCCGCTCTCAGCTCTTTGAGTTCGAAGTCCACCGAGATCAATAGCCAACGAATGTGGCCATGAGAGGACACATTAATGATAGAACAGGGAGAGGACAGTGAAAACAGCCTATTAACTGTTGCACTTGGGGATTTGCCTCCAGAAACTAAGGTCCTTCCAGATTCCCTCAAGAAAGGAATTTGCAGCTACTGGGCACTTACTCTTTCTGTCAATAATTTATTGTATACTGCCAATGAGGCAGTGGAGCTCTTTCTTCACGTGCAATGAGCTACTACCCCGGCAGATAAAGCCACACATGGCATATTGTAAATGTGATCTTTAAACCCCAAGTTCTTCTGTGTTACAGAATCGCCAACAGAGGAATCTTTCTTCTGTTGAACGGGGATGTGGATATGGGAAAATTTTCTATGGGGAACTCCCATATGCCATAAATAACTACCATATGCCATAAAATGATAATGAACCTGGTTATCTTCTAAATAGAGTCATAAATAATATTTTCCGTTTTCTTAGGAATAATCCACCTGTTTACTTTGGGACATTACAGGCAAAATTTTAGCAATGGCTTTTCATGCTTCCTTCAAGAGGAAGGGGGGAAAAATCCTGGACTGGAGGGAACTGGAGAGGCATACTGACTGGAACACAGCTGCAGTAGCTAGACCAACATGAAAAACAGATTTTTTGGGGGTTTGGTTTTCTTTTTTCACAAAATTGTCTGTGGGACTAGCTCCCCTGCAGACGTATTTCTGAAGATGACAGCCTCTGCTTTGCATCTGTTACATACAGAGCTGAACGTGGGCTCTGCAGTTTGAAACTGGATTTCCAGTTCATCAGAGTTCAAGGAACACTTGGGATTCTTTTGGCTTGGTTTCATAGCTCATTACATGGGGTAAAATCCTAGCTGTCTTGAAGTCAATGGCACAAATCCCACTGGTTTCAGTGGGGCAAGAATGTCACCCCTTGTAATTTAGAGGTCAACTACAAAAAAAACACCCCACAACAACTCTGATTCTGACCATACAGTAATTTTATCATATTTATCCATGTTCATGCTTGTCATGCTTTTAGTCTACTGGATCTATCCATTTCCCTCCCTACATATCTATAAATGTTTCCCTGCCTGCCTTTCTGGAGTCCTGTGATCTATCCAAGGGGTGTGATCTTCAAATCTAAGAGACAGAAAGACCCCTAGGAAGTGCATAAGCATAAAATGCTGATAGCATTCTGGCACTTAAATTCCAGTTCCCAATGGGGTCACAAAACAGATTCCATTTATTTTAATTGTCTCTACATCAGTTCTTTTTAGTGCTTGGGAAGTACTGTACACCATCAGACGAGACGTGCCAAAAGTGTTTGTCAGAACAAATTGGCGATAATCTTCTGTTTAGCTATAAGGTTCTTTTTTTTTTATAATCAGCACATCTTCCTCAAATATTCCTAGCCATATATGGTATGAATTTTTTGCCTTTATTCAGGAAATTCCTTTTCAATTTCTCTTTTTTTTTTTTTTTTTTTTTTTTTTAAGGCAGCCTATACTGGGAAAACATGAAAAGTTTCTAGAGTGTGATCTAGTCTCTTGCATTCATACCTGATAAACTGATGGCTCTGTAAGCCTCAGGCACTGGGAGAATACCATCACTTTTATAGGGTTTTAATGATAGCTCCTGTAGTTACTCCAAACATCGTATGTTTCACCAATATTTTGCACTGAGTGGAGAGTTCTGCCAAGGCTCCTCGGTGTGCTTTCTCACAGCTGTGCTGCTGTCAGCCCGAAGACAATGCCTGCAGTGAGGAGCCCAGCATTCCCGCAGATGCTCAGCTGACTCGAGGCTGGACCTCAGCCAAAAGGCTCCTGAGCCATTTCCATGGGCTGTGTTTTAATGTATGTGGCCCGTGCATTCACACAGTTCTTTCTAATGGGAGGATGGTTTGCAGGAGAGCTGCTGGGCTGGCTCGTAGTTCCCTCTGGAAGTACATAAGGCAGAGAGATCCCCTCTGCAGAACTAACATTGTATTATTTTCTGTGGCAGCTGCGAGTTCACACATAGATGTTGTGTTTCGTTACTTTGTTTGCCGAAACATTGTTAAAGTTTGTGTCCCTTAAGTACACCAAGCCACGCTGGTTTGTAGTACCCTCCTTGTTGACCGCTGTGTTGATGTAGCTATGACCTTTTTTGACGGGATGGTGTGGGATTTTGGGAAGACAGCCCCTGTTGTGATGCTGTGCCCCTTTGTTCTGCACCTGGTGGTTTCTCTGGCAGTACACCTTGGGATGGCTACCATGAAGTAAAGGGGGCTTGGAAATCAACATCCCTGCTTCTTCTCAGGCATTGATTGTGGGGAAACTGAGTGAGTACTTCAGCAGAACATTTGTCTGCCACTGCTCTGCTCAGTGCAGCAGCACTTTGGGTGCAGTGGTGGGTGCAGCAGGGAACAGATGCCATCCTGGGGCCACCAACTCTGTTGCCAGAGGTTCCACTCCTGTCTGCATCAGCAACAGGCTCACACACGCAGAGTTTCTCTCCAAATTCAGTTTTGCAATGACTGATCAGCTGTGGAGGTTGTGATTTTTGTGATGCTGCTGTATCACTTAATATGACACAGCAATGCAAAGGGGTTTATTAGTTGCACTGCATTTCAAACAGTTTAGAAAACGTCCCTTCTGACAAATGGGCTTTCTCAGGTGTCTGTAGCAGCTGACACATTAATGCTTTGATTAATAATAATAACATAAAAAATAAGATGACCACACAAAATTAAATCACATGCCCTGAGTCACAGGTTCCTGCTTTGGTGCAGAGGTAATTTATGCAAACCTAAATTCCTTTCATGCCCTTCATGCAAGGACACCACCAGTGAGAATGGTTTTTCATAGTAGATTTTAATATAAGTCAGTTGAGTGCTTCATACCATTATAGAAAAAGCACCTTGCCTGATGCTGCTCTGCTTTCTAAAACCTTCCATCATGTTGGTTGTACAGAAGAAAGCAGTGATCTAATTCTGCCCTATGGGTTTGCAGAGTGCTGTGAATATGCTCTGCAATAGCTGAAGTCAGTAGCAATGCCTGTGTACAAGCTGATGGTTCTTAGCATAGTGAGTATTTCATGCCAAATGTCTGATGGCTTTTGCACATTTGTGAGAGTACGAGAAAGATGCTGAAGGACTGTGGGGATCAGGAGGTCAAGAGATCCTCTGGACATGTGTAAGCCAAAGAGGATATGCTGGCAGGCTGCCTCGTGTGGTCAGGGAAACAGGATCACAGAGGCACTATGCTCCCATTAAGAGACCAGAAAATAGTTGGAGGGAAGGAATGTTGTGTAACCAAGAATATGTATTTGCATTTACTCGCAGCTGGAGTTAACAGCATGGAAGGATGTTATGCTTTCAATAGGTGGTACTCCAATGAAATTTTGCAGTTGAGTGGCATCAGAATAAGTTTATTTTGTGATAAACAATAGCAGAAAATAGATGCAAAACCAGAAGTAGCACATTGTTTCTCGAATAGCAAGCCCCTGGTGAACTGACCTTTTGGTAATGAGGTAGGTAAGTAACAAAGCAAGTAGGCTGGAAGTTAATTGGATACAAATCAGGACCTCCACTGGAAAAGTGCTGGGGATCTGCAAAGCACGCACCACACCTTAAGAATGACCAGTGTAAGTAATGCCTTTGTTCTCATCCATCTTCTGGTGGTGGGATTGCACACTGCATGCTGTGGGGTGGCCCTCCAATCACCCCTGAATGTGTATCTTCTCCAGAGTGCAGCGCTCCAGGGCACAGTCATTAGAGCCAATCACAAAGGAAGTTAATCCATGACATTCCTCCCTGCAATGCCTGTGTCAGGGCTCTTTCCAGGGCAATGAGCTCCATTTCAGTCCTCTGAGGATTCTCCGGGAAATGCTTTAGGGCCTTCTCTTGGATTAGGTCCAGTAGTTGCTGGAACAGATCCCTCTCTTGCTGCTTTTTCTTTTTGAACTACATGTTGGTCATTCTGTCTGTGTGCACTACTTACTGCTTCAGGGGAGTTGTGGCATCAGAAAGCCTAAAACAGATTTTAGAAAAGAGGAAAGGGTTTAAAGTTATACTTTCTTAAAATCAGTCCTCATGCTAAATGAAACAAAACTGTTCCCTTGACACTGCCCTGTTTCAGTTCATGCTCTGGAGTCCAGGCAAGAGAGCAGAGTGTAATCCAAATTGCTTTTGCTTGCTGTCAGTCTTCATATAGCAATCATGAGATGCTTTGGAGCATGGCAAGACAGGGGGCAATTGGCTGGAGGGGGTGGGGGGCTGTGGTGGCCCATATAAAGAGAGGACATCAGTTAGGATGTTGGCAATCCCCCTGTACCCCCAGTTCTGTTTGCACAGAAGGGTATTACAGCCTCGGGGATCAGAGAGAGCTTTGCAAGAGTCCTGTGCAAGAGAAACGGCTTTGTCACAACAGTGGCCCAGTGGGTTCTTCAGTTTTCCTCTCTGTGCTGGGTTCTTGTGCAATTTTCAGGCCTGCTGGTTTGTGCAGCAGTGGCTGCTCTCATAAATCTCCTGACTGAATCCCAATTCATACACAAGATCAAAGGAGCTTGCAGTGGGGTTTATGCTGTTTGTTTGGTTGTCTTCAGTGCCTGTGCTGCAGCCTTGGGCGCTTTGCAAATACGCAACCACCCTGTAACATTCAGAGCC
Source organism: Lycocorax pyrrhopterus obiensis (assembly GCA_014706295.1). Taxonomy (NCBI): domain Eukaryota; kingdom Metazoa; phylum Chordata; class Aves; order Passeriformes; family Paradisaeidae; genus Lycocorax; species Lycocorax pyrrhopterus. Next base: position 19,080,901 of record JACSVZ010000004.1, read on the forward strand.
TCTGCCTGCAATACCTGCAATAAGGTGGTCCAGCTGGTCCTTTGCTAATTAATTCACCTGGAGCTCTCCAGCTTTGCCTTGGTAGAGGGGCCAGTGTGGTGTGTTTGTTATTTCCTATTTGTCTCGAAAGTGTTCTCTAAAGGTGTCTGCATTCTGGTGCTTCTTCTGGGAGAGGCTGCAAAGGTCTGTACAAGTGCCAGTGAAGCCTCTCTCAAAAAAGGCACACAGTGCAGGTAGCTACTCTTCTTTAAAATTTTGAGTAGTAGCAAATTCACACATAATGTTCCAGCCTGAGGTCTTCATAGACCCCAAAACTAGCCTCATATGAAGTACTGACTCCAAACCTTCTGGCTCCTAATCTAAGCCTAGCCTGGGAAACTTGGCAAGTCCCAGCACTAAGCACAGCTTGCCAACTCTTACACAGCACAGAGCTGCATGGTGTGAGGTGGCAGTGACCATGGCCTGTATTTGAGCCTACGAGCTGCAGCCACAGTTGTAGGAAGCAGAGATAGGGAGGATGTGGTCCTAAGTACAGAAATTCTGCAAGACCATTAAGATTTGCTTTATTTTCCTAAGATGTTCCTGACAGTAACCTTCTTAGAAACCTTGCATGCCACATCTGCTTGCTACTCTACTGGTTTTCATTTTACCTCAGAAAACTGGTTTCAAACTCAAAGACATCATGACACAATTCAGCTTTGCTCCTTAGCACCATTGCAGAACCATAGCCTAAGAAATTAAGACAAATATAAGCAGTTACTGATAGAGGTGAGCAACATACCAGTCTTTTAAATATACCAGTGGCTGACTTCACATTCCCGGGAGTCCACACAGATCATTCCCTGGATAGTGCGGTGAATCATTTGCCCATCCCAATGTTTTGTTAGAACAACAACTCTACCAGTCATCTGATTTGTCAGACAACCGGATGATGTCAGATTTCTCCTCTGTGTCTCACTTTGTGCCCCAAGGCTGAGAAAATGGATTGATTTTAAAATGGGACCTATCATGCCAAATTTCCTAAGAACTTCAAATGAATACTCTCACTCAGTCACAACAAATGCTTTCTCAGATTCCGAGAACATGTCCGTGGTTTGCGTGCTCCTCTTTGGGTTGAATAACAAAGAACCTCCACTCATAAAGGGATCTTTCAGGAAACTTCTTGTAAATCAATCACTGACAACTGCATAGTCAGTCTTCTTGGTCTTGTCAGTTTTTAATTAAAAAGTTGCGCCAGCAAGCGATGACAGACATGAGCAGCACAGCCTTCCTTAGAATGTCCAAATATGCCTGAAGGTGAGCACGAAGGACAGGTTACTGTGCTTTTCACAGAATAATAGCTGAAAATGACCTGCCACGTCAAAACAACAAACAAACTTTAAAAGACAGATTTGTGATTTGTGTATGCCCAAAATGTGCTCTCTACCATTTTGCCATAATCCAGGCCTGGATGTAGCCCCAGAATAAAGAAGGTGACTGGGTTTACTCTGGCATCCTTTGATGACATGACATCATTCACTCACCAGTGGTAGCTTACAAGGAGTCAGGAAATGATAGCTCTGTGTTTCCGTCCGTATATTCTCCTAAAAAGCACTTGCCTGTTTGGATTTTAAGTGAATTAATGTGCTGGAAGAAGGAAATCTCTGTTCCAAAGCTATCCAGCACTAAGTGTCTTTCCCTTCACTTCACCACCTCCTGGTGATTTTAACCAGCGCCTGAGAAGTATTGACACACATCCTTACAGGATGCCAGCAGATGCTCATGCAAAAATAGCGAAGACCCAGAACTGACAATCCAGATGATATGAGGTGAAAGGAAAGCAAGGCAATATTTTTTAGAGGTTAAATATTCTCAGTATGACTTTCAACATCATAGAGAGGGCAAGAGAGAGAGAAAGAACAGCTCACTTTAAAAGTGTTTCTTTCGAGGCAGATAATCTTAAAAATACAGAGAAGAAACCCACTGGTTTGGGGCTTGTGAAATCTTCTGTTCATAGAGTTGTATGTAATCTTTGTAGTTTTCTGCTTGGTCAGGAAGAAGAGATTAGGAAAATTGGACCTGATTCACAAGAAAACTTGAGGCTCATTTGGAGACTTTTTTATCTTTGACCCCAAATATGAAAGTTTACATTTTTATCATTCAGTCAGTCAACTGCAGATTGCTCAAGATACAGGGACTTACTGAGGATTTGTAGGTCTTTTCAAAAGACTTTTGTTTCTACACTATCAAGTAATTCTGGCTGCAACTTCAGATTTCCCCACTGGTTTTGGTTTTATGTAGCACTGTCTGGGAATAAAGTAACTGAGAGAGAGTAGAACAACAGAAAAAAAAAGTTCATTTCTCTTAACTTTATCTGAGCACATTGCATAGCTTTTAGTTTCTCAGTTTTTATGGTACTTCACCTGCATTTCTAGTTAGGGCTCGTTTCTACCTATGGGTCCAGCAGTATTGACTACTGCAGTTACGTGGCATTTTATTCTCTGAGCCCTGTTTTCCTTGCATTCTGAGTAAACAAGGCAGATCATGGGTAAAACATAGTCCCCTCTTCCCAAAAAATTATTTTTCACCTCTTTAAACAGCCAGTACCTTCCCATACATTCTTTTCCTGAGGTTTTCATTACTGCTTAAAAAAACCCAAAAGAAACACTTTGGCTTGACCTGTAGCTTCTAGGCTTTTCTGTAACTACTATCATTAAGAGGAAAGGATAGTACTCTGGTTAAGGTATTGCATTTGGACTCAAAATGTAGGGAAACAATCCCCTGAAAGTTATTCCAGGCCTCCTTTGGCAGAGAGCTACAGGGCTTGCTTTCAAAACTGGCTTCTGGTTTTTATTGTGTTTGGTTTTGCTTGTCCAGTTGGAGACCTGGCCTTTAATGCCTCCAGCTCGACAAGAAGTCTGTGGGACCTAAAGTTTTTTCCTTGTGTTAATCAAGGTCAAGGTGCTCCCAGAACAACCAGGCGTGGCATATCTCCAAATTAGAAGCCATGCTCAAAAATCAGGTTTTTAATCTCTTGCGATAATTCAGAATACCTAATTTAGGTGGCAGGGGACTTAACTGACTCTATAAGAAGCCTAAGGCTCCTATTTGCCAAGCCAGAAGCTTAAAGGTTGGCAGAGTGAATATGTAATCCCCTGTAAATTGGGATACTGTCCCATCACACAAGGCCACTGTGAGGCTTTGGAAGTGCTCGGAGACTCTCAGGTGTCCATCAAAGACAATATATGGAAAAAGCAGAGTAGGGCACTGATGAGCCTTCAGTTGTGCTGACAGCAGGCACAGAGCTACCAATTTAGAAAAATCCCTTCAGTAGGGCCCTGTTTAACTGTATCCACAAATCACACCAGCATCCATGTCTTTACAGCAGGGATAAGGAATGATGGTGCGTAGCCTAGCAGAAGGTTAATATATTAATATTAGGAGCTTGATTCTCATATTTTTTATACTCATTCAAACCAAGAGCATCTCTTCTAAAACCGATGGATTTTCCTCTGTGAAATTCCTTCAGTGAAAATGAAAGACGGGCTCTGACTGACAGAGACTCCTCAGTTTCAGGTGCCAGTAGGTAGGCAATAAATATTGACAGCAAGAAAGAGCTTAAGTTTAATCCTCTTAATGACTTATTATATGTTCTAGTGAGTTTGATGTCACTTCAGGATATCATCCAACACTAATAATAATTATGATACTGTCACATGAAGCCTGGCTTTTACCCTTACCAGAGCCCAGCACAGCAGCAGGGAGAAAAGAGAGGATAGAGGAGACAGACACCCTTCACAGATTTCCCTGTCCATGCTCTGCACAGGCACTCAAGAAAAACTCACTCTGTCTTCTGCAACACAAACATGCTTTGGACGGCGGTCAAAGAAAAGAATAATGGCAACACCAGCAGCTATAACTCTGCCAAATCCCTTCCTGATGTGGGATTTACAAAGGTTATCATGGACTGGGGAATAATTTCAAAGGACTTCTTTATTGCTATGGCCTGGGGCCAGGGGAATAAACCTTCTGAAGCAGAGGAGGATTCCCTTTACCTCAGGCTATTTGTTCTAACTGTGAACACTGTGCAGAATTGGACTCACCAGTCTGTCCCCTCCAGAGGATCCCCAAAGTCTCTTCTTAGAGCACCAAAAGAAAATCAGCTGCTTCTGGAGATGAAAAGATTAGAGCTGAATTTGCCACTACCCAAAGCACATTGTGTAACACTGTAAAGGGAAAAGGCTGGACCAACGTCAGGGGAAATACGTGCTCCTATAAAAGCAGCACCAGGAGAGAGAAGTCAGGAACTGATTTCCAAAGCTTCATGTGAAACTCTGAGACAAGACTAGAGAGATCTATTTTTAAAAACTTAACAGATAAACTGAGCAGTTAAAAACGGGATTTTTTGTTGTTTTTCTGAAATCTCTGGTCTGAGGCAAACACCCCATCCGCTCTTTCTAAAGTCTCAGCCTTCCTTTTAAAAAATTACTTATATTTCTTAGCAGATGGTTATTACTTTCTCTAAGTCAGACATCATCTCAAGATCAGGCAGGGGAGTTAAATACCAAACTTTCCTCTTCCTAAAATGAAGGTGTGGGAGCTCCAGAGTACATGCAGTTGTATTGAGGCAACAAAAGGGAAATTCCTCGAGATGGTGTTTGATGCTGAGACACTACAATCACCATCAGGACCTCTTCAAGGGGTCCAGCCTCATTGGAATATCTCTATTCCTTTTTTTCTCTCCAGTCCCTCATTTCATTGAGTGCTGTAGGCTACTGGATCACCAAGGCTGGTAGAACTCACTGTATGCCTTTTTTTTGCTTTCTAATGGAGATGTTCTAAGCTTGTATAATCTTTGTGTCCCAGGCAGGCTGACACAGTTGTGGTTTGCAAATGAAAGAAGGATAGAAACTTTCATTCTTTGCTGTCATTGGTCACAAGGCTACAGCACAGTCACCCTATTTTGATTGTGCCCTATAGTGTGACAGAGGTGCTCAGACACTGATTGCTGGTTTACTGTGGAATATACTGAAGCCCCATTTTTTTTCTCCCCCTTTATTCATTTTCCCAGTCTCTTCTTTCCACAACAATCACAGCTGCCATTATTCTTTGCCTAAAGAGAAATCCCCAGCCAGTCAGGAAGCAGACCGAAATGCTGGGAGTGGCCACACCCTGCTGTCAGCTTTAACGCACATCCTTTTCATCGGCATTACAGCTTGGGATCACGTGGAGCTGATCATCACAGACTGAGGGCACGCTATGAATGGGCATGTGCAATCACAGGACTTACCCCTCAGTCAGTGGGAGCACAAAGCCCGTCCCCAGGCCATTTTTCATTCCATGTCCTGCCTTTTGATCAGTTAATTAGGACCTACTTTTGGATGATTCTGAGTACATCTAAACTCCAGGTAACTTCAAGGAAGCTAAGAGCAAGGTTTCCAAGCACCGAGCACAAAAGGATAACAAGAAAACCTACCCCTGACCAGGTGTCATTGCTTGGTTTGTTCCTTGCTCAGAAGTGAGCCTCAGAGCAGATCGTCTTCTCGTCTTACATGGTAAGAAAGACCGATGCTGAAGAAGGTTTTTGCTGCAGATTCCACCCTGAGCAGCTCCTTCCTGGAATCGCTCCTGAAAATGAATATACAGTTTCAAGACTACACCTGCACAGGAGATGCCTGTGGCAGTCAGTAGGGAATGTGGCTAATTAAATACGAACAGATTTTCAAAGATTGCTTCATCCAAGAAGCGAAAGCTAAATACTTATATGGAACAAGATGATTACCTGGAACAAGATGATAAAACTCCTAATGTTCCTGTTTATAATGTGACTGTGAAGCTTCTCTGTTAAAGCTGGGATGCAATGCATTATAGTTTATTGTCGAATAATACAAGAAATAATGCTGCTGGTATTCTGTGAGAATCATGCTTTTCTTCCAAATAAAATTCCATCTGGAACTGACCCGTCCAAGTAACTCCCACAATTTTTCCTGGTTTATCCTCACCTGGGAGGAAGAAAAGCTTAAGAAGGGAGAATTACGGTTTTGCCTCATATATCAAATACATCTGGGAACTTTGGTAGATGTTGAAGGAATGGTCACATCTTTACAGGAAGAAAAAAAACCCAAAGCCCATTTCTACGAGATGGCAAATTGCAGTGAGAGGGTAGATCTGTGACCCCGTGCTGCCTCTTTTGTGTGATGAGAATGTGCTGATGCAATGGCCACAGCTACCCCTCTCTCCTGGATTTTGTTATAAAAAGGAGAGCTTTGCCACTGCGTGCGCTCAGTCAAAAGCTACCAGAGATCTTCTGTTCCCCATTGGCCGGGGGTGTGATTGCAGGGTGTGCCCAGGCCATGCATCCAGCCACTACACAAGCAAAGCCAGCAGTTAAAATGTTGATATTCATGATGATTTAACTCCTCTGACCTCTCTGTGGCTGAGTTCCAAGCTGCAGGCTCTGCTCTCCTCTCCACCCTGCCTCTATGCATTTTTATTTATATCCACTTTTTTTCCTACCTTTTGCTATTTCTTTTAAAGACACTTGGGATTCTGGAGAATAAAACAGCAGCTCATGAGAGGTGCCAGTGTGTCATACCACGAATATAGCTCAGTACAAGTGCTGTCTAAACTCAACCATATTTTACCGATGACCCTTTACAAGACATTAAATTACTGCTCGTCTCAAAACCAACCCTTCCTCCTTCTTTACTGTCTCTCACATCTTCCCTAAAGGCATTTAGAGTAACCTCTACAGCTTGGCTTCAAAAATTTCAAAATATTTTGGCATCTGCTGCTGTAAGTGGTCTTCATGCTGTAGCTCCACACCCCTGTGAAACTCTCCCTGAAATGAATCTTGAAAATACGGCCCAGCTCCACTGGGATTTTAATGCACCACTTAGGTCTTTGAAAAATTTTTAATTTCTGTTAGACTGTTCACATCTTGACAACTAAGTATGAGTTGAAAAGTCTTTTTGGATCAGGACTTACGGTTTTACCTGGGATGGTATCTCAGGATTGACACCTGCATTTCTATATGGCCTTTAGTGTGTCTGCATAAAATTTCCTACAGACAGGGATCCTGGAGTCTCTGTGTTATAGGGCTGAGCAGCCCATTTCAAGTTAAAAAAACTTTGATTAATAATGTCTCTGTTTTAGCTGCTGTTTGTTTTTAACCATTTGTGCAACACCTCAAGCCAATTGGCAGGATTAGTTGGTTAACAATGCTATATTAATTAATATCATAAAATTGCTTTGAAGGAAGGAAGAGCTAATTAACTATGAAGCATTAATAGTCCAACTGGGAGAGAACTCAAGGGAAAAAGTCTACAGTGTGATTAATACAGAATACATTTTTTCTTCCTGCCCTACAAACTCCCCACAGTCCCAGGCACTAATGACTTTCACTTGGCTTTCTGAAAGTTTTCCTGCTCTCTATCAACCTATCCCACGCTTAAAAATATCCAGAGGTAATTTGTATTATTTTTTTCTTTCTTGACCTTTTCTTTCTGGCAATTCCCTTGATGCAAATTATGAACTCAACTCTTGCCCTTGCTCCTGTGAAGTGCTTGTGGAGCAGGTTCTTTCTGATACAGAACGGCCGTGCTGGTTAAGATCCAGTCTCCAGCAGTCAGTAACACAGGCACGGCAGGAGAACAGGGCATGCCACAGCAACCCTTTCCATTCTATACTTTCCCTTCCTACTGCACATCGCACATTTTTCCTGTGAATGTCGGATGACTCACTGATTTATTACAGCCTTTTTAAAAAATCTAGTTGGCTGTCAATCTGCTTCAAACCACACTACATTTTATTTGTTTGCTGTTCTCTAGTAACAATCCTCAAAAAAAACCCCAAAAGCTAAACAAAATTACAAATGAATGATAGACAATTAAGGGGGAAAAAAATTAACAAATATGTGCTTGTTTCTATAAAATTCCAACTGAAAGCATACTGCCCTGCTTTTTGTGCTTGGACTTCAACCACTTGCAAAGAAGTGCTTGTGAAGGTGCCCCCGAGTGAGGAGCTGGGCAAGGGCACAGGGAGAATTGTCAGAATAAACACATATAGTGAAAATAGCTACATTCTCACTATAAAAATATCTTCCTGCTGGAGTTTGGGCTGAGTTAACTGATGGCATTCAGGAAATAAATGTTTACAAATGTCTAAACCAGAACTTATAAACATGCAATAGCAGCTTCAGTGAACTAGCCATCAAATCCTAAAACCTTTGTCCATATGAAAATGCTTGAACTACTTTGGTATAATTGAAAGAGTAGAACAAACAGACCAATAAAAAACAACTGTAATACTGAAGCATTTCCACAGCATATGGTTTGTTCCCTGGTAAGAAGCATCTGCAGCAGTGATTATGCCTAATTATTCAGTTTAAGAAAAAAGAAATTTAAAAAGCCCAGGACTCCGACTTACACGGTTCTTAGGAGTTATTACACAGTTAGCACAACCCATACGCCCGAGTCAGGTCTAAGTCCAACGTGGAAAATCCAGCCGTGCGGTATTGCCGGGAGAGCGCTGTGTCATTAAGGAGTCTGCTCCTTCAAAGGAAAGGTTAAATCAAGCTCCCTAATCTCTGGATGAATAATCTCATTATTTTCCTGAGAAAACATCTCACCGAGCAAATACAGTGGAGTCTTGCCCAGACATGTTTTCTATAGGTGGGAATTGGCAATACGTGGATGAGGGCGTGGAATGGCCCTTCTCGGTGAAGTCTCTCTCCATTAATCATTGCATGTCTCATACCCGACAAAAGGTGTTGATGGAATGGGTTTAGACACACTTTTGAGTTAGAACAAACCCCATGTCACACCAGCTCGGCTAACATTGGGTATTGTGTTTGTAGTTGCCTGGTGTGATGCAATGGAAAATTGCAAATAAAATTCTAATGCGCTGTCAGCTCCCGTGAGCTTTATCTGCAGGCAAGAGGGTGTCACAGAAACAGAGCAGCTCCCCAGGTCTTGCCACAGACACCTCCCTGAGACAGGGGGAGGAGGGGAAGACTGAGATTACCATTGTGATAGGTGATTTTTCTCACAGAAAGGAGTTTGATTTTGAGAGCTTTGCATCTTTATTTTGTTTATCTAGGGTTGAATTTCCTTTATCACCTTCTGTAAGTCTTTTTAATCCACATGGGCTGAATTCACCTGCCAGTTTATAGAGCTAGACAATGCACTGTGATCCCTGTCACTGGCACTTCACGTTGTGAAAGGTTCCTGCCACCTCTGTTGAGAAGTTCTAACACCTTATTAATTGTTTCATGTTTATTAGTTGTTTCATGTTTATTAATTGTTTCACCCTCGTTGTTCCAGTAATTGTTTTCATGCTGAGAATAAAAATCTGGCAGCTTTGAAATCTGGCAGGAAGCAAGCAATCAGCACAGAAAATACCTCATTTTTCTTTTGTGAATTTCTCTTCAGGTATTGCCATAATAGAAATGGTTGAAAATTTACCATTTCCTCACTCCTGGAGGAATTGCTGAAACAAAAAAATATTGGCAGCATATCACATTGTAGCTGATTGCAAATATTCTTAAGAGAGGGATTCACATACCACCAAGGCAGCTGTGAAAACCAGTGTGGCACTGGCAGTGCTTGGGAACTGCTGGAGCAGAGGGAGCAGCAGGTCTGGGAAGCAGGAGCAAGTCCAAGCTTCTCTGGCCATCACCTGGTGGTGTTCCCTGTCTGAAAGACACACAGGATCCTCCAAGCTATTTCCTCCCCCATCCTCTCCCCACTTTTTTCCTTACCACATCCCTTGGGTGACCTGGAACGGGGTTTTCCTGGGTATACCCTACAAGCTGCAGACTCCCTTGCCTGATAACATGTCCTTATTCCATTTTAGAGATTCTAGCATATTCTGTGAGTTAAAAAAGAAACCAAACCACCTCCAGTCCAGCCCCAAGCTTCTCACCCATTTTACTCTGGGTTGACTGGGTGTTGCCTGAGGGAAAAGCATTGCATTCTGGCACTTACCGCTTATCCTGGCTGTCAGCCCAACCAGCAGGTCACCCACAGCAGCCTCGGGAGAGAGCTAGGATAGGTTTAGGACTGGTGCCAGCTTTCCCGGATAGGGCCAGGGAGGTGGAAATAGCCATGTTTGTTGAAGTAGCTGAAGGTGGAGCTGAGGGTCCCCTCCACTGGGCTGAACAAGTGTCTGTGCAAGATAAAGGATATTCAGGGCTCACTGGGATGTTTGCATCTCCCCTCTCAAGCTGCCTTCACACACAGCTCACAAGGTGCTGCTCTGCTCTCTGACAGGAGGAAGACAGCTCTTGGAAATAACTTTGCAACGTAAATCCTCAAGGCAGCAGGTTCAAAAACCAAACCTTTGACAATTCCTTACAATGCTGTTGTTACCACATACCATCACCAGTAAATTATTTTACTGGAGTCCTTACAAAGTGAAAATACAAAATGGGTGGAAACACCCATTCAAAGCAAAGCAAAGCAAAGCAAACCAGTGGGATAACAGGGTTCATCTGGACCTTTGGTGGTGGAAATGGAGGAGAGCCCATGCTCGACCACGAGTGGTACAAAAGCCATTGCTCACTTTTCCTTCACAACTCACCTCCTGGGCTTCTCCAGCTTGTCAAGTTTAGTGCAGGTGCATGCTCAACAGCTATGCCTGCAGCATGTTCAGTTAAACATTCAAACTGGGAAATATTTATGCAAAAGCTTCTTGCCATATTCACACAATTCCAGGGCCTTTTTTTCTGTATTTATTACAAGGGAACAAAAACAGGTAGAAAACCCTGTTGTGTATAATGTTCAGTATAGTTTTTAAAAAGTGGGGTTTGAGCCCAAGGAAGCAAGTGACATCTCCTGCTTGTCTTACATTTTTGTAGAGTCTGCATGAGTCAAGTTTGAATGTATGGCCAAAAAAATAATGCAGATTCATGAGCCAAAAGTTACATCCCTGACTTACTGGCACAAAGCACCTTTTCCCTGCAGATAGTCTACACTGCTTCAATCATTTGGCTCTTTCTTTTTTAGCAGCTTCCAAAAGTGATAAAATGTATATTGCTACAATATACATTTTGGATGTACATTTTCAAGGCCTTAAGACCATGAAATCATGCTAGTGTGTGTCATTCTTTCCATTAGTGATGAGCCTGAGGTGCTGTGTTTATTGCTGAATCCAGATGGGTATTTGGAGCCTGTTTTTTCATCTGGATATATGATCAGATGCCTTTCCTGACTAAACACATTTCTATATATCTATTTTTTGAGTATTGGTAGAAAAATATAGTCAGCTTTGTGTTACTACTGAATGTGAAGATCAGAATTTCTTTTCACGCTGAGGATAAAATAAGGTGGAACTGTAGTCACTGAACAATAAGTGGAATCCTCACAATCTTCTGAAAATTTTAGTCTGTTATACATCTGTCTGGATTCAGAATCTTTTCACACTTTTTTATTTTTAGCTTGAGAAAGAAAGTGTTGTCTAGACTCATCCCTATAGATGATTAACTGTTCAAGGGGAAATACACCGCAGGCATGGATACAAAGATTCGGATGGGAACATTGCTGTACGTTTGCACACTGTATCCTGCTGGATAATTCTTTCCTTTGGGGGCGTGCCTAAGTACAGACTGCTATACTGTGCTACAAAGTCACGCTGAAGTTGATATTTAGGAGTGTTGAGACTGCCCAGGCTCTGCAAGAGTCTGGGCAGTCTCTTGGGGGTTGTCCTTGAGGCAAAAGTTGCTGTTCCTGAAGACAAGAAAATGAATGTGTGAGGTATTTTCTCTGTTTGCTGTATTCAGGCCAGCTAAGCTCCCTTTGCCCTGACCTTCAAGGTTTGTTCCTTGTGCAGAGTTTTGACTGCTATCAATATCAGTGTCATTGGTGAAGAGCGAACTGGGGACCCAGGATGGGCACAGAGGGTTTTACGTGCACTCCTGGCAGGCAGCACACAGGCCTTCCAGGGAACATGGCAACAATGTCTATAAAATGGGCATAATGATGCTTAATTGTCTCCAGTGTAGGAAGCTTAATTAGGAATTTCAAATCATCTTGAGCTCCTCCGAGGGATGGCGCATATGCTGATACAGTGAGTAATTTGGCACAAATGCATTATCACACCTACAACTTTATTACCATGCGGATGTGCCAGGGCAAATAGAGCAGCGAATGTCCCAAATGCCGTGGAGACAAAAAGCTCTGGAATTGCCTGAAGACCTCTAGCAGGAGAGAGGGATACACCTTCTGTGCACAGCTTTATTACAGCGCATAATGATACACCAGCAGCCCACAGCTTTTCATCCCTGCAGACAAAGGCATCCACAACCACATTCTTTCTGGCAGCACAGAGATACACCTACGGTTCAAAACCTTTCAGGACCCCTTGGGGACATAGTCACAGCCACAACTTACTGGCAGTGCACAACAGATCTGTCTGTAGCGTGCAGACTTTCTGGCAACACAGCTGCATCCCCAGAGCCTGGCTTCCTACGAGCAGCGATACACCAATCAGACCACATCCCTTAAGGCAGAGAGATGATACAGAAACACCTCACATGGCAGAGGGAGATGCCTTTGAAAAACACTTTAAAAAACACAAAAACCTCACTAGATAATAGGGGCTTTAATTGTTACTTAAGTGCCAACAATGTCAAAGCTATCTGTGCGTGAAGTGAATGCTCAATATTAATAAAATACACTCCAACTGAACAGCCTGTGTGTTCTGCTGAGCTGTACAAGCCACGAGAGCTCTCTGCTCTCGTGGTTTGTGTTTCCACCACAAACCCCTAATAATGAAAGCACTGACCCAGCAATCAGCATTTTGAGTGCAAGCCCTGAGATTGCTCAGCTGGGTATAGTTTCTCTCTCTAGAAGAGAGCATGTAATGCAATTAATCCAGCTAGTGGTGCAGTGTGTTAGGGGCTGGCCACTCTTCTGTATGAGCAGAACAGCTGGCATTCTAGTATTTCCTTATTTCTGAGCACTTGGCTGTCAAAGCTTATGATGTTCTTTGACACAGGGAAGACAAAAAGTAAGGGGGGAGTTATTTAATATTATACAGCAGATCCAGATTTGTTGTTATTTAGGATTATAGCTAGAATGAAATACTGTGGGATTTACTTTAATCTCCACAAGGGACTATGTCTGTTTGGAAATGTCAGTGTGTATGCTATAGCTCTATGTTCTACTGGGAATCACTTAGACCCAGAGCTTTTTTTGTGGTTGTTGTGCTCACATTATGCTCAAGAACTATTCAAAATGGGCTCTCAGTTTCCAGGTGTTTTGCTGGCTGCAGCTGAGTGAAGTGTTGGGAATGTAAAGGAGTTTTCTGTTACCTTGTGGCTCCTGCTTTCAGCTGGGAGGGCAGCCAGGAGAGCTGGAGGCAAGTGGCTGCCAGACTGCTTTTTATCATCTTGCTCCGTCCAGGGCAGCCGTGCCGCTCCCCCGGCACTACGTCCTTCCAGGACTCCAGGAATGGACAGAGCAGGACATCTCTGTCACTTTCACACCTCCAGAGGAGGAGGAGAGTGGAGCCAGAACTCTCTGTGCAAAGCAGTAAATGATTAGAAGTAATTTTTAAGGGCCTGACGAGTAATGAATCAAAGTCATTTGTATTTTGTCTATCCGGTGGCAAAAGATGCCCATTACCGTGTCAGATGTGATACAGGAGGGTCCTGGAGAAACCCAGGTTAGTATTTGGAGTGGATCGCTCAGACTTGTCTCCAGCAGACCTAACTCACCCCGAGTGACTCTGCCTGCGCTCCAGCTCATTGCTATAGCCCAGTGGTCGACAGGCTGCACTGCACGGGTTAGTGAGGAGCCGCTTTGGCTGGAACGTGCCTTCAGGTGTGGGACTGTGTGTAAGGGTAGTAGGCACTTGCAGTTGATGCTCATTCATCTTCCCCTGTGGATTGAAAGGCAGGAAAAAAGCCCAATCCATAGAAATTGAATAGCCATAGTGGCAGAAGTATTGTCCCATGGGGCCTCTGGCCCTGGAGACCAAGGCTTATGAAGACCCGTGTGGATCAGACTCAAAGGTGTTGCTTCCCTCAAGAGCCTGAGTCGACACATATGGCTGGAAACATGAGATAAGCCCCTTCTGAGCATATCTGACAGGTCTGGAGAATGGGACTTGGCAGAGCTGCTTGCAGCACTGTAGCTTGTATGAGAGGTGCTACACAAAGATGGAAATAGGGATGGATGAAAGGAGATGAGTGTGCTGCTGCACTTACATCCCACCACCTTCTCTTTATTCAGCTGTTTGCTGCATCGTGGTTTGGTGGGGGAGCTGTCAGCATTCTCCATGTTTAGAGGAGTTGGTAAACTGCACTGTTCTGCTGTATGATAAAGCACTATCAACAGTGCTTACAAAAAGAAAATATAGCCCATATGTTTATGAAAAGCTTGTAAAAGAAGTTGCCAGCACAGCTTGTACTTAATGGCAGTGAGAATCAAAATGGACAATAAAAATAATAATTTTAAAAAAAATTAAGGCTTATATCTTGGACAGGAAATTGAAAATGAAATATTTCCAGTTTGTTGGGTTATGCCTAAGTACAGTACGTCTTGCTAAGCTATGTCAGGCTCCATTCCTACTTCAAAGTTCACTTTGATCTTCCTTTATTTACATTAGCCTTTGCCACAGTATTCACAAAGAGTTTTCAATGACTGCTCCAAGTCATATATTACACTCTGCTAAGACAAGTTTTAAGTCAGTATTGTGATGGTGCACATTTTCTGGTGTAACAACAATACCCCCAGCAGTATGAAGTGCTTATCCCTTTAGCACACACACACACCAGAATTTACACAACCTCGGTGCTGTTTGCACATAATTAGGAACAGGTTCTAATGATCCCCAAAGTTCTGAGAATGTTCCCTTGTAGACCCAAACCTCATTCTCAGCATGCTTTTTCACAGAGCGTGCTCCCCGAGAATGGTACATTATGGTACGTAACGTACACGAGCAAACTCACAGGCACACAGTTGCACGAGGACAACCAGCCAAGGAAGGATCAAGCCAGCCACCAACAAAGGTGGTGGTAGAAAGTGACTCCACATCCCACCCACATGTACAGGGTTTTTACCTGTTTTGCTTAGGTATAAGCAATTTGCATGTTTGAGTACAACAGAAAATCCAGCCCGAAACACGGAGCCTCTCCGGCATCTCTTAGAACTCTCTTGCCTCATGCCATGGACCTGGGTGGGCAGGATGGTGGCTGGCTTGGTCATTCCTATGGAAATCACAAGGAGATAGAAATCTCCAAATTTCTAAACATCCCAAGGATGAGGCAGGAAGTGTCACAGCATTAGCTCCTGATTATTTCATTACTTACAGCCAGGTCTATTTAGGAAGTATCGTAACAATAGCTTTGTAACAAGTGTCATGATAAATTCATTAGCATGCAAAATCCTAGATTTTTCTTCTCCCATTGGCTTTGGTTAGGCACTTGGAAGGATGATGCAGTGGAAAGACTGGTGAGATGATCAAAGCATTAGGCCAAGAGTTTAATTTTCATTAAGGACACCTTAGGCTCCTGTAGAGCCAGGGAATCCTAAACCAAGCAGATATTCCAGCAGTGACAGACAGTGTGAGAGCGCTGTGAACGACTTTGAATGCAGATTTTATTCTGTAATTTACACTAGTCAGAAGGCCACAATAACTATATCCCTCACAGAGGGTGGGGAGAATGAATATTCCACCACATTTTCCAGAAGCCAGACAGTTGGTACAGAAGACATTATGCAACACCAAGCTTCTCACTCCCATTAAGAATCTGTTGCAATCCATGTAATGTTCCAAACTTGAATGTGCTTAGGAAAACACATAATTCTTAAGATTAGAAATTTAGTTTTATTTATGTAGCAATCTACCAAGTTTCCATTGTCTTTTAGAATAGCAATAGGAAACCAAGTAACGTGTTCTGCCATCCACACTGAGGAGTAAAGGGAGGAAAACCAACCTCACACCCTGCAACACATGCACAGCAGAATGCCTGGGAAAAGACACTGTTTATTTACCATAATGCCATTTTAGGAACATTTGTATTCTTACCAGTATTTCTGGTTGCAATAAGTCTAACTGATACTGCATTTACATAATGGATTTTTTAAAACCAAAAAATGTTGCATTAATTAGTGAAAAATTACTAAGTAGTAATAAATCAGTAATAAGAAGCTATGGCAAAATATTTCATTGGCTGTATTTGAAAACAGATCTGGAATTACTAGTTTGTGAGCTGCTGATTTTTCTGTTGACTGGGTTGTTTAAAATGGAATGTTAAACACTAAATAATTCTCGTTTGATACTATGCAGTGTGTGTAAACTGTGAAAGGAATGGACCGACAGAAATCCGGGAATTTAGATATGACAATAGGCCCAGTTCGTTTTTTTTATAATTTTCTTGAATTTTCTATGTCCTAATTTCTCTGTCTTTCAGTCTGAGAAAATAATGTGTTCTTATCTTAATAAAACATTATGAGGCTGCCCTGTACAATTTTATTCATAAATACACGCCATTGTAACTTTGCATATAGAAAATACAGTCAATATTTTCATCAAATACTGACCACTGAGTTTTAATCTTCCCTCTTTAACATCACTAGCACTGTCCTGGGAGCACTGCTGACTATGAACAAAAGTCACACCCTTACTGCTTTCATCATACACCTTAGGAGATGGCATGGATCCTGGGGAAAAGGCCCTGTGACAGTGAAGAGGCATAAAACTGAAGTAGGAGAAGAGATGACTACCATATTCTGAAGTGGAGGTGAAAGTGGAACTGGACCTCTTACTCTTTTTGCCACTGAAACCACTCATCTCCACCATTAAGGAAAAAAAAAAAACAAGTGGAGATGCTGGTTATTAAAAGTCTGTGTCTGCTATGTTGTCCTGGGTCAACTGGTTATGAAATCAGGAGAGCAGCTGGAAATAGAGCCTGTAGGAGGTATTGTCTGTGGGAAAGGAGACTGCAAATCCTGTGGAGCACAGAAGCACCACAGATTAAAGATAGGATGTGCTCCTCAAGCTCAGATAAAAACATAAACACTCTGGACTTCAAGATTCCAGATTTGGATGGTTTCCATTATAAAATACAGAACATTTTTTTCAGAATCCAAATCCAAACTCCATCAAATTCATAAGAGTATGAATGAAATGGTTTTTATACTTCAGGGCATAATCTGCAGTCGTGTTAAATCTTTGTAGGTCCATTAATCTCACTGAGAATCTGACCTAAAAGTTTTAATGTTCTCTCTATTTTTTTTCCTAAACCTTTGTTTAGGAAATATTAGCAGTATTATCAGTCATGGACTGGAAATGTCAGAAATAGTTCATTAAACTTCCCAATGCCAAAGATTTCATTTTAGAAATGCATTAGTAGAAAAAAATAATGACCATATTGCTCCGTTCATGAGTGCATTACAACCCGTAACAGGCAGGTAATCTCTTTTCCAAGATGCCTTTTTTCTAGAGTTTTTATAAAATTGAATGAAATGATATAGCTCCTGCTTGTATGATTTTTTCCTCTTTCAAAACAAAAAAGCATCATAATTGCCATGAAAATTGCATTGTGCTGTCAGGTCACCATCCTGGGTTGCTGTGACCAACAGAGGATCTTGGAAAACACTATTAATCTGGAAGACTTTTCCATAGAAGGATAAAAGCTTTGCTGACCTGCCAGGAGAGCATCTTGGGATGCACAACTGCAAAGCAACACCAGGAAAGTATAAAACGGGAAACCCTGTTATCCAGCATGGCTGAGATGCCAGCCCGTTTGTGTATCCCCATGCAGCCAGTCAGTGCTGATTTTCAGGGTAAACTTCCAGCTGGGGAAGGGTTCAGGGAACATACAAAGCCAACAAATAAAAGCTTCAAGGACCTGTGTCAATGAAATGTCCAGCACCATCTTGTGGCATTAGCATTATTTCAACCAGTTGGTCTTTTCTACAGCCGAAACTTCGTAACACTTGTGCTTTTCTCGCCTGAAGAGACTGATCATTGTAAAGCAAGAGTACAGATACAAATCCGCTGACAAACAGAGCTTTGGAAATGGACCTGTTGAAGTGGTTCCAGAGGAAAGCTACAAAAATGCACAGCACCTCTCCTAGGCCAAGAGAGTCGGGGTTGCTCATTCTGGAGAAGAGAAGGCTCTAGGGAGACCTTAGAGCACCTTCCAGTACCTAGGGGAGGCTGCAAGAAAGATGGGGACAAACATTTAATGGGGCCTGTTGTGATAGCACAAGAGGTAACAGTTTTAAATTGAAGGAGGGTGATTAAGATTACCTATAAGGAATAAATTTTTTAATAATGAGAGTGTTAAAACACTGGAACAGGTTGCCTAGAGAGGTGGTAGATGCCCTGGGCACATTCGAGGCCAGGCTGGGGAGGGCTCTGGGCAACCTGTTCTATTTGAACATGTCTCTGCTCATTTCAGGATGACTTTTAAAGGTCCCATCCAACCCAAACTATTCTGTGATTCTGTGACTAGAAACAGGCTGTGGAATAATTCTCCTTCTGATGGCCTGGCCAACATTCCTTTCTTCGTAAGCTGGGATGATCTTGGTGCCAGCTATTGCTGAAATAGAGCTGCTGCCACATTTGCTTACATAGCTGGTGCATGACCAGGATCTAAGTCATTGTTTGTAGAGAGCTATGCAAGATGTTCTGCATAAATGTGTATAGAAACCCACATCATGCTCTCAGATAGGTTTATAAAATACTCCCATACAGCTTCACAGCTTCAGCCCTGAGTTAAATTGGGCCAAAAAATGGAAAGAGTCATTTCCAGGAAGTTTTCGATTTTCTGGATTGACGCTTCTTTGTCTTTGGTCAAACAACAAAATGACCCAGATGAATTGCCTTGTGTTCTCCACATCTGTGTGTGAATTAAATTCCACTGTGAGGTGCTCAGTTCACAGATAAGATTTTATCCAATTGAGAGGAAACTCTGGAAGCTCATTGTATCGTTTCTTGCAAGCTGAAGTTTCTCTGTCTCTTCTAGTGCTTCTTAGCCTGGAATTTACAAGCCTGTACTTAGGAATAAGGTTTTAGTTCACTCAGTCTTTGGCCTCTGCTGAGACTGATAAGACATTCCAACATTAAACAGCACCTGGCAGGGGAGCTGTTTGTTTCTTTTTAATATGGTTGCAGTATCATTACCAGATTAATTTCAGAAGTCATTGGATTCTTTGGTCTCCACCCAAAAGCAATGTACATGGGTGTAGCTCCACAGACATAATACCTCTTGAGGATCTGGCCAGAATTTTTTAGTAGTGGTCATAGCTCTGCTGCAAATATGCTAATAAGGCACATGTGTATAAGTACCCACATATTTTTTAAAGCTTAAGCTTTATATTTTGAAGCTCATGCAACTCACTTTTATGTAACCTTAAGTGGCAAAACAAAAAAAACCCCAAACAACTAACAAGAAAACCCCAAACAAAAAAACCCAAACCACCACCACCAACAACAAAACAGCCAACAAAAAAATCCCTTTAACCCATAAACCACCAAGGCAAAAGGATATAGCACATTCAGTTCTGTAATTATTCGTTAATCAGAATGTCATGATCATGCCTTGAATTAAAAGGATGGAGATCCAGTTTTTCTCATAACAACTCCCTGCTCACCTTAACCCCTGACCACAGGGACTGTCCCATCAGCTGGTCATAGCCCTGCAGTCAGTTGTTGCCCTCCTTGGTGTGCTCTTCCTCAAAAACCAGGACTGCAATTTCCAAGGGAATTTAAACAGCTTATAGTCAGCTACTTCTGACAGTGTCCTTCTCTCCTCTCAGACCACATTCCGAGGTACAGAGGATGCTGTCTCCAGAGCCTGGGGACATAGAGATCAGGGAACCTCCTTATGAGCTCACTGTGACTTGCTCCTGTTCCCGTCATGGCACTGGTAGATACTGCTTAGATGCCTAAAAAGCAGCCTGAAGGGTTGATAATTTAGGTCTAGGATTGTGTTTTATTGTAGCAGCCCTTTCAAGCAGGGACCAAACACAGGTTCTCAAGGTTCACCTTGGAAATGTTGGCACTTGTTGTCTCCTGCAGCTGATTCCTTAACAAAAAAAATTAAAAATTGAGATAAACCAAATTGTTAACCAAAGGTAAATGTACACAGGTTTGTTTTTTTTTTTTACAAAACCAGGTTAATAGCTATTGAATCTCAGATATAGTTGATATTTAGTTTAGCTCTCAGTTTACTTGCTATTTAAGTGAGACAAGGCTGTATTTTATTCAAGTGCATAGCTGCAGTAACTCCTTCCTTGCCTTTCACAATAAATCAGGCAAAACAGAACTCTGAAAAAAGACACATGTGACACATGATTTGTAGTCAGTGACCACTGCAAGATATTTTAAGTCACAGAGCAAGAGGATAAATTACTTTACCAGAAGACTGGAAATTTAGTCGGGAATATATTTTAACCACATGGGTGCCAGGAAGGCTTCTCCATGCTTCTGTAAGAAATTGCTTAACAAACAGATGTCTGATCTCTAGCTGAAGGGATTACAGAATAAATAGCAGATTTGTCCTTCTAACTGCAGCTTAGTAAATGATAGGTAATATGTCAAACTTGATGCACATCAATAAATTGACTTAATGTGTAAGTTGATGGGTGGGTTGTGTAGTTTTGGTATTTGTCAAATGGCATTCCAGTCTGTCAGTAATAAAGTACCATGAACTACAGCAGTGGAGTACATTGATGTGAATGGAAAAATAAGGAAGAATTATCAAAATTCAGCATGGACAAAAACAATCAACTGCTTTGGGCAAAAAGAGCAGACTGTGCCTTTATCAATTTATACAGGATAACTAAATGAATTCATACTCAGAAAAAAATGCTAAAACTATAAATTAAAATGTAATAGTTACAGATAACTTAAGTGAAGAAAAAAGTAATTATTTTATTTCTAAAAATGTTAGAGAAAGGTACATTATTCAGTAGTCAATCATTGACAGAAATGCCTCTGAATGCTTTGAATATGTTTTTAAAGAGAAAATTTCTCTCACTGTTGCCTATCTGGAAATCTGATGAATGGAGACTTGACTTTTTAATGTGGGATTACTGAAAACAATTTTTTTTATGTAGTGTTACAGAGCAGCTACATTTGCCTTTATAAATGAAAATAAAGACATGGTATTGGCTTTGACAACGAATTTCTGTGATTCTGCTTCATGTCCATCATCTGCCTGAGCCTGCAATGGTGCACTAAGGGAAGAGGATGTTTCCTCTGAGAATACAAATGCACCTTTTCTGTGGGGCAGCGAGGTCTCTCAGCTCTTCCTGGGATCAATGCTTGTCCCAGGATACTTTGGAAAGAGGGAATTATGTATAATTTGAAAAAGGGTAGGCCCACACAACCTTACAACCAACTTTAATAGAAAATAGATGTGTTTGCTTCCTGTGACACTGAAAGGATTAACAGCCGAGATTGAATCCAACCCCCTCCTATTAATCCACTGGGCAAGCAAAACATCCGTATGAGCACTGGCAGCTCACTCCAGAAATTATTCTGTCGCTGCCCTCTGTGCCTGAAATCATTTTCAGCGTCAGTAACCACGGTATGTGGCATGCCCACACTTCTGCAGGACATTCCCCCATGGGATGGGGCAGCTCCTGCCTTCACCAGCTGCAGAATCAGCATGGCTGGGAGGGCTGGAAAAAAACCCCTGTTTTAAAGTGCTTTTCTTTCGGTTCTCACACCCCTGATCTACCAGGTGGCTGCTTGAGATGATGTAATGAAAGCCAGAGTTACTTCCTCCTCACCAGTGAGGGGACCTGAGCTCTCCAAGCCCCCTGTCTCCTGGGAGAAGGAGAGGACCCCTCAGCACCCCCTGGCAGTCTGAGCAGTGTGGCACTCTTGTGCTGGGGGTGCTACAGAATCATTTCTTGATAGCATCTCATGGAAATCTTAGTGGTACCATAAATGTCCTCAGGTAGGACCTCGCCGATGGCGGAATATTCCTGTGGAAATCTTCAAGTGGAAATTTGCCGATGGGGTAATGCTGTTGTGGCATTTTTCTTGTAGGAGTTTGTTGGTGGTGGAGTGCTTCTGTGGGAGTTTTCATGCAGGAATTTGCTGATGGTGGAGCATCACTGTAGAAGGACTTCTGGATTTATTTTGATGTGCAACATTGGAGAGTACAACAGTGGTTTGGCGTGAGTTTGTGGAAACAAGAATCCTGTGGGTGCAACACAGAGGGCAGACCTGAGGTTGCCTGTGCAGCGCAGTGGAGGGGAGAGCTAATGAAGGTGCTTCTCCAAAAATGAAGAGAGTTAGACATAGCTGTCTGCTTCAGCCCCTTCTGCCAGGGCTGAAGGGTTTCCCCAATTTGAGGAAAAATCTGTTTCCAAGGTATAACATCTATTAAACAAGCAAAGAACTTCCCTCTGTACGGAGTAGATTTGGACAGAAGTGGCACTGTTTAACTTTATTTCAAGAGAGAATTTCAAAACATACTGAAGTTCATTTCAAGAGAGGTCACTCTAAATTATCAAATAAGATCACTTCCTATAGTGCTGTTATAATATAATTAAATAAAGTTCAGAAAGACTCTGGACTTAATTAGAGGAAAGGCAACACAACTGTCAGCTTTGTAGTGAAAATGACATAAAACCTACTTTTCACAGAGGAGGATTTTTTATAGCGATATTCCCTACTAATTTACTTTGAACAATAGAGACTCAAAGTTCTAAGAAAATCTCACCAAAACCCAAAAGAAATCAAACAAAAGCTGGTGTTAAACCTAAATTACACCTACCTGAGAGAAAGGTGGGGGCTTGAAACAGGGAGTGGAGAATGCTACAGTCAAGAAGGGAGTTCACTTTGGAAGAGGTAAGCTGTGCTTTTGGGAGGGATGGGGATGTGGTTTGGGTGATAAAAGAGCAACACTCAAGGCTTGTTTCTTATTCAGGAGTGGAGGGCAGTGCAGTCATAGAGGTGCTAAGAAGGAAGGAGGATAAGGGCCATCTTCAGGAAAAGTGGGGTTTGTGGTTCAGAACAGGTGCAGGTGGACTGA
The DNA here is from genome assembly GCA_014706295.1 of Lycocorax pyrrhopterus obiensis. Classification (NCBI taxonomy): domain Eukaryota; kingdom Metazoa; phylum Chordata; class Aves; order Passeriformes; family Paradisaeidae; genus Lycocorax; species Lycocorax pyrrhopterus. Next base: position 19,103,885 of record JACSVZ010000004.1, read on the forward strand.
AAATTAACGTTTATAAAAAAGTAGAGATGTGTTTCTCAGTCCAGGGCCTGCTGAGCCAGCTGCACAGGCTCCCTTTGCACAGCGACCTGATCTGGAACCAGTAAAACAGTACAACTGCGTAAAAGAATATAACTGTGCTCAGGAGTTTGCCTCACGGAGAGACATGCATATACATGCTAGTAAAATGAAAAAGACCTCACGCATTTAGGAGTTGTTTGAGATGGAACTTTCTGCCATGTGGCGGAAAGAGAAACAGTAAAACAGGTCTCCAAAGTTCGGGGGTTGCACAGTTGTATTCCAGGTTCCCTTGTGGTTGAAGTGCCTGCTGGCAATAGCTCAATTGCTATAAGGCATGGGAGGCATTGGGAGCTCTAGAAAACTCAAATTGTTGCACTCTTTGCAGGTAGGTGGGACATTGGCTACATGAGTGTGTGGAGAACATGCAGGATTAGACATTTAGGGCATTAAAAACCCCAAATCATACGAACAGTGCAGTCAGTCCAAAAGCAGATATTCCTGACTCCAAAGGAAGGCAACTGTTCTCAATAGGAGTACTGGTGCAAGTTTACTTCCCTGCTTGGCCAGAATACCTCTGGTTTCCCTAAGTTAGTCTATTTGCACTGGGTTTCTTTTCCTCCCTTTTGTTCATCCATCAAAAGAAACAGAGAAAGGAAATCTCCTCTGTAGGAGCTGGCAGTGGGTGGTGTTGGGGGAGCTCCTGTCTCCCTGGGAAGGGGAATAAATGCAGCTGTGTGATCCTAGTACACCTGTATTGAATCTTTTAATCTTTCCCTTGTGAAAATAAAAGCCCAGCCTGCCACCTATAAGGATCATAAGTAAAACTCTCCTTGATTTCTGGAGGGGTTATGGGATAATACCCGGAACAGCCTTGTTCAGAGGCAAAAGAGCATTGCTGTCTCTATTCCTTTTCCGATGAAAAGTGTTTTCCAGTCTTTGCTTGCAGGGGTTCAGCCTCTGCTCCCTGGGTTGAGGGAATGTGCTTCATCTGCTGGTTTGCATTTGTGTGCTGTAGGCTTTTATTCTGCTGGTGGTCTGTAAAACTCAGTGTCTTTCATTTTAATCTGGTGTAATGACTTGACATTTGAGTCACATTCCTCCCGTCTGCACAAACGCAGCCGTACAAGGCTCTTCCTGGCAGGCCAGCCTTAGCAGCAAAGTGCAAACAGGTTCATTCCCTTGGCTCCAAACTGCAGTCAACTAGGACAAAGTAGTTACAAAAGGAAACAATAAAGTTTTAGAGGTCTCCTACAGCTAATTATTTCCAGCTACAGCCTGCTCCTAGGGTGACACTGGAGGAAGATAATTACTGGGTATTTTGGCTGTCTGCTCAAATTATATTTCTACATTCAGCTAGGTCAGGGTATCCAAACAATAAAAATACCTTCTAAAAGTCATGATCAACTGCTCTTTTATCCTCACTGCATCCATTTTTCAGAAATTACTTGAGCACATTTTGTGGTGAGAGCTGTAGGCGGACACGTCTGGAGAGAGCAGCCAGGCCAGGGAGCAGCCTCAGGCCAGGACCCACTCCTTCTCCTGAACCATTGTGCTCCTGCATACCCCAAGAGCAGCTGCATGTTCCAGGCTTTCATTCTATACTATCTGTGATGCATAACCAAGCCTAAAACACCTCACAGAAAGCTTTGCCAGGGGAAGAATCATCTCTGTGTCTGCTGCAGCCTCTCCATGCTTGCAACAGCGGGCGCGTGGCAGCTTAGATTGCATGGAGTAAGGGCTCCTCTGCAGGAAGCTCCTGGATCCGTCACAAAGCAGTGGATGTTTCTTTCTTTTCTGTTTATTTAATATTCGTTTTTCTTTATTTACTGTTCTTCTTTTATTCCTATCTGAAATGAATTTTATTCCTGTCTGAAAATGAAAAGCCCATGCTGTTGTTTGGTATGATTCTGCTTCCTGAAGGTCCTCCGCATTCTACAACTGCCCACGGGCACCTGCACACATCTCCAAAGCTTTCTGTTTGCATGTCCACTGGCTAAAAAGCATTAAACAAAATTGTTGCTATCTACTCTATTCAGATTTAAGTTTTATTTTCACAGGAGCTAAGTACCAGCAGCGATATTCACATCTGGGTGCAGCTCTATACACTATGAAAATCCAAGGGTGTTTGTATCTGTATTGCAGGTTGAAGCTTTTATTTGAGAAAGCATCACTGTTAATTCCCCACCTGCAGGCTGGTCTCAGTGAACCTGCTACAGAATTATTCCAGGACAGCCTCAGACTCTACAGAGAAACTGGTACAAAGAAACCTTCTCTTTTGTTTTCTAGAACTACCTGGTTCTTTCTGTTTAAACAAAGCCAAAACAAATCAACCAAACAAATGAAACTCCAAAAAGCAAACCAGTTAGCACATTGACATTTTCTCTTTTGTTTGCAGATGAAACAAATTACTCCTGCTATTAGTAAAGAGCTGATTCTCTAGTCATGAACTAATTTCTTTAATAACACTAAATGCACACCAATAATACAGCTCAGTTGTTGCTGTCGCTGACCTTGGTGTAATATCTGTGCACCAGGAAAAAAAAGAAGTGGATTAGGAAAGGACTTGAAAAATAGGAGACTGGGAAAAAGGAATGAGTTCTTAAATTACCAGGTCAGGCAAAAATGCTTAAGAGAAAAGTAAGATACTTAGTGAAGTAATAAATAATTTCTTTAACTGATTAGAATAAAACTGGTACAGGGACCTGGGTCTTCAGGATGTTGGCATATTTAACAATATGATATTCTGTTTAAATAGGCTGTTCTTATTAACCATCTGCAGAAATGTCAGAAAAGGAATGAGGACAACACTAGATTACCATTCACTGAGCCTGAGCATTATCTTCATTCAACAGGAGAGCAGACAATTTCACTGTCCTGGGTGATATGCACCCCATATTACCTTTCCCATTAGAAAACTTCTCCCAGCCCATTCTCTTTACAGCTCATGTTTTCCCCTTTGCAGACCCACTCCAACTGCAGCTCTAGGCTTACACTCAACCCAAACCTGAATCCTACCACTAAAAATAACCATAATCTGAAGATTATCCTTCCACACATGGCAATGGTAATGGCAACTAGCCATTACCCAGGAAAAAGGCTTTTACAACCCAGGTGTCTCCACAGACCACACTTCCCTTCGGGTGCTCTTTTCCAGCCCCATTGCAGCTGCAGTTCTCTAGGCTCTCTCTTTCAACCCCAAACCTAACTTTTACTTAGGCTGAGCCTGTAAGAAAGGCCCCCAGTTACTGTCCAGATGAAAAATTTCTCAAGGCACAGTCCTCTCTGCAGACTACACTTCAGTAACAACCCTTGTGACAGGACTTTATTAAATATTGGAGTTGTGAGTGGATGTTGTACCTCCAAATCTCTGGCTTTCTTCATTTTCTTTATTTTTAAGGAAACATTTATATTCAGTATGTTTAATCAGGCTGATGTGTTTGGGCAGGATTTCCAAGAGAAGCAGTCCAAAACAAGGTAAATGTTGAAGGTTTCTTTTTTGGGCAGATCACTAATTATTTGTATAGCAGAAAGCTTCTGAATAATTCCTCCAAAGCAATAGCAATCCATGAAGTGCAAAATCACAGGAAGAAACAATATCTGTATTCAAAATAGACTTACCAGGAAAGCAGAGAAAGAAGAAATTACCCTTGAACACACACATTTCTATAGAATATTGAATGATGAAGTTAACTTCTAGGCAGTGTTTTCATCCTAAGTTTGTGTTAATAAAACAAACAAAAATACCCCCAAAATCTGATGAGGTAAGACTCTGAACTTAAAGGGCTAAATGTGGAATAATGCAGACATTCATTACCTTATCTTAGTTCTTTTACACTGGCCTGGCTGTGTAGATCAGCAGAAATTCTCTCCTCAACACCTTTGCATGAAAGCCCCTGAGTAGGAAGGACCAGCAGGGCACTGCAAGATGGGCTGAGGTGCTGGAACTACGCCCCATGGCCTCGGGTTGCAAATGCCCACATGAGGTTATCAAATACCCCCTCTTCACTAAAATGGATCACTCCTTTGCTTAACTAATGCTGCTGGGCACAGGTTTTCGAGGGATTTGCATCTGTTTTCTCCAAATTAAAACGTGGCCTTTATAAAGCAAAGTTTTCTATCAGTTCATTGCTGAATTTTCTTTCTCCTCAACAAAAACAAGGAAAAGTAGTTCAACAGTATGCCCTATATATAACTTTTTCATCAGCAAGATGCCCCATATACCACAAGAGGTACTAATTTTTTTATTTAAATAAATCCAGCAATGAGTAATGGTGGGGTAGGTAAAGTCCTTCCAATGGGAAATGTTCTCCTTTAGCTGAAAACTGGAATTTCTGAAGAAACTGCACTGAAGCAAGATATTTTATTTCATCAGTCAACTTAATTAGATTTATTTATGGACATGTCTTTCAAAATTTTAATGAGACCTAAACTTTTAAATCTCTTCACTGCTAAAAGGGCTTTTGTCTTCATTGTCTGGAAGAAAAAAAATTATTAATTTATAAAAATAACAAGTTACAGCTGGACTTTTCTGCTATTTTATGTTAAGTGTTTACCACTAGGAAGTTATTTTGCAATAACAAATCTCCTGAGTATTTAATACATCTCAGAGTTATTGAAAGTCTCACTGTAAGCTGTTTAGTGGTACTTTCTAGAGGACAAGAAAACAAAAAGGAAAAAAACATCTGTGGTTTTTATATGTATGATTTTGGCTGTGATATTAATAACGCCTTCCATTTTTTAAGAGACAGGGGAGATGCTGCTGGCCTCGCCATCAAAGTGCTGCTGTGGCCAGAGGAGAATCCACGGGGGCTGTGATTTCCCCACCAGCTTTGAGAAGAAGCTTCCAAAGTGGCCCACACACTCCATTATGTTCATCCAGGCTTGGTTCTGCTTCTCCTCAAATCAGTGGGAATTTCTGAAGTCTACTGAAAAGGAATCAGGACCTGTGAGGTCTTGTGTCAATGCAGGGTCAACAAGGTGAGGTGATGTGCTTTTTAAAACAATATGTGACTCAGGCACTTTAGAAGTTAAACACTTGGATTCAGAAATGTCAAAATTAAAGCCCTGTGCACATCTTCCATTCTCCTTTACATGTGTGCATTGCAATATGGCCTATACAATGATGTTCTGCTTTCTCTCAGACGTACAGGACAGATGGAGAATGTGGCAGGAATGTGTTTGGGATGACTTGTTTTCTGTATAATCTTTCTTACCTCACACATAAAATTGGGTTGGCAGAGGATGAGTCATGAGATATAGGGAGAAATGTGCTTGCAGGTCTTGGCTATGATCTTAACTGTGGCATTTCCAGGTATCTTGTGTTCGGTTATTTATGTAAAGTAATAACGAATAAACCCAGATTGATCTCGATGCTGTTGCCTGCATAATTTTTGAAAGCAAACTGAGCTTTCACACATTTGCCCCTATGACACTGGTGTGGAATGACAGCAGTGACTCCTGGATTCATTTATTAGATTTCTTGTGCTGTTGAGTTCAAGCAGTCAGTAAACAATTAAGCTGTTCCCTTTTTTCTGCATGCCACCTTTAGAGGGAGAGCTTGCACTTTCCCAGAGAGATTATATTTTGAAGACTAGGGTCTCAACTTTCTGCTGCTTATACTAAAAATCCAGAGGAACCAATTAAATGCAATTTTTCAAGAGTAATATTTATAGGTATCAGAGTTAAGCATACAGACAATTTTCCTTTGGAAATCACTGTAGTCAAATGGACAAAAATTAAATTGAAGATAAATTTCCTATACTGTAGAACAAAATCTGCAGGACTTAGCTGCCACAGGATCCTAGGTCAGGATATGCAGGTTTGATCAATATTTTAATTATCTGTTGAATTACCACCATTGGAAGAGCTGAAATTTAAAAGGCTTCCAGAAACCTAGGCCAGGTTTTTGATTGTTTCCTTGCTTTCCCCCCATTCCCAAGGTAAGAGATGTATGATGAGAGCTGAAGGAGAAGGTCAGGGAGGTATCCTACTAAAGAGAGTAAAAGCACAGTATTGATGGAATACTTCCAAGCTTTAAAAGCACACATTCAATAAGCTTAAGTAGTCTTATCAGAATTCAGTGATGCCCAGTCACAGGACGAGGAGCAGTGGCCATAAACTAAAGCACAAGAAGTTCCACATCAGCATAAGGAAGAACTTCTTTGCATTGATAGTGGCAGAGCACTGGAACAGGCTGCCTGAAGAGATTGTGGAATCTCCATCTCTGGGGACACTCAGACACCACATGGACATATTCCTGTGTCACCTGCTCCAGATGACGCTGCCTCGATGGAGGGTTGGACTGGATGATCTCCAGAAGTCCCTTCCAACCCTAAGGATTCTGTGATTCTGTGATTTCAGTATGTTTCTAAAAACTAAAATAGGTCTAGAGTCCAGCGCTACATTTTTCTAAAAATCTCGCTTCCAAATGTTAGAAACATCAAGTGATCTGAAGACATGCTTGGTAGGACTATTGCTGGCACTAGCAAAATAATAAATTTTAGATGAATTGCCACCCCAAGGATGGTTGTAAAACTGTTCAAATACTGACAAAAGCCTGAGCTGAGAAAGATAGGACATGGAAAATACTAACCTGAGAAATGAAAACTTCGAACGTTCCGAGCTGACCAGGGACTGAAAGAAGCGTAGGCAACATCTCTTGGCCATTGCAGATGCCACAGAGCCCTGGCAGAACTAGGTCATGGTGTCCACAGCCCTTACTTAGGATATCTGCTGCCCTCTAACAGCAAAATACAGGAATCACAAATTGTTTTTTGCTACTGAACTGGAAAACACAGGACCAGCTCCTGCTCTGAGCTGCACCCCGTCCTGTCTCCTGTACCTGCAGAAGTGTGTGCTGCTTCTGTTTCGCTACAGCTTTAGCAGACAACCTGCACGTGGCTTTTGCCTGTCACACATCACTCCCCTGATTTTAATCAGCCCTCAGATTAATGTGGAAGAAATGCAGGCATTCATTACCTTATCTCTAGTTCTTTTACACTGGCCTGGCTGTGTAGATCTCCTCAATGCCTTTGCATAAAAGTCCCTGAGTAGGAATAACCAGTGGGGGACACAGAAGATTGGCTGAGGTGCTGGAACTATGCCCCATGGCCTTGGGTTGCAAGTGCAAGGACTATCAGTAGGTGCACAGCCTGGAGTCTTCTCCCGAACACCACATTTTAAACCAAAACCAAGCTTTTGAGGGAAGAAAGGGTCTTTTGTGTTGGTTTTTCATATCCCCTCCCTCAGCAGCTCTGCCTCCTGCACACAAAGTCTGATTGCTACTGAGTGAATTGCAGTGCCATTTGTTAAAAAAAACCCTCCAAACTACATTTCAAAGGCATGATATCTTCCTGAACCTGTGAAAAACGGTGTAGAGGCTAAGGTAGTAAGGCTAATGTCTGTGCTACAGAACTCAGGATATCTTCTCCCTAGAACCACACAGATGGTATAGAAAGAATTTATACCATTTCTGAGATGAGCTTGTGAAGAGGGATCTGTGTTAGCTACTCAATTTGCTTCCACTTTATGATTTTAATACTCTGATTGACTCTTGAAAGGGTGAGAGCATAAATAGAAACACAGGAAACAAAGTTTTCTTCCTGAAACCTGTATAAGTACAGTAGCATAAAAAGGGGGTTAGTATTTTTTTATGGTTTGAAATTAGTATAATAGGTATATTCAAGCAGGATCCTATTGAAATGTTTGTTTAAACTGCCAATTTAAAAAGCCATTTATGTAAGTACTGTAATTGCACTCTCATTCTGCATGGCAAACACACGCTGTTCTGTGCAGGCAGTTTGAAAGGGTGAAGAGAAACTCTTTCCCTGCCAACCTAATTTCTTTTGAGAATTTATTTTTCATGCTGTGTAGTTCTTCAAATCTGAAGGAGAAGTCTAGCTAAAATAATGAAGCTGAGCAAGACTGTCATCCAGTATTTGGGTTCCAGTTTTAGAAACTAAGCAGCTAATGCTAATGGGATTAACTGTTAGCCCACTGGCACACTTGGTGATTGTGACACTGGCCAATCTAACGAGCCCATGGCACTATGAAGGTAAATAAATTACATAGAGCTTAAAGCTAGCAGCTGCTCTCTCCTCCCTCTTTATCTAGACATTGTTTATTCCTCTCAGGAGGCACAAATAATGCAATTTTCATGGTTAGAGCAGAGGTCTGGACCCCTAACCATGTCATCCAGCTCAGCAGTATACAGCTGCTTGCTTTGTGCATGCAGTACATCATCTCAGAGGCATTCATGGATGTTCCCTTTCCTTATGTCTTCTAACAATGAGAGAATGACTTTGGTCTCTCTCTTTCTCTGGAGTTACATATAGGAATAAAAAAAGTTAGTAAAATCCTGCAGAAGTGAACAGATGAATCATATCTTAACTGACATTAATTCTCCATGATTATAATTGGGGATTTAAAAGACAAATTACTATTTGCTTAGCATTTGAGAAAAAAACACATCCACAGATCTTTAAGTACACCTTAATAAATGGCACTCTGATTTTGGTATGATTCATTACCTCAGTTAGGTGGGAACGTGATAGAGGAAGCACTTCAGCAGAAATATTATGCCTGAAGACTTAATCCAATTTGCAAGTCCAGTCACACTGACCACGTCCACAGTATTTAAAATAATAGGTATTGCCAATTGCATTTGTGCTCTGGCCATGAACAATCACTGCCATGGATTAAAGAGCCAAGAGGACTAGGAAATCTTTTTTCTTTCTAAAATATCCATCATTTCATGACAGGAAATGAAATCCCTAGATTTCATTTAATTTCATTTAATTATGTTTAATTTATTTTCATTTTAATTTTTTTTTCATTTTATTACTTTTCCTTTTATTCTGTGAAGTTTTATTTAATTTCATTTTGTTCTTTGATTTGTCATTTCATTTCCGTTCATGAAATGAAAATTCATTTCATGAATGGAAATGAAATCTCAAAATTTCATCTAATTCCCAATCCTTCCCTTCCATTTCAATTTTTGATATTTCATTTCCTTCCATGAAATCCTGTCATGATTTTCCAGGAGCTCACTACAGATTTGTAACTTTCTCTGCATGTGTGGATAAGGCCCTTTCTACCTGAATAACTGTTAGGAATAAAACCTCTTCTGAGGGTGAGAAATTCAGTTGTTTCCTTGTATGGGGTTTTTCCTCCATATGAAAAAAAGGAAATAATTTAGAGATTGATGCAGAAACACGAAAGAGAAATTACAGACAACATTATGCAGCTGTGTACACCTCTAGGATTTACTTCCATTAGTTTTACTTGTGATCTTGTCATTTGCTTTCTGCTTCTGAATGTGTGAAATAATAAATTGAATGCACCAAGGAAAGAATAGTAGTTCACAAGCTGTGGTTTTGCACAAAGTTTTCAGGTACTACCACCTTCCTCAGCTGGAAAGGGCAGCATGGCTTGCAAACAAATGTCATGGTTCTCAAAAAATCACTGAAGTGCCCTGCTGAGGTGCAGTGCTGAGGTCTTCTGTTCTTAAGCTATGGATAAAAACAAAACATAATGCCTGGCTGTGCAGCTTTTTCTGGCACAGATGAGACGGGGATTTTTCTCTGTGGATACCAAAACTTGTCTAATGACTGCTGAATATTTATTTCAGACAAAAATGTAAAAAGGCACTATATAAAAGTATTTGTTCAGGATCTGCTTTTTACTCTGTCCCAGCCTACTTACCTCTACATAGAGTGGATCTGCAATCACAAGTATTTTCATGTACGGTTCAGTTCATATGATCATCTAAGTTACTGCAGAAAATAACTATATTCAGCTCTTACAGGTCTTTTAACTAGAGTCACCTTTTAGGCTGAGAGTTGGTAGTGAATCCAATTTTTATCATGACCACAGAAAACCAGCCCTGTCAAGCTGTCTTGCACACCCCTGTGGTTTGGCAGCTCTGAGCCCCGTGCTGCTCTGCACTCCAGTGTATATTTCTCTACAAGCCTTTGTGGGTGGCAATTCTCTCTCTAGCCAGCTGTCACCTTAGATGTTTTGTGTTACATTGGTCATAAAACTTTTGCACAAAACCGATATTGTACACATAAACTTTAGGGAAGCATTTCCCCAACTTCTTATGAATGCCTGGGTAGAGACTGAGTAGAGACTGGTCCTCTTTTCTTCTGGTGACAATCACAGACAGGCGATATGACCTATATGGCCATATTAACTATGATAGCATGATTTTTGTTTATTAACCACTCTTTACTATTCTGTATACTTTACTTCCGTCTTTAAAAAGAAACCAAGGGGAAAAAAACACCTAATCAAAATTGAGCAAAACTCCCATGTCAAGTAACTAGTCACAGGTCAGAAACATATTGAAGAGATGTCAGAGAAAAAATTCTAGGTCAAAAATTATTCATACGAACAATTCTGCAAGTACTCAGAAATCAGGCCAGGTTTGCAAATAATTTGTGAACTGAACGAGTAAAAATTTAAGTGGATAAGATTTTTGCAGAGAATGCTCTGACTACTGGAAGGTATCCCATTAGGTCCACAATACATGCTGAATTTCTCAGCCCTAATCCCCCAGATGGCAGTCTGAACTCATTCTCTGAGATGGCAGATTTGCTCTGCTGACATTCAGGTTTTCTCTCATCAAGGATCACGAATATCAGGCATCCTTTCTTTTCTATACCTCCCCCTGATATTTCTCTCAGATCTGTGATATCAAAGTTTTACTGAAATGAATAAAGAATTTGAAAAGATGAACTTCAAATACAGAAAATGAGTATTCTTTTGCTTGATTGGTAGTATGGTAGCAAAGCAGGAATGATACTCTATCTATGGATGTCAGCTGCATTCCTAACAATACCAAAAGAAAAACAGAGGTCCCTAAATTTTAAGAGCACCTCTCTAGAGATGTCTAGCTTACATGCTGAAAACCCATATATATAATATTTTATTGAAACAACCAATTTTTTTAAAAAAAATACTTCAGAGATATGAATTATGTAAGAAATCCATCCAATTGGATTCTGTCACCGAATAAGCCTATGAGATTAAACTATTATGCTTTATTTAAAACTCTAGGTAGTATCTGAGAGTTGTCTGAAGAGATACTTGTGAATTAAGATTTCTAGGAACCTATTGCAGACCTCTAAAAGCAGGAAAGAAACAGAACAAATGACTGATACCCACTACAAGCAAAGCTGCACAAGTGAAAAGCAATCACCCTTACTTATTTCTCTAAGCTTTTGTGTTCTAAACACCAGGAGACAGTGTTAAGTTTGTTCAGATTCACTCACATATTAATTGCAACAAACAGTTCTTGGCCTGTAAATTTTCCAGTCTAAATATACAATATTTGAATCCTCATTCATATTGATTTGTCATAACTAGACCACAAGTTCAGTGCGGTACACATATGCTGCATGACTGGTGGGGATGTAACTAGTAGAATCACAATTATAGTACAGGAGTTTTTTTTGACAATATTCTTCAATATTTGCATGCTTTTTTTCCTGAGACTACTTCAGCCTGTGAAAGAGGTTTCTGAAATATTCATGGAAAGTGAACATAGATGGGAATAAATACTATTGCAATGAATTAAGGACAAAACATTAATATGCTCAGAAAAACTTGCATAATTTTTGCTTGGCCTTCATATCTCCAGAATAATAATGTAAGACATCAAGCCAAATAGCCAATGTGCTTTTTCATGGAATGCTATGATTCAGATTCTCAGGCTCGGGAACTCAGGCAATACAAAAGAATGAGATTTGGCCATGCTTAGTTAGTACAGAACCTCTTATTGAAAGAAAAATTCTTTATGAGCTATGCATGAATGCTGAGTGACATTGTTAGGGTTACAAAAAATATATGGTGAGTCCCCAGTCAGTACACAGTCACCTGAGGCTGCTGCAACCTTGATGTCACTCAAACCAGCATGGCTTAAGGAGTCAATGGAGGTAAAAATTTCCCAGGACAAAAAATGGAATTATTAATTTCCAGCACTTTTCCTTCCATGATCTTTATCTCCCATTAAAGGTGGCTGTGAGGCTGTGTTTAAATCAGGACCAGTGAGAGGCTGAGGTAAAAGGCTTTGTGGCAGCACTTTTTGTTCTCTTGTTTTTATTATGCTATGGTCCTTGAAGACCCCTGGGCTGGAGCTTTGCAGTGTTAGGTGACATACAAGCATAGAGACAGTGCTTGCCCTGAAGAACACCTCATTCTCTATGTATTTCTTCCATTTAGGCCACACACATCATTTCCTCTTTGCTTCCAAAATTCCCTCTTCTGTTTGGACACTCTCTGTTCTCTAGTGCAAATTACAGCTGCTTTTTGGTTTATTTTTTTTTCCTTTCTCCTGCCTGTTCTTCAGCTGTACGTTGTCTTCATCAAAACTAATCTAGTTAATCCTTCATTTTTAAACCAGGCTGTGGTGCATGGTCCACAGTTGCTTAGCAACAGCTCCCCTTCGCATGCAGGAATAAAGGCAGGCAGGGATGCCAGCCTGGAAGTCTGGTCCACGAAGGTGAGAAAAAACAGGAACAAGACAGGTTGTCTCCCTTTGGGCTTTAGGGCTGTACATCCTACTGCTACACACTAGCACAAATGTCAGAGGGGCAGGGTTTGCTTTCATTACCAGAACTGTCTTTTCAAACAAAAAAGCCTGTCTCAGCACATGATAGGAATCAAGCGGGCACAACAGAGTATGTCCTGGATGCATGTATGGGTGATCTAAACCATTCCTATATTAAGCACTAGGCACGGTTTACAATCACTCAAATCCCAACACTCACAACTTTACATAAGCCTGAAATGTATCAAGGAGGGATGTGGGTAACTTTATTACACAGAATTTAGGGGACTAAGTGCTGCATCTCAAACCAGGAGGTCTGGCACTTTCAAGATCGATGTGAGCGATTTATGGTACAGATCTCTCCCCCGACAGACTTCCAAAAATGCAGAGGAAACAATGGGAAGACAATGTTGTGGGCTTTCACCATCCTCTGTAAGTATGTGTACATGGGAATGTACCTTGTCTCTCTGTTAAAACTCTGTTTACATCACATTCTTGGGTGAAAATCAAGAAATGCAAACGATAAGGCTCTGACAGGACAGCATAAATAACAAATATTCAATGATTTAAAAAGATTCAGGTTATCTTAAAAATCTTTTTACTTCAAAAACATAAAGTAAGATGAGTCTGGGATTCAGGTTCTCTAGGGATTGGGTTAAAATGTTCTTGTAACTGAAGGCCAGGATAGTAAACATTCCAAAGGGCTTTGTGAATAAATCTCAAGAATAGTCAGATTGAGACACTAGTCTTCATGCCTTCCACATTACCTCAAGTTGCAAAGAATGAATTTGGAATAAGGCACAGCCAGAATTTTGTTAAGCCTTACAGGCTGTTGTAGATTAATTTCAGCTGGAGATGCTTGCAGTTGCCCTAAGTATGCAGAGAGGAGAAAAGGTTGCTTAAATCCAGACTTAATCCAACTCAGAATGATCATATGAGACGTTCTGTCTGGCCCATCCTGTCTTCATCCCTATCCTGCCTTTGCTCTGAGTCAGAACACCCGGCCTAGGTACAAAATGGAAGGAATTCTCCAGTATGCCATTTTCTCCCCAAAATTAAGGTTAAGAATACTTTTTCTATATGCAAGAAGTGCAATATATAGGAAAAGAGAACTATCAGGTGCATCTTTCCATCCTCTGTTCTTCAAATACCACCTTTACTAAATTTCATAAACTGTGACAGCAAAAAGAAATCCTCATGCTCCTAGTCCTGCCCCCATCCTGCCTCGCGTTCATGTAGGAGCTTGCAACAAAGAATTCAATGCCTTGCCCCCTAAGTCTGTTACAGATAACCCAAGAGAGAATACTTTGTGACAGCTATTTTTACATTTTTACATATACATTCATACTTTGTATACAGTACTTGCTCTCTCCCCATGAGTACTAATCACATTACCCAAAAGACACTAATGCATGTATTTGATAAGGTGATTGATTGTTTGTATCAAGTTGACATCATGGTGTAGACGTGTCTGCTGTGACTATTACTAAATTGCTGGTTTCGTTTTCACTTATTATCAAAGACCAAATGTGGAACTCTGCATGTGACAGTATATTCATACTTATTTATGCTAATTAACATTAATGAATGACAGTTGGAGATCATCAGTGCTGCTGAAGAAGGCAGAGTTTTACTCACTGTACTCCACAGATCATAGAATCATAGGATGGTTTGGATTGGAAGGGATCTTAAGGATAATCTAGTTCCTATGGGCAGGGACACCTTGCACTAGACCCAGTGGCTCAGAGCCTAGTTCAAAACCTACCACTGAACTCTTTGAGGGATGGGGCATCCATAGCTGCTCTAGGAAACCCATGCCAGTGTCTCAGCAGCCTCACAGTCAAGAATTCCTTCCCAATATCTCATCTCAAGCTACCCCCTGTCACTGTCAAGCCACTGCCCCTTGTCCTATCAGTACCTGCCCTTGTAAGAAGGCTCTCTGCAGCTTTCTTTAGGCCCCTCTTCTTACGGGATAAGGCTGGGCAGGCCCTGGGGAATTTCACTGCTACCCTGCTCTCTGCAGCCTTTTTCCCACGAGATTCTTCCCAAAACAGAATCACTCTGGAACAGGGCTCCTGCAGGAAGCATGTGTGTGCTTGGGTCACGAGCCAATCTGGTCACAGCCACAGTGGGCGAGCAGTGAAGTGCCCAAGCTGCATCACCCTTCCGGCACGAAGCGTGGTGAAATGCAGGTGCAGCACAGTCCATGCTGGCCGCATCAGCCAGAGAAATGCCCTCTGGCAGGCTCCGCGCCCTTGCAGTCTGTGAGTTCTATTGCTGTTCTGGGCTCGAACTAACGAGGGCGCTTGTGGCACCCTCGTACAAGGGTGGCCAATGACGATACAGCAATTGAATGCTGTAGAGAGAGGAGGATGCTCCTGCTCTAAGCCGCAGGCCATTCTCCATGCCATTCCGCTGTAGGAAAGCAAGGGCAAAAGACTTTCTTTCCCATCCTGTGGTGATTATGCGCAGCACTCAGGCAAACAAGCACACCAAGCTGCAGTTTGTGTCTGTGCAGCTGGCTCTCTGATTGCCCCTTCTCTCCATTTGCCAGGCTTATACAGCCCTCTCATCTTCCTCAACTCCTCCCTTTCTCTGCCCTTGTCTCCTCCCAAATATGGAGCCAAGCCCAGGGATCTTTTCCCCATGGCTCCCAGGCTGGCCCCACCTGTGAACAGGCTTGGTGTTGCAGCTGCTGTTGGCCCACTCACCTTGGCCTTCCATGGCATTCCTGGTGCACTCTCCTACTGTTCCTGCCAGGTTCCTCTCCCCAGAATGACCCCAGCCCTTCCTCTGAGTATCTCTGAAGTGTGACCTCGTGGCACATCAATCCCCCTTTACTACTCATGAAATCTGGCTCTGCCTTAGGGCACTGGCACTCCTGTCAGCAGCCAGGAGTTTCCCTGGTCATGCTTGGGAGTTGCCCAGGTGTGTTCCCTTAGGCCAGGCTCACACCAGGCCCTAATCCTCAGCCCATGTGCCTTTGAGCACTGCCCCCAAGGTGTCTGCTTTTTTCCTATCCTCTTGCTAGGCTTGATGTACCAGGTTCCCCCAGCCCATGGAGGCTGAGAGCACTCTCCTCTCTGCCCAGGCACTTTGGAGCTCTTTGGAGCCACTCTGTCCCTTTGTGCCCAATGGCTCCTTCTGCAGGTGCTGAATGGGGCACTTCTTGCCTTGCCCAGGAGTTGGAATTGCACTGAAAAGATGGTTCCCTGTGAACAAAGGTAACTTTATTTCAACAACTAAATCAACTCCAGTGTTTGCATGCACACAGGAGAGGAGCGAGCACAGGACAGAGCAGGTTTTTGACACTGAGGCTGTCTTTGGATCAGCAGGCATTGCCCCAGCAGGAAATGGTTGCTATGCACTGTAGCCTGCACTGGATGCTGCCTGTCCTGCTGCTCAAGAAGCACTTCCGACTGTGTTTGCGCCCATCTGGACCTCGATCCAGTCATAGAAGTACTGAGTGGAGGTGTAGATTCCAGGCCGCTTTGCTCTGGCACAGCCTATTCCCTGGCTGGTCACTCCGATGACCCACCAGTAGTCAGCGTTGTTGTCTTGGCACATGAGAGGACCACCGCTGTCACCCTGCAGTGGAGCAGACAGGATTAAGGTGGTGTTGAGTGGTCTCTGTCAGCACTGGGTCTGTCTACTTGTCTCCCACAGCCCCTGCCAGAGCTGCATTCTGGGCAGAGCAAGGCTTTGCTCAGGGGCTGGAGCCTCCAGAAAGCCATCTGCAAGTGGCTTGGGGTCCTGTAAAGTCGGGCTCTCTGTCCTCTGTGCACAGGGCTCCTGGATGTGCAGAGGATGGACGTTTGGCACCTGGACCTCTGGGCTGCCAAGAACACTAGCTGGGCTTTCTGGCACAAGGGGGGCACTGGACAAGCAGGTGTGGATGGGGAGTGTGCGGGAAGCCCCCACAGTGGTGGGGAGCTGGGGCTGGGAGGGCGACTGAGTGGCCGAGCAAAGCAGGCCCTGGGCTGTGTTGGGGCGGTGCTGCCCGGGCTGCCCGCGCTGCTGGGGGCTGAGTGGCTCGTGGCACGCTCCTACCTTGCAGGTGTCAATGGTGCCCTGTGGGTAACCAGCACACAGGTTGTAGGTGTGGATGTCCCCTGCGTACCAGCCGGTGCTGTTGCAGAGCTGGGTATTGATGAGCTGGACCTTGGCCTCCTGGAGGCGATCACTTGAATGAGCTGTGAGCAGAGAAAGGAACAAGCCCCCAGCAGCTCCTTGCCAGTTCTTGTCCCCTGTGTGGTGGATCCCCCTCCCTAGGGCTTGCTTTGCCTCTGCAGAGGCACTGGATCGCTGTGTCTCTGCTGCCTGCCTTTGGGGACCAGACCAGGTCCATCTCTGCAGAGGCGTATGTCCCGCAGCCTGACTTTGGCCTGTGGTGCGGGGAAGCCCAAGCTGTGTCCCCAGTGTGCTGAGCTGGCTCAGGAGTCCCTCTTGGGAACTCACCTCTTGCAGTGGTGGAACCCCAGCCAGCAATCCAGCAGTTCTGCAGCTCTGACACTCTCAGTGTGGCGTCGGGCACACAGGCCAGCTGGATGTAGGGGCTGCACTGGACAGGTTGGTTCAATTCCACCAGGGCAATATCGTAGCTCACGTCTGCACGTTTGTAGTACTGGTGTATCCGCACCTGCTTGACATAGCGCACAACTGCCCCTGGGCCCGGCTGGGTGAGCTGGGTGGCCCCAATCACCATGTACAGCATGCCGACGTCACTGGAAGGCAGATGGAGAGAGGGCTGAGAGGGAGCAGAGCCATGCACCACAGCAGCCCAGCAGTTGCCAGACCTCTGCGTGGCACGGCAGAGAGGGAGGAGTGCCCTGGCAGGTGTGAGTGCCCTCACATGCCTTAGGGTGGGGGAATGTTGAGCTGGAAGCTACTAGGAAGCCTTGGCACGAGCCCAGGCTTCTCGTGAGCAGTGTGGCAGCTGGGCTGACTGAGAGGAAAGGGGATGGGAGTAGCAGGTGGTGCTGCTGGCAGGGCACCTGCTGGTGTTGTGGGGATGTCCCCGTTCCCTGCTCCGCCTTACTCGAGCTTGTCGAAGCAGTGGGCTGCTGTGAGCACCCACTGAGTGGTGACAAGGATCCCTCCACACAGATGCCCCAGGCCTGGTAACCCTGGATGCTGGATGCTGACCATCCAGGGCCAGGATGCGTCCACGGCACCTGTGCCACCCACAATGCGTTGTATGCCGTAGTCATAAGCCACGTTGCTGTAGTAATAAGTCATGGGCTGGTAGGTAGCTCGGCGCCCGCAGGTCCCTCTGCAAGTAGAAAGTCATTTCCATGCTGCTCCATGGCCTGCTGTGGCTCAGGCTGAAGCTCAGCCCTCTGCCCTCCCCACAAGGGCTTGCACGCACAGCAGGCCAGGGAAGCCCATGGGGTGTGCGTCTGTCCGTGCCAGCACCTGGCTGCTGGCAAGGAGCTGAGGCTTCCCCATGGCGGGTGGGAAGCTGTGGCCCGGCCATGGGGGACAGGCGGGCCCCCTCCAGGGAAGGCCCCAGGTGTTGCCGTGGCTCCCTCCCAGGGCCTGGGGCCACTCACCCGCAGTTGTCCCATGTGCCGTGTGCCAGCCCGGCGGCGGTCAGCAGGACGAGGAGGCCGAGCCAATTCATGGCTGCCAGAGGCACGTGTCAGCTGCAAGCACTGAGGGATGCGTGCAGCAGCACAGCCACAGCCGCAGTGCCCACAGCAGCCGCGCTGCCCGTGGTGCCCTCGGCCCTGGGGCTGATGTCACAGAGGGGTGGCTTCCGTGTTCTGGGCTCTGCGGCCTGTGGCACTGGGGCCCACTGGGGGAGGGGCAACATCGAATCGAGGAGCCATAGAATGGTTTGGGGGGGAAGGGACCTTGGAGATCATCTCGCTCTGACCACCTGCCATGGGCAGGGATAGTTTGCACTAGACCCGGTTGCCCAGAGTGTACTCAGCCTGGCTCAGAAGCTGTCCTTGAACACTTTGAGGGATCGGGCATTGCAGTACTAAGTCCTGATCAACAGGACATGACTGAGGCTGGAACAACTGAGGCCTTGACCAAAAGTTGGCCTATAGATAACCAAATGTTATCTATACTGGCTCACTGGAGAAACCTGGATTTACCTTTCTGCATTTAGAAATTGGACAAGGCCACATCTGACCTTGTTTTGGTGGTATAGGATAACAGACAAGTCCCTTGGTTCCTCCTGGAGCCCTCCCAGGCCTTGGGAGCATCCCACCGGGATAATGAAATCAGATGTTCCCGTACATAGAAGTTTTGGTATCTTGTTTATTCAACAGTTTAAAAACAGGACCCTCTCACAGCACAGTCAGAAGCCTCATTGCCTGTAGGTGGAGGCACCTGCAGGGTTTTCCAGTTGCCAGGAGTGGTTCCCCAGTCCTTCACTGTGACAGTGGCTTCCCCCAGTTGATGGGCAGACCTGGATGATGGGCAAGGATTAGGGTAACCGGTGATGTGTCTTCCTTCATCACTGTAGGCAGTCTTTTGTAGTAATGATTGCATGCATTGATTCGCTTATCCTTTTGTAAATGTTTGCTGATGATTTGATGTACTGCTTACCTACCCTTTTGCATTCCTTTCAGTTTTGAATTATAGTAAATTACACTTATTCCTGAAGTTTGTGTCTGTGTCTTCTGTGCTGACCCTGACTGTGGGAAAAGCAGGGTTCCACACTGCTCTGGGCAACCTGTGCCTGTGCCTCAGTGCCTAGGAGTGATTTATTATGATAGTGTATTCCAAGATCCTATACTCTCTTTCCCGAAATTGTTACCGTATCTTTAAGAACCTGCAATCCGGGACCTGATGTGTGTGAGGCCATGGGGGAAAGGAGTGTTTTGTTTTTGTGTGGGTGTTTTTTAAAAGCTCCCTGCCCAGGTTTTCCGGGGCTCTGTGTGGCATGTTTTTATCATGGCTGGCTTGGTTTTTGCTTAGGAAAAAGGTTTTCCTTTCCTTGTCTCCGAGAAGCTGCAGTAGCGATTTTTTGGCTGCCTCAAGGCGAATTGAGCAGCTGCTTGTAAGAGACCAGGGACATCGCACCGGCAGGAGTGGAGCTTCCCTGCTCCAACCCAAACCGCTGTGAACCACACTGAGCTGTGGAGAGAACACACCAAGTCACTCCAGCCCAGCTATTTTGCCTGCCATGACCATTCTGCTGTTCTTTGCCATGGGGAGGAGGTTGGTGTCAGACGAGCCACCGGGCCTTCGTCTGCGGCTAGGCTTCGTCTGCTCCGTGATGCTACTGCCTTCCAAAGGGGAGAAGCTGATGCTATCTTGTATCTTGTATCAGGAATGGGTATTCTCCAGCATTTTGGGTCTCCTTTTGTTCTGGTGGGGTGGTGAATTCTAACACTTTGATATGTACAAGCTATTTACTTTTTATTTTTTTCCGCCTGTTGGCATTTGGTTTGTTAATAAAACTTTGTTGGCTGGGGTTTTTTTTCACTTTCATTTATTAGTATTCATTCCTTACTGGCGGAAAGGGATTCTTGGAAATCTAAAGGATATAAACCAGATGGCTGATGATTCTCTTTTAAATTGTCTCAAAATGAGACAAAATTTGTTGCCCAACTTAAGGGAGGAAAGAGAAAGTGGAAAATAAAAAAATAACATTCTTGTCTCAAAGAGTTTGCATTGGGTACAACAGTCAGTGGTCACCATGCTGCCTGGCACCTAGGCATGTGTGCTTATCCATATATATTGGCAATCCTGGCCCTGGTATGTATCTTCTTCATATCAGGGACATGAGTCATAATTGCCATGTTGATATGCTCCATGCTTCTAATATATGGAAAGATAACATCAGAGGCAATTAGAGTTATTTGGGATGTGTGTTCTCTGCTGTTTTCCTGTGCTGGTCTCAGCAGTCTTTTTTGGGGGGTTTATTAATAATTACACTCAGTCTGTTGGGGGAAAAGTAGGGGATGATTTTTCCCAGCCTTTTACCCCCTTCTTCCCTTTTAGATCTGGCATGTCACCTTTTGAGAATATACCGTTCCCTCTGGATGTTAAAGATGCCTTATTTTTTTTGTTAATTCTGCTAACTCTCCTCCACACAACCTACAGCACATTTAGAATCAGGGCTGAAATTTCCATAGAGGTTGTCCAGATATCTGCCCCAGTGGTGGAAAATCCTGAGTGGTGTGGGATGTGAGAGGACATAGGCCGAACCCCGAAGGAATTCTCTGTCCTGATAGATTAGAACTTCCCCTCTAAACAAATTCAGAATCCAGCTGAGGTGGGGAAATATCTGAAAGAAAATTGCAATGACAGCTCTAAAGAGAAGAAGCTCATTGCAATGTGCTGGGCCCTGGCGAATGCTTATCGCACACTACTAGACACTGTAGGGCAGCAGGTACAGCCAGAGGGGCAGGAGGACGAATCAGCAGACACCCCAGGCACTCAGGCAGCAGCTAAACCAGACAGGGAGCCTAAGCCAATAGCACTTGCCCCTGTCCAGAGAAGGAAATACAAAACCAAATCCATTTGCCCAGTGAATGATGATGAGGAGCCAGGACCCTCACAGCCAGTAGAGGAATCGGAACCAGAAATAATCACCAAGTCTCCATCCTTAGAAAGCCTTCACAGTCTGAGAAAAGATCTCACCCAATGGCTCAACAAGTCTATATTAAGTTGGTTGGAATGAATCTGGGACACTGCAGGCTATGGTATGATTTTGGATGGTACTGAAGTGAGGCATTTGGGATCTCTGTCACATGATATGGGTATTGGCCAGGGGATTGCAAGGAGGCCCAAACCTCTCAGCCTCTGGACATGGCTCTCAACAAGAGAAGGAAAGATACCTTTGTCCAGAAGATCTTCAGCTGCAGCAAGGCCTTTAGAAGACCATGGAGCAAGGAATCCAGCACTTGAGAAAACTGGCTGTGCTAGAGATCCTTTTCTCAGATGACAACCAAACCACTAAGAGTCCAGACATGCTAAAATGTACAGCAGTCATGTGGCTCAAACTTGCACGACTCGGGCCACAAGTGTACACCCCTGCCACAGCAGTGCTGCAGTGGAAGGAGAGGGATGAGATAGTGGCTGCTATGACAAAGAGGCTCTGGTATTATGAAGACACTGTGCATGGCCCAACAGAAGCAAAAATCTCAGCTGTGGAAACAGACCTGGTGGAGTGTATACGGAAAGAAGACAGGACTGAAGAGACCCATCAGAAACTCAGGAAGGATATTAAAGAGGACCTTCTCCAAGTCTTATCGGTACAGAGCAGATGCCCTCTTATCGGAGGCAGATGACCCCAGCTAGGGAGAGGGGGTACACCCCACAAGCTGACCTGTGGTTCTTCCTGTGTGAGAATGGGGAAGATATGAGTTAGGATGGAAAACTCACTTCTGTCCTGGCAGCACGGGTGTGTAAACTAAAGAAGGAAACTACTAACAGAGGGAGTTCCACCAGAATGAATGTAGCTACAGTTTCCAGTAACCGAGCTGCCAGGTGTAACAGAAGGGAGGATGATGTGTCTGATTCACTCGAAGGAACCTCCGGAATGTACACCAAGGGAGTGAATGGCAGCCAGGACAAGAGGGGCCCTGCCTCTAGCCAGGTAGAGGCTGGGGAAAATCAGGTCTTTTGGACTGTGTGGATCCAATGACTTGGCACATCAGAACCACAAAAATACAAGGCTTTGGTTGACACTGGTGCACAATGTACTTTAATACCATTGGGACATGTGGGGACCGAACCTGTTTCTATTGTCGGGGCAATAGCAGGGTCACAGCAGTTGACTCTGTTGGAAGCTGAGGTGAGCTTGACTGGGAAGGAGTGGAGGAAACACCCTACTGTGACTGGTCCAGAGGCCCCATGTATTCTGGGCATAGATTTCCTCAGGAGTGGTTATTTCAAAGACCCAAAAGGCTCAGGTGGGCTTTTGGAATAGCTGCTGTGAAGACAGAGGGCATTAAGCACCTTGCCTGGTGTCTCAGAGGACCCTTCTGCAAGGTCCTCTGGGACTCCTGAGGGTAGAAGAAAAGCACGTACTGATGGCCACCACTACAGTACGTCATCGGCAATACCACACAAACCGAGACTCCGTGATTCCCATACATAATATGATCTGTGAGCTGGAGAGCCAGGGAGTGGTCAGTAAGACCCGTTCATGCTTCAACAGTCCCATTTGGCCTGTGTGCAAGTCTGATGGGGAATGGACTATTGAAGTTGACTATCGTGGCCTAAATGAACTTACACCATCACCGAGGGCTGCTGTGCTGGACATGCTGGAGCTCCAGTACGAGCTGGAGTCCAAGGCAGTGAAGTGGTATGCCACTGTTGACATTGCCAATGTGTTTTTCTCCATTCCTCTGGCAGCAGAGCGCAGACCTCAGTTTACTTTCGCATGGAGGGGAGTTCAGTACACCTGGAACCGACTGCCCTAGGGGTGGAAGCACAGTCCCACCATCTGTCATGGACTGATCCAGACTGCACTGGAAAAGGGTGAGACTCCAGAACAGCTGCAGTACATCGATGACATTATTGTATGAGGGAACATGGCAAGGGAGGTTTATGAGAAAGGAGAGAGAATAATCCAGAGTCTTCTGAAAGCAGGTTTTGCTATCAAATGAAGTAAAGTCAAGGGGCCTGCCCAGGAAATTCAGCTCCTAGGGCTGAAGTGGCAAGATGGATGCAGACAGATTCCAACAGATGTGATTAATAAGATAACTGCTATGTCCCCACCAACCAGCAAGAAAGAAACACAAGCTTTCCTAGGTACCACGGACTTTCGGAGAATGCACATCCCAGAATATAGCCAGATTGTAAGACCTCTCTACCTCATGGCATGAAAGAAAAATGATTTTGAGTGGGGCCCTGAGCAACAGCAAGCTTTTGAGCAGATCAAGCACGAGATTGCCCACGTAGTAGCATTTGGGCCTGTCAGGACAGGACAGGATGTGAAGAATGTGCTCTACACCACAGCCAGGGAGAATGGTCCATCCTGGAGCCTCTGGCAGAAGGGACCTGGGGAGACCTAAGGACAACCTCTTGGGTTTTGGAGTCGGGCATAGAGGATCTGAAGCCAGCTATACCCCAACTGAGAAAGAGATTCTTTCAGCCTATGAAGGGGTTCAAGCTGCCTCAGAAGTGACTGGCACTGAAGCACAGCTCCTTCTGGTACCCTGACTACCAGTGCTGGGCTGTATGTTTAAAGGAAAGGTTCCCGCAATACATCATGCCACAGATGCTACCTGGAGTAAATGGATGGCCCTCATATCACAGTGAGCTCAAACAGGAAACTCAGATTGCCCTGGGATCTTGGAAGCCATCGCAAACTGGTCCAAAGGAAAGAGCTTTTGATAATCATCAGAAGACGAAGAACAAGTGACATGTGCTGAGGAAGCCCCACCATATAACCAGCTACCGGAGAGTGAAAGACGGTACGCTCTCTTCACTGACGGATCCTGCCATATTGTAGGGACCAGTAGGAAATGGAAAACAGTTGTATGGAGCCCTATGTGGTGAGTTGCAGAAGCTACTGAAGGACAAGGTGGATCCAGCCAGACTGCAGAGCTGAAAGCTGTCCAGCTTTGGACATTGCTGTGTGAGAGAAGCAGCCAACACTCTACACTGACTGGTGGGTGGTAGCAAACGTGCTGGGGGTGGCTGGAAAGGTGGAAAAAGGCCAGATGCAGTGTAGAGGAAAACCAGTCTGGGCTGCTGAAGAATGGCAAGACATCACTGCCTGGGTAGAGAAGCTGACTGTTAAAGTCTATGATGTGGATGTCCACATGCCCAAGACTCGGGCTAATGAGGAGCACTGCAACAATGAAAAGGCGGATCAGGCTGCAAAACTGAGGTGTTACAGATAGATTTTGATTGGCAACACAAGGGGAAGTCATTCCTAGCTCAATGGGCCCATGATGCCTCAGGTCAGCAGGGCAGAGATGCTACCTATAAGTGGGCACAAGACGGAGGGAAGGATTTAACCATGGACAGAGTATTCCAGGTTATCCATAATTGTGAGACATGCTGATAAGACAAGAGGCAATGGCTGTACAGGGACAGAGGGTAGCTTTGCAAATGTCTTCCCCAAAGACTTGCAGGATGCCCTACCACTTATTTTTTTCCCCAACATGAATATTGTGGGGTTGAATAAATGGGTATAAAATCTTGGAGTGAATTTGTACACTTTGTAGATGATTTGTTAATTAGCGAGTCGAGATAAGAAGGTTCTTGCCCATCCTGTGGTGATTATGTGCAGCACTCAGGCAAACAAGCACACCAAGCTGCAGTTTGTGTCTGTGCAGCTGGCTCTCTGATTGCCCCTTCTCTCCATTTGCCAGGCTTATACAGCCCTCTCATCTTCCTCAACTCCTCCCTTTCTCTGCCCTTGTCTCCTCCCAAATATGGAGCCAAGCCCAGGGATCTTTTCCCCATGGCTCCCAGGCTGGCCCCGCCTGTGAACAGGCTTGGTGTTGCAGCTGCTGTTGGCCCACTCACCTTAGACTTCCATGGCATTCCTGGTGTGCTGTCCTACTATTCCTGCCAGGTTCCTCTCCCCAGAATGACCCCAGCCTTCCTCTGAGTATCTCTGAAGTGTGACCACCTGACACATCAATCCCCCTTTACTACCTGTAGAATCTGGCTCTGGCTCTGCCTTAGGGCACTGGCACTCCTGTCAGCAGCCAGGAGTTTCCCTGGTCATGCTTGGGAGTTTCCTAGGCATGTTCCCTTAGCCCAGGCTCACACCAGGCCCTAATCCCCAGCCCATGTGCCTTTGAGCACTGCCCCCAAGGTGTCTGCTTTTTTCCTATCCTCTTGCTAGGCTTAATGTACCAGGTTCCCCCAGCCCATGGTGGCTGAGAGCACTCTCCTCTCTGCCCAGGCACTTTGGAGCTCTTTGGAGCCACTCTGTCCCTTTGTGCTCGAAGGGTCTGCCCAATGGTTCATTCTGCAGGTGCTGAGCACAGTAGTCCTTGCCTTGCCCAGGAGTTGGAATTGCATCAAAAAGATGGTTCCCTGTGACCATAGGCAACTTTACTTCAACAACTAAATCAACTCCAGTGTCTCCCTGCACACAGGAGAGGACTGTGGTCAGGACAGAGCAGGCTTTTGACACTGAGGCTGCCTTTGGATCAGCAGGCACTGCCCTAGCAAGAAACACTTGCAGTGCACTGCAGCACACTCTGGATTCTGCCTGTCCTGCTGCTCAAGAAGCATTTTCAACTGCCTTTGAGTCCATGTGGACCAGAATCCAGTTGTAGAAGAACTGAGTGGAGGTGTAGATTCCAGGCCGCCTTGCTCTGCCACAGCTTTTTCCCCAGCTGGTCACTCCGATGACCCACCAGTAGTCAGCGTTGTTGTCTTGGCACATGAGAGGACCACCGCTGTCACCCTGCAGTGGAGCAGACAGGATTAAGGTGTGTTGAGTGGTCTCTGTCAGCACTGGGGCTGTCTCCTTGTCTCCCACAGCCCCTGCCAGAGTTGCATTCTGGGCAGAGCAAGGCTTTGCTCAGGGGCTGGAGCCTCCAGAAAGCCGTCTGCAAGTGGCTTGGGGTCCAGTAAAGTCGGGCTCTCTGTCCTCTGTGCACAGGGCTCCTGGATGTGCAGAGGATGGATGTTTGGCCCCTGGACCTCTGGGCTGCCAAGAACACTAGCTGGGCTTTCTGGCACAAGGGGGGCACTGGGCAAGCAGGTGTGGATGGGGAGTGTGCGGGAAGCCCCCACAGTGGTGGGGAGCTGGGGCTGGGAGGGCGACTGAGTGGCCGGGCAAAGCAGGCCCTGAGCTGTGTTGGGGCGGTGCTGCCCAGGCTGCCTGTGCTGCTGGGGGCTGAGTGGCTCGTGGCACGCTCCTACCTGGCAGGTGTCAATGGTGCCCTGTGGGTAACCAGCACACAGGTTGTAGGTGTGGATGTCCCCTGCGTACCAGCCGCTGCTGTTGCAGAGCTGGGTATCGATGAGCTGGACCTTGGCCTCCTGCAGGTGATCGCTTGATTTTTCATCTGTGAGCAGAGAAAGGAATGAGCCCCAGGAAGCTCCTTGCCAGTTCTCCTCCCCTTTCTTGGGGGGCAGATCCCCCTCCCTAGGGCTTGCTTTGCCTCTGCAGAGGCACTGGATCACTGTGTCTCTGCTGCCTGCCTTTCAGGACCAGACCAGGTCCATCTCTGCAGAGGCGTATGTCCCGCAGCCTGACTTTG
Organism: Lycocorax pyrrhopterus obiensis; assembly: GCA_014706295.1. Lineage (NCBI taxonomy): Eukaryota > Metazoa > Chordata > Aves > Passeriformes > Paradisaeidae > Lycocorax > Lycocorax pyrrhopterus. The sequence goes on from JACSVZ010000004.1 coordinate 19,130,600, forward strand.
GCCTGTGGTGTGGGGAAGCCCAAGCTGTGTCCCCAGTGTGCTGAGCTGGCTCAGGAGTCCCTCTTGGGAGCTCACCTTTTGTACTGGTAGCACCCCAGCCAGCAATCCAGCAGTTATGCGCGTGTGACACTGACACGCCCAGGATAGCATCAGCCACACAGGCCAGCTGGATGTAGGGACTGCACTGGACAGGCTCGTTCAGTTCCAGCAAGGCAATGTCGTTACTCATGTCACGTCTCTTATAGTTTTCATGACGCAGTAGCTTTTTAATCTGGCGCACTTCTGCCCCTGGGCCTGGCTGAGTCAACTGGATGGCCCCGATCACCACATTCAGGATGCTGATGTTACTGGAAGGCAGATGGAGAGAGGGCTGAGAGGGAGCAGAGCCATGCACCACAGCAGCCCAGCAGTTGCCAGACCTCTGCATGGCATGGCAGAGAGGGAGCAGTGCCCTGGCAGGTGTGAGTGCCCTCACACGCCTTAGGGTGGGGGAATGTTGATCTGGAAGCTACTAGGAAGCCTTGGCACGAGCCCAGGCTTCTCCTGAGCAGTGTGGCAGCTGGGCTGACTGAGGGGAAAGGGGATGGGAGTAGCAGGTGGTGCTGCTGGCAGGGCACCTGCTGGTGTTGTGGGGATGTCCCCATTCCCTGCCCCTTCTTACAAAATGAAGTCGAAGCAGTGGGCTGCTGTGAGGACCCACTTCGCTCTGATGAGAGATCCTCCACATAGATGCTTTGTGCCTGCTATCCATGGATGCTGGATGCTGACCATCCAGGGCCAGGCCCCTGGCTTGGCCCCTGTGCCACCCACGACGCGTGTCATGCTGAAGTCATGACTTCTGTTCGCAGAGTCAGACACCATGGGTCGGAGGCCGCAGGTCCCTCTGCAAGCAGAAAGTCATTTCCATGCTGCTCCATGGCCTGCTGTGGCTCAGGCTGAAGCTCAGCCCTCTGCCCTCCCCACAAGGGCTTGCACGCACAGCAGGCCAGGGAAGCCCATGGGGTGTGCGTCTGTCCGTGCCAGCACCTGGCTGCTGGCAAGGAGCTGAGGCTTCCCCATGGTGGGTGGGAAGCTGTGGCCCGGCCATGGGGGACAGGCGGGCCCCCTCCAGGGAAGGCCCCAGGTGTTGCCGTGGCTCCCTCCCAGGGCCTGGGGCCACTCACCCGCAGTTGTCCCATGTGCCGTGCGCCAGCCCGGCGGCGGTCAGCAGGACGAGGAGGCCGAGCCAATTCATGGCTGCCAGAGGCACGTGTCAGCTGCAAGCACTGAGGGATGCGTGCAGCAGCACAGCCACAGCCGCAGTGCCCACAGCAGCCGCGCTGCCCGTGGTGCCCTCAGCCCTGGGGCTGATGTCACGGAGGGGTGGCTTCCATGTTGTGGACACTGTGGCCTGTGGGGCCCACTGGGGGAGGGGCAACATCGAATGGAGCCTTAGAATGGTTTGGGGGGGAAGGGACCTTGGAAATCATCTAGTCCTGACCACCTGCCATGGGCAGGGAGGGATATCTTGCACTAGACCCAGTTGTCCAGAGTGTCCAGAGCTTGCCTTGAGAGCTGTCCTTGAACGAACCCACACCAGTGTCTCAGCAGCCTCACAGTCAAGAATTCCTTCCCAATATCTCCTCTCAAGCTACCCCCTGTCACTGTCAAGCCACTGCCCCTTGTCCTATCAGAACCTGTCCTTGTAAGAAGGCTCTCTGCAGCTTTCTTTAGGCCCCTCTTCTTATGGGATGAGGCTGGGCAGTCCCCGGGGCAGGCAGCTGCTGAGGAATCCATTTGGGGCAGGGAGCTGGGTGTGCAGCTGCAGTGCCAGCTGCAGATTGAGCTCTGGCTGGCGGGACCAGAGGCCGTGAGCTGCCCAGCCTCTGCATAACAGAGGGTAGGGGGAGCTGAGGCACCGGCCAGGGATTTGAATGGACACTGAGAGCTGCAGCAGGAGCCGGTGGCTCTTTATGGAATGAGACATCTGTGAGTCTGCTGGGGGAATCCCGGGGCTGAACGGGTACGGAAACCCGCTCTGACTGGGTGACAGTGGAGTGTGTAGGGAATCAAACAGGGCACCCGTCAGCTCGCTGGAGCCACCCGTGCCTCCAGAATGGTCACACAGGGGAGGGGAGTTTCCTCTGCACTTTGGCAGTCCAGATGGGACCCAAGGGCAGTACTGCTGGAGCTGCCCTCATCCAAACATCCAACTGCTGGCAGCAGGTGAGTTCACCTGGGATCTTTAGACCAGGAAGGACCCAAAGGGGGAGTGTTACAATTCCATGTGCAGGGTCTGTGTAAATTGTAAGGGTGGATTTGAGCCTCTCTGTTGTGGCATTTGGTGCAGATTTGGTGAAATCACTGGTAGCGTGTGGAGAACGGGTGCACTGTACGATCAGCATAAGGTGGCCACAGAGGAGTTGTGGAGGCCCCTGTAAGGCGCAAGGTGGAGGGACTGGAGTCTCTGCTCGGACGCTCGAGTCTCTGCTCAAAGGCTTTTGGAGACAGGCACAGGGAGAGCCTTGTGTCCCTCGTGCCACACAACGGGTGCTAGAGTCCCTGGGCACGCACACAGAAGGGGGTTGAAGTCCCTTCTTGGCATGCAAAAAGGGGTTTCACGTGCCTCGAGGTGTTTGATGTGATGGGAAATATCCCTGCTTTAGGTGAGGGGATGTCTGTGGCTGAGGTTGTGCAAAACTGGGGGAAATTGTTATGGGCAGCAGGATTCTGCCAAGACAGCGCAATAAGGTTGTGCCAGGGCGATGGGGCAGCTCTAAGCTGGTCTGCTCACTGGGCAGGGTAATGGCCATCCCCAGCCCTGAGTGACACTCTTGCGGTCAGCGTCTCTAGTGAGCAGGCAGCCGCTGACTTCAGGAAATATTTGAAGAAGCTTCTGCCAGGGTGCCAGGGACCGGTACAGACGTGGGGCGGCTGTTCTCAGCACAGCCCATACTGATTAACACAAAGGGAAGAGTGCCACCCACTGTGAGACAGGACTCCATTGGCCTGGAAGCTAAGAAGAGTATCCAGAAGCAGGCAGAGTGACACCTAACCAAGGCACTTTGAAGCATTCCATTAGAGGAAGAAAGTCAGCATTCGTTTGCCTTCACCTGGAAAAGACAGCCACTGCCTTCAACAAGTCTTCCCCACAGCATTCCTCTACCATTTTTTCTTTCCCTCCCCCACCTCCCCAAATATCAAGGTTCAATTGAAAAGGATATAGAATTAGGGGGAGAATTTGTACAGTTTGTAGATGATTTGTTAATTAGTGAGTCGAGATAAGAAGGTTCTTGCCCATCCTGTGGTGATTATGTGCAGCACTCAGGCAAACAAGCACACCAAGCTGCAGTTTGTGTCTGCGCAGCTGGCTCTCTGATTGCCCCTTCTCTCCATCTGCCAGGCTTATACAGCCCTCTCATCTTCCTCAACTCCTCCCTTTCTCTGCCCTTGTCTCCTCCCAAATATGGAGCCAAGCCCAGGGATCTTTTCCCCCTGGCTCCCAGGCTGGCCCCGCCTGTGAACAGGCTTGGTGTTGCAGCTGCTGTTGGCCCACTCACCTTGGCCTTCCATGGCATTCCTGGTGCACTCTCCTACTGTTCCTGCCAGGTTCCTCTCCCCAGAGTGACCCCAGCCCTTCCTTTGAGTATCTCTGAAGTGTGACCACCTGACACATCAATCCCCCTTTACTACCTGTAGAATCTGGCTCTGGCTCTGGCTCTGCCTTAGGGCACTGGCAGTCCTGTCAGGAGCCAGGAGTTTCCCTGGTCATGCTTGGGAGTTTCCTAGGCATGTTCCCTTAGCCCAGGCTCACACCAGGCCCTAATCCCCAGCCCATGTGCCTTTGAGCACTGCCCCCAAGGTGTCCGCTTTTTTCCTATCCTCTTGCTAGGCTTGATGTACCAGGTTCCCCCAGCCCATGGAGGCTGAGAGCACTCTCCTCTCTGCCCAGGCACTTTGGAGCTCTTTGGAGCCACTCTGTCCCTTTGTGTCCAATGGCTCCTTCTGCAGGTGCTGAGCGGGGCACTTCTTGCCCAGGAGTTGGAATTGCACTGAAAAGATGGTTCCCTGTGAACAAAGGTAACTTTATTTCAACAACTAAATCAACTCCAGTGTTTGCATGCACACAGGAGAGGAGTGTGGTCAGGACAGAGCAGGTTTTTGACACTGAGGCTGCCTTTGGATCAGCAGGCATTGCCCTGGCAGGAAATGGTTGCAGTGCACTGCAGTGCACTGCAATGCGCCCTTGATGCTGCCTGTTCTGCTGCTCAAGAAGCATTTTCAATGGTCTCCAGGCCAATGTGGACCCCAATCCAGTCATAGAAGTACTGAGTGGAGGTGTAGATTCCAGGCCGCTTTGCTCTGCCACAGCCTCTTCCCCAGCTGGTCACTCCAACAATCCAGAAGTAGTCACTGTTTTTCTCTTGGCACATGAGAGGACCACCGCTGTCACCCTGCAGTGGAGCAGACAGGATTAAGGTGTGTTGAGTGGTCTCTGTCAGCACTGGGGCTGTCTCCTTGTCTCCCACAGCCCCTGCCAGAGCTGCATTCTGGGCAGAGCAAGGCACTGTGCAGGGGCTGGAGCCTCCAGAAAGCCGTCTGCAAGTGGCTTGGGGTCCAGTAAAGTCGGGCTCTCTGTCCTCTGTGCACAGGGCTCCTGGATGTGCAGAGGATGGATGTTTGGCACTGGACCTCTGGGCTGCCAAGAACACTAGCTGGGCTTTCTGGGCTTTCTGGCACAAGGGGGGCACTGGGCAAGCAGGTGTGGATGGGGAGTGTGCGGGAAGCCCCCACAGCGGTGGGGAGCTGGGGCTGGGAGGGCGACTGAGTGGCCGAGCTAAGCAGGCCCTGGGCTGTGTTGGGGCGGTGCTGCCCAGGCTGCCTGTGCTGCTGGGGGCTGAGTGGCTCGTGGCACGCTCCTACCTGGCAGGTGTCAATGGTGCCCTGTGGGTAACCAGCACACAGGTTGTAGGTGTGGATTTCTCCTGCGTACCAGCCGCTGCTGTTGCAGAGCTGGGTATCGATGAGCTGGACCTTGGCCTCCTGTAGGACATCACTGGAGTTTTGAGCTATGAGCACAGAAAGGAATGAGCCCCCAGCAGCTCCTTGCCAATTCTACCCCACTGCCTGGAGGAGGATCCCTTTCCCTAGGGCTTGCTTTGCCTCTGCAGAGGCACTGGATCGCTGTGTCTCTGCTGCCTGCCTTTCAGGACCAGACCAGGTCCATCTCTGCAGAGGCGTACGTCCCGCAGCCTGACTTTGGCCTGTGGTGTGGGGAAGCCCAAGGTGTGTCCCCAGTGTGCTGAGATGGCTCAGGAGTCCTTCTTGGGAACTCACCTCTTGCAGCGGTGGCACCCCAGCCAGCCACCCAGCAGTTCTGCAGCTCTGACACTCTTAGGATGGGGTCAGCCACACAGGCCAGCTGGGTGTAGGGATTGCAATGGACAGGCTTTCTCAGTTCCAGCAAGGCAACGTCATTACTTCTGTCACTTTTATTATAGTGTTCATGACGCACTAACTTCTTAATCCGGCGCAGTTGTGCCCCAGGGCCCGGCTTAGTGAGCTGGGTGGCCCCAATCACCACATACACCATGCCGATTTTCCTGGAAAGCAGGTGGAGAGAGGGCTGAGAGGGAGCAGAGCCATGCACCACAGCAGCCCAGCAGTTGCCAGACTTCTGCGTGGCATGGCAGAAAAGGAGCAGTGCCCTGGCAGGTGTGAGTGCCCTCACACGCCTTAGGGTGGGGGAATGTTGAGCTGGAAGCTACTAGGAAGCCTTGGCATGAGCCCAGGCCTCTCCTGAGCAGTGTGGCAGCTGGGCTGACTGAGAGGAAAGGGGATGGGAGTAGCAGGTGGTGCTGCCAACAGGGCACCTGCTGGTGTTGTGGGGATGTCACCATTTCCGGCACCTCCTTACTTGATGGGGTCGAAGCAGTGGGCTGCTGTGAGGACCCACTCTGCAGTGATGAGAGACCCGCCGCATAGATGTCTTGTGCCTGGTATCGCGGGATGCTTAAGGCTGACGACCCAGGGCCAGGCCCCTGGCTTGGCATCCGTGCCACCCACGACGCGTGTCATGCCATCGTCAGGAGCCATGTACTCATACTCATACACCATGGGTCGAAGCCCACATATCTCTCTGCAAGCAGAAAGTCATTTCCATGCTGTCATTTCCACCTGCTGTGGCTCAGGCTGAAGCTCAGCCCTCTGCTCTCCCCACAAGGGCTTGCACGCACAGCAGGCCAGGGAAGCCCATGGGGTGTGCGTCTGTCCGTGCCAGCACCTGGCTGCTGGCAAGGAGCTGAGGCTTCCCCATGGCGGGTGGGAAGCTGTGGCCCGGCCATGGGGGACAGGCGGGCCCCCTCCAGGGAAGGTCCCAGGTGTTGCCGTGGCTCCCTCCCAGGGCCTGGGGCCACTCACCCGCAGATGTCCCATGTGCCGTGCGCCAGCCCGGCGGCGGTCAGCAGGACGAGGAGGCCGAGCCAATTCATGGCTGCCAGAGGCACGTGTCAGCTGCAAGCACTGAGGGATGCGTGCAGCAGCACAGCCACAGCCGCAGTGCCCGCAGCAGCCGCGCTGCCCGTGGTGCCCTCAACCCTGGGGCTGATGTCACAGAGGGGTGGCTTCCATGTTCGGGGCTCTGCGGCCTGTGGGTCCCACTGGGGGAGGGGCAACATCGAATCAAGGAGCCTTAGAATGGTTTGGGGTGGAAGGGACCTTGGAGATCATCTCGCTCTGACCACCTGCCATGGGCAGGAAAAAATAGCTTGCACTAGACCCAATTGTCCAGAGCCTGGCTCAGAAGCTGTCCTTGAACACTTTGAGGAATGATGCATCCACAGCTGCTCCAGGCAACCCATGCCAGTGTCTCAGCAGCCTCACAGTCAAGAATTCCTTCCCAATATCTCCTCTCAAGCTACCCCCTGTCACTGTCAAGCCACTGCCCCTTGTCCTATCAGTACCTGCCCTTGTAAGAAGGCTCTCTGCAGCTTTCTTTAGGCCCCTCTTCTTATGGGATGAGGCTGGGCAGTCCCCGGGGCAGGCAGCTGCTGAGGAATCCATTTGGGGCAGGGAGCTGGGTGTGCAGCTGCAGTGCCAGCTGCAGATTGAGCTCTGGCTGGCGGGACCAGAGGCCGTGAGCTGCCCAGCCTCTGCATAACAGAGGGTAGGGGGAGCTGAGGCACCGGCCAGGGATTTGAATGGACACTGAGAGCTGCAGCAGGAGCCGGTGGCTCTTTATGGAATGAGACATCTGTGAGTCTGCTGGGGGAATCCCGGGGCTGAACGGGTACGGAAACCCGCTCTGACTGGGTGACAGTGGAGTGTGTAGGGAATCAAACAGGGCACCCGTCAGCTCGCTGGAGCCACCCGTGCCTCCAGAATGGTCACACAGGGGAGGGGAGTTTCCTCTGCACTTTGGCAGCCCAGATGGGACCCAAGGGCAGCACTGCTGGATCATCTGTGAACAGACTTGGTGTTGCACCTGCTGTTGGCCCACTCACCTTGACCTTCCATGGCATTCCTGGTGCGCTCTCCTACTATTCCTGCCATGTTCCTCTCCCCAGAATGACCCCAGCCCTTTCTTTGAATATCTGTGAAGTGTCAACACCTGGCATATCAATCCCTCTGTATTACCTGTAGAATCTGGCTCTGGCTCTGGCTCTGCCTTAGGGCACTGGCACTCCTGTCAGCAGCCAGGAGTTTCCCTGGTCATGCTTGGGAGTTGCCCAGGTGTGTTCCCTTAGGCCAGGCTCACACCAGGCCCTAATCCTCAGCCCATGTGCCTTTGAGCACTGCCCCCAAGGTGTCTGCTTTTTTCCTATCCTCTTGCTAGGCTTGATGTACCAGGTTCCCCCAGCCCATGGAGGCTGAGAGCACTCTCCTCTCTGCCCAGGCACTTTGGAGCTCTTTGGAGTCACTCTGTCCCTTTGTGCCCAATGGCCCCTTCTGCAGGTGCTGAATGGGGCACTTCTTGCCTTGCCCAGGAGTTGGAATTGCACTGAAAAGATGGCTCCCTGTGACCATAGGCAACTTTACTTCAACAACTAAATCAACTCCAGTGTCTGCCTGCACACAAGAGAGGAGTGTGGTCAGGACAGAGCAGGCTTTTGACACTGAGGCTGCCTTTGGATCAGCAGGTGTTGCCCTGGCAGGAAGTGGTTGCAGTGCACTACAGCACACTCTGGATCCTGCCTGTCCTGCTGGTCAAGGAGCACTTCCAAATGGGTTCAGGCCCATTTGGGCCAGAATCCAGTCATAGAAGTACTGAGTGGAGGTGTAGACTCCGGGCTGCTTTGCTCTGGCGCAGCCTTTTCCCCAGCTGGTCACTCCGATGACCCACCAGTAGTCAGCGTTGTTGTCTTGGCACATGAGAGGACCACCGCTGTCACCCTGCAGTGGAGCAGACAGGATTAAGGTGTGTTGAGCGGTCCCTCTCAGCCCTGGGGCTGTCTCCTTGTCTTCCACAGCCCCTGCCAGAGCTGTATTCGGGTGCTTGAGCCTCCAGAAATTTGAATGTGAGTGGATTGAATTTCTGTAAGGGTAGGGCACTCTGGCCTCTCTGCACACAACTCCTGGATGTGCAGAGGATGGATGTTTGACCCCTGGACCTCTGGGCTGCCAAGAACACTAGCTGGGCTTTCTGGGCTTTCTGGCACAAGGGGGGCACTGGGCAAGCAGGTGTGGATGGGGAGTGTGCGGGAAGCCCCCACAGCGGTGGGGAACTGGGGCTGGGAGGGCGACTGAGTGGCCGGGCAAAGCAGGCCCTGAGCTGTGTTGGGGCGGTGCTGCCCAGGCTGCCTGTGCTGCTGGGGGCTGAGTGGCTCGTGGCACGCTCCTACCTGGCAGGTGTCAATGGTGCCCTGTGGGTAACCAGCACACAGGTTGTAGGTGTGGATGTCCCCTGCGTACCAGCCGCTGCTGTTGCAGAGCTGGGTATCGATGAGCTGGACCTTGGCCTCCTGCAGGTGATCGCTTGATTTTTCATCTGTGAGCAGAGAAAGGAATGAGCCCCAGGAAGCTCCTTGCCAGTTCTCCTCCCCTTTCTTGGGGGGCAGATCCCCCTCCCTAGGGCTTGCTTTGCCTCTGCAGAGGCACTGGATCACTGTGTCTCTGCTGCCTGCCTTTCAGGACCAGACCAGGTCCATCTCTGCAGAGGCGTATGTCCCGCAGCCTGACTTTGGCCTGTGGTGTGGGGAAGCCCAAGCTGTGTCCCCAGTGTGCTGAGCTGGCTCAGGAGTCCCTCTTGGGAACTCACCTCCTTCAGTGGTTGAACCCCAGCCAGCAATCCAGCAGTTTTGCAGCTCTGACACTCTTAGGATGGGGTCAGCCACACAGGCCAGCTGGATGTAGGGACTGCACTGGACAGGCTCGTTCAGTTCCAGCAAGGCAATGTCGTTACTTATATCACTTCTCTTATAGTTTTCATGATGCAGTAGCTTCTTAATCTGGCGCACTTCTGCCCCTGGGCCTGGCTGAGTCAACTGGATGGCCCCGATCACCACATTCAGGATGCTGATGTTACTGGAAGGCAGATGGAGAGAGGGCTGAGAGGGAGCAGAGCCATGCACCACAGCAGCCCAGCAGTTGCCAGACCTCTGCATGGCATGGCAGAGAGGGAGCAGTGCCCTGGCAGGTGTGAGTGCCCTCACACGCCTTAGGGTGGGGAATTGTTGATCTGGAAGCTACTAGGAAGCCTTGGCACGAGCCCAGGCTTCTCCTGAGCAGTGTGGCAGCTGGGCTGACTGAGGGGAAAGGGGATGGGAGTAGCAGGTGGTGCTGCTGGCAGGGCACCTGCTGGTGTTGTGGTGATGTCCCCATTCCCTGGTATTCCTTACTCGATCTTGTCGAAGCAGTGGGCTGCTGTGAGGACCCACTGTGTGCCAATGAGGGACCCTCCACACCAGTGCTCCGAGTCTGGTAGCCATGGATGCTGGATGCTGACCATCCAGGGCCAGGCCCCTGGCTTGGCCCCTGTGCCACCCACGATGCGTGTCATGCCATAGTCATGAGGTATGTAGTCAGACACCATGGGTCGGAGGCCGCAAGTCCATCTGCAAGCAGAAAGTCATTTCCATGCTGTGGCTCAGGCTGAAGCTCAGCCCTCTGCCCTCCCCACAAGGGCTTGCACGCACAGCAGGCCAGGGAAGCCCATGGGGTGTGCGTCTGTCCGTGCCAGCACCTGGCTGCTGGCAAGGAGCTGAGGCTTCCCCATGGTGGGTGGGAAGCTGTGGCCCGGCCATGGGGGACAGGCGGGCCCCCTCCAGGGAAGGCCCCAGGTGTTGCCGTGGCTCCCTCCCAGGGCCTGGGGCCACTCACCCGCAGGTGTTCTGTATGCTGTGGGCCAGCCCAGCTGCAGCCAGCAGGACGAGGAGGCCGAGCCAATTCATGGCTGCCAGAGGCACGTGTCAGCTGCAAGCACTGAGGGATGCGTGCAGCCGCACAGCCACAGCCACAGTGGATGATGTCACAGAGCAGTGGGTTCTGTGTTCTGGACACTGTGGGGGTCTGTGGCATGTGGGCTCATGGTGGGAATTGAGGAGCCATAGAATGGTTTGGATTGGAAGTGATCTTGGAGATCATCCAGCTCTGACCTCCTGCCATGGGCAAGGAGGGATTGCTTGCACTAGACTCAGTTGCTCAGAGTCTGTCTCAGAAACACTTTGAGGGATGGGGCATCCACAGCTTCTCTGGGCAACTCATGCCAGTGCCTCAGCACCCTTACAGTCAAGAATTACTTCCTAATACCTAATCGAGACCTACTCTCTCTCATTTTGAAGCCTTTTCCTCTTGTTGTTTGTTGTGGTGACCCTAAACAAACCATTACCTGCATTTCATAAAGTGGAAATCTGTATGTAGCCTAATTATGCATTTTTGTAAACTACATTAAGGCCTTTGATCACCAGGACCTATGTCAATGCAAATTATCTTTCTTACTGGAAACGTATGGTTAATTTTGGATATTAAGTGTTTATCTGAATGTCTTTAAGAACTTTGTTTAAAGTTATGGCAGATGTTTTTCGAAGTAGTTTTGTTTTCTGTAGCCATCCATAATGAATCTTTAAGAAGTAGAAACTACTGAAGGTATAACAAACACACAAAGGTTTATTCTGTAGCCAAAGTGTTAATGAGTTTATCACTGCACTCAAGGCTGTCTTGAAATATCAGCTTATTTGCTGAGTTATTCATTGCCTTATTTTATGCTTTCATTGGTATCTTGGTAGTTTGTGACTTGACTTCTTTATGTACAGCAAACCAGGCAGGGATATGAGAGTCTTACACTGTTCATTATTCTTTAATGAAGAAAATTTTCATAATGTGATGAAAGCTTCACTAAAGAATGACAAACCATGTTGTTAATTTAATTTCTTGCATACTCTTTAGTAATTCAGTTGACATTACTAGTGATTGGGCATGCTACAATTCTAAAATGTCATGAAATAGTTTTCTTTACAGGCTTTACAAGTTTAATTAGAGCATCTGCAAATTCACTAGCCGTTTCTCTCAACTTTTCCCACACTCTGACTTTGTTTTTGAAGTGTCCTTCCTATTGCTCCACATCATGTAATTCTACGCCTGTTCAGAAAAACAGGATTGAACAACTGTGTATTCAATAGCCACAGGATTATTCATCTGCTTAAATTCAAGTGTAACCTGTGTATTGCCTGAGGAACCACAGATTTGAAATGTGAACACAAAATGTTCCTGTAGTCGCCAAGGACAAAATTGTTACTGAAGCCTGATTACTTGTCCTGGGTACAGAGGAAAAGACAGGTGGAGTTTCTAGCCCTGTTTAATTCAATACCACCCACCTCATTGCGGGGCTCTGGTTTCAGTGGGAAATCCAGGGTGGTGGAAGCAGAAAGCTCCTCATCTTTTTGCTGGGCTCCTGGAAGGGGCTAGCACTGCGTGACTGCTCAGCACCCGGATAAAGCCGCCATGGCCACCGTAGAGTCCCATTGCTGCCACTTCAGGTATATTTATATAGAATGAATTATTTATTATGACATATTATTAGATGAAAGATCTTAACCAGCATTATTTATTACACAGTATAAAAGTAAAAACTAGTACTGTATAGTACAGGATAGTATAGTGCACTATACCAAAGCAACTATATTAAAGCTAGCAAAAAGAAACAATGCCAGGCTCTCTCTCTCTTCAGGAAGTGTTTGTGTTTGTTTCATGCTGAATATCCTCTTGTGGGTATTGCCTCTTTTGTGCCCTCTTTTATGGATATTGCATTCATTACAAGTTTTTCAGTAAAATTGTGATTCCTGCTTGTGGTCTCTCCTAGTGTTTTGTCCCTTGTTGGAAGGGGTGGGGGAGGAGGTGCAGTTCAGTGGGGTTAACTTTCCTGCTGGGTTTTAATCCAGTATATCACTACAACAACATACAACAGCTGAAGACATTAAAAAGTTGTCAGGGTAAGTTAAAGCTAGTTTCTTTGCAAATCTCACAAGAGATTTTGTGGAGTTTATAACCTGTTAGAGTCTGTGCCTTTAGGACAATCCAATTAGAGCCCACTTTGGCATGAAACTTCTCTTACTAAAAATTTGTTTAGTCTTAGAAGGTTAGTCTTTGAAGTCTTACTTTAGTCTTTGAAGACCATGCAGAAGACCTGGACCACAAACTAAACTTGCAGAATAACTTTCTCAGTTATTTCTGCTTTTAGCTACTCGAGACACACATTGCTATCTATCACATAAAAGAGCCCTGTGTGAAAACAAGAAACAGAATTCTTATATACATACATATATATATGTGTGTGTATATATAAAGGCTAGTCAAGTAGGATCCATTAAAAAATTTGTCAAGTCTTATGCACAGGGAATTCATGTTTCCTTGTGACCCAGAAAACCTCCCTTGGTGTTCTTCCCACACATTCTTTTTTCTCCTTATCCAACAAGGAGGTTTTGGCGGCCGTGGGTCAGCAGTCAGCATTGTACCAATGTCACTCCACAGCAAATCTCACTCATCATAATCGCTGCTGTCACTCAGATGCCTCAGTGTCCAGAGGAGGAATAGAAATGGGCTGACGTTAAATAAAAGCTTTGTATTTGCAAGAGCAATTAAGACTGAAAGAAAGCTTGTTCTCACTAACCATTAAGGGTGTTTTCTATTCATCAGAGTAACATGGGGGGTTTGGGCCGTGCTGGTTCACCATTAGGCCTGGATGGTGAAATCCAGCTGACGGGAGTTGGGGCTGTTTAGCCTGGAAAAAAGGAGTTTCAGGGGTGACCTCATCGCTCTCTATAGCTGCCTGAAAGGAGGTTGGGGGAAGGCGGGCAACGGTCTCTTTTACTAGGCAGCTTGCGACAGGACAAGAGGAAATGGCCTCAAGCTGCACTAGGGGAGGCTTAGGTTGGACAGTGGGAGGAATTTCTTCACAGAAAGTGTGATTAAACACTGGAACGGGCTGCCACGAACCGTAGCGCAGCCTGCGCTCCCTCCGTCCCTCCCTCAGCACCTCCCCTTCAGGCCCCGCCCCGCCCGCCACCACCGTGGCGCGGGAGCGGCGCATGCGCCGTGCGCGCGGCTGAGGGAAGTGGCGGAGCGTTTCCGGGTTGGGTGGCGGCGGTGGCACCACCGGCACCGGGAGCATGTCCTGCGCCCTCGTCCCCTTCGGGCACTTCCAGGACCTGGAGTTGGCCCGCGACTTCCTGTGCCCGCACCGCCGCCAGGGCAGCGCCGCGGCCGGCAAGGAGAGCGGTGAGTCCGGCCCGCGGTGCGGGGCCGCTGGGGCCCGGCGCGAGTGGCGGGGCTGTGCCCGCCGCCCCTGCGGGGCCCGCCCGGCCGCGGGACTGTCCCTGCGGGCCCTGCCGTCGCTCGGCCCCGCGCTGCCACCCCCCTGCCCGCTCGCGGGTGGCCGTGTTAGCCGAGTGCTCGGGGTCGCTCCTGTGGTAAAGGGGGGGTGTCTCGCTGTAGCTGCCACATCTCCACCTGCAAGGTCAGACTTTTCTCGTGTCCAGAAGTTTCAGGTGCGCAGCTGTTCGCAGGTGTCACTCCTTACCCCGTAGTGTGCAAGGGAAGTTCTTTGGCCACTGACCCTGCGTGCCCCAAACTTTAAAAGTTGGTAGGTTTCTTGCTGAGAGTGCGGTTGTCTGGAGACGCTCTCGTAAAGACAGCACACGTTGTGCGTGCCGGGTTATCTAAGAAAGCAGAATGTGCTGAAAGTATACTAAAGGTTTAGTTTGGCAGCTTAAATTAAAAGACAACGAATCTTAAAGCAAGTACAGTCAGAAGTTGTGGAGCAGGCTTCTGTTGTGTGAGGCAGTGCACAGTGCAGGCTGAGCTGCCTGGCACAGAAGCTATGTGCTCAACAGATCCATGCCCAGGATAGACAGCACAGGGAACTGAAACACTGTTTCATGTATTTGTTACTGCCATACTGTGTTTGCTGTACACTGTGTGTATGTATGTGTATATAGATATAACCCCCCCAATATATATAAACTAAATCTGGCTGATTTTTTTTTGCTTTCTGGCAACAGTAGGGAACGGAAGTGTTTGAAGAGGTTGATGAGGATGCTTGTACAAGTCCTCACAGCTGTAGACAGAGCTTTGAGAGAAGACATCAAGGTGCTTATTTTAAAAGCTTAAAATGCCTATAGGGGAATTAGAAGAGGGGAGATCATAGGGTGGTTTGTGTTTGAAGTGACCTTTAATCTAGTCCAACCCCCCTGCCATGAGTAGGGACACTTTCCACCAGACCAGGCTGCTCGAAGCCCCATCCAGCCTGGCTTTGAACACTTCCAGGCATGGAGCATCCACAGCTTCTCTGACGAACCCGTTCTAGTGCCTCATCCTCTTTGTTATAAAAAAAATTCTTCCTAATATACAATATAAATCCACTCTCTTCCTGTTTAAAACTGTTGGTCCTTGTCCCGTAATTACAATCTGTTAAAAAGATGGCACAACAACTGTTAAACACTTCTAAAAGTACATTATATAGTCATCTAGTTAATTTTGCCACTAAAACTTCCGTGTACAAAACTTTTGGTAGAAAACAGTTTTCTGGTGCTGCTGGTTCTTGTTCTTTAATAGTTCTCTGAAAAATGCATAACAAGTTCCATATGGCTTTTCTTTGGTATCACCTGTGTCTAAAGGAGGGATTCTGGAATCAGAAGGCTTCTGTTAGTGTCACTTGAATTCTGAAGATAAAAGCAGAGGATTGGAATGTGTATTTCTAAAAGTATGTGTTGAAAGAAATGAAAATATTTTTCTCCTATTTGATGGTAGATGAGAAGCGTTTGTGTAGAATAACTTGGATATTTTATTGGAGTGGATTTATCAAATGGCAGCCATAAAGAGAGAAAATATTTAGTATGTTGTAAAACTACCAAAATTATTGAAGCAAAGAAGATGCACGTTCCAAAATGTGCTGCTGTTCCATTTTAACGAGTGGGCTGTATTCTGGACTATTTTTGTATTTGCTTATTCAGTCATTGAGGCAGAAGCGAGTGTTTTTCAAAATAATGCTCATTTAGATTCATTGAAATCTTTTGGATTTGTGCCTGTAATTTTTGCTACCACAGCTGTTTTCATGGTTCAGGATAAATAAGTATAAATGTCAGCAAGTGAGAGTTCCCAGTGTGGTTTAGATGTAAGATTGTAACTTAGTGATTTTGAAGCAGAAATTCTTAGTGCATTTGTGTTTGACGAGGGAGAAGCGCTGCTACAACTTGAAGAGGTATTAAATTAGGAGTGAGTAAGTTGTGGAGATATCCTGAGTTAGAAAAAGCTGGGTTTGGCTGTGTGGAACAGGAGATTGTTTTCCTCTTTGGCTTGTTCCTTCAGTTCTGCTTTGCTGCTGCTTTGTGCCCTGACAGCTGGGCAGCCAAGCTGCAGGGCTGTTTTGTAACTCGGGCTGAGATCAGAGGGTCTGGATCCTGCAGTTACTGCCTGTCTCTTGGTCGCCCACAGTCCTTGGAAATACTTAATTCAGTTTTTCATTCTCTCTTCCTTTGCTTTTTTCACCTACACACTAATCCACTCATTTCTCTTAGTAAGCAAGCGACTTGTTGCATGGCAGTCCAAAGTTGCTCCCTTTTCTCTTGGGTGGTTGTTGTGTTCCTTGACTGTTACACTGTTCACATGTAAGAACTCTTTGCTGTAAATAAAGTTCAAGGGAGGAAGTGTGAGAACACGCAACAGATCTCTGCTTCTCATGTTGTGCACTGAGGAAAGAAAAATGAAGCAAGTTTTTCTTGGTTTTATTTGTTTTTTAAGTGTGTATTGAGCCTCTATGGCACAAAGAGCCAAGGCAAATATTTTTAACTAAGCAAGGTATAAATAAATGCTTTTTTTCAGGGAATGCTTTGGTAAAAACTCTTCTGTTGAGAGAATGCACTGTTTTAAAACAGTCGTTTAATAAGGTTGCATGTTTAAAACCTTGGATTTTAATCTGCTTTTATATTTTTACTCTGTAGGGAAAAAAATAAAGACTAGGGTTTTTTTACTAATAAGTTCAACAGAGAAGATGTTAATTTGCTATCAAACCAAACTTTAGTTCTAAACTTTAGCTGTGCTTATTTTCATAGAAATAATTATATAAATACCAGCAAACACATGTCAAAACTCTAAGTATTATTTCATTTTCACCTGAGGACAAGCACCTTTCATTTACTTTTTTTTTAAAGCTATGCTTCATTTGTATGAAAACTCTTGCTAGTATTTAAAGGTTGTAGTTAAATGAAAAATGATGGCTACCTTAGGGAAATAAATATGTATTAAATATTTTCATTTAACAAAGCACATTAACAAATTCTTTTAGTAATAACTTAATGTTTCAGGTGTTTAGTAGAATTTTCAAGAACTCCTGTCAGGTTTTGCATAACAAATGTTTTTGAAAAGGTGCCTCTGGGATCTTCAGTGTATGGGGCTTAGGGTTTTTAGTGGAGGCTGTAGGCCTTGTCTTTTTTGTAGTTATAGAGCAAAGAAGTTGTTTATGCTGTTTTAACTTTGGCCATATTTTGATTCTAACAAAACTAGCCAAAATATTTTCTGTGAGAAAAATATTTGCTGCAATAAAATTTAGGATGATTAATGTAAAAGCATTTTTGCAGTAACATTTTAAATGAAGAGAATTTACTTGCTTCTGAAAATGCAAGTAATATACATTTCTAAATCACTATGTGATACTGTGACTTTAATTCAATTTTGAAGTTAGATGTCTTTAGTTTGAGTAAAAAACCTGTAACTTGTCACCTTGTATTTAACATAGTGTATTTCATTTATATAAAAGTTAATCTAGGTTGTCAATTTCAAATTTAACTTGAAAAGGCTTAGCAAAGTGTTGCATATATTAAAAATACAGGTGTGGGTAAATAAAAAAAAATCTGGATTTTTATTCCAAGGGGACTTGATTTTTTTGTCCCCTTTCTTTGTACAGGTAATCATTTAAACACATTCAGCAGTAGAACAGGATAATGGAAAGCATCCTATAAAGTACAACTTCACTTAAATTTTTCCTATAGCCCAACAGGTTGTCTTGTTTGAGTGAAGGATACACTTGTCTGCTAAACTGAGGAGGAAAAGAAAGGTGTCCTCCTCCTCTGAACCTTGTGTGAAGTCAGTTCTGCAGGTGCCTGTTTCCTGCTCAGTCCATAAACACTGGAAGGAAGGGTTCGTGTGCTTCGTTCTTGTGTTATGCAATCATCTGTTAAAATTGCTACCGATGCCATGCTGAAATAATTTAAGAAATGTTCATAGGCTGCTTGAGCTGACCATTGATCTGCCATGAAGCAAAATATAGCTACTTTGTGTTGTCTGTATTAGAATAACAGGTGTTGGGTTGAATCTTGCCTCATGTGCTTTAAGTAAATAAACCTGGCATTACAGAGTAAGTTGGTTAAAAATGCTTCTTATGGAGTTGCTATATCTTTATTCTTTAGGAAAAAAAAAGGTTTGAGTGCTTTTTCATATTTTAATGAGCAGGACTTAAACAAGCATGAGAATTTAAGAGTCTTGGGAAAAGTAATGCTGCTAATGAGGCACAAATCCTCTGCAGAGCCTGAGCCTAGTGGTGTCTAAGTGGCTCTGAAAACTGCTGGTTTAGCTGTGCAAATACTGGGAATAGGAAGTGTTTGCATCACATTTAATTTGACATCTTGCTGTGTTGAAGAGGTTTTGGGCTGCTGTTGGCTGGATCAGAAAACAGCTGTAACAGTTAACTCTGTTAAACACCTGTCTAAAATAAAGGCATGCATATGAATGAAAAAATCCATCTTATTTGCAATATGTGATAAAGCTTTGCAGGCATGACAGAATTTTAGTGTTCTGAAATTAATTATTGGATGTTTACCTGAAAGGAGCAGAAAATAGAGCAAGACAGATAACATTTTCTATAATCTTTATAAATTGAAGAATTTAACTGCAGTTTATTTAGAGCTATGTGTGTCTCTGTTCTTCTAGTACACTCATAGCTTGAACTGCATTTTAAAACATTTTATAGGCTTGATGACAGCAATTCAGTGACATAACCAGGTAGGACTGCTGCTAGATAAACTTTGGGGGTGTTAAGGTGAAACAAAAAAATCAGTACTTTCTTGGTGTGCAGATATTTTTAGTTCCCAGGTGTGTTTATCTCTGGTTACCTAAATGAAGTTAATAAGGAAAAAAGCCAAGAAACCTAAACTTGGCCTTGAGAGTTCCCAAGCAATGATACCTCCATTTATGGTAGTGAGTTTGTTCTTATTCAGGGGAAGAAAAAGCTTGACCCCCTGACCTGAGGGTTTGCTCAGAGCTATGAGGTGTCACTTTGCTGCTTCTTTTTACAGTAGAAGTGATGGCTTAAGCCTGTCAGAGAAACTCCTTTCCAGAATCCTGCCTTGTTACATTGACAGCAGCCTGAAAAGGGCTCTTCAGCCCAGTTCCTGGCTCCAACAGCTTTGGAGTTGTACACTTTGCTTTATCTGGATCAGCTGATTTAATTCAGAAATACAGAAGGCCAGGCTTTTTATTTGAGTTGTCAACAAGGTTACAAAGAAAAAAAATACATTACAAAATGAAATTCTAGACTGCATTTAGCATTAGGGTTGTTAACTGTTTCTGTATCAGTCTTATTGAATCAGTTGTATCCTTGTTGAATACTGTTCTGACAAGCTCTTTTTCATTGCCTCTTTAATCAGGTCCTCCCTTTCCAGATTGTATTATTTATGTTTAGTATTCCTTTTTTTCAGTTTTCATGTAAAATGTCATTAAAATATGCGCTCTGCCTGAATTGGGTTACATCTGTAGTAGTTAATGCATCTCATATATGGGGAAGAGTAAATGACATGCTCTCAGCATACATGAGAGAATGGTGTCAGAGTACTTCATCCAAACTATCTTCTCACCTGAGTTTTTTGCTGCTTTAACACCTCCTTTCCTGCACAGGCTTCATTCTTTCTTGCTCTAACTTAAGGCATTGCTTGCAGCTGAAAAAAAGTGTGGAATGCTATGTTTCATATGTATCTGTTTCATTTGTTTCCTGTGGGCTTTGTTTTTTTCCCTCTGGTATTTCACATTTTCGTTTTGGGGTTAAGTTACAACTGTAAGCCATGGAACTTTGCAGTATTACTTTAAAAACATCTACGTAGTACCTGGATTATTTTTAATTTAGTAATTTTTTACTTTGTTGAAAACAATTGTGACCACCTTAAGGAAGAAAAAATGCTTAAGTGGTTATTTTTGTGATTAAGAAACTAACTCAGTTTGAGTGCCTTGGGGGTCTTTTTCCCCACTTAAGGATGTCTGAAGTGAGAAGAGAGAACAAATATAAAACTAGTCTCAAGAGAGGCTTACTAGTAATGTTGGCAAAATAGCCTAATGTATTTGTCAGTCCTCATGCTGGAGGAACTTTGGGAATAAATGGCCTATGATTCCTGAATAGCAAGAAGATTCTAAGCTATTTCTAAAATTCCTTGGCCTGAAGAGAAAATAAACTGTTTCTATTTCTTCCATAATTATGCAATCCAGTGGTATCAGAATTGCAGTAAACATGCATGGAAAAACATCTGCAACTCTCACACTTGAGCAATCATTTCTTGCACTATTACCTATTACTGTTTTATATTCTTAAAGCATGGATGGGAATTCATTGCCTATGTCCAAGCACATCCTCCAATAACCTCCTGCATAGACTTGGAACATGTGAGGGCAGGAGGGAAAGGCTTCAGCTGCCTGCCCCAGGTCATTGTGCTGCTCTGGAAGATAGGACGCTGGCAGTTCTCTGTGCTCAGATGTCTATTCTGTAATTTGGGAAGTGAGTAAAAACATCTTTCATAGTGAATTTGACGTGTTAAACACCAGTTAGACCTCAGTGGTCTAGATCTGTTGCTCTGTTTTTCTCTCTCATCTGTTCTTGTCTTTTAAACAAAACATGCTTATAGGTAGAAATTGTTCTTGTGGGTATTATGTTTGTGATAAATGTGCTTAAATGAATTTTCTTGTGCATTAACACCAGTGTTGCACATGTGCAGCATTTAAACCAGCTCTAAAGTTTCAAATGTGCTGACGCTATATGCTTCGAATAAAGAATTAAGTGGCTCATGTAAATCCAGTAGATGAATTTTTATTTTTGCAATCTCCTCAGTAAAGCAAAATCTGGAATATTGCTGCTGCTTTATCCAAGTAAGGAGAACTGTTTTTAAGACATCTACTACTAGTCAGAGATAAAGTTGAATGGAAATAGGGATTTGTGCAGGAAAGTTTGGTTTTTTAATTTTTTTTTAAATTTTCTTCCCAAAGAGGGACTGGAAAAAATGATCGTGTTGCAGCTGTTTAGGGCTTGCTTAGGTTTTGGTTACTAGGTAATATGTTACATTCCACAGTTGCTAGTTCTGATCTGTAATGTTACTAAAGGAAATGGTGGGGTATTTCTTCAAGTCTTCATTGTAACAGATCTTGGACTCTGTGGACTTGGACTCTCACTGGACCAACCTTGTCAGCTGCTGGTGGGTGGGAAAGGCTGTGCAAGCTGACAGTCTCCATGGAATACTTTGTAGTTCATTGGCACAGGTGAGTAACTGGTGCTTTGAGTTACTTTATGACAGTGTCTACTCCATGCCTTCTCTGGCCGTTGTTCCAGAGGTTGTTGTCTATCGTTTAAGGCCTTGCTTCACTATTCAAGGCATAGGTGAAATGTCTAAATAATAAGAATAATGTGAATAAGAAAACAACTTTAATTCATTTCTTCTTAAAAAAAGGAACAATATGTGGAAGAACGGCAAGATGGATGCAGGGGCTTGAGAAATACATATGATAGTGAATCCTGGGATTGTCTATACAATGTAGAGAAGGGATTTGAAGAAGCAAGCTTGTGAACCCTTTTAAGCTGGAGAAGGTGCTGCCTTTGCAGAGCAGGCCACAGTTCCAAAAGATCTCTGCAGTTTCGTCAGTGGAATGGTGACTCACCATTACATCATTTTCCCATCTTTTTTTCATTTATCTAGTATCATCCCAGCAAGATGACAACTACCATGAAATTGTAGCTATTCACAGAGGCAGCAAGAATCCTCACAGCTGCAGTTTTATGTTGTGGGTGTTCAGTCTCAGAATTGAAGTGGCTGAGGTTTCTTGGGAAGGTTGGTCTGCTCTGTGCTGTAGGGAAGGCATTGGCCTCAGCTGTTTTTCTTGGGTATGGTTATGTTTCTCCTTGGACTGTGGCACATGGACATATTTCTTTCCTCCAGGAATTTTATAGGAAGATTTTTTTGTCTTTTGAGATAATAAAATGCAAACAGAAGTAGAGTTTTATTAGCTATCTTAATCTAAACAGTGAAGTTAGCTACTGTTTTCTTCTTGTGGTTACTATAGTCAACAGTATTTGCCATAATTTTCCTTTATATGTTTGTACACTGGAAAATTTTCAACCTCAAATACAAGATGAGACTGTGACCCTTGGAAGCTTGTTGCTTATGTCTGAAATAACCGTGCAGTTATATCTGTATTGATGATGATGATGCAGTAGAACTGGCTGACTTGCCCATTTTGCAGATGGTACAGACCTTTCCGTTTTACAGAGGTAAAATGGAGTGGGCATTTTGTCTTCTACAGTCTCCTAAAATACCTTCTCAACAGCATTGGGGAAAAGTTTGTGTCTTAAAGTAAAGTATTTTTTTCGAAGGTTTTTGTCTTCATTAGCCATATAGAAGCAGATTTAAAATCTGCCTAGATAGAGATTACAGATTTCTGTTTTGTTGTTCAGCCTTTCCTTGCTTGGTGGTAACACAGCTATGAGTTTTTAGATCAAATAAAATTGTTCTTGATACAAAGCTTCTTGTCTGTACTGTTCGACCATCCAAAATGGCAGAATCTTGCTTAAAACTAAGTTTAAACTAATTTGAGACATTATGTTTAAACTTCTTCTTAAGGTCAAATTTGCCATGACAGCAGCAGTTAATGGAAAAACTTGAAAGAAATCCTTGGAAAACTCTTGAAATCTTATTGATGTTACTGCTTCAGATTTCACTCCAGTGCATGCTTGGATGGAAGTCAGTCCTTGGCTTTTCTACTGAACTACAATGATGTTTATTGATTTATTGATAGTCCCAGTGGTGGTGGTGTTTGAGAATTGTACATCTGCTACTACTAAATGCCTGTGGCTTTTTAATTTGTATCAACTTCTACATTTTTAGGTGAAAAAAATGACTTCTACATTCACTCTTACAACTAAGAAGTAGGCTTGTCTCTATGAATCTCTGTTTTCTTAGGTGTTTGAGGTATTTTGTGCGCTTGTGGTTACTCTGAGGTTTCTGAATGACATAATTGAAACTGATCAGCGTCTCATTAATTTTCCTCTCTGTTGTCTTGCAAAGATGTGAATGACCAAGGTCCCTGTGCTCATTTTCTCCTCAGAGGCCAAACCTTCAGCTTTTGCTTTGCTGGTGCTCGTGGGAGCTGCAGTATTCTGGGCTCAGATGTTTTGTGGTCACAGATGAATTTCTGTGTACTATTGTTCCCTTTTGAAATGAACTTCTGTTGCTAGTGGCTGATCCTGTAATTGACTTAAACTGGATGTTAATCCACATTATGGAAAGGAAGGATACTTGTGTGTAGAAATACTGTATCTCATAAAATTGTGCATATGTGGTTCTTGTGGTGTGTTACAGATTGTCTTAGTAAAGTGTCTGGGGGCATATGCAGAAGGTTCTGAGGGCTTGGAGGGAGACTGCTGTCTCTTTTCCCTTTGTAGCTGCCTAAAATGTACCAGATGTGGCTTTTCTTGTCTTTGGAGTGGTAATAATTCCATAAATCAAGCTAAGGCTTAGGTTTTGCAGTGAAGTTTTATGTCTCTACCTGCTGGAGAGTTTTTGCCAAGTGGACACATAGGCTTTCCCCCCTTATGCCTTCTTACTATATAAAACTACGGATGTATCTTGGTATGGATGCTGAAAAAGCTTCAGCAGAGAATTTCTTCAGCTCTCTGCAGCATTTTGTGAGAGCTCTGTCTTTCCCGTGCAAGTAACTCAAAACAATGTTACAGTTTTGTAAACTTCTTGTGCCTGCAGGTTGTTTTGCAGGATTGTTATGGTTCTAACTAGATAAATATTTAGAAATGGTTGTCTTAGAACTTGACCAATCCCCTCGAAGGGTGGATGGCCAAAGCACCAATTTCCTTATGCCATTTAACACACTTTTGTGAACTAACATATAAAAGCCTTCTGAAAGATTATTAAATCGCTTCCATTTATCCCTGAGCCTGGACTCTTGTGTCGTTTCTCTACTCGTCCGCGGTGAGAGCAGCAACATCTTGGGTCTCTTGAATTCCTATGAGAACCTGAGAAAAGACAAATTTGCTTGGATAATTTGTTCTAGTGGAGAAAGGCCCTGTTCAATGATCAGTGGCTGTTGTCTCAGGCACTGTAAGGTGAAACTTGTCCAGCATTCTGGATGCAGGCTGTCAGGATTAATGTGACACAGGTGTTGTTAAACCTGTTTCCAGTTTGTATGTAGGGTACATCTTCTGTTATTACTCTTCCATAGTGTCAGAAGTGGAAGTAAATATAATACAGATAAATAAGACACTTCAGGGTTCTTTCAGGAGAACTCCTTTAGTATCTGCCATAAAAAATTGTAATTCATTAGTGGGGAAAGGAAAATTATCATTTCGTTGCCTATGCTGTATTCCGGTGACAAGTCTTTTTTCACTTAAAGCAGGCAGATCAACAAGCTGGGAAGATGGTGGCTGGGGAGCCTGGGATGAACCAGAATTACAAGAGCCTGTAAGTTCATATGTATATGTGTATTGCTAACTTCCCTATTATAGAAGACTTTTTTCCACTAATTTGTGTGTGTGGTGTTTTGGTTTTTCACTCCTCTATAACTGTCACCTGGGCAAGAAAGGTCTTGACCTCTGTTTTAAATGTGACTGCTTGTTTGTCCCTTGCTCCTGTAGTTTTTTTCTAAATGTAGTTTGGATGTTACCTATTGTGATAATTGCTCATATTCTTGTGTTCTGTAGTGTTTTTCTCACTGGAGTATACACACATCTTTCTGTGCTGCTGCAGCTGGGGGCATCTTTTTTGTCCTATAGCTAGCCAGAAATAGTAGGGCATGGCAGTGCAGCTATAATTATCGTGAATTAATATAAATCAAAAAATCCTAAATCGTGAATTACTGGCATAGGCATCCTACTAAGGATCACTAGGGCTCCTTTTATGCTGTGATGTGTGGATGGTGTTACAGGAGAGTTTAAACTACCTGTGTGGGATGGAACAGCTCAGTTGCTCTTTAAAGGGGGAAAAGCATTCCTCTGCACAACTCATGCAACTAAGAGTAGCAGGGCTGCTCTGTTAGTTGTTTGTAAGGCTGAGCCTACCAGCTGACTTGATGAGGTGTCAGTGAAGCTGCTTGTAGAAATCCTTTGCACCTGAATGAATCATCTCAACAGAATTACTTGATGAATTCCCTCTAAGAGTTCTGAGGAATCCAGACCTCACCTTGGTAACAAACCCCTTATCTGCCGTCTTTTTCTCAGTGTGTAGGAAGGATGCCCAGGTTGTTGGGCAGTATCCTTGTGACTATTCAGCAGAGAAACAGATTTTTCAGCTGAGGTGACAGACAAATTGAAATGAGCATGATGTCTCCCAGGGATGAATCACTGACACTGTCATGAATGACAGGGGTATAAAATAGGATGGGTACTCAGCTCCACTGTAATTGCCTTGAAATGAGTGTGTTTCTCAGGCCACGTCTTTGATAGATGTGCTGTAATGTTTATGACTTCCTGAATGAGGGGAACAAATACTTGGTTTTCTACTTTTGTTGTAATTTGATAGAACCCGCAGGCATTTCTAAATTGAAATAGTTCAATTTTTCACTCTTTTCTTTAAAATGTCACACTCTTCTGCCAGGTGGTTCACACCCTTCTCGCATCCTCTACTTACAGGTTTTCCTCTAAAGTTACCAGTGGTTCCAGGCCAAACTCTTCAGAAAGGGTTTGCTACCAAACACAGCAAAGGGGTTGTTCTGTGTGGGAGCATGTAAATACAGGAGTCTGTGTGTCTGAACACACAGCAAAATGAGTGCGTGAGTCCAGTACAGAATTGAGAATTATTAGTAAAATATAACAATGAATTCCCATGTTAAAGCTTTTGACTCTTGATTTGCATTATAGTTGGTGAAAAATTCATTGTTTCTTAGAATTGCTTGTGCCCTGGACAAGTACCTATTTCATGGAACATAGCAATTTCTGAGAAGGCATTGAAAATGAAAAAAAAAAAAGTTCTGTTTTTTTTTATAAGGTGTCCTTTTATGGATCTGATTAGTTATTTTGTAGGAATGATGATGTCTTTTCTTAAATGCAGATTTTAATCATTCTTTCACGTTTAAGTAGTTTGTTTTGAAAAGTTCAGTGCTTTTCCTATTTTAAACCTTAGCTTATTTTTGTAGCTAATATAAGATGGCCATGTTTTATATCTTTATATTTCAAGGTCTTTGTTCATGTTTACAGATAATTTTAAATTTTCTGTCTGAAATACTGTTGTAATTCATTTTTCTTTAGACAAGCATTTCATTTCTGTTTCTTTTTCCTCAGTCTGAAAGTCATGACATTAAAAATTCGTACAAGGCTTTTCTTTGGCTTTTGCTTATGTGCTTTTGCACGATACATTTATCTCTGTTATGAGGAGTTAAAATTGTCATGAGTATCTCAGGCAACTTCATTGCCTTTTTGTAAAGTCTTGAAAAATGCCAGTAAATAGGGAAAAACTGTTGCTATAGAATTTGGCATCTGTCAATAAACAAAAATCACATGAAAACAGGTTTTCTTACACAAATTAAGAGATGGTGTGGACAACCGTAGTTAACAGAGTGTTTGTAGTGCGCTAATGTAGACTTCATCATGGATATACAAGGTCTTTTCATGTGCACAGTGACCATTTCTTTGACATTTCTTTTCAAGCTTATGAAAGGAAATAAATACAATAGCTGATTTAGAGCATGATATGCAAATTCTTCCTACAGTTCGGTGTTTATTTTTCTGCTGGGAGTAAATGTGCATGTTTTCAAGCAGATGCAACTTTACTGTAACAGAATAAATAGAACGAATCAGAAAATGGTCACACTGAAGCTGTTGGGTTTTTTGTTTGTGCATAGCTGCTTTGAGATATGAGAGGATGGAGTAATATTTTTGGAGAGCTAAGAGGAAGTAGGGTTGGATATGGAAGTGGAAATGGAGTCTGTGGACAAGGGAAAGTGTGCTGCTGTGATTGGATAAGAGGATGGATCTAACTAACCCAGAGTATCAACTCTGATACTTCGTAGCAGTTCACTGAAAGGCTGTTACTTCCTGACTTTGAACTGTGATCAGCAGGAGCTGCTTTGTGCAGCAATAGAATATTTGGCTTGTTGCCCCAAGCAAAAAAGACGTAATTTTTTGCTTTTATACATGAGGATGGTATCTAAGTTTTTACTTACCCATCTTTATACCCTTAAAACTTGGCACCATTTAGTTTGGAATTGTTTCGTTGTGAAGTTACTTTGTGGAAAGGCACCTGATACCTGTTGCCATGTGAATACCAGCTTAGTTACCTTCTTGATAATGTGCATGTATTTACTTAATGCTGGTCAATGTATGAGCTTGGATAAATTGTTCATTTTGGGTATGGATTGCAATGAGAATAACTATGGGGATTCTCTCCACTCTCTAATCAATGATTTTAAAACTTTAAGTCTCATTCTCCTAGTGTCTCTTTGAAAGGAGATGATTTTGAGTAGAGCTAGTGATGAGTACTTCTTTGTTTTCTGTTTTGTAAACACACAGAATTAGTGCAAGGCTGATGCATTTCTCAGGGCTTTTCATGCAAGCTGGAGCTGAAGTGATGTGGTCAGTAATAAAAAGTCCGTTCAGCACTGCTATGGAGGGCAAGCCAGGTTGTTCTCATCAGTCTTGCAAGTTCTGCTGTGCCTAAAAATTCTTGCATGCATTGACTAAAGCTTTACCTGCAGGAAGAAGAGGAATCTAATTCCAAGAACCAGAGAAATTACTGGCTTCAGGACTGTGTGTTGTCCTTGTCACCAACCAATGACCTGATGGTAATAGCTAATGAACAGAAAGCTGTCTTTTTAGTGCGTGAGTATCCATTCCACTGAGTTTTTATGCCAGGATACTTTATAGTAACCAGAACAAGATTTGTTTGCCCCACTCCGTCTGTTAATCTCCCAAGTCATAATTCGTATGTGTTATAACTACTCAATAGTTTTAAAATGCTCAGAGATATTGACATTAATTTTTCTCAGTAAGAAAACCAAAACTTTTCTATTGGTTTTAGCCATTAAGAAATGCTTGACCTTAGTTTTGTTTTCCCTTAAAAAATGACCTGAGCCAGTATCACTTGGGGAAAGGAGTATTAACGTGAATTGTTTTTGGAATTTCCACCTTTAATAGAAAATTCTTGAACAGTGGGTGAATACCGTCTTGAACGATGGATGGCTTTATATTTTACTCTAAAGTGGGCTCTGGGAACTTCTAAAGGTATCCCTGTTTCATGAATTGAACCTTTTAAAATTCGATGGATTACTGTATAAATATTTTTAAACAAAACTAGGTATTTCATAATTTTAGTAGTGTGTTGTTCCATGTAAATTTCTAAGAAAACTTATGAGTTATTAAGAAAAGTCCTTAAGAATGTCTTTTTATGATCTTCAAGGTTTGTAATTGGCACTTAATCCAAGTGTGGTAGGATGTATTGTACCGAAGAGAAGAATGAGAAATAGAACTACATTTGTGAGATGCAAAACATTGGAGTTTTATAGATGGTATCTTTATTCTTCATGGCAGCTAAATGGAAGCACAGTGACAAGGGAAAGGAGGAAATGCAATATGCTGTCGGCTGGAGTGGCTCTCTGAATGTTGAAGAAGGGTAGGTGTTGAAAGGCAGCTGTGATTAAGATGTTACTTTCATGTTTAGCAATTAGTAACATATGCTTTTTACTTGTACTCTTTTTCCTTTCATTTGAGTGCATTCATGGTCTTATATGTATCAGTGTTGGAAACAAATAGAGTAACATGAGTGATGAGAAACAGTATCTGCAAAGCTCCCTTCTGTGCATTGTGTGGTAGGACAAGTTCTTAAAAATTAAAAGAAGGGTTCTCTGCAAATCAGTGTATTTGTGTGTATTTTAGACATGCTTTTTAGCAGTTCTTGTTCTAGAAGGGAAAAAAATTAGTACTCTTTTGAAAAACCTACTTTTATAGTAGAGATGAAATTTTCTTAAGGAATGTTGCAATTGGAAACATGTGGAGTTGTTAGAGAAATGCTTCTCTTCATATTCAAAACCTCAAACAAGTATAAAGTAGTCTCTCTGATCAAAATATGATTTTGGGCTCTAAGTCACTTAGGGACTTGGAAAATTTGCTTTGGTCATACATTTGGTATTTATACAATATTTTTGCTTCATCTGTCTTCAAATAACCAGACAGATGCTTTTTTGAATCTCCCATATGGAATAAGATTTTGCACTTTGCTGTTACATTTGCAGCCTTGAGTTGCTCTCTGCCTTTGAACATGCTCCCTATTGCCTTCAACCTTCTGTTTGCTGCAGGAGGTGTTGACTTCATCAGCTTCTCTCCAATCTGTAAAAATCATAATTCTTTTTTAAAACTGCTGTTGCCATGCATTTGAAATGACTCTGACATCTTTTATTTAAAAAAAAAAAAAAAAAGATAAATTCTGTTTGAGGGTGTGTTACAGCCCTGAGGGGCTCTATCATATGAAACCGGTAGATCTCTTTAGATAGATGCACTTATATTCAATACAATTTGATTTATTATTCTGTGGAGCTGTAAATATGTTAATTACTGTCAGATTGTCAAAAGACTTGACTTTTTTTGGTTGGTTGTTGTTTTTTTTTTTCTTTCCCCAAAGTTGCCTTCAACTGAGAATGTTCTGTGGTGGCTAAACTTTGCTATTGGAAGATGAGATGTCACTGAGATATTTAATGTTGCTTTGAGGATGTAATGAAATTGCAGTTCATCTCAACCTTGCATTTAGAAAGCTTTCCTTCTCTAATTGTCTACCCTGCTTATTTAGTCACTCTTTGGGAAATTGAGTTGACCTGAAATGTAAATAATAAACAATACTGCTGGCATTTATGCTTTAAGTGCTGTTTGGGATGTCATCTTGAATTATATGCTGTCTCATAAAACCTTTGTACTGCTTCTGTTTCCCCAGACAGTGTAAAACTTTATATCATGGTAACAGTTAAATAACTTCTGATTTGAGATATTGAGGCCTGCTCATCTGCTTGCCTTCTGCATGCTTTGCCTGTCATTGAGCATGCTCAGTTATTGCATTAACTGGGAAGACCATATTCAAATGCTGTCAAATTATAAGGCACTGGATATAAAGTCTACCTAATTGCATATTTCAAAAATTTATTTTGATATGTATGGTTCAGTTGGCTCTTTTTTTTTTTTTTAAGGTGGTTGTTCATGGCATATCATTATAGATCAGGAAAAAAAAATTACCTTTAGGTACATGAAATTTAACTTGAATCTGCTGAACAGTACTGAGAGAATAATCAGTCTGTGATTTATGAAAGACAGCATTAACAAGGTACAAAAAGCACTGATGCAGTCTGTTTGGGCACTCTTGAACTTGTAATCGAAAATGTCTTTAAAATGAAGGGACTTTTTTTGATTCTTACTGTGAATTTGATATATGGTGTGCTGCATTAATAAATGATTAAAACTTTCAAAGTGCACCCATGGCAAGATCTCTTGTGTGGAGTACAATTTCACAACTAGGGAAAAGCACTAATTTTCTGTTTCTGCTTCTAGTGAATGTGTGAGTAGCGTATTGTGTATTCCATTGGCGAGTCAGAAGAGGTAAGGATGTATATGCATCACTAGTTCCTTACATGACACTTTGCTACGTGTCTAGCGTAGAATGGGATTTGTTTTTAACTTGAGTGTGTCTTTGTGAAACAGGAGCTCCACAGGCCGCCCTGACTGGACGTGCATCGTGGTTGGCTTCACCTCTGGCTACGTTCGGTTTTACACTGAGGTGCGTTTCTCAGCAGGGCAGGACAAGGGAGCTCTTGTCATAAACATCTGTGTATTTTAAATTTGGTCTCTGCAGATTGTGCTTTTTGCCTTCCCTAAGAAAAGGGACAGACGTGTTCATGCTGCTTATCCTTTCTCTTCTAGAGTGGAGTACTGCTTCTTGCACAGCTTTTGAATGAAGATCCTGTCCTACAGCTAAAGTGCAGAACCTATGAAATTCCCAGGCATCCTGGTGTCACAGAACAGGTTTTGTCAGATTATTTCAAAAGCGAAGTGCCAGTGTTATGGGGTATGGAAGGGAGTCTTCTCTGTGAATCCTCTGTGTCCTTTACCAGTTTTTGATGGGATGGACGGTTCTTTAGAACAAGAGACTCTTGATTTCTTGTTCTAGATGTATTCATGCCTGTATAGTTTGAGGATTCAGAATGTCTTTTTATTTTTTTGAGTATTAACTCTATAGATTTGTTCTGTTTTTCTCTGTTTGCAAAGGAATACTTCATTCATTTTCTGTTTATTCATTTGTGTGCAAAAAATATGATAATGCATTGATGAAGGGAGAAAATGTAACTTGACAGGTGCCAAGAACTATTCATACTCATTCATAAGAACTTAATTATTTCACAGAGGAGATAGCTGGAAATTAGAAGAATATTTATAAGGCTAGGAACCTGCATGTCATTATGAGTATTTCCTGCAGAGGAGGCTCTGCAGAACTCAGACTATTTAGTAAAGAAGGCAGCTTTCCTTGCTTTTGGCTGAGGTGGCAAGCTTTATGTGAAAAACTAACAAAATCACAGAAATTTCCACGTTTTCTTTGTGCAGATACTCATGCAATTTAGCATGACATTTTTGGGATTAGTTTTGAAATACAGGAGCATTAAGGAATTTGAGTCTTGAATTTGTATCACCAGATTAGCATTTATGTGCCCAAGTGGTAATTCAGGCAGGCGCTAATCCAGTTTCAGAATTTGGCTTCTTAAAACCGTGATATTTGCATTCTAGATGAACCTGTTTTTCTGTGGCCTTCAAAAGCTGCTGTAACTTATGTATTTTCTTCCTAAGCCATAAGATACATTAAGCAAACGAAGAAGTTATTAAAAGAAGATAAAAATATAAAATTGTGTGGCTAAAATAATTTTTGGAACAGTTCAGTACTGCATTTCTTTAATTTTGCCTTAGTCTGTTGCCTGTGGCTTGTTACTAACTCTCTGGATGTAATCCTCATCTTTTTGTAGTTGATAGCATAAAAAGCCAGAAAATAAGCTGTTACAACAGTAGGAGAGATCTATTTTTTGTCTCCTTCTCATTTTTTCCCCAGAATGAAGAACTAAGTATCTTGTACCCAGCAGCAATTGTGACAATTGATGGCTTCAGCCTCTTCCAGTCCCTTCGTGCGTGTCGCAATCAGGTAGCAAGAGGTACGTGTAAGAGGAAATGTTTATTTTACAATCTGTTAATAGTTCTTTATTTTTTTATGACATTTACTTAGGTTAAATATCAAATCAAGGTGGAATTTAGGTCTTCCTTGCTTGCGCATCGATATATTGACACCTACTGCATTCAGGGACGTTTCTTCCTTTACAGAAAATGTTCTCAGAGCCCAAGTTGTCCAAGTAGTATTGACTGTCTTCTACATGCTCACCATAATACTGTACACGGGTTTTGACTGGGATAGAGTTAATTTTTTTTCTAGTAGCTGGTGTGGGACTGTGTTTTGGATTTGTGATGAAAACAGCACTGAGAGCATGCTGATGTTTTAGCTGCTGTAGAACAGTGCTTACACAGTGCCAAGGCTTTTTTTGTTTCTCACGCTGCCCTGACAGTGAGCAGCCTGGGGGGGTTCACCAGAAATTGGGAGGGACACAGCTGGGACAGCTGACCCCAACTGATCAAAGAGATATCCTGTGCCATATGATGATATTCCTGGAAATAAAAGCTGGGAGGAGAAAAGGAGGAAGGGAGAATCTTAAGAGTTACGGCATTTGACTTCCCAAGTAACTGTTACATGTGATGAAGCCCTGCATTCCTGGAAGTAGCTAAATACCTGCCTGTACCTGCCTGCTGATGTGAAGTAGTGAAGAAAGTTCATTATTTTGTTTTGTTTGCGTGCTGTCTTTGTCTCAACCCACAAGTGTTCCCACTTTTACTATTCTGACTCTCTTCCCCATCCCACAGGAGTGAGTGAGTGTGCTGCTGTGTGGTGGTCAGCTGTCTACTGGCATGAAGCCACTGCATACTGCTAAGGTGCTTCTTAGCATGTCACTGTCAGTGGAATGCTCTTCTTCCCCATAAAGACTTTATGGGAAGTGATAATGCTGTGATGGTGTCACTGATGATCACTGCTCTTTGTGTTAGTGTCTAAGAGCTTTTGATACCTTGTTTGCTTGTGCAGGCTTTGATCCTGTTCCTTTAGTACAGTGCCTGTTCATACTCTTAATTTGGAAACAAGCTCAGTTTCCAGAGGGTAGAGGAGACTTATGTGACAGCACTGTGTGATAGGTGGCACAAGTATGGTGTTGAGAAGGACTTAAAGCTTGTTGCAGTATCTGCAGCTGGAGTGCTGTATCTTCCTTCATTCTTGATCGTCTATGTTTGAGGTAATAGATATTTTGAAAGTTTCACTCACTGGTTTAGTTTTACCACTGTTCTTACCTCCCACTGTTACATATCTAGTGAGTGTGATGACTTTGCAAGTACTTGGGGGAAAAAGTTTCCACTTAAACATGCCCAAACCACAGAAATAAATTGTAGTAGCATTTTGAAATTGTACAGAATATTATACCATAAATAGCTAGTGAATACACTATCTGCAAGTGCAAAATGTAGTTACGATGGAATAGCATGTGCAGTTCTGTTCA
Source organism: Lycocorax pyrrhopterus obiensis (assembly GCA_014706295.1). Classification (NCBI taxonomy): domain Eukaryota; kingdom Metazoa; phylum Chordata; class Aves; order Passeriformes; family Paradisaeidae; genus Lycocorax; species Lycocorax pyrrhopterus. The sequence continues at coordinate 19,163,927 of JACSVZ010000004.1, forward strand.
GGTAATTTAAAAAGTGTTTTAATTTGATGATGGTAAATATTTCAAAAGGCCATTTTAACAGATGTTTCAATGCATGTTAGCTTAAAACTAGGTTATTTTGTGGCTTCAGATTGCATCAGGTTTTTTTTCCTCCTCTGTTATGCTATTCCTTTGTCTTTGACTCAGTAGAAATTTTTTTGTGCTTTATCAACTTTTGTCAGCTGCAGCATCTGGCAATGAGAATGTTCAGCCTCCACCATTAGCTTATAAGAAATGGGGTTTACAAGATGTGGATACGATTGTTGACCATGCTAGTATTGGTAAGCATTTCTGTTTAATTTCAAGTATTTAAAAAAATGAAATAATGTTTTTGTGCAGTTAAATTCAGGTTGAGAGCACTTAGTGATACTGGTTGGATAGAAATACATAGTGAGAGAAGGTTATCATAGTGAATGATCTCATTAACCATTATCAAAAATGTATTTTACTTTCTTTTCTAGTCTGATTGAGCCTTCCCTCTTACAGCTGTGACTGACTTGTTCTTTGTTGCTTGGTACGAAACAGCTGAGAGAGATCAATCAGATGCAGTTATTTCCATTTCTGTCAGGTGAAAGAACTGTCTGGCAGACAGTTTAAGACTGGTAGGGGTGTTCCCTGAGTCTAGCACATAAGGAAAATTAAATTGAGATGGTTCCTTTCCAAAGAGGACAAATTGACTAGTAGGGTCTCGAAGACTTTTACCCTTCAGGAATTTGCAAAAGCCTCAGTTCTTGTCAGAGAGGTGTATCTGAGGGACAGTAAGCTTAGTTTCTCTTCCACCCTTTCTACAAAAGCAGCTAAGAGGTCAGAAGGCTGCTATCAAGGCAGGTGAAGTGAGCTTGGTACATGTATTTTTGCTGCTCAACTCTGCTGAATTTTTTTCTTCTCAACAAACCAGATGTGCTTTATAATTAACCCAAGGCCATTAGGTTGTTTCTGCCATGTTGTTTGGCATTTCTGTGGTTAAAGCTGTTCCTCTTCCCTTCCTCCTGAATGTTGGCTGGTCAGTGAAGAAGGCAGGAATATATTTATGCTTTTGGAGCAATTGCATGCCTTTGTTCTGAATGTGTAAGACATTCACTTTAATGTTTTTGTTAGGCATCATGACACTGTGTCCTTTTGACCAAATGAAGACTGCCTCCAATATAGGAGGATATAATGCAGCTATAAAAAACAGTCCACCTGCCATGTCCCAGTATGTTACTGTTGGAGCCAATCCTTTCACTGGGTTCTTTTTTGCCCTGGAGGTATGTACTACAAAGCTGACTTGCTGAGACTTTGAATAATTAATCCTTCTTTTTTCTGTATGAGTGTTTCTGAAGTATTCTTATGTTCATTTTATGCTGACATTTCCCCCTCTTGATCTTCTGAAACTGGAATGGTTTGGAGTGTGATAGTAATGTTTAGCATGGGTTCCTGTGAATGAGAAATTTTATTTTCTATTTTAAAGTGAATGTGACAGTCAAGTAATTTTTTAAAATTTGCTAATTTATTGCTAACTAGATAACTTAAATGTTTTTTAAAAATTAGGTTGGTGTTGTGTGAACATGCATCTTAAGGATTTTTAGAGGTCTTTGGCCTTTGATTGTGTACAAACGTGACCTGAGTACATTGTAGTGATTTCTTGTAGGAGAAAACTGCAATTTATGCTTAACCTGTAGCATATCTACATCATCTTCTGCTGTATGGGAGGAAAAGGATGTCAGCGTAGTCGTGTCATGTACATTCAGACCCTACATGTGTGCTGTCCTTATCAGGATTGAAAGTTAATTGAAAGTGCTAGAATTGGAATTTTTACTTTTGTACTTGCTCTTCCAATGTGTTTGTGAAAAAACTGCTTACATGGTTATTTGCAAGGATGCCAAAGCCATACACCAGCTAACTCTATGTGATAGATCATACACAGGGTTTTTTTAACTTCTGTTGCAGACAAACATACTGAGCTACCAGTGACTTGCAGGAGGATTTTGAAATGGTAAAGAGATGTCAGAATGGCTTTTCTGGGGGCAGTGAATTAAAATTTTGCAGTCTTAAAGCTATGCTTTCTGAGCTGAAAGTCCGTAGGAGGCCTGAAAAACTATTCTGCACTTGAGTTCAGTGTAAGAACTATTTCTTGGCTTTCTAAAGGCTTTGTTCCTTCGTTTCAGGGTGGTTCACAGCTGACTGTTTCTGGACTTTCTAAACACTGTATTCCTTTCTTTCAGGGTAGTTCACAGCCATTGTTGTCTCATGTTGCCTTAGCGGTTGCAAGCAAACTGACTTCAGCATTATTTAATGCTGCCAGGTAATAAAATAAAAAATTGGTTTTATTTTTAGTAGTGGCTTCATAATATTTTGAGTATTTTTAGGACCATTAGTGTAATTCTTCTTACATGTTTTTTTGTTGCAAGTGGCTGGCTTGGTTGGAAGAGTAAGCATGAAGAAGAACCTGTCCAAAAGCAGAAACCAAAAGTGGAACCTGCAACTCCATTGGCAGTGAGGTAAGTTTGTCAGTTGCTTTAGATCTCTTGTGTTTTTAATTATTTGGATTATTTTGAATTGATGAACATGTGACTTTAAGCAGTAGTGATAGTTTGCAGGTCATTTGTTTTAAGCTTTGTTTCATTTCAGTTTATGATTCTGAATAATGAAATAATTAATGAAATAATCTGAAACAAATAATTATTCATCTTTCCCTTCCAGTGTGTGGGTTCATTGTTACTGTACAGTCATTGCCTGACAGTGCATGACAAGGCAATCACTTATCCTGCTTTCTGAACTTTGCTTTTTCAGTAGACCTTAGGCAGAGCTATGATACATCTTGGTAGGTAGCACAAGAACCTTTTTCATAATTTGCTCTTAATTTTACCCATACCTTCTGTTACCTTAAAAAAAGAAGTCTTGATCCTTTTAAGAAAATCTGACTATTTCTGAAGAAAAGGATGTGTCTAGTAGTTTTGCTTGATTATTATTATTTTTTTAGGTTTGGACTTCCTGACTCCCGTCGCCATGGTGAAAGGATATGTCTTTCTCCGTGTAACACTTTAGCAGCAGTAACAGATGAATTTGGAAGGGTTATTTTGCTGGATGTTACAAGAGGACTCGCAGTTCGCATGTGGAAAGGTATGGTAGTGATATTAGAATAACAAGTAATATTCTTCAAAATACTGAGGCTTATGTTCAGGCTTATGATTTCAAATGTTTTAGTGCATTGCTTCATTACAAACCAAAATCAGGTGTAATATAAAATCCATAAGGGTGTTGTTGCAAATCCCTGGAATACATGGCCTACGGTTAAAATTTGTTTTATTTGGTTTGTATGCCGTAGATTTTTTTGAATTGTTTTTCTTCACAGACTGTTTCCCAACAGAAAGCTTTTGACCTAACAATTTTTTTGGAAGAGCTTCAGCTTTATTCTCCAAGGTTATTTCTCTTGATAAGCTCTAGTACCCTCTTTTAATTTTGCTGAGAAGATAAACACTTGGAAAAATGAGTAAGAAGATACACAGCTTGTTAGATTCTCATTTCATCATGATGACTGCACAACAAGGGACTCCTCAATTTCTTGCATTGGTGTAATGTCCAGAGTACTGACCTGATGTATTTTGGGGTTTTTTTATATCTTCTTCTTCAGAATTTGTTCCTCCACAAAGCTTCACCAAAGGCTGTGTTTGGCCACTCTGTGGTGGGCCCTGTTCCAAGTCAATGGACCAGAGTTCTTTCCAGGAGTCAGGAGTTGCACAATTTGAAACAAACCTTAAGATTACAGCTTGATGCACTAATCCTGTATTAATTTATGCACCCTAATAAACTTCTGTCTTCTCTTACAAAGGATACCGTGACGCAGAAGTTGGTTGGATACAGACTGTAGAGGACCTTCAGGAGAGGGAAACTGAGAAGATGGATTCTTCTCCTTTTGGAAATGCACAGGGTCCAAGCAGGGTAGCTCAGTTCCTTGTGATCTATGCTCCAAGAAGAGGCATTCTGGAAGTGTGGAGTACGCAGCAAGGGCCTCGGGTGGGAGCCTTCAATGTGGGGAAATACTGTAGGTAAGAAACAGGTAGCAGGTAGGCATGGTGGCTGTGCTGCTGCAATTCAGTGATATGTGGCTATGCCAGGGGTAAAAGTGCTAGTGGTGCTGACAAGGACTTGTGCTGCCCAGTGTTTCTACTGAATGCAGCTTGTTGTTCTAGAGGTGGGAACTTTGTCATATTTCATCACTCTACAGTCTTTTCTGGTAAAGGTGTTTAGCAGTTATTAAACCTTAGCTTTATAATAATTTTTGCCCTTTTATTTAGTGTGTGGAAAGGGGAGGTTGCTAATTTTGTTCTTCTGTATAAAGGCTGTATTTTGTTTGTTTCAGGTTGTTGTATCCTGGTTATAAAATAATGGGTCTAAACAATGTGACCAGTCAGGGATGGCAGCCCCAGACTTACCAGATCTGCCTTGTCGATCCAGTCTCTGGAAGTGTAAAAACTGTCCATGTACCTTTCCATTTAGCACTGAGGTAAGGACATTCTATGCTCTGTATTACTAATTTCATTATTATTTTTGGAAACAGTTGGAGAGGGTAATCCTGGTGTTCCTTTACAAGCTGAATAGTACTCTATAATAGTCCCATTGGTTTGTATGGATTAACTTGATTTTCATTATTGTGATGTTACCTTAAAGTAGCATAAATAATTTTAAAAATACAGTTTTATTGAATCATTACTTCTAGTTCTCTTCACTCATACAATTAAAAATTCTTTTCCTTCAGTGATAAAAAGAGTGAACGAGCAAAGGATATGCATCTAGTGAAGAAGTTAAATGCTTTACTCAAAGCTAAAACCTCAGATCCAGGTAGGTTCTCTTGTATAATTTCTTAAGATTGTGTGTTATCAAAGGGTTCTTGGATTATCTGTCCTGTAAGTGTGCAATCACAAGTATGATCGTGGTGCATTCTGACAGCTCTATGTGCTATCAGTTATGATCTTTCAGTAGCTCGGGGTTTCTGTTATTTTGTTTCTTTGGCAGTTTCTGTAACAGTATCTTCATCTTTGTGTCATGAACCCATATACACCTTAACTGTGGTGCAGGTTGACTTGCTCTTCAGAAGGCATTTGAGAAATATGAATTGAAGTTGTGAATGTCTTTGTTTGCAGATTTAATTGAAGCTGAAGCAAAGGAACTAATACTTGATATCAAATATCCTGCTACAAAAAAACAGGTGAACATTTAGAGTATACTTTAATATTAGAAAAAAAGTACTGCATTATCAGAGTGCTAAATCTTTCAAAATATGGTTATTTTTTTTCCTAGATTTACTTGAAGCAAATAATTGAGCTGTTTAGGGTTTCTGTGTGGTTTTTTCTGGGTAGTTTTTTTACAACATATTGACTAGAATTAACTTTGACTTGTGACTTCCCCAAGGCATCATCCATGAATAATAAAAAGAGAGAAGACCTTTCTGTAGGAACAAATTATGCCACAAGTATATGCGAAGGTGAAATACAGATGAAAAATTGTGGTCAAAGTTGTGCTGTTGTTGGCTTAACTTGCATGTTTGTACAATAAGATTAAGTGAATGTTTAATTCTCTTGAATATCTGCTTAACAGGCTTTGGAAAGTATACTGACAAGCGAACGTGTCCCACTTTCATCTCTCACAAACATCACTCAGACATTAATGGACAATTTAAAAAAACAGGGTAGGTGGATATTTATTTTGCAAATATGGAGAGGCATTTGCACTTTGTCTGCAGTGCTGTAAGACTACTGTAGGAATGTTCTGTTCCACAGGGAGACCGCACTTGGTCTACTTAGTTTTGATACCAGATATCACAGGATGTTACTTTACTATGTCTTTATTTAATGCAGACTGCAAGTAGCTTGCTAGTAAGTATGCTTGGCTATGCTTGCTGTGTGCCTAGTAACTTGTAATTATACATTTTTAAAAAACCCAACAAAACAAACCCAGCAACAACTGCTCTGGGTACTTGTGTCCTGTAAAAGCTTCCTTTAGAAAGAAGGTTCATAGGCTTTTGCCTGTAGATATTTTAATTTATTCTCTCTTCGAGGAAGGAAGTAAGGATGTGGTATGGTCTGTGAATTTTAATGTACTTGAAGCACAAAATCCTTATCACTGGGGGTCTGAGCTGTGACCAGATGTCTAGTTGGGTTTTTTTTTTTGTTTGGTTGGTTGTTGTTTTTAGTAAATTTTGCTGAAGTTTACCAAATACTTCATGTTTTACTAGAGATTTCGGAGCCTGTGTCAGGAAATGTCATTGCCAATTCAAAATCTTGTTGCTGAAAGTCTACAAGATTGTTTCTGTGAAATTATACATTCGTATCTTTCTAAACTGGGCAAACTTTGTGCTTGACCCGTTTTAGAGACCCAACTGAGTATTGAGAATTAGAGTGGAGAAGTATGTACCTGCCACTTTCCTTTGCATGTGCTGGAATTTCTCAGCAACAGAAGTCTGCTGCTTTGTTGTTGTTGTTGTTGTTGTTGTTATTGTTGTTGTTGTTGTCGTTGTTATCCCTGGATTCATACTGCCTTGTTAGCAGATGAGGCTTTAGCAGTAGCAGTTGAGAAGTCCCTACCGCTGTTGTTTGCAAGTGCTGAATAAACCATTTGTCCATTGGAAAGGCTGTGTCCCTTCTCCTGCCTCAGTGAGAATGTGACAACATATTTTTGTAGTTTCAAATGCTTGAGAAGAAATCTCTCCTTCATTTCTATCAGTGATAGGTTTTTTTTATCGTTCTCTTGAAGTACATAGAGGAGATGGAGACCATCACACATTCAGTTCTCTACCTGATTTTGGTTTGGCATTCTAAATCAGTAGTATTATCCATTTCTGTTGGAACTCCTAAAAAATCCAAAGGAAAACAGAAGCATGCTTTTTAACAGTGAAGAGAGGTTGATGGAGACTATGGTCTCTTTGTGTGTTTTTCATCATTAATCTCTTGTTGTCAAACATAACATTATTTCCCTACAGTCACAATATACAACAAACTTGACTAATGTTCCAGCCTTCTAATTTCACAAGAGTAGTGTCATATTCCTCCACTTCTGTCTAGTAGGTAAAAGATAATATGCAGCAGCTCCTGGGCTCTGTGAATGCTGTGGTTGTGAATTCAAGGTCAAGTGGCTCTGTGACAAGCTCGCTGTGTTTTTCTCTTTTTTTGGTAGGATTTTAATAGCAATGTATCAAAAGTATTTAAGGGGTTGTAGGTGACAATCATGGTTAGAAGCAGTTTCAGGTGAAAATTACGTATTCAGAGGAATCTTTTGTATAGAAAGGTCCTTTTAGGATCTCTCAAAACTTTCTTTAAAGACTAGTAAGTTGGAATGAAAGGGGTTTTTTGGACATGTTGATGGTAGTTTCCTGTATTCTGTTTGCTTTAATTGTTACCGGAATTTGAATGTCAACAGATACATGAAATTTCTGAGACTAAGATTGCAAAAATACAGAAGTCAGTGTCTTGCTGAGATGAAATTTAATTCATATCAATAGTTATCAAGCCTTCTTCAGATGCAAGGAATATGCTTGAAGTGTTGTCAGAATGAATAAAATATTACAGTTTGATATTCTTGATGAAAGAAAATAGGAACTGTATTTCAATTTTTGACAATCTCTGGTTTGGTCTTAAACCAGGAAAAGACAATAGATTTGTCTTTGTTCAGTTCCACATTGTCAACCTCTGGTTTAAAAACAAGCCTGATAACTTTCTTTAATACCTCTTGTAAAAATAATTCTTATTTTATGCTGCTCTGAATTGAATGTGATCATTGCAAGCAGCAGTGCATCAAAAAATTACGGTGAGTTTCAGAAATCCTCCAGTTCTGTGCGTGTGTTTCAGTATTCCAGGCTACATATTCAAGTTCAAATGCAGTTTTATTTCTCCTCAGAGCTGGAGTGTGTGGATGAAGGACTGCTGCAGTTCTGTGCAAACAAGTTAAAGCTGTTACATCTTTATGAACTGGTTAGCAAAATAAATTCCCAAAGCATACAGAAAGAGACTTCACCTTCAGATAATGTGAGTAAATCCAAAATTCAACTGTCTTTTAAAATCCAGTGATTATTTAAGCATAAAAACTCATTTTCAAAGCCTTGGATAAAGTAAGTAGGTAAGCAAGTTGTCCGTTTTTGTGGCCTGGAGCTTTTAATGAAGTAATTGATTACAATATCTCCCCTCCAGCCTCATACAAGTGTCTGATAATTTATCTACCTAATATTCTTTAGGAGTCACATGAAGTTGAGATAGAAATGAAAATAAAACCACAATCTCCTGTTTTCAGTCCTTTATCCAAAGTATGTGGCGTGTTCTTAACTTTGGTTTTGGAGGATATTTTGGGACCTGTGGAAGTTAAAACTTTTGATGCTTGTATAGCAGCATAATTTGCCTTACTTTTGCTATAATTTGTAAAGCTGCTTATATATTTACAAAACCATACTGGTATTTTATAGGTTTGTTTACTTGGTGGATGATATGCTATGAGCAGGATCTAAAATGAGAAATGTATCTGTTCTGGTCCTTAAAAAGGAAGCTAGACAAGCTCTTCATTTGAGCTATGTGAATAACTTATTTGGAGACTATTCAACCATTTTGGCCCTTCTCAAAGACATTTTTAGTGTTCAAAATTAAATATTTTGACTCTTTTGACTTTTTTTAGTTTTTGCTATGTTTTGGAAACCATCTGGATGTATAAGTCTTGCGATATGAGGTTTTTTTGTGTTTGCTTTTAAGGACTTGGCTAAACTGCTTCGTCTTGAAGAAAAAGATTTTCATAGGCTTGAAACTTTACTGGAGAGCTACAAGAAAGAAAATACTCAAACTACCACTCAGTTGACTGATGAGAAGGATGATGTGTTGTCTGTGAAAATGTTCTTAGAATATCTGGAATATGAAAAGGATGTGATTACTGTAAAAAATATGGAAGATGGAGAATATGTGGCTTTAGGTAAGAGCTATTGAACTCCTTGTCACATTGCTCAGACTGATTTTAATCCAAGATGGTATAAATATTTTAGCCTTAATTTGAGGGCCTTAGCAAGCTGTCTTGCCTTGAAGTAGTATGTAACTGCTCCTTCTAGACTCCTACCTTTAGGTGGAGGACAAATCTTTATACCTAAATGAATATTAGTACAAGTTAACTACATCTGTGGGTACAATTACCCTGAAGCCATGTAACCACTGTTCATTCATTTATTAACACCACTAAACTGGGCAGTGGTAACTGGATACTTCACAGAGCAGCTGTACCCTGCTGTTTCTTTCATGGTCACAGCACCATAAGAGTTGAGTTAATGGCAGGACTGACTTTAGCCTCAGAGATGGGTAAGCTGACTAGCAGCAGCACAAGGCCATTAGATGAGGCAACAAGGACCCCTAATTTGTGGAGCTGAGATTTTCAACTAGGTCCCTCTAAAATGTATATTGAGTTCATTTAGTCCGTGACTGTGGGCTCCTTCTGTTATAGTAGTCCTCTAGGGCAGGAGAGGTGGTATGTGGTGTTGGATTGTTGCATGCTGAAACCAGTTCTGGTTCCATCACTGTGCTTGTGATGTTACATCATCACTGCACTTTGCCAGATTCATCAAAATTAAATTGTCATTAATCTGGGTAATTTTTATTATAATACCATTGATATGGCATATAGCATCCATATTTGTGATGCCATACAATATTATATAGTAATTAACATCATACAATTCAAACCATTGGCTGTTCTCACCCAGAATCAAATCCCCTTGAGGTACACATCAGACTTCCCCAAGTGCATCCTGGTCCATTAGCAAAAGCAGTTCCACAAATGGGTTTGCTTTTACCTGAGGCAGGAAGAACATAGACTCTGTTCCCCAGCATATTTTTATCCCTTTCTGTTGTACATAAGAGTTTTGATTGGGCAGGGTTAGTTTGACTGGCAGATCCCATAGTGCTGACTATCCAAGTGACCTTAGCTAGATGTGTATCCCAGTGTTAGAATATCCCAGCACCCACTGCATTCCGTGTAGCCTTTAGAAGTTCATTGCATCTTTCAGTCTTTCCAAAGGCTGGCTTCACCCTGTTCTGTGCAGTCTGGATCAGTCTGCTTGCCTGGGTGACATGTAATGTATTCCTTAAAGGGATTCCTTCCCTTCACACCTGGGAGGAGTTGCCTCTAGAGGCTGAGGACTTGTGCTCCTTTTCCAATTCTGTTGTCAATGCCCCCTTCCCTAGAAAGGGATCCCAGCTCTTTGGCTTCCTTACTCTCTCATTTCAGGCGACTGGCCCTGTTATCCTGACATAAGAACAGCATACTCACCTGGATTATGGCTGAAATCTTCACGGGTATCTCGCAGCTCCCTCAGGGATAGGGATTTTTTGGTTACTGTCTTGTTTTCAAATTCTTCCTCTTCTTCCTTCCTGAGTAGTGGCCACCTCATTCTACTGCTCTCATGCTGGCCCTGCTTTGGAGTAGCCTGCCTCATCCACTTCCTTCTCCTGTTCCTTCTACTGAGTGAGCTGGCTTCCAGTATTTCTTCTTGTGTAGAGTTGTCAGTGGTTCAGTGTCAGGTTGGTTCTCTAGCTCAGCCGTGGTGCCTGTTGCTGGGCTCGGAGTAGCCACAGTGCCTGTCACTTTCCCATCAGATCCAGAGGCCTTCTCTTCCTTTTGACTAGACCGAGCAGTGTTGAGCAGAATGATTGTAATTCGACTGGAGAAGGGGAAGGTGGAGGAAGGCATTTCCCCCCGATGGGCCCGTGGAGGAGCAAAGGTGTAATTGCGAATCGTTCCCACTGGACGGCACCCGAGGGCCGGAGCTGGTGGCGGGGCTGAGGCCGAACGCAGATCAGTGTCACGACAGAGAACTTATCGTGCCATGGGCCAGCGTTACACAGTACATGATAACCCGAACCAAACCCCCAGGGGTGGTAGAGCACAGCAGAGAATGTTTACAGCAATTTACATGTCACTTAACACAGCTCTGACAACAATTCCATCAGCATCGTGACCACCAACTATTAAAGTAATGTGATGAATGCCTACGACAAATTTGTTTTAACCTGCTCTGGTCAGATATGTCATTATCTCAACCCTCTGTGCCCCTTGTTGGGCTTTAGAAAAGACTAGTTGTGGTTTAACCTGGCAGGCAGGTGAACATCAGGTGATTCTGAATGTAACTTGTTCCTTTGTATTGCTCTCAGTGGGACCTGATCAATAGATTGCCTTTTGTACAAGTGTAAGAAGAGGGATTGTGGTTTTAGATACCGTTCATAATGTCAACTAATTCTTGCTTCAGGCAGCTTTTTCTTCTGGAAGTGTTTGTGTGGGGAGAGTTCCACAAAGGAAATGTGTCATGCTCTGGAGTCAGCAGGTTTTAGCCCACAAACCTTGTTGGTAAGATGTTTATTACATACTTCAAAAATTTGATTTAGTGTTTTGAAACAAAACTTTGAAAGGAAAATTTCTGCATGTTGACCCTTGGATTACTGCTGTATTCAGGCTGTGTTCAAATACGCACATATTCAGTTCTTCAGTTGCTCGTATTTGCATTTCCCAGTTAAGAGATATCAAAGAAGAAAAAAGGAAATATTCTAGTAGAAAATGTGGGTATTCTAGTGGAAATGTCTAAAATATGCATTAAGGATTACAAGTGTTGTAAAATTTTCAACTGTAATATTAATAACTAGTAATGTTTGCCAAGTTGAGCCTTCGAAAGGGAGTGTTTTGTAGAATATCTTCCTAATTAAACCTACTGATTGCATTATTTATTTCAAAATCTGTCATAGGGTGCATTGTGCCATGTATTTTTAACTTACTATGTTAATATAATGGTTCATGGACATAACATTTTTACTCTGTGACACAAAACTTGTTTGAGGAACTGTTTGCATTCGGTGTGTTGCAATATTAGCCTTCCATTTTACCGCTTCAATTCCATATTCTCTTTTTTTACAGTCACTCCTTCTCAATTTATGGCTTTCCAAGGAAAAAGATATTCTAGACAAACCAGATTCTGTGAGTTGCCTTCACTCCATGCTGTCACTTCTGAGCAAAATGAAAGGTGAGACATGCATTTGGAATACTTAAAGGCAACTGTAGTTATTATTATTAGGAATTTCCTACACTGACTAGGCTGTATTATCGCTTTGGGTTTTCCCCTCTCACAAATTATGCAGCAAAACTAAACGCTGCATGTTCATGGACTAACTAATCATGCCATGTTTTCACTCTCACTCTACACCAAGTTGACATAACTCCTGTTTGGCACCAGAACGTGGCTGTCCAGCTCATTTCCGTCACATTTGTTGAATATATAGTCCCATCTCTTTAATTTGTGCTGACTGGCTCTCAGACATCCTTGAGACACTGTTACTTTAGCAGCATTTGTTTACTGAACATCCCTGTAACTTGAGTACTCTATAAAGTCAGTTTGCCATAATTTGGGTTAGGTTGTATGTATGTTGTACATATGAATAAATACTGATTCTCCTACCTCAAGTGCAGCTGATGTGGATAAGTTTGTGCCAGGTTCCCTTATTGTCTACTTCACCACAGAGCAGCACTATCAGCTTGAAACTGAAAGTATGAATAAGCTACTGCTGCTGTCTGAATAAATTAATGCTGCTGAACACAAGGTAGCCTGAAGGGAGACAGCTTGAGTGCATTGAATATGTGTGGCATCTTGAAATCACATCTTGTAAGCATGCAGCAGGTTTGCTCTCCAGTGATTCAGATCTATTGTCTGTTTACTACAAATGAGTTTTGAGAATAATTCACATTCTATTTTAAACTTGAGTTACAATCCAGAACCTGTCCTGCATATCTAGAAAGTGATCAGGTAGAGTAATCAGAAATTGCTCCTGAGGGACAAGCGGTGTCCAGAAGTGCTGGTTCCGGGGTTGGTTGCTCCTGCACGATGACCCAAGCTGAGTTTCCTGCTCTCCCTTTGCCTGCAGTCGCTATAGACGAGTCTTGGGACACGCAGTCGGTGTCCCCCTGGTGGCAGCAGATGCGCACGGCCTGCGTGCAGTCCGAAAACAACGCAGCTGCCCTGCTGTCCGCTCACGTGGGACACTCTGTAACTGCACAGATCATCGACATCGTGACAGAGAAAAAGGTAACTCATCTCACACCTCCCCTTCTCTTCTAGTTACTGTATCAGTTCCGTGAAACTGTCTTGGTAACCGTAACATCCTCAGCATTTGTCCTCATTCCGACCTGGGCACAAGCGTGCAGTCCTGCAAGCCTGAAAATTTGCATTTAAACTTGAAGAACATTATGCTGAGGTGAATTAAGATTATTTACTAAACGTATTACATATGGAAACTGTACATTAAGTTTCTCTCTCAATAGCAAATGATGTTGACAAACTTAAAGCCTACACACTTTCCACATAAATTTGAGAAGTCCACTGAACTTTGAATGGTAAACTTGTTTTAGTGTAGTTGTGATTTATTTTTTTTTAAGTATACTGTTGAATTTTTGTAATACCTATGTTACTATCCCTTCTTAACAGGATGGATGCTTGGTTTTCTTGGCAAGTTTGTTTTCTTTACCAAGTTGTGATTAAGGCTGTGAAACTGCATACAGCATTACAATTCAAGATGGAAAACTTTATTCCATTTCCAAATAGCACCAGGCAGATGTGTCTGAACAGAGTAGATGGGGTGTAGGTGATGCTGAGTCTTGTAATTAGAACCAGAGAATGGTTTGGCTTGGAAAGCACTTTAAAGATCATTTGGTTTCACCCCCTGCTGCTGTGAGCGGGGACACCTCCCACTAGACCAGGTTGCTCAAGAGCATCGTTATCCTGGCCTTGAACACTTCCAGGGAAGGGGCATCCACAGCTTCTCTGGGCAGTCTGTGCCCACCACCCTCACAGTAAAGAATTACTTCCTAATAGCCAATCTAAACCTCCTTATTTTTCTTAAAAGCCATTTCCCCTTGTCCTATCACTACCTGCGCTTGTAAAACTTCCCTTTCCAGTAGACTCCTTTAGGTACTGAAGGGCTACAATAAGGGCACCCTGGAGCCTTTTCTCTTCCAGGCAGAACAATCCCAAATCTCTCAGCCTGTCTTCATAGGAAAGGTGCTCCAGCCCTCTCATCATGTCTGCCTTATAAATTTTAACTAGATCACCAGGAAGTGTTTTAGTATTTTTGCACACTCACCTTAACTATTGCAATTCTGTTTATCAATATTGTCCCTGTTGCAAAATAGAGATATTGGTATGTTGCAACATATTATCCTTTACCCACACGCTCCCTTTGTACCTTTTTCTTCAGTTCTGCTTTTTGTTTTTTTCCCTACCAATCTGGAAAGATTCTTGGGCTCCCTGGCAGAGCATTTGCTGACAAACATGAGAATTATCAAAATAATGCACAGAACTGCCATGTGGTGTGATTCAGTATTTCTGGGTACATGATGTATTTTTTTAATATGATAGGAAATGGGAATGTAGGTGGATTAATCATATATTTGGGGAAGGTTTATATAGTGCAGGATTTAAAATTAAGTTTTTTAAAGGGATTCTAGCCCACTTTTCAGCTAAATATGAACTTAAAAATGGGACTGTAAGATGATCCTTCAGGTCCTTTTATTTCTTTTAGGCTTTTATTTAAAGATCTGTGTAACTTGTGAGCAGAGTGGGATATTAATTATCTTTGCATAATAGTTAATGCATACTGTGAAGTAAATTATTCTTTAAAATGCAGTAGCTCTTGGGATATAGCTTTGAATTTTAATGCTATGCAATTTTTATGAACAAAATTGTGCTGCTTTAAAATGAGCAGACCTAAACCAGTTCATATGTTCTGTTAGTTTTCCCAAATAATTGTAGGTTCAGACACGGAATCCTGGGAAGCACTTTCCCTTGATACTGAATATTGGAAACTTCTGCTGAAACAGTTAGAGGATTGCCTGATACTTCAAACACTACTGCACAGCAAAGTGACCAAAAGGACGAAAAGAGTGTCATCACTCCAGACTGAGCCTTTGGGCAGACTGTCTGTTAAGAAGTTGCTTGAAGCTGGAAAAGGTACATTTTTTTTCTCGGAGAGATCATCGGTTTTCTTTCTAATAGACTTCTGAGCCATCCTTACCTATTTAATGATGTACTCTGCTCTGGAAATTGTTCTGCTGGATACCATTCTTAATTTAAAAACCAATGCAAATGATGCAGAACACTGCTTTAAAATTGTAAAAAGCTATTATTATAAAGACTGCATTGTAAGCTTCTGATCAGTTGATTAGCAAGTTTTTTAATTGGTAGAGTTACCCTTATGTGATTAAGGTAGTAGTTAAAACTCCTGTATTGTCTGTTGTCCTTAGATTCAGAACCATAAATAATCTGCAGTACACTGGCTCTACATGATACTTTTCTTTTCAATATCCTAGGAGGTATTGCTGACACTGTAGCAAAGTGGGTTTTTAAGCAAGGCTTCAGTCCTATTATACTGAATGTGGCCCAATACAAAAACAATACAGATAGTACTGAAGAATCTGTAGAAGTGCATAATAATCTCTTTCTTGAGGAACCAGAAACAGCTACAGGCTTGGAAAGAATCCTAGGTAAGAAAATAACATGAACTTTTCAAATTATAAAAGTCTGCAGAGACTGCTGCTGTGAAGTAGCAGAAGTTTTAGCAGGAAGAGGTCTGTCTTCTAATTTAGATTTTGTTTTTCTAGAGCTGCTGCAGGTAGCATATCAACAATTTCCATGTAGTCTTGAAGTGGATGTACTCCATGCACATTGCTCTTGGGAATGTGTAGTGCAGTGGAATAAGGACCCAGAGGTAAGAAAATGTCATTTGCAGGGAATAATGGTTAAGACCAACTCAATAGAAGCAGCCTCACAAGTTTCTGGTAGTTCATAAAAACATTAATTAATAAGACTGACTTTGAAAGCAGTTATTAGGTACAATTTTTCTGTGATAAGTGGCTAGTGGAAATTGAATTGAGAAAACGAGAGTATGTCCTGAGGCTGAATGGCACCTCATAAGGCCAGGACTGTATGTTTCAAAGCTATCAGATTCTCAAAACTGGGAGTGTGGAAACTGGGTTCAGTTTGAAAAAGGTGTTTGGCTGTATGTACTGCACATACAGAACAGTTTAAGTACTGCAAAACAGAGGGGAATTTTTCTCTGTTCTAAATATGCTTAAACAAATCACAGAATACTAAATTTTTTAGACTAGAAGCCATTCTATTTAAGGAGGAAAGAGGGATTTCTTGAGTGTTCTCAGATTCCCTGGACACTGCTGGGAGTTGTCATAAGAAAGAAAAAAAAAATGCCTTTTTTTCCTCTGCTGTCCTATAGTTCCTCTAATGGAAAATATTGTCCTAAGTTCCGATGATGTTAAAAGTTAAATCAGTGCTCCTTAGACTTGTGCCACATAACTTGATGTAGAATAAAAGATTCTTCTGAGATTGTTAAAAACTTACTCCATCATAACAAAATTGAGTAAAAATTAATCTTTCTATCAGAAATGGATTTTGTATTTGAAAAATGACTGTAGTCAGTGGAGATGTCTTTCAGCAAACACTATGTTAGCAGTACTTATACTAAAAAACCCCTGAAATTACAGTTTGTTTCATGATGGCTGAAACAAACTTTGCCATGTACATGTGTGTTTGTCAGATACTGGTAGAAAAGATTGCAACAGCAGAGTAACTTACAAATCTTGTAACTGTCAAAGAAGTAGCTTTAAGATAATCTACCTGGGCCCTTTAAGAACTAGTAATTTACATTTAAACCAAGTTTTGAATAATGTATTAACTTGTACTTTTATTTATTTTTTTCTATAAGGAAGCATGTTTTCTCAATAGGTCTATAGATCATCTAAGATGCATCATTAATGCTCACATTCAGCATGGTAAGTGCAAAGCTCTTAGTAAAAATTGTCTTTGTTGAAATTGTGAAACAGAATGGATGTTTGTTGACTAAAGTAAATTAATGCAGTTCATAATAGCGATGGCCATTTTGTCTTAAAACCACCCCGAAACTTCCTGCTGACATTCACGCTTCTCTCTTCCATGGTTAAACGGAGTTTCCATCACAACTGGGAACATAAGTTAGTTAGATAAAGCTAATGCGTTTAACTAAAAGCATTTTAAAATAAAATTGCTCTGAAATGTTTTTTTTACTTGTATTTAAATAGTGAAACATCAATTGCAGTCAATTACTTCTCATGCATTTCTTGATACCCTGTTTCAATGAAGGTGATGACCATTTTTTTGTAGATTATTTATGTATGCAAATAAGGTGCTCTCTTGCTGTGTACTTAAAATGTTTAACCCAGTCTGCATAATACCGTATTTTTAACAAGTTATTAATTGCACTTAGGACTGTATTTCATCACCAGTGTAGTCTCCTCCTGAGAAATCTAAATTCCAGATATAAAGCAGTGAGGATAACTCACAATGCCTTGTTTTGTTCACCATCTTGTAAGATCCATTTTCTATTCACCTGGAGTTCATGAGTCTGTGATTGTCCTAGGTATTGCTCTGATGATGTGGAATACATTCATAGTAAAAAGGCTTTCTTCTGCTACGTATCTTATGGACAAGGTGAGTGCAGTATCTTGAGGCTGCTTTTGTTAGTAACTGAAAAGTGAAACTAGTATTTATAAACAATGTTATTTTGGTTTTTTGTTTTAAAAAGTATTTGGAATATCTTTGATTTAACTATGCAAATCACCACTGTTTATTTGGTTTATTATGTAGCTAACTTTCGGAATTGATGAAAGAATGCGTATTTTAAAATATCAAATCTGTTGGATGATTAACTAGAGGCTGCTGATCAACACTGGGTAATGTGTTCTGAAGACTTAAGTGCAGTTTTAGCTTGTAATTGCTAAATAAGAAACATTCATGAAAGAGTTTGAAACTATCTATGTGTGCATGTATAAAATTTTGTTAGAAAACAATAAATATCTTAAAGTGTTTTCCCTCTGCCTGTTTTCCTGGTAAGTTATTACCAAGAATCTACCATGAGTCCAGGTTTCATATACAAGAACTGTTATTCTGCAAAATACAGAAGATTTTGTGGATGTTGTTGAGCACTTTTAACTATTGCTAGTTTCGTGAATCAGCTTTTATTCTAGTATGTAGCTTGTTTGCTTTGAATTTTAGCAATCTTTTGTCCCTGCTAAGCTCCAGGTTTTTCATGCTTATAACTATGCAGTGGGTCTGTTTTCTGGAAGAGAGTTTAGGAAGAGTGTTCCTAGTAAGTGGATAGTGATTTTAAAAAAAAGAATGAAACTCCAGCAAAAAATCTGCAAGAATTTGCTGTCTTGTCTTCTCTTTTCCTTCTCCTTTGCTCCTCTGATTTTCTGCCTTTGCTTTTTGTTTAGCTCTCTAAGAACTGGAGAATATCCTCTTCCTGGTTCCTTTCAGCAAACAGGCTCAGTTGTATACATTGTAGTAGGTGTTGCTTCTGCAAAAACCCTTTTCCAGTTTTCCTGCATGCCTTTATGCAAATCCTTCACCATAACTCTTCTACCTGGGTTAACACCAGCAGGAGAAGAGAGAGAGGTTTTTATTAACTACCTGGTTCCTTTCTAGTGTGATGCTTGGTGTTACAGCTTCAGTTCTGCATTCTAGAAATCACTGGGAATTTCTTAGCTGTCTCTGAGATTTGAATGAGGCCCTTGGGGGCTTATTTCTAATCCTAGGCTTTAAGAAGGATGAACTAAATATGGGCATCAATGATGTTCATTCCTTCACAATCTGTATCAAGTCTTCTGCTGAAAGCAAGATATGCAATGTGCTGCATCGTGTAGCTGCAATGAGCTATTTTCTCATTTTATATTGGGAAAATAGTAATAAAAGGTTAAAATGTGGGTGACAGATATTACGATGACAATTACTTAGTTGTGATACATTTTATGGTTTTTTGTAAAAACAGGTTGGAAAAGCTCCAAAGGACAGATTGTGCAGACGGGCAAGTAATACTACTTTTGTCTGAGTGGGAACAAATAATTAGAAATGTCTTAAATTTAATACTGGTTTGTGATTTATTTCTGAAAGTTTCAAAAAAATTCAAAATGTAGCCCTAGAGAAAATGTTACAATTAATTTGTACTTCTTAGAATTTGTATCTGAAAGAGCATATTAGAACTTCAAATATTATAGAGGGTAGGCTTGAGACTATAAGATGACAAATTACTATTATTTTTCATGCATAATATCATTAGTTAAAACTTTTTTGGAAGACAATTGATATGATCAGAAAACTAAATTTACTCGGTGGCATTGCTTGATTCAGTCTTTGTTGGAGATACAGCATTGTAAATGGTTACATTTAACTATATTCCAAATTTTCCTGTTATTTTAATTCTTTGTTGTACTTCAGTAGGTGTTTGTTTACATTTAAATATAACAGGTTAAGAAACTGAGCTGAACTATGTATTTTATGTCAACAACTGTCTTCTCAAACATACAGAGCTAATAAAAGCCTGTTTCAATTCCAGCTAAAACAATTTAAATCTTACTGTTTGTTACCAGGACGTAGGGATGAGTGACACAGCAATGACAGCTTTTCTTGGCTGCTGTTCAGAACTTCTGCAAACTTTGCTAGAGGTAAATTTTTATTTTTCCCATTGAAAGCAAGGAACCAATGAGTTAAAATCTATTTTTGAAGACTGTGGTTATAATAACTCCTGCACTCTTAAGTTCAGACAAATATTAGTGATATTCTAAACTATATGAAATTTTCTTCTTAATTTCACTGCAGAGCACTTGTGGTTGAAGGCTTTGCAGAGCAGGCCAGGGTAGGAGGTATTTAGTGTGTGACTCTCTCGTGTGTTGCTGTGGCAGGCAGATGTGACCAGTGATGAAATGCAGGCCCCTGTGCTGGACACTGAGGACGCCTGGGTGTCGGTGGAGGGCCCGGTGTCCATCGTGGAGCTGGCCCTGGAGCAGAAGCGCATCCACTACCCGCTAGTGGAGCACCAGTTCGTGCTGTGCACCGTCCTCTACGCCATCATGAGGCTCTCCCTGAAGGGTGTGAAGCCACTGTCACTGTTTGACAGCAAGGTATGGCTTTGAAAGCAGATATTGAAATACTACCTTAATTAATACTCCCTTCCTCTTGGTATCTGGGATATTTTCTGGCTTTCGCACTTTAAGCAGTTCCTGTGTGATTTTATGAAAGCCTTTAGTCCACTGTGGTGCATTAATGAAGTTGTCACCAGAATTCAGGCAGAGACACAAACTTGGTGAGTTTCCTTATGAATAAAAGATTTATAGTGACCTCAGTTGCATGAAGACCAGTTCTTTAATTATTAGGTGGCCTGAAAGTACTGCATGGTCAGAACACTGGATGACAGCTTTTTGTGGTTGTTTTGAGAAGTGCCAGACAAGTGGAAACATAAATATTTAAAGATCAGAAATGTTATGTTAGTGTCACTGTTGTATCCATTATTGCTGATGATTATTCCAGAATTCTGAGCATCTCAAAGAGGATAAACAACTTGTCATTTAACCCATATAAACCACTTTAAAAAGTCACTGCATTTAAAATGCATTATATTACAACCAGAGCTTGATCCTGATACCAAAAATTGAGCTTTCCTCCTCCTGTCATAAGCACACTGCAATTCTAAGAAAATTTAAACACAAAGTACTGGTGTAGATGGATTTAATTCCTGATGTGGACAATATGATTTAGTGCTGTAATACTGTTCAGATTTTCTCTAAACAATTTACTGAAATTTTATAAATGCAGAATATTACTTTCCTTTTGCCACAGGCTCTTGTCTGCAAGTTCTCATGAAGCATTTGAGTCTGATTTTAGCATTTTACCACAGGTCAAGTTCCATTGGTTTTATATTTTTTTAATCTGTTAGCAGAAAGCATTATTATTACCTTTTGTCATTTAAGAGTGCATATTATGTCTTGAGTAAAATCAGATCCTATTTCTGTGCTTCCATTCTTTTACATATAACTATTACCATTAGCCATTCTCTTTTTGCCTTCACTTCCTCAAGGTTTCCATTTGCTCTGTGAGCAAAATAGAAGATGCAGTACAAAATAAATTTAAGAAATAAATGGGCTGCTTAGTATTGGATCAAAGCGGATTTGTTGTATTGCCCTGTTTCCCTGAGGCCTGTCTTTGGTTCTCAATTTTAGGGCAAAAATGCATTTTTCAAAGACCTTACATCAATTCAGCTGCTACCTAGTGGGGATATGGATCCAAACGTGTTATCCATACGACAGCAGGTAGGCAGAAGTTTTGTACTCAAAGTTCTTAAATTTCTGAAGTTACAAATAATCCTGAAGTAACCTGTGATTTTTGCTCCCAAGTTCTTGCTCAAAGTCGTGAGTGCGGCGGTTCAAACACTGTGTTCATCACAGAAGGACAAAGAAGTCTCAGAAGAGGAGTATTTCCCTTTTGAAAAGGGGAAGAATTGGCCAACTTTGGCTGCGGACCTGGCTCAATATCTTCAGATCTCTGAGGATCTTGTCAGAAGGCATTATGTCTGTGAACTGTACAGTTATGGGATGGATCATCTTGGTGAAGAGGTAAGAACAGCTTGTAACATTTTTTAGTCCATACAATACTATCATATATTCTGCTAAAATTACTTTTTTACTTACTTAAGATGCCTGGAAGGGTTAGGCAAGATTTGTCAAGCTCAAAAAATCCCCAGGCTGAAAAGTCAGAGACTATAAAAATACTTTTTTGGGACCAATAATTACATTTATTTTTCCATTTTCCCAATAAGAATCTGTGTATTGCAACTAGTGGGAACATGACAGGAGTTACGCTACTGGTATAACTAGCATGGCCTTTTTTATTTTATTATACTTGATAAATTCAGGAATTGGCTTTTTTTGCCTGTAATGTCTTTCAGGAAAGAAAAAACATTTAGGACAAAGAAACCCTTTCCCTTCCTTGAGGCGGGAATATGTTGTTGGGCTGTAAGACAGATCTTGTGCTCCTGCTAATCTGCTCTGAAGCTCTTACTAATATGCTTTGTTTACAGTAACGCACAACACAAGAAACAGTCTCAAAAACTATTTGTCCTTTTAGTATCAAGAACCTTCTTTTGTTACAGCTGTTCAGGCCTCCAGCTAAGTGAGCTGTGGCACACTGAAATGGTTTTTAGTCCCTTACATTTCTCTGCTTTCAGGCCTTCCTGCAGGTGGCTGACAAAGAAGTGCTGGCATCCCAGCTGCTCATCCTGGCTGGGCAGAGGCTGGCCTATGCCCTGCTCCATGGACAGATCAAGGAGGGCATGGAGCTCCTCACCAGGCTTCCTCCAACACTGTGCACTTGGCTCAAAGCTATGGTAAGTTAAACTGTTTGGAGAACAGGCTGATTTTCTGAAGCTTCTGTTCACCAAGACAGAGATTACATCTGAATGGCCCTTTCTTACGCCTGGAAGTAGGATTTTTTTTTTTTTTACCCCATTTTTCCTCATGGTAGTTCTGTTTCATGGAGGGTAAAGCAGTTTCATGGGTCAAAGCATCAGCTTGATTGTGTTTATAAACACTAGCAATCTGTCCTATAAAAGTTCTGGAGGGCTTACCTGTGAAATGAGATGCTGAGTTTATTGTTTCACACAGGACCCCCAGGAAGTTCAGAACGTGGAAGTGCCAATTGCAACGACCGCCAAGCTGGTGAGCAAAGTGATCGAGCACCTGCCCGAGAACCACGGGCAGTACAGCCTGGCCCTCAACCTCATCGAGGCGGTCGAGGCCATCCCGGACTGAGCGAGCACTTGCTGAGCACTTCTGCTCTACAGGGCTGCAGGGCAGGGTCTTACACAGAGCCTGAACTTCATGGGAAGAAAATTCCATGGGGTTCTGGTTAAGCAACAAAAAGAACAATGCTCCCCATCCCAGAATTTCAGAAGGTAATTTTAAATTGGAGTATATTTTAAATTCTGCACTAGTACAAGAATGTTTAGTTTCTAGTACACTTGTCAGTATCTGAACTGCTTCGTTACTTATTTCTGACTTGAGTGCTTTATGCAGTTGTTTAAATTGGGTATATTTGACAGCAGTTTTAGTCTCTTAACAAAATCACATCTTGTGAAATTCTGTATTTCATGCTGGCAGTAACTGCTGCAG
Source organism: Lycocorax pyrrhopterus obiensis (assembly GCA_014706295.1). Classification (NCBI taxonomy): domain Eukaryota; kingdom Metazoa; phylum Chordata; class Aves; order Passeriformes; family Paradisaeidae; genus Lycocorax; species Lycocorax pyrrhopterus. The sequence continues at coordinate 19,186,970 of JACSVZ010000004.1, forward strand.
TTTCAATGTTCCATGTATGATTTGTTTTCCAAAAGCAACTTTAGAATTAGACCCAAGAAGAACTTCAGTCTCTGAAGTTACCATGTAAAGCCAATGCTGCTTTTTCTGAAGCTCGAGCTGGTGTTGGGCTCACGCCTTGTAACTGCATTATGTGACAATGACAACTGCACTCGATGTAGGATGAAACGTGCTGGGGCCTTATGCAAAGAGAGAACACCCTGGGAAAGAGAACCCAGCTCTCCAGACACGAGTATGGACTCATCTTTTAGTCCAGCTCTCCCAGTGCTGCCTCTGGGGTGCTGGGCTTCAGCTACAACTGGATTTACATCCCTCTCCATTATTATTAAGCTCTGCTGAGTTTAAGTAGGTCAAGGAATGTCTTACTGTAAGATTGTTCCTCCATCTTATCACTGTAGGAGATGTAGTATGCTATGAATCTCTGCACATGTTAACTTGTAGTCAAAAATGCTTAAAAAGTTGATCCAACTTCTCTTAAGATTGATAGTACTGAGTACTTTAGCCTTAAAACCCCCACTTTATTTACAGTACCTACAGGGAATCCTATAGTGAGAATCTTCACTGCAGGAGTGGTGTTGAACGTGGTTATCTCGCGTTGGTGACTCCTGTTCAATACTTGTCTGAAGGAAGCCAGGAGAGAAAATTGAAATTGGTGTAAACTTTTTGTCTCTGTCAGCTGAAATGATCAGCTCCATCTTGTAACCTGCTCCTCCTGTATTATATGTAAGAAACATTTGTAATATTCTGCCTTGCTGGAGACAGAATTTAGAAATGGGTCTTATCTTTCTGAAGTATGTGCTGCTGTCATCTAAGGGTTTGACTTCCCCCCAAAAAGGCGATGCAGCTGGCTTGCTCCACACAGCCTCCTCCATCTGTTCTGCAGCCCCAGTTCCTGATCACTGCACTCCAAGGTAGCTGGTGAAGGCTTCTTGCTTTGGCACCGCATGTTTGACTTCCTACAGGCGGAGCAAAGAATAGTCAGAATTCCAGTAACAGCAGGTGCCAGCGTGGTCTATGTTCTGTTGTAGTTCTCTACTGCCTTCCATACCTGAGGTTAAAACAGCTGTAAAGGAGAAATGGGAGAGGCAATATTGTACAGGTGCCATGACCACCTTGCCTGACAGCACCTCACACTTCTGCAGAAATGAGTGAGCTTGAGATTTGGTCATCATGGAACCGGAGGAAAGACGAGTGTTTCTTAGCTGCATTACATTCCTCTATCCTGGTACAGCTGTGTAAAGGAATTTACTGTAACTGAGTATCATGTCAGAGCTGACACACTACACCAATCAAATCTGTAATGTATTGTAAGTAATACTCTGTATATAGTGCTATTTTGTGTTTAATTTGCTGTGGATTTGTGTAAATTGATTAAATAAAATTTGAGGTTTCATTGTGTCTTTTCCTTCTTTTTAGGGAATGGTGGCCACCACCTTTTCTTCTGTTTATTGTAGAGAGGACTGCTTCTCTGGGGGTCTGCAGAACTACCAGCTGCCAGCATAAAAATTAAACAAGAGCTGGTTCACTGGGGCTTTTCACTTAAATGGAAGTGAACTTCCCCAGAACACAGGTTGCTAAGAACAAGTAAATCAGTTGGTTATTTTTAACCACCCTTTTTATTAGCTGAAAAGTGATATACACAAGTAGTGTATAGATATATTTTTATATATATATACACACACACATAAGGTTCCCCAATGTACATGATGCTCAGGCTGGGGCTTAAGCATCTGGTTCTACAGGTTCCAGTATGCAGACCTGCTGGTTCAGCCACTTTGGAGCAGCTTTTGCATAGGCATTTTGTCTTCATGTGCTCGCCTTTCCAGCAGCAAGGACTTGGAGGCACCGTGGGCAGGGAGTGCTTGAGGACTCAGCTGTGTATCTCCTGCAGCGAGGGCATTTTGCTTTGGCAATGGGTCGGGCTATAACTTTGTATGAAGATTGTTCACAGATGTCACCACCTGTCAAAGAAAGTGTCATTGCTGAGAGAGAGGCTGTAGCTGTAGGTAAGACTCAGACTGTGAAAAACACCGTGTTACAGTGCAGCAGCCTGTCTGGAATGGTTCTCTTACCTTCCAAGTTAATCAGAAAGGTCCCTTTTATGATGTTTGCGTCTGAAGGTGTTTCTTTGGGGAGTTCGCTCAGCAAGGTTGTCTGGGAAGCCATCATTATCTCATTCAGCTGGGAAACACTGGAAGTTTCTTCAGCCTGCAGTGCCTGGGGGACAGACAACTTTCAGATTTGGAACCTGGTTTTGTTCCTCAGCACCATCCATTCTATAAAACAAATGCTGAGCTGTGGTTCCTAATCAGAGTGGATGGTTCGAACCAAGACTCTGATTTACTTATTCCTGCCAGGAGCAGGAGTACAGACTTGAGCTCTGGTGTCCAAGAGAAGGGGGCCTGATGGCCAAGCAACTGCCCATGAGCCAACATTCTGCTCTCCCAAGGAGAAGGCCAGCAGCACCCCACATGAGGATGCACGGGCATCCTGAAGAAAGAGCACGGGCAGCAGGGTCAAGGTGATCCTGCTCCAAGAAAACACAAAGCTGATTTTTTATTGTCAGGGTGGTCAAACACTGGCACAGGTAGCCCAGAGAGGTCTCTATCCTCAGAAGTATCCAAAAACCAACTGGACAGAGGCCTGGGCAACCTGTTCTAACTAAGCCTGCCTGAGCAAGGGGCTTGGGCTGTACAGACTGCAGCAGTCCCTTCCACCCTCAACCATCCTATGATTTTCTGGTAAGTACAAAGCAGAAGAAAATTTTCACATGGACAACACTAGTCTTAGTTGCATTTTTTTACCTCCATTAATTCAAACAGCAATCCAGGCTCAATTACAATGATGACTTCATATTCCAAAGCATTCTTGCCAGAGATGGACCCGAGGAAGGAGTCTCTCATTGCACATGCACCTTCTATTGCTTCCTCAATGCCAGGCTTCTTCCATGCTGAGCTTGCATTAATCCAGCCAGTACGAAACACACCCTCTGAGTCTTGAAAGCAAAACAAAGCAATTCTTAATTTAGTCTGAGTGTTTATTAAATGAATAAAAAAGAACAGCAAAGAATGGCATATTTCTGTAATTACAGTCCTTGTAATTGTGCAATTAAACAGTGCACTAAAGGAATTGCTTAGCAGTGGTCTGTGCTTTACCTTTCTTGTAAGGGATGTACTGGAAAACCTCCTCTGCCAAGTGGGGCAGGATGGGTGCAAAGGAGCGGACAATGACGTCCAAAGCCTCTGCCAACACGGTTTGACACGAACGACGCTTAGGATCCTTTGCTTCTTCGCAGTAGAGCCTGCAAGACAGCAGTGAAAGCTGGAAAGTATTCCTTTGTTCTTGCTCCTGCTCAAGAGCCACACTTTAGGGACTGCCACTGCGAGTACAGAAATCTAAGGGAAGCATTTCTGAAGTGCCCTTCTCAGGCAAGCACAGTGGGCTACAGCCACGGCCATCTGCATCTGCAGCCACAAGAAAAGAGTTTGTCACAGAAAAGGAGATTCTTTACTCTGTCCTCAGGCAGGTGAGCCTGCAGCTGTCAGCCTTTTGCTCTGGTTCATATGTAAACCTCAGCATTAGAGCTTTTCTCTCTTCCTCCCCTCATCTTTACTCACATTCTGGCACCTAAAGATCAGTATAACCCCCACCCCTCCTACCCCATGAAACAGCCCTTGCACATGTACAAAGGGATCTGTCACAGCCTTAGGATTCTTTTACCGATCTAAAACACACAGATAAATACATTCAGTTGCACAGCTAAGTGCTAAAAGCCCTTCCAAAATTCAAATGCATACCCTTGTAGGTAGAAATATAAATCCAAGACTCTCTTTAAATACTTACTTGGTTTTAAATGTGCTCATTTGATGACCTTTTAAAGCGCTCAGTACCCCCAGTGGACAGAAGAGAGCACAACAATGACAAACAGCTGAAAGCAGCTGAGCTTTCACCGGGGAGCTAGAGTGGACTGGAGCACAATGTGTGACTAAGAGGTCCTCAGAGATACCTGTGTTCACTCAGCATTCACCTGGAATGTTATTACCTCCATCTCAGACCCATTCCCTTCTTTTTTTCCCTTTTAAAGGCAGCAGGAAGGAACTTACCTGTCCTTGATCATGCTGAAATAGAAGTTAGACAAGTTTCTGGAACAGAATGCTTGCAGCAGTCGAACAACTTTGCTATATTCATATTGTTTGTAGGCTTCGGTAACCTGGGCGAGGGAGGTAAGAACTTTGCATCACACAGCTCACGATGACAGCCCCTGATAAACCCAAACTTACAGAAAATGGAATGAGCAGCCCAAAGTCTGGGAGAAACCCTTCTTTGAAAGGTTGTTGGAGGGGAAAAAAATGTTATGTCAGTTAACAGTTAGGCCAAAGAAAGAATTTCCATCAAATCTGAGGGGAGAGAAAAGAGGAAACCCTTTCCCTGGGGAAACCAGAAATTATGCCCATGGTTTCAGCAGAATAGTTCTGAGTGACAGAAATGACAAAGTTCTGGGCTACAGCAAATTTCCAAAGCTCTATAAATTTTTGGGTTTCTTTTTTTAATATCCATCTTTAATTCCTTTTAAAGACTTCTAATTTGAGGCCTTGGGCAGTGAGTGGGAAAATCTGGTTGATGTCCAAACCAAGTTAAGAATGTTAAAGTCTTCCTCAAAAATTGAAATGGGCTTAAGGGAGTGCACATTGCATTGAAGGATCCTTTGTGGTTGCAATGTGCCTGCGTGACGCACACTCTACTCACCTAAAGAAAATACAACCAATGGAAAACTTTATACACATGTTCATCTAAACACAATTTCCCCTACCTTGCTGCCATATTCCTGCAGTAAATGCAGCATGTATTGATCCACTATGTACATCTCTGCAGGGGGGATGGAATCTGTCTCTGGATTGAAGCCCTCCAAGTTTCCCAGCATGAAGCGTAGTGTGTTCCGGAGCTAGGACAACCCAGAGCAATTAAACATTAATAATTTAGATTAAACACAAAATGCTCATATTCCACCATTAACTAAAATTGACTAGTTTCCAAAATGACTGAATAGTTACAAAGGCATCATGAAGAAGACACGGCAAAAGGACCTACAGAAAAAGAGAGACTGGCTGTTACCAAAGCACACTGCAAAGTGAGTCTTTATCTCAGCACACTTTACTATTTGACCCACAGGTGTACCTTCCTAAATAAGTTTGGAAAAGCTTTGCAGGCAATACAAAGAGGACTTGTTGTTGGGATGAACAGTGTTGGCACTGGTGGCTCTTACCTTGTTGATGTCATCTCTGGCAGCATTGAGCACCACAGGCCCAATCAGCACCTCAGTGAAAACGTTGGATTCTGCCACCCACCAGCGGAGAACGTCGGCACCGTAGGGAGGATCCTTGGTGTGATCCTGAGTACAGACAGGAAAGCACAGAGCCATGGAATACCTCCAGCTGGAAGGGATCCATAGGGATCATCAATTCCAACACCCTGCTCCTTGCAGGACTACCTAAAACTCTGTCCATGTGCCCAGAGGCCACTGTGGCTGGAGGCTTCCCCCTCTTTTAGCAGGATTTACTGTTGAGCAGGGCTACAATCCAAAACTGCAGCACTCTGTGTACAGGCAGTGCTAGAACCCAGGTAAGCTGAGAGAAACTCATCTGCAGCCTTAAATCCTTTGAATGCTTATCATTAAAATAGTAATGTTAATATCTAAAACTACATTGGTTTTTCTTCCCCTTCAGACTGCTTTCAACTCTGAAAACAGCTTTTCTCCTTTTTTAAAGAATAGGAAAAACTGTGTTTTAATGAATCAGATAAGCAAGTAATGTATGGATTAATCCTTTTGTCTCGAGAGTTACAAAAGCTGCTTGGCAACCTCAGAAAGAGCAACAGCAGGACTGGGGAGGGAAAGAAATTCAGAGCATCACCTGCAGTGCAACCTCCCTGACCATGGAATGAAGTTTCCAGTCAGTAACAGTCTGAGAGCAGAGAGATTGCTGGGGTGCAACTGCTACATCTGACTGCTCCACTGCCAGCCCCACATGGTAGTTTTCAGTCAGTTTGACAGCAGAGGTTCATTATTTTAATTTTTTTTTTTGTTTTTATTATTCCCCTTCTCCATTACTCCATCAACACTGGTAAAAAGGAACCATTCGACACCCTCTGCAAAATTTTCTTTTCTCTTAGCAGAGAACACAGGTGAGGGGTTTTCTTGCACTACAGCAGAAGCAACATAACTCAAGGTTTTGAGTCCAGCCAAATGGAACTGCAGTGTAGCCAAAGAAGAGCCTTACAGAGCTGTGCCACAAGACAGCTGCAGAATGTGGCACTGAAAGATTGTAAGTGGCAGTTCTGAGAAACTCAGGAGTTTGACCTACTTCGCCTCCATTGATAACGACGTCAGGGTCAACCACGTTGCCAATAGATTTGGACATCTTCTCCCCTTTCTCGCCAAGAGTAAAGCCATGAACCACCAGAGTCCTGCAGAAAAGATTTTAACGAAAACAAAATCCCAGGGAAAAAAATCTATGCTAAGAATAGATTTCTAAAGAGGATATTAAGTCAAAGCATACAGAAACCCCCTATTTAAGTGAGCCTGAGGCTTCATCCCCGGAGTTCAACCAACCATGAATATACCCTGTACTACCATCCAAGGAGAGTAAACAACTTTATTTTCCTCATTTAATTTAATTGTGCAAGCAACAGATTGTTTAGATATCCAGGGCACGTATATTTCAGATTAATTAAAGACTAAAGTGTTATTTACTTTTTAAGCCAATACAGTTCCCAAAATTGCACAGCCTCCTTGCAGCTGAGCCACATTCCCCTTCTCTACGCTTTCCATCTTCCAGGGGATAAATGGTGTGCCAAAGCTTCAGCAGAATGTAAGCACACAGCTATTCCCAATTCCCTACAGCCTAATGCTGAATTCACAAGTCAATGATCTTGGGAGATTTACACACTACACTTCCCAAAGAATTTCTTTAATTACGGGAGTGGGAGAGATAGCAAAAAACCAGACTTGTGTCTGATAATGCAATTCCTAAATGACTAAGAAGGAAAACATTATTACAATTATGATAAAAATAATTTAAAAAGTAAATTAATTACAATCTAATATAAGAAAAACTTTATACTGAAAATGTGAGAACGTGAATCAGACACTTGGTACTGGTTTGATTTCTCTTGTTTATACACTACTGTGCACACTTCCAAAAGCCCAATATTCAATAAATGGACTAGAAATGTGTTTGCACTCCACACACTTACTTGTATGGTGCCTTTTTCCTTGCTGCCACACTGGTTAACAGAGAGGACTGAAACCAACCTCCCAGCTGGTCTTTTCCTTCCAAGTATGTGTCTGCTCTTTGCTCTGCACCTTTAAAACCAGAACATTTTATTTGAAATATCAGACCTTGTATCTTCAAACAATTAATACACAAAATCTCTGAAAGCGATTAGTAACATTTATTCTGTTTTTAAACCCAGTAGGTAAGTTACTTTTATAAATGGTGTGTGGTTACTTAACCATTACACAAGGGATTCATTAGTACCACAACTTTTAAAAGAATCCAAATCTTGCCAAACTCCAGAATTTAACAAATAAGTTTGCTCTCTCCCAAACAAAGTAACAAATCACAAAAAGAAGCTATCATGCTCAAGATTGCTTCACAGAAGTTCTCAAAATACTTTCCAAGTACTCCTAAACAAACTGGAATACCCAAGAAAAGTTCACCTACTTTGGAATTAATAAAAATCTATGCCACCACCTGAAGCTTCCCCATTTGGAATCACTCAGGGCACAAGGCACAGAGGTAACATGCCCAACCAGCCCATGAAAAGCATTTTCAGAGGAGAGCAGGAAGCTTTGGCAGTGACCACAGCTCACCTGTGACAGAATTTACATTTTTGGTCACTGGTGTTCCAGGACGATTAAAAACTTCAGGAAAGAGTTAGGACAACATGGGAAACAAGAAAGGCTGTTGGGGATAGAGGCATCTGGAAAAGCCTGGCTCGTTTAGCTTATCCTTGTGAAGGCTGAGTAGAAATATTATTCCCTGTAAATACACACACAGAAAAAAAAAAGAGGAATGCTAGGGAAGAACAAGTGGAGCTAATAAGGACACCAGAGGAAAAATGGGCTAACAAGGCAGGCAGGGTATTAGCTGACTGCACATTAAAGGCAGAAGAGCAAACCCAGCTATCCCACAGGGCTGAGAAAGGACAGCACAGTTGAAATGGCTTTACTGGTGGAATTCAGTCACTGCACAAAAGGGTACAGAACTTGTTGACTCAAGAAGTCCCTCCTTGTCCTAAGCAATCCCAGAAAGGTCACCAGAGTGAGAACAGAGCAATGTGGAACACAGCAGAACATGCAAGTCAAAGCCTACAACTGTGCAAAACCATACACATATTTGTCAGGAATTTAGTTTGGATTCTACAAGTTGGTGGTGTCGCTTTCCAAATATTCGGACAGAAGTTTCTCTACTCAGTTTTTATTTGCTATCTCCTTTTATCCTCTTCCTAGGACCCCTGAGACAATGCTTCTTTCTGCTGCTGACACACTTGATGTATTTGTTTAACTTAATGGAAGTTTCGATATTTAGATCCATCCTGCAATAAAGGGAAGTTCAACATTACAAAGGTCAAGGCCACACAGTTCCAGGTAGCACAGGAAAAATGTGTGGGTGGATGTTACAGTTTTTAGCACATTTGCTTATTAATTCAAGGAAATCTACAAAGAGTCTGGGATTTAGAGGTACAGTAAGTAAGGAGCAGCCTTTGTATTAAGAGACTGCAAAAATACTTGTGAGGACAAGATAAAAAAAGAGTATCTGTGGTAAGGAAGACAGTAACATTAGAAAATCTGTAACAACACATTTGTTACTTAAAACTAGTTTACTAGCCACTGGTTTTAGAGAAATGAACTTTTCATGGAAATGCCAGTAGTTACAACTTAGAGGAGAGAATTTCAACAAACAGCTGATTACAAACAGCAAACTGGATTGGGCTTTTCTGACAGGAACTAGTACATGTGGCAGGCTGGCTACTGGTGCTTGCAAAGCTAACAGAGGCCTGAACATTTTATCTGTAAAATACAAACATGGGGTTTGCATATACAAAACCTGCCTTTTAAGTAATTCCCCTTCCTCACTTTTGTTAAAGTTGTGATTGTTATATATAAATTAATTACAACAGTGCTCACTTTTTTTTTTAATGGAGAAGTATGTCCAACAACCCCAAAGAGACTTTTCAGTTGTTTATTTTAACTGAGGTATAGTACATAGGTCATTAAATAGAATTACAATTTATGATCCTTCTAGTTTGGATCTCAAGATTCCATATCTTTGATCTTACAGACTTTGACTTTTAGATTAAACGTATCGTATTTTAATGCCAGGAATGAACCAGCTAAGATAAATTCAAGCCTCTCAGTCAGCACAAAAGTTTAAACACTTAGATAGGCAAGTTGTAAAATAATCACATTCATTCAGTTAAACATTAGCCAATAAGATAGGGAAAAAAAGTTATGATGTTGAAAACTACCATCATTTCAATCCCCACAAAAGTGTGGGTAAAAAGCTGTGTGACTTTTACCAGTGGCAAATCACATCACAATAGACTCCAGTGTCCATTTTTATATTAAATATTTTAAAAAATAATCATCTCAGGGTTATAGTGAAGATGGCACTCTGCCCATGAGGAAAATGTACGAGAATCTGAAGACATTAAAGAGTTCTCTTAAATGGATGCTCCAGAAAGAGCTACTGAAATGAGCTCTATCAATAGGTTGAACTTCAAGGCAAAAGAACAACAACAAAAAAGTCCTGGGCACCACAGCACTAAGTATTCAAAATCAGCACATGCTTTTGAACAAAATTTTGCTTTTACCACACTTTCTTTTTGGAAGGAGTGGATTAACACTCTTCTACCTCACAGCAGCATTGTGAAAATGCGTTTATCCATGTATGAAGCATTTGGACTTAAATTTTAACATTGCATAAAACAGTTCTTCCAAAAAAATATTTGAGGCATGTGTAGCAAGAAATCAACAGGAGGAGGGGGCATAACAATAAACTGTTCAGTGAAAACAGCGTTAGGCAAACAGAGCATTAACAAAGCAAACAGCATCCCCAGGAAACTTCAGGGGCAGCAAGATTTCAGAGAATGTTGCACTTGTGGATCTGCTCTCAGTGATGCCAGTGAGTGGTGTTTATTTCACACACAGTCTAGTTCAAACTGTGCAGTTCTGGGTTTGTGACTACAGCAGCCAAATGTCTGATTTTAGTGTGTAAGTTGCACCTTCCTACCTGCCACACTGCTGACGTAGAACAGTTTGGTTAATCTGTCATTTAGCTACAAGTGGTACCTTAGGCACACCTAGGCTGGAAAAAGGAAGCCAACCATAATTTAATGGAACAAGAGTAACTTTAAGCCAAGTCCATCAGAACTAGGCCCAGTCTCTGGAAGCAGGGCAAGCACTGGAAATAGGACTGTGCAAGGGCAAAAGGTAATGCAACCTACGATTTACACCATTGAGCTTGGCTGTCTCTGAGCAATTCCTTTAACCTCATACAGCAGAATCTCTCTTCTTGCCTGTCTTCACCCCCTCCCCAACCTGCCGTATTTTCTGACAGCAATCTGTGTGGCTGTCAGCTAAAGGGATTCATTTTGTAACAGCTGCATCTCCTTTAGTAAGCTTGGACACAGCTGGATCAAGTGAAAACCCAGGAACTGCCAAGTTCCCCGAGACGCAGAGATGCTGGAGAAAAGGAATTATTTTCACAAGACTGGAACTGACAGGGAAATCTGTAACATCTGTTACTCCCGCTGGTTACTAACATATCATTGATTTAGAATTTTCAATAACTTGGGTTCAGGGTAGAGTGAAACAAACACTAGTCTCAGTTTTAGCCATCTTTAATATCCTGCAGTTGCCCTGGAAGTAACTCGTGCTGTGAAAGAACCTCTGCCACCAACACTGACATCAGAAGACAGCAACAACCTCTGCTATCACCCACCTCCTACCACAAAATTAGTTCTTCTTCCCATTATGACATTCTCTAATTCATTCTCCATGAATTTAATCCCTTTTTCTCCAAGAGTACTTTGGAAAACAATCCTATCCATTAGCCTGTCTGTAAGCTTTGCTGATTATTATTGATATTGGAAGAAGTTTTGCAAAAGCTTTAAAATCTGGAGCATATTTGGGAAATAGATGACAAAACTCTTAATTCAACTTTCTCTTGCAAAATTTCATAAAATGTAAGTTAAAACAATATTTTGTTACGAATCCCAGACTGTTCTTCACTTCTAGCAGCAGCTGGAAGCCTCAATTACATAGAAAAAAAAATAATGCAACTTTTGTATAATTTCTGAGAATAAACAGGGTTATGAGGTTACACTGCTGTTAGTCAGTCCCCAGCTTTTACACCAGTGGGGCCACTCCAGTCATGTCACACAGCAGAAGAAGATGCCTTACACACACCAAGTTCCAGCAAACTTCATGAAAAGAGAGGACTAGGTAGAGAAGAGGAACTTGCAATGGTTCCATGAAAGAAGCAGTCTGTACTGTGATAAGCCCAACATTTATTAGACACTACAGAATCCATTTACACAAATTAACAACGAATCAGGAGCCTTGATTCTGCTATTCCTTATGAAAAGACAACCCCTTTACACAGGATTAGAGGTAGCTTTTGCAGGCTGAGGTGTTGAGCCCTTAAAGAATGCAAGTTTGTAACTGCATAAAGTACCGCTACTTTGTTATACCTTTCAAAATCAAACCAGAAACATTTTTAAAGAGCATAAACCTCAATATATGTAAAAGTCTTCTAGAAAATTAATGTTTGCTGATGGTACTGTTGCCTGACCATGTTGCTAAGAAATAAAACCTCTGGTACTAACGTGTTTTATAATTCAACAAGATTGTTATCATGCAATTGTGTACAGAGGGATTAAAGTCCAACAGACTTGATGTATGGGACCAGACTCCTCCTGTAGAAAGGACTCCTGACTTTGCACTATCCTCCAGGCAAACAGTGTATATTTTACATCTTTTTATACAAATATCTATCTGCTACCTGCTGAGCAGCAACTACTGGCAGTAGAAGCCATAAATAGCATACAGCAAGTATAAATATTTTAAGCCACAATATACTGCTTTAGTTACTGAAAGTAATCAAAAGTGAAAAAGCACACCTACACTTTTAAATTATAAAACTTACTTAAGACTCAGCAGCTGATCTCAGTCCTGTTCTGCTTCAAATAGCACACACAAGCACAAGCTGAAATTTGTTAACTGAAAACAATTTAATTACCCACAAGCAGCAAAGTACCTTGGCTGTCTGTGCCATGACACTTCTACACTCAGAATAATTTGCTGTGATTAGAAGATACACGGTACACCACATGGCACAAACATTAGAGTAGAATATTAGAAAAATTTCAACTTTAATTACACTGAAAATGAGTTTGCCAACATTAAATCCTTATCTTTACAAGCAAAAGCAGCTTTACAAGTCATAACCAGCCTGCTGCTGGCATAATCTGCCTCAGTTTTGCTGACACCAACACTGTCACACAGAACAGTTATATTTTGTTCTCCAAGTATTTTAAAAGAAGGATCAACACAGGAGCTCTGTACCTTCCAAAACATGAGCCCAGGAAGTTCCACTGTCAAACCAAATGTCGAGGACATCCTGTCCCTTGACATAATCCGAAGCATCACGACCACCAGCCTATTGAGAGAACAATTATTAAATAATGCAAATAAAATACTCCGTATTAGCAAAGCTTTTCAAAGCTAAAAATAAAGCAAATTTGGTTTCTGGACCAGTTCTGTACAGGCTCTGCTACCACCTTTGTGAGTGAACACAAAATAATGTAGATCATTTTTGACTAGAGTTTTCAGATAATTATTGATGGAAACCCAAAGTAGGGCAAGGAAAAATTACAAAGAAAACGTCAGATGACACAGTAACACCACAGCTTTGTGCTAGCTTAAGTACACAACTGTTCAAGAACAATAAAATGTTAGGAAGAACTAAATAAAAATTCTAATCCATCTTAATGACCAAGACCTAATACATATTTGGGCTCCTAATTTGGTTAATCAGGATGTCCCTTTCCTCCTGAACTAAGAGGAGGAGGATGGAGATCTCTGCCCTGAATTAACAGCACAAATCCAATTGTGTGTGTTTTGCCCCACTCAGATCTCACTTTTTGAATACTCCTTTCACAGGATACCTTCTCATGAGGGTCCAAGACTGAAGAGGACCATGGGAATAAATGAAGTTTTTCTATTATGTCCCATCACTCGACTGTCTCGAGCACCCGCTGTACCTGAAGTCAGAAGTTTACCTTGGCTACGGCCTCTTTGGACAGGAGTTGTTCGATAGGAAGGGTCCACCATGCATCTGTCCCCTGCTGCTCCACTATTTTGATGACATCTGTGATGGTTTCACTGGGTTAGAAGGAGGAAAAAAGGGGTTTATGAATGGAGGAGTTAATCACACCTTTCTACAAGCATCCCAGACCCAAAGCAGTGAGAGACACTGATACACAGACCAAGCTATTAGAACCTGTGATTTTCCAGCTTCTAATCCGGACAAGACTCCACAGAGCTTCCTGCCTGTATTAAACACTTCCTACTTTTGCCTTCCAAGATGGGAGGATTTTTAAAACATACAAAACCCCACATGGCTTCCAAATACCTTCTTCTGCAAATACTCCGTAATTGGGGCACTCAGAAAAGATGCCAGCAGATTGAAAACTTCTAAAATCCCTTTTATTAGCTATTTATTGACCTTGAACTTAAAGAAACTACACAACTATTTCCCCTCAAAATATCTGCTCTTTTTGACAATGGGTTTATTTTTCCTACTGGATACAGAGACCTTGAGAACTCATACAGAAAGGAGTGAGGAAATGACAGCTTTTTAAATAGTATACATATATGTCTTAGACTTCCAGTTACTTGGATTCCCCCCTTTTTAGCAATATGTTTTCTAAATTGTAAGAAATATACAGATAAATATATTAATCCAAATAATGTAAGAAACTGAAAATTCTGCACCCAGTAGAGGAGTGATAATAAACCATTCAATGTCCACTCTGAAAGCAATCTTTGAGTTCATATCATATAGCACCAGCCAGGACAAAGGTCCTGAAACAAACAGATATTATGGAAATAAGAAAAATTTAAAAATTAACTAAGCATTTTTTCTGATGTGAACAGATAAGGCAACTTCGAGGTGTGCAGTTCTCTGCACTCTTTATGACACATTCAATCCTTGGCCCCAGTAGGTAAGGCTATGGGGAACTGATTTTTAATATTGCTTAATGCCAAGTCTAGACATAAATTAAAGTATCTTAAAAAACCAAAGAGGAACCCCACACACTTTGTCTTGCTGACTCACAGAGCACTTACTAAAGAGGTGATTTTTAAGACATCTGCTGTATTTAAGGAGTACAGCAGATCATCACGACCTGCCAGCTTCAGACTAAACCTGCTGTGTTACCCAGGCCACCAGAGATTTGTTTATAACTCAAGAAATGAAGATTTAACCAGTTAACTAATTTCTTGACATACTATTGCAAAAGGGGAAAAAGTAAAATAATGATCTGGCATAATTATCTTGAAAACACAGAAGGCAGATGATCTTTTTCCGTGTCAGACTCGGTTTTATACTTGGATTTCAGCACAGTATTTTACTGCACTGCTAATAAGCTGAGCTACATCACTAAAACATTTAATGGACTCTCACACACAGCGTTTAAGCATGAAAACATGTTCTCCAAGAAGCTGTAGAACAAATTACTTCATTCCATAACATGATGTGCAACAGCAAGAAGAAAATCCAGTTTTGCTCTTGACTGCTCAAATTGCAACGACAGAACAACAATTTTGTATTAATCAATCAATCAATCATCAATTAATCAATTTACTTCTCAAAGTAAATTCCTGTAGAACATCCCAGCAGGTTTTCTGCAGGGAAAGGCCATTAAGCAGCAACACTCACACATGGACAGCCAGCCGGCACCACCACCATTCTGCCCCTTTTCAAATTCACCTTCCAATTTAATGATGGTAGGACACAATCTATGGCTTTGTAACATATCTGCTAACATTTATCTTGCTAAAAGAACACTGAGGAGCTCCAGTTCTGAATGGTACCACTTCTTTCCAGAAATATTTGCACAGAGGCCTGTTTGACTATACTCCCAGTTGTAAGAGTGTTACTTCTCCAAGACAAAAGCAAACAACAACCCCAGTCCTGGTACAATTCCTGGCAGATAGCTGATATGCAACCCTTTTGTCTTGCCTCCTTTATGCTAAATCTTCAAATTCAGAAAGCTCTCAGGAAAAACAAAAGAGAAATTTGCTTCAGCCTAGACTAAACTATTCCACTGAATCTGTCTTTTGCAGGATCAGTACCTTCCACTGACAAAGCTGGATTTACACCCTGACCTTTAGTGATGACACACACCACAGCACCTGGGAACATTTTAGGAAAAGCAATACACAATATTATTTCTCACTCTTTGCCAACAGAATTTTCCACCTGGATTCTTCTCAAATACACTATCAGTGTATTTTTAAAGACAGTTATAGGTAACCAGCTGTCGTCACGTGAGAATTTCAAGAGCTCTCTCCTCAGTCTCAAGGCCTTCCAGCTGCTGGCCAAGTCCTACCCATGGAACTTACCAGTAGAAAACAAGAGTAGCTAAACTAAAAAGAGGATGATTTACCCTAAAACATGTTTATTACCACATAAAATATTAGTGTATGTTGAGTGATTCATGGAAGAAGTAATCCAGTGCTCAGCTAATGGGTCTGGCCTCAGTGAGAGCCAGAAAAATTCTCTGATCAAGAATCATACCCACAATTAGTACAGAAAAGCTATCAGCACGTCCTGTCAAGCAAGCAGAAAATTTGAACAGGAACTAAGCCTATCTTCCACATTGCAAATACCCTTCAGTGGAAGGACATAAACTCCAGTGATGAATTAATTTTCAACCTACACATTTTCAAAACATTCAACAGGTATTTCAAGTTATTAGTATTTAGAGGGATTTATATAAGGTGATAAATCCAGCTATAGACCAAAACTAACAGTTATTTTGGACAACATATACTCTTAACAAACAATTTTTTCCTTTCCATCAGAGGTGGGGGTAGAGAGGAACAAGAAGGAAATAAACCCTTGCTATTACTCTCCCTTGGGAAACCATCATAAAATGACTGCCCTCATTTACAGTATCACCAATGTCACACAAGAGTTATGTATCCTTCTAGATACACCATTCCCACAAAACATACTACAGACTAACCTTTTATCAAGCATATTGCTATGCAATGCAAAGATTATACTATTAATTTCTGAAGAGCAGATTTTTTTAAGACATCTGTGTTACACAAGAACCAACAGGTACAATTACACTGCAGATAAATTTTTTCAGATAAGTAAAAGAAAGATTTGTGTTATCAACCACTTACTAGAAATAAGGAGTCAAGGACTGTGAAGCCAACTTTTTATTGACCAACATTCTCAGAATTCTATCATAGTTTCAAATCAAGTTTAAAAAAATGATAATATTCTAGCAGTGCAAGTTTGTTTCATATGCAGTGTTTCCCTACAAAACATAAGCGAACATTAACGTGTGTTTTGTAAGAGGAGATAGTTTAGATGAAAAATTTCCAGGGTACCTTTTCAACAAATCTTTTTTCCTCCTACTGTTTGAAAAATACAAGACAAACAAACACAGCCCCTGTACTTGGCTCTGCTCTTCTTGCAGGATCCTTATGATTAATTCTACTACAAGAGAGAAATAACTTTATTTAAGGTATCTGCATTGTAAGGAGCAGGATCTTTGCAAAGTACTTTTCTGTAAGGTGCAAGTGAAAACCACCTTGCTCAAATAACTACTCATCACTTTATAATCTGCAGCCTTCAAGGTGAGCATGATAATTCCCTGAATGAGCCATAAAGGCCATTGTAAAACTTTGCCCTGTATTCAGAGGCTATCTGGAAGAACTTGCATTACGTGTCCCTGCTACGCTCTGACACCCCTACGGCAATTCACGCTACCACGGCTCCAGCCAATCACCCGGGAGCCTGATATTGATTATGCTGCACACTTATTTAATCTGTTAACAGAAATTAGGCAGCATTAAGATACAGTCAGGAGCAGAAGAATACAGAGCCTGATGTTCTCTCCATCTCCTTTCCAACAGCGGCAAAGAGGGGAAGTTATCTTCTGCTTTACACGAACGTCAATACTACAGCTGTAAGTATTCAGGAGATGGTAAGCTGATATTAATTGCAATTCACTGAAATGTCTTATTATATTGAAAAACAAACTAGAGCACAGGATAGACCTATTTCAAAACCATGCTGGGGTTTTCTTTTTCGGAAATTTAATTTACGTGTTAATCAAAGTCACAGGGAAGCGGACAAAAGTTGTCAGGCATTAGAACAATCTTTGCAATACTACTATTTATTACCGATATCTGAACAGCAAATTTGTAAAGCAGTTATTGCATGAGGTCAGATTAAAGTATGTATCTCACATTTATCACCTGGGCTGAGCTACTACTGGAAATACAATTCTCACATTTTAGTTTCGGAGCTCTTTCTTTTCCATGAGTTACAGAATTTCCTAGATTGAGAATACCTTCTCTTGAAATCTATTAAATGTTGAAAGCTGTCACACAGTGTAAGCATCTATTTGTGCATGTACTCTGAATTACTTAAAGTCTTTTTTTCTCCAGTTGTGCAGAAAAATCCCCCAGAATCTCACCTCTGTATTCTTACTGAAAACGGCAATAATGAAAAAGTGTTCTCTCTTTTCTCTCTCTTTCATATAAGGGGTTTTATTTAATAATAATTTTTACACTCCTGGTCACAATATGATGCAGTACACTCTGCATCAAAGAATTTAAACATCACTGGTATATTAAATTTATAACCATAGATGACAATTTCATTGAATCAAATATCTTTTAGAGTTATGGGGGGCCCACAGCAGCAGGAAGATCCATGGAGATTCTGCATCAAACATTACAAACTACCTCTTGGCTTTTAAGTTAGAAAGATTGGACTGCTGGTTTGGCAAAAACACTCTGTTAGAGAAAACAGTTCTATCTTGAAAGAGGGGCTTTCAGCAGCTTTTCATGTGACAAATTCAGGGGCAACTCTCATATAGGGAAACAGCAGTTTATTTTAGGGACTTTTTTTTTCTTTTTAAAAGTCTTTTTACAGGTGATACATAAACAGGATCACTCAAGATCGACCATTGGTGCTCTCATATGTAACAGCAACTCCATGTGGACTACACTGACTTCCAGTGGAGATGCTGTTACTTTTGATAGTCACTCAAAAACTCCACAGCAGCTGCTACTGAAAGGTTGTTTATCCAGCATTCAAGTTAAAAACAGCTCATGTTTTGAAATGCAAGTTATTCACTGGTGTTTTAATTATATTAATTATTCACACTATTAAAGTATGAAACTTCTTAAAAAATATGTCAGCAACCTGTTGTAATATGATTTTCAAAATGATAATGCAAATGTAACAAATCAATCAGGTTTAGCTGCTTATTTCAGTAAGAACTGGTGTCCAGGAAAATGACCTATGAATTGACAGACTGTCTTTTAAATTTGCCTGTCACTTCTATAGGCCAATATTCTGTGCACTTCTCCTACTCCAGTTACAGAAGCCTGCTACAGTTACATTTACAAATATTTAAGCTCAAATGTTTTAGAATATTTAATGATTGCTTTATACTTTCCTTTGAAAATTCCACCGAGAGTAAGTAAAGTTAGAAGTAAAGAGTCCTGGCTATAAATGAGCATCTGAAGCTGTCAGTCAAATTAAATAAATCTCTTTTCAAGCATATTGAATATGTCTGGGTTTTTTCCTACATGCCTCTTTCTATTCCTCAGATCAATTCTACCCAAACATGTCACGCTGTCCCTTTGTTCACTCCCCTGCAAGTGTGACTGCTGGGCCAACACTTGCACACAAAGATGGAGGTGTTAAGCTATGGCAGAGTTCACCACATCAAAATGCAGCGATTGCCACATTTTGCACAATTCCAGGAATAATCTCACACAGCTCGAGCACTCACAAAAGGCAGGGGTTTTAATACAGGTCACTGCCTTTCCAGGTCATTTTCCTACAACCTAAAGGAATTCCCACACATCCCTCCTTTCAAACGTTTTCTGTCCCAGCTCCTTGATGTTCAGAAGAAGCTCTTGCTTCATGGCGCCCTTCACATTTGAGTGCCAACTGCTGGACTGGTTTTCATTATGCTCCCTTTTTCCTGTTAAACTACGTATTTAACAATTTTTAAGCAACACACACACACACACTCAAGCCTACTCTTCAACCAGAATACAAAAAGCATTCCTCAGAAATAGTAGTTTTTTATAGAGACACACATTTTTTGCAGCTAAAATGGTTTTACACGCCACAAACCCTTCACCCATTTATTTCCTGATGTGTGCCAGCATTATCCAGGCACTATAAATGACGGTGGCTATTGTGGTCTTTTCTCACAGTTATTGCCTACGGTAAGAGAGCCAAAGTACATCTCTGTGCACCTACACACCCAGTCACACCAGGTGAAGCTAAGGACTACCTGTCTAAAGTCCATTCCCTGCTCTCCACACCCTGAGCCTCACCTACTACTGTCTACTATCTACTGCTTGTGTGCTCAGTACAGCCTCTGGAAAACAGGCTGGACTCCTGCAGTATATTTATTCAACACCAGAATAAAAAAGTTCTGCAACACTGTTTATATTCATCTCCAACTGTGCAATCTTATTACCCAGAATGAATTTACACAAAAGGTTGTAAGATTAGGGTGTATAAAACTGAGTTACATCAGCATATCTCAAGGCAGAAAAAAATACGAAACTAATCAATGAATGTGGAACTCCACAAACACTTTTATGAAATCCCCTCTTAGAGGGCATTCACAACTGAATACCTCTGCTCCCCAAAGAAGTAAAAGCAGAACTCTATTACTCTTTACAGAACAGAAAAGGATTATATTTGGTTGAGTTTTCTTGTTTTAAAGCATAGCTTGGATTTCCTCTGCATTATGTTGTCTAGATTCCCTGAAATGCAGTGTTTGCAATATCTGGATACTATTAACCAGAAGACGGCAGAATCAGGCTAGCATCTGAAGATCTGGACATACCAAATCATATAGCTAAGGGTCAGTTACACCTGAGGCTGGTCGTCAAAACCACTCTAATTTTGCTTTGAAACAAAATGCAGTTATTTATCCTGCAACCAATGTGGTTATTTCACTTCAGATCTCACTGTCACTTACTTAACAGCAAAAAGCTATTTTGACACAGAACCTGGACTGTTCAATGTAGAGTGCTACAATTACAGTTGCCGTCATTCTAACCACAACTTGCATTTCACTGCTTGCTTAAATGGAAAGGCCAGTCATGACTGGCAGCTCACTTAACTACAAGATGAGGGACGAAAGCAGCAATCAATCTCAAGAGGACTTTTCAGGTAACTTAAGTATCTAAGTAAATTAATTCCTATTAGTTATATACAAGTCACCTCCAGCAACAAGTTTTTGATTGTTCTAACTTACAGCTAAATTAGATCTGTGTAAAAACAACTACAAGTAAAAGCATGCATTCCTACTTGAAATAGTAAGATATTTTATAATATTAACTGCAGCACAACAGACAGTGCTCCTTCTACCACTTCTCAGTGTATAAGGCTAGACAGGTACCTGTTCATCAAGCATTCTCCCGTGCTCTTCTGATAAAAAACAGGAATCGGGACGCCCCAGCACCTTTGCCGCGATATGCACCAGAACGTCCTTCTGTCCAGCATCTCCAGCATTCTGTTCACTGCAGACGTAGGGATGACTTTCACTTTTTTCAGCACATCCTAAAAAGTAGACAGTGAACTGTTGAACACACTTCAGCATTCCCATAAACACTGCTTTTGCTGTCAGTAAAATATGGTACAGATGTACTCTCCCATTCCCAGTATCAAACAACACATGCTCAGACAACCGCCTGTTGTTCTGCAATAACATACTTTGAACACTGCATATACTGTGTATTTCCCAACCAAATCCCAGTTCTCTGATTCTCTAGCAGACACACCCTAAAAATGAGTTAAAAATGGCATCAGTGGCTCTATCTGAAGTTTAAAATCTGTGTCTTGTGCTGTTGTCTACTTTGGAAAGCCACCTTGACACAGACTGCCTGTAATACAGTGTGGGCTGCCACTCACTCCCAGCCCTGCTCAGTAACCATGACGTTTTCATTCATTTTAGATGAAGATGAATATGGAATATACACCTCATGCCCTTAATAGAATAAAATCACCGTTACCCTAAGGTGCTGGTCTGAATTTTCAGTGAGGATGTACATAATTTCAAAGAGCAAAAGACCCCATGGTTTAAAGTTATTTAAAATAGGACTGTGACAAAATTAACACGGGAGCAAACAAAGATGTCTGGCCACACAAGGCTAGCCGAACAAAAACGATAATTTTAATAGTGATAAAATCGTCTCTTCTGATTTAATTCCTTGAAACATCGTATTTTAAAAAATATTTTAGGGAAAAAAAACCAGTAGATCTAAGAAACTTCTACATCTGTAAATACAATGAGAAAACATACCAATCAATGTAACTACTCTGTATCGTATCATTATTGGCAAAAAATTTGACAACACTCTTTACTTTGAAAAGTGTTAATTAATTGTCAACTACTGTTTATAAATCCTAGAGAATAACATATTCTGGAGGGAGCTACAGCAAGATTGTTTTGCTGATTCCAAATAGCATCACTTGTCTTTAAGTGTCTAATAAGAAAGCAAAATTACATACCTGTGCTGCAGCTTTCACATCTGCTGTGTTTACAAACCACTGTTTGCTGGCACGAATAATCATCGGTTTTTTAGTCCTCCAGTCGTAGGGGTAACTGTGCACATATTTCTCTTCTTTTAGCAAACTCCCAGCTGCTTGAAGCATATTAATGACTGAGAGAACAAATGAGGCAAGATTAGAATTCAGTTTGAACATATGGCTACTGTTAACCTCAACTCAGTTCCTTTCCATAATCAACACTTAGCAAGAAATGCCTGTACCTCGTCCATATTCAAAATACCATCAGTTTATACAAACCCCCAAAATATTCCTGCAGGACTGTAACTGATGAAGTAACACATGGTCAAACATCAAATACTCACCAGCTTCATTCCCCTCTTCAAGGACATTCTTGTTTTTAAGTTCAGGACCTGCTGCTTCTGTAAAATACCCGCTTTCATCCACAAGGCAATCCTAAAAATAAATACATGGATCACGTCAATAAAATACCAAGTGGCAATCATCTTTTTGGTATTCAAAAGTGAGTAAATACTCTACTGGGTGACTCCTTTTCTGATGAGTAACAAAATATTTAAGTACATTTCAGATTTAGTGAACTGCAGTTTAGTAATCTACCAGGCAAGTGAATTTTATGTGTCAGAAGAAATGAGCACCATTGCATTTGCACACATACCACAACTATCTTACGTGAAAGTCACTGGTATTTCAGTGACTTTTCAAATAAACAGTGAAAAACAAAAGCAAACCTAACCCTCCCCATGCCCCATATCCTGCATCTTCACTCCCATCAATCATAAACTGGCCATGCATAACTGAACTGTATTTATATATGTGTTTAAAACAAGTTTTGCTGAAAAAAAAAAGTTATAATGACCTGCATAACTGGTGATTTACTGGTCTGCACGGAAAAGACAATTTTGAGTAGTGAGAGTCAGTATCTCAGAAAAAGTCTCTGTGTTATCCTTTAAAAAACAAAACCACACAAAGAGCAGAAAAATCTGATTCTGTTCTACCACTTCTCCATGACTCTTAATGAGCAGAAGGAAACTTCATCCTTTTATCCTCATACACATTTCTTTAAGGTTAGTCTTGCATTCCTGCAGGCCATTAGTGATACTCACACTTCTGTGAATGCTTCAAAACATTTTCAAGTTTTATGCACAAATTAAATCATTTTAAGGGCACACAATCAATCAGTTGCAGGAAATCAAGAGCAACAGCTGAAAAGATGAAGTACCGTGGGTAGCTGATGGTGGGAAGCTACGCTGTAATCTTCCATACCATGAGCTGGGGCTGTGTGAACTAACCCTGTCCCTTTTGTCATTGTCACATGATTTGCAGGTAACAGAGGAGAGACTCTGCCAGGAATGGTGGGATGAGCACAAGAACCATCTGCCAAATCTGCACCTGAAAAATACAAACAGAAGATAAAACAGAGAAACACAATTCACGCATTCAGCTTCTTTTATCAGAGTGCAGAAAAAGAACAAGTGGTTAAAAAAAACACTGAAGAAATATTATTATTAAAGCCTTGCTGGAAGTCAAGAATCACAGAGCTTGAGGAATGCGTCATATGACAAAATGGTGTTCACAGAATGATTTTCTCCTAGAAGGAAAATGTTTAAGAACTGCCGTCACACAGTTATGTACACATATACAGAAGAGTAACAAATATAAGTAACTACTGAATATATGGGAAGTTAAAAAGAACAGGCTCCAATATGAAATTTCTTTTTAAGAAGGTTCCAACTCTACTACTCTTGGACGTTATCTGTAAATCACATGATTCAAAAAGGTGGAAGCTGCGAGAAAAAACAGCCCCAGTAATTTTATCATTAGGTAAAAACAAGACTTCCCCTGAAAGAGAAGGCATGGAAAGGCACCAAAAAAAAAGAAAACAAAAAGTCATAGAAACAGATTCCTCACCTCCTTCACATATGCATATTTCCAGTACTGAATCACTGATACAGGTAAATGAATAAAGCTCACAAATGACACACTAAACCCCAACTCATGACACTGAATCTCAAGCCAGCCCACTCTGCAGTTTGTTAGGATGCCAATTCAACTGCTTTAGTTCGTCCAGAGAGACAACAGACACCTACAATACCTCAACAGTCATACTTGTAATTAGCCCCCTCTTGTCATCAATAATGGATGGAAAGACAGACAAACTGCACTCAGTGTAATTAAGATTTTGATACTGAATAGACTCGCATTCCACATTTCATTTTTCCAAGCGCGAATCCAGATTTTAAAAATGCATTTGAAATCTATGGATGATAATTTGAGCTACAATACACCAACAGTAAATCGGACAGACTCCTTCTCCTCTTTGTATTATTTTAGTGAAGCATATACTCAAATTATAAATACACTTAATCCATCAAAACTGAAGCAGTTTTCAGACACCTACCAGCAGATTTCTAAGTAATTTAAGATAACAATATTAAAACCTACCTTTACACGTTGATATAACCTCAAACTGTGTGTCCAGAACAGCAGCTGTAGATTCAACTCTATCTGCAGCAAGGATGAAGCATTGTCCAGTTGTTGCACATTTTACAATTGAGTATCTGCAATGCAAATGGGCATTCGTGATACTAAATAATTACAAACACCACAAAGCTACCAATTTGTGACATGCTTCATCTCTAAAAGATAGACTAGTATGTTTCATGTGTCCAATTCACTCATAAATCTCAAAAGTTTCAATGTAACCTTGCCTCATGAAGGAGAAATAACTTAAAAAAAATTAAAGCAGAAATTAATATATTAGTAGATATAGAACGAAGCTTACAATTGCATCACTTAAAAAACCAAACAAAAAACCCCAACCAAAACCAACGAAACAAAACCAAAAGAGATGCCTTAAATAAACTGTAATGGTAGTCCAGAATGTTTTAATTTTGCTGCTAAATACCAGTAAGGACTGACACAGATGACTGAACCAAGTGAAAGACACCTACGCTGAGTCTGGCATGTAACAAACTGCTTGATTGGCTGGCACAGTCCAAGGTTGCGTGGTCCAGACTAGCACACTAGCAGGGGATGATCCATCTACAGATGTAAATTAGAAGTACTTTACTCACAATAATAACAAAAATCAACGCTATCAGGCTTTAAAGCTACAGAGAAGTCGTACCTGTCACAGAAGCCAGCTTAGGCGGCGACTTCAGCAGCGGAAATTTCAGGTACACAGAGCGACTGACGTGCTGCTCGTTGTACTCAAGTTCTGCCTCAGCCAAGGCTGTTCTGGTACACATCAAACACAAGTTACGCACTACAACATCAAAAGCTATTGGTATCCTTCAAAAAATTTTGAAGACAAAATAGTAAGTTGATTCTTACTTTGTTGAAGGGGACCAGAACACAGGTTTATAGTCCCGATAAATTAAACCCTAGAGAGGACAGGGAGGGGAAAAAAGAAAGTTAGGAGAAACTAAACTGATGAAAAACCAATACAGACTTCAAAAGAAGTTCAACATACCTTATCATACATCTTGTAGAAGACTCTCAGCTGGTTTGCTTCATACTTTGGGTCAAACGTAAGGTAGCAGTTGGCCCAATCTGCCATTACACCCCAACGAATGAAGGCAGATTTCTGTTTCTCAATTGCTCTTTCTGCAAATGCTCTGGCTGAAGGGAATAGTTCCATTAAGCACACGGTTTAGCACACTAAGATCAATAAAATACCACTTAAAATGTACTATTGATGTTTTTTTAATAAAGCCAGAGCTGAATATAGTGAACCTATGCCCGAAATACCACGGTTCAAAATACGTACATTTCACATTGGTTGTTACAAAAAATGACTGCAAAAAGTAAACAGACCCAGGACTGGCACTTTTTGAGTAATACAAGAATATTAAGCTCATGTCTTTAGACTATAAGCTTTCTTTTTAAGAAGGGGGGGGGGAAAATGTATTTTGTTAGGAAGAAAAATTTCTCAAAATAAGTTCTCAACATAAAACTAGTAAGAGTGAAAGTTAACTCCCTCTGTTGATGTTGATCCAAAATTTTCCAAGTAACATACATCTGAAAATAAATTAGCCCATTTCATTACCACAATTTCAAATTAAAGCAGTTTCAATTGCTCATTACAAAAAGCTTTGCAGCTGAGTAATGATGCCTTTCAACCCACATTGTATTTGAAATTATTTCTTCAAAACAGTTTCCATATAATGCAGACTTTCTCCAAAAGGATCCTCCCAGTAGTTTTGCAGAATTGTTAAAAACACAGTCAACAAATACATTCCTATTTGTGATACTGAGCCAAGCTATCCTAAAGGAGCCTGATTTCTACGTGCATCTTTCTAGCTCCTAATCAAATTCAGCCTTCAAAAATCAAAAGGATGCTGATCTGATAAATACCAGCTTCCTGCCACTACATAGTTAATCAAAGCAGACATCCAAATCCTCTGCCCTCCTTTTGTGTTTTTTTAAACCCAGGGTCAATGCTCTGCATGCCCATTACAGCAACAAATTAAGCCTGTGTGAAATTATCCCATTTCATCAGATTCCAGTCTGCTCTATCTGCTTGGCAAATACACTCAGTGATCATAGAAAAGGTCACCAATAGCTAATAGAAAAGGCCACAAAGTCTAAATGGCATATAAAGCATAAAATGCAAAATATGAGTAGGATACACAAATAGTCAAGCCAGCCTTTTTTATGGAGATGCTGCAGACAGTAGTTTATTTACCTCTCTGCCGAATTTCCATCGGTGAAAGATTTTCAGCTCCTTTGACTTCTGACAGTGCCTTCAGCTCAATTGGCAATCCATGGCAATCCCACCCTGGCACATAATGCACTTTGTAACCTCTCATCACATGGAAGCGATTGGTGATGTCTTTCAAAATCTGAAAAGCCACAAGGTCTGTTATCACTTTAGCTCCCCCATGTGGAACAGCCACATTTGCAATTAAGCTACTCCTGTTTAAAAATACAAATATCAAAAGCTGCAGGAGGAATTTATATTTAAGACCAGAGAAGCTATGGGTGCCCCATCCTTGGAAGTGTTCAAGGCCAGGCTGGACAAGGCCTTGAGCAACCTGGTCTAGTGGAAGGCGTTCCTGCCCATGGCAGAGGGTTTGGAACTAGATCTTCTTTAAGGTGCCTTCCAACCCAAACCATTCTGTGATCCAAAGACCCTACATTTTTTGTTTTTCTTGCCTATCATTTTGTACATTGGCAGACTCTTAGAGGACCTCTGATCCAAGGAGTTCACAATCAGTGTAACTGAGAGATGAAGTTTATAAACTTGTAAGACTTGACGTGAACCAATCTGACTCACTCTCATTTTTAAAACACTGAACTGGACCTACGGCCCTGGCCTAGAGCACATTGCTGCAGCACTGGGACTGTAAGAAGCTGTGGGTGACATTTGAGTCTTTCTCACTTTGTGGCCAGTGTAATGCTGTGAATCTCAGGACTGAACGTAAATGAACACTGAGCATTCAGTACATGGTATTTATGTTGGGGTATGCTATCTATATCAACATGAAAAAAATGGCATCCATATTTTGGACACAACCATACCATTGGTTTTTAAAAGCCTCAACGACCAAAACCCCAAACATTTTAAAGTGTTATTGATTTAAATGGGAATGGAGAACACAGAGCACATGAAAGTAAGCTTTTACTGCTTCATAAGAATAAAGTATGAACGAGTAAATACTTACTTTGTTTAATGCATGCCCAACATGAGGGTCTCCGTTGGCATACGGTGGTCCATCATGCAGACAAAATTCCTGTTTTGCTTTCCTTTGCCTTTGCCATGAGTACAGTTCTGAAAAACCACATTTCTGTAGAAACAAGAAGAAAAAGACCAAAACCATCACAAGTCTCTGCACTTCTAAAAAGTCTGGACGTGAAACGTACAGCAAAAGCAGACAGGCAAACAAACACACTTTTCTAACTCTGCAAGAGAAGACATTAGTGGGTTTAAAGTATGTAAAAGCCCGAAGCAGGTGAAATATTAGGCCTGAGATTATTCTCCTGGCACTCCGCTATCCGGAGAGTCGTTACTCTTCTCCAAATCAGACTGTAACAAAGTTATATCCAAACTATAAACACCTCAAGAGCCCGAGCTTTGCTAACCCCGGACGGCCGGGCCAGGCGAGAGCCCAGACTCGCCAGAAGTTCGCCCTGCACGGCGGGACCGAACACAAACCCTGGCAGCCACCCCCGCCCTCCTGCCGGCCCGGGGCTCGCAGCGCCCGGGGCAGCCCCACGGCCCTCCCGAGACTCGCACCCCGGGGGAACCAGCCCAGCCCCGGCCGCACCTGCTGCGTCTCCAGCTCTGTCTCGGGCTGCAGCCGGCCCGGGAGCTGCGCGGGGAAGCGGCTGCGCGGCAGCAGCACCGTGTCCCTGTACCGGGAGTCCTCCCGGCCCTCGGCCGCGGCCTCCGAGGCGGCGGAGCGCGCCCAGCCCCGGGCGGCCCCGGCCCGGGCCCGCGCCAGCGGCGGCGCCCGCCAGGCCCGAAGCATCCTCACGGGCTGCGGCCGCGCTTCCGCCGGCGCGACGGGCCGCGAGAGGGGACACGCCGCGCAGGGCGGGCGGGACGGCGGCTGCTCGGCGCTCCCGACGGGCCGGGCAAGCGCCTGAGCCCCGCCCGGAGCCGGAAGGAATCGGGGCGTTCCCAGGTGGTTCTGTGAAGGTGGCGAGTCCTCCCTAAAGGGGCCGGCGTGGAGGCCGCGGTGCGCTGCGGGAGGTGAGCGGCAGTGCTGGGACGTGGGTCCCTCCTTGGCAAGGGGACGGGCGCGAAGGGCTCGGAGAGCGCCGCACGCTGCTGGTGATCGGTGACGGGCCGCGGGGGCCGGAGGAGATCCAGGGAAAAGCGAGGCTGGAAACGGTGAGTTGGCTGCTGCGCCAGCAGAGCTGCTGCTGCCATCCCTGACCACCCGTGCTATGTCCGGCCACGCTCCGCTGGATGCATCCGCGGGCACTGCTCGTAACTCTGGCTGCGCTGCGCTGCAGGCACCTTGCCACCGGGAATATTAATGGCAAGAGAATGAGGAACAGGCTTCCCTTTTTTTTCCTCTTTGATGAAACGAGGTAGAGCAGCCCTTTCCTACTTGGAAGTCTGTAGGTGAACCGCAGTGGGATCCGGGGGTTCCCGCCCCGGGTCCTAGCCCGTTTCTGCTGGGTAAATACTGTTCCCTTACATAATGGAAAGTTTATCTTTCACTAGGTGTGGGCCGAAGTTTATTGCAAAGAAATAGGGAGCTCTGGTCGCTTGGGCATTGAAGAGTTCCAAGAAAGAAGTCATATCTTAGCACTTGCATTTAAGGACATGCTCCGTGTGATGTCCACTTTCTCCTTTCATCAGGCAAAATCATAAATTTGAAAAATGGAAGTTACCGTAAGAGAGACTGAGATAGGAACATCAACAAATCTGTCATGTGTGCTTTCATAAATTAATTGTAGTCAGCCTGTAGTACTTACATGCATCAGAATTAAAAAGTGGAACAAGAACTGGAGAACTCATTTATTTTAGTAAGTAGCAAAACAAGCTGATTTGCTGAGATCATTCAACAGTTTGGTTGCTGGGCTAGAAGAAAGGAGGGAAGGTCTTTAGAGGATAAGGTGTGTTTTGGAAATTATACCCAAATTTAACTTGAGGCATAGTTGCTGTGCAGTATTTGTAAGCTGCACAGTTTTGTAAGAGTCAAACTGGTTTTGTCCAAAACAAGCAATATATTCTTAAGTGCCTTGTGGAAGCATACATTAGACATTGCCCTCATCAGAAAGAATGTGCCATAAACCTATAAATAAATGCATTTGAGATCAAAAAGTTACAGAGGTGAAGAACTTATAGCCAAATACTGCATTCACTTATCTAATCAAAAAGGTGCAACACACCAGAAGACATGCCACACAGGAGATGCAGCCCTGTAAAAAATTTAAAGCACCTTTGCACTAATAACATACTTTGCAATTCATTAGGTAATTACTCCAGAGTGCTGAGGAAGGGGTGTTGAACCTCTCATTTCAGTTTCTTTTAATAAACCTTATTTTTTCATAAAAATATTTTAATTTTAAGGTTTTCTAGGAGATTCTGGGTTCACCACAGAAAGTATATTTGTTTACCTTAAGTATGACCAAGAAAAATGTACCCAAGAAACACTTTGGGTCAAGCTTCAAGAATGCAAGATAGTATTTCTGTATTGTTTTCTGAGTCTTTTGAAACTTTATGCAAACATAAAATAAATCAAGCCTTTAAAACAATTAAGTTTTTATGTCATTTTATGAAGCAGGATCAAATGTACAGTAAAAGGTCAAATGACTTTTTTTATGAGAAGCTGAGCAAAAAATGTTAGTTATCTTCATGTGATAATTCATCTCAATTCTTTAATCCAAACTTCCCATCTAATATGCTACTTTTTAAACTCTTTCTCAGAAATTCTTAATTCCAGATATTTTTAATATGGAATGAACTACATCCCATTTTCCTTCTTGTTAACTTGTTTCACATGATGACGGTACAGACTTAAAATAGTATCTGTCTTTCCATGTGTTGTGACACATATTTGCTCTACAACTTTCAACTGTTTGAGAGCTGCTTTTTGCCACAGGTAGCATTTTCAAAATTTCCTCTGTAACCAATGCTACCAGTCCAAGGTAGCTCAGCTGTGCACTTTGGGTATGGATCTTGACTATTCCACAGAACTCCAGAGCACTTTGCTCCCATCCATCAGCAGGAAATAATAATTAACATTAGCAACTGTGCTTTCTGAATGTGCTTGCACAATCACACTACTCTTTCAGCCTCAGAGAGCTTCTGACTTCAGTGGTACAGGTATGGTATTACTAAAGTGCTCAAAAAGTTCTTAAATCAGCTGAATTTGGGATTCTGATACTTCTGACATTGCTGTTTTGTGAACAGCCATGAACTTGAGTTCTCAAGGAAGAAAGGTGTTGTATAATGACCTATTGCCACTTAAGCAGTACTTGCTGCAATTGCAATATTTGTGATATGATTGTTATATTACACTTCCCCCATAATTTATCTTCTTTTTTGTGGTGATTAGTGAGTTCCTCTGTATTTTGTTCTGGCTCTGTGCTCAAGTGTTTTCTTGGAAGTGTGTCATACATGTGAGCCCAAGCCAAGAAGTGTGTCATCTACACAGAAACAACTGATAGGAAAGCATAAAAAGCAATTAGCTTTGCATTTCAAAGAATGCAGTGTGGTTATCAATACTTCTTTTTCCCGAAGTAAAGAAAAGCTGGAAGGAATGCCAGCCTTTCCAAGGGTGATAGTTATTCTACTCGGGAACTGAAGGCCCAGTGAATTGCACTGGTTTGTGCTGAGGAACAGATGAGGAAGACAATGCAATAGGAAGAATGACAGGACATGCAGTGCTCAGGGGAGGCAGGAAGACAGAAATTGATTTCTGTAACGAAATCAGGAGAAGTTAAAGAAATACAGAAAGGATTGTTAAATTCAGATGGTTAAATTCAAATTTGCGTGCAAGTTTGCAGTATCTGCATATCATTAACCTATTTTGTGTCCACAATTAAGTCACCTACAAAAGCCTATTTTATATTTAAGCAAAGGGGGAACAGTAAGTGAAGTTGCTTATGTCATCGTGTCTGGTAGCCTTGTGCTTGAGCTCTGGGCACAAACCAACTGTAGGTTCAGTTCTGGAAAAATGAACTCATATACAAAATGTGCAAAAAATGAGTACTGTGTGTAGACTCTTTCTTAATAATTTGATAAGAGTTGCTGCTGCTGCTGTTCTTTTTTAATGTCATTTTATTTTAGTGAGAACTAGGTTCACTGTCAGACAACATGGGTATTTGCAAGATCTTGTCTACAATAGCTTTACATCCTTGTGTTTGGTAATTGTATTTTTTAAAAAAGCCAAAGCTCACCTCATTACCACTCACTGGCAGTAACCCACTTTCCCCTTTCTACTCAGTTTAAACTGTACCTGTTTGGAATGTTAGGTAAAATATTTTACATTTTTTCTTCTCTTGGAAAGAGAAATGTTCAAGTTGGCTTTTTGTTTCTTTTCAGCATTCAGCATGGCTTCTCCAGCTCTCCTCATGCGTGTGGTGGCCTCTGCATATTCTGTTGCGGAGAAAGCTGCAACAATTGTTAGAAATGTGATGTCTACAGGAGACCTGGGCATAGTGGAGAAGGTATTACCTTTTACTTTGTTCCAGTTTAACTTCTCTTGTTAATCTTGAGTTAGATACAGGTTGAGGTGATATTTTTAAAAATCAGCAACTGTGGGAAGAAATACAGCCCTCACTTCTCTGATACAAGAAATATTCCTTGTTAAAGAATTAAAAGAGCACTAGAAAAGTGTCTTTTGACCAGTATTTCTAAACAATATTTGTACATTTAAAAGAAATGCCATAACTTTGTCCTGATTTCTGTTGGGGTGCACTATGTGCTGGTAGAGAGATAGGCCCTGAGGGCCGGAGACAGAGCCTCTTTCCTGAGCCCGGAGGTGACCCTGGGAGTGCATCCAGGTCACCGGGGATGGGCTGAGAGAGGACTGTGGGTTTGTGGGCAGTGTTGGACCTATAGGAAGTGATAATTGTAGTTTGTAGCCTTATAGGGTATTGTTTACGTGTTACCATAATAGGCAATGTCTGTGCAATACCCCAGGTGATTGGGGGACACTGAGGTGAACATCTTTCCTGTTTATATGATGTTATATCCTGTTAGGTGCTGGTATTTAGGGGAATTCCAAGTGCGCAATAAATGCTTTGCACTTTTCCATCTTGTGTGCAAAGTCCATGCCCTTGCGTGATTACTGCAATTTCCCTCACAAAACACAAGGTTTGCATAGCACCTCAAAATTCATAATAATGTATATTTCCTGTTAATTTCTATACCTATGTTCTAACATCTTTAGTACATCTTAAAATACTGTGCCCGTGATGAATTTTGGATTAGAATAAATCAGTGTTTAATTTCCTAAAACAAAAAACAACTTCAGATATTACTGTAAATCAGAGCTTTAAAAAAAATTCAGAGCTTCAAATTTAATTCTAAAAAGAAAACAGGTATTAAAATTCTTAATTTGCTGTAATTTAGTAAGTTGCACTGATGAGCCAGGATCTTTGTTTTGACTACAGTGCTGGAATAGGTGGAATTAACTTTTGAAGTTAATTCTAGCTTTACAGGTATGTAACAAGATTATGGACTTCAGTAAATATATATACTATTTTTGGTCTTTACATTGCAGGTATTTACATTTTTCAAAAATGATCAAAAGTAACAGGTGATACTGGTTCTAAGTAAGACTGTTTACATGTACTTCCAATTTTTTTTAATGAGGTAGTAACTTACACACAAAATTAGATTGAAAACAATGAAAACAGAGGTGGTTCCTGTTTGAGGGACTAGAGATCTAGAAACGCTTGCAAGCTTCTTGCCAAAGGTGGCTGCTGAAGGAAGAGGAAGAATGCAGAAGAACCTCTGCATGTGCCTCTGTTTTGCAGTCTGAAGAGATGCAGAGCAGAAAGGAAATAAAGTGCTGCTTCTCATCATTCATCCTCTTTCTGCAGCCAGCAAACATCATGACCAATTCCAAGACCTGGCCTTACTGAAAGCTTTTGGAACATCTAGGAAGTCAACGTTCCACCTTTTCTCTCAACATAGTGACCTCCCATTATTTATCTAGTTCAGGAAGAGCTGAGTTTTTAGCCATCTCCTCTCCTGATACCCAGAGTTTTCTTTCCCTCAGTCAACTCCAAGTTCTCAATTTATATTGCTTCTCTTTGTAGTACTTGTACTTTTTTTCCCCCTCCAGTTGGTAGGTAGATACTTTGTCCCCCCATTCTTACATTATTGATTCCTGTTTTGAAGAACTACTTTGTACTGTTTTATTGGGTTCATGTCCTGGAACAAGGACATTCTCTGCAATAAACTTGATCTTTCTGAGTCTGAACTCAGGACCAATTTCAACCAAAGTCATTAGGGGATGAGAGGGAAATTTTTAAAAAAAATATAGTTTCATAAAAATTAGCAGCTGGCTATGGGACAGACCAGTTTTGAGCATGAAAAATTAACTCATAACATGATTCTAAATGGAATATTCCATTCCTGTGGCTAATTTCTGTAGCTGGATAAAACACTTTTCATATTGTCAGCAAATAAGATACCAGCAAATAAAATTTTTTGATTCAACTAAGATGCAAATCTTGGATAAATTTTCTTTCTGAATTCCACTGCTAACAGAATTATTTCTTACTGGGATTGTATCTTTGGACCTAAAGTGTGAAAAAAGTGTTAATAAGTTACCCACTTTCACTATGTAGCAGTTCATTAATATTTAAGAGATTACTGTAACTCATGTAGCAACATATGTTTGGCTACACAACATTGGGAAAGCTTGCAGTCATCTTTTTATGCCCCCTTGGGGGCACCAAATCCACTGTTCTATTGTCATACCAGCCTGTCTTAGCTCTGGGGTGCACAGAGAAACTCTGCATCTTGCAGTTTTTAGCCTGCCTCTCGCGAGGTCACTTACTAGGTTGAAGATTTACCAAATTAGACTTCTTTTTCACTACAAGGTGAATATTCAGACTGCTGTATGGGCCACTGTGCTGGTGTATTTTTTTAGTACCCAAATTCCTATCCACTCTTGGACAGGCTGGACCCAATGACTTGCAGACCAAAGCTGACCGACTGGTACAAATGAGCATTTGTGCTTCCCTGGCACGGAAGTTTCCCAAGGTGACAATCATAGGAGAAGAAGTAAGTACCTGCTTTATTTCATATTAACAGTTTATCCTGCTGTAGCTTGCAGTGGAATTTGCTTTGGCTGGGTTTAGGAAAGTGTCTGTTTTAATTTAAAAAAAAAAACAACCCAAAAACCAACAAACAAAAGGTATTTCCAGCCCATTTCACCTTTTCATTTCATTAGCTTTATCAAGCTGCTGTCAAATACACAGCTCTAAGACAAACTGAGGTGAGTCCAAACCATTTTTCTAATAATTTAGAGAATTCTTTTGTTAGGAACTGCCCAATGATGATGTAACTGAGGATTTAATTGAAGATGGTCACTGTGAAGAAATACTGAAGAAACCCTGTCCTGCTCAGTACACAGGAATTAAAGAGGAAGAGGTAATGTGGTAATGCTATGCCTATGTTTTCATATTTTACATTATCTGTACTACTTTCTGATTTTAGCTAAGAGTGTATAAAGAGAAAAGTTTTTTCAATGTTGCCAATTTTTCTTTTTTGTTTGAAAACTGAAATGTAGTCATGAGAATCACACCTTCAGAGCTGGAAATGCTGCATACTCCTGTGTGCAGTCATGGGAAGTGGAAACTGGCATCTTACAATTTGTGATTCAAATTAATTTGGCAGGAATCTGGTTTGGACATAAGAAAGTAATCTCATTTCCATGTTCAGTTTAATCCTTCATACTTCTATTAAGAGATTTGCTGAGACATTCCAGTCAATTTTTAAGCTTGTTTTTTTGTGTAAAATACTATTATAGGCTTTAGTCATACAATAATGTTAAAATTTTGGAGCTCTTTATTTCCTTACTGCCATAAGGAAATAAAAGCACTAAAGTAAAATATATACTTTGTGTGGTAACTTACATGGTTTGTATTCGTAATTTTCCTTATTTTTTTATTCTTAAAGCTTGTAATATGGGTTGATCCCTTGGATGGAACTAAGGAGTACACTGAAGGTTGGATTTTCTTTTAATTCTGTTGATTAAAAAAACCAGCAATGTAATAAAGTAGCAGATACATGTAGATATTTTTATCAAAGAAGTTACTTACAATATTGTTTCAAAAGGCTGATGTTTCTGTACTTTTTGAGTGCTTGGAATGTATTTATTAATTCCATTCAGTTCCAACCAGTACTGAATATTCCTGATGGGCTACTAAGTGCTGACCCGTTTTTATCATTTCAGAGTGCAAAGAGCTGCCTTTGACTGCCGGCAGCTTGTCTTAAGTTTTTAGTCAAATTTAAAATTCTGCATGTCTTTGAATTGAAGGACTAAATCTCCCCTTCACACAGGAATATGCTCGATTATATTTACATCCTCCTCTTCAAACAGCTGTACTTGTAGCCCTTTCAAAATGAAACAAATATCCTCCCACAAATCACGATTCTTCAGTTATGGGAAGAAACTATTTTCAGCAAAGCCTAGTTTCTATAGAAATAGACCCTCGAATGAAAGAAAAGAAAAGAAAAAAAAAAGAAAAGCCTCCAAGAAATGTTATGCTGAAACCTCACTTTTGCCTCCTAATGCATCTTTTAGTTGATTAATGTAAAATCTTTCAGGCAGATTTTTTCCCCTTTTTGGGGAAAGAAATGTACAACTGTCAACAAATTGCTAGTTTTGAATAGCATTAAACAACTCCCACTACAATTACAGAAGAATGTCACCATATTCTGCTGTGTAGTTGTATCTTTAAACTTCCTTCTCATTATGTGTTAATTATAACATAGCTCTATTAAAAGAACTCTATCTGGGGCAGTTTTTAGCAGACCTCAATGCTAAATGACTAAAAAATCATATCAACATCTGAAAATCCTGATTAGTATTTGCATTTTTAAGATAGCACCCTGCATATTGATTTGTGGACTTTTACTGAAGGTTTATGTCATGTTTTTATAAAGATATTTCTCTTTTTCAAGCATAACTACATTCTTGTTATTTCTGTCCAGGTCTCCTTGACCACGTAACGGTTCTTATCGGAATTGCCTATGGAGGCAAAGCAATAGCAGGAGTTATTAACCAGCCATATTACAACTATGAGGTATTAAATCATTGATCTGTTTGGAAGCATTGTGTGATTTCTAAATGTTAACTCCTAAGCCATTTCAGTTAGCACACTTCCAACTGAAAAGTGGCATGTAGTGGAGTTAATGTTGTAATGTAAGGTATTGGGTTTTTTTATTAAACATATACAATTTTAAATGTTGGTTTCCAGGAACTGAATGTCAGGAACATACTAACAGCCATACTGAATCCTGAGGCTGGTGTAATACACGAATACAGGATATATTACATATATACTGTACAAATAACTACAGCCCATATGAAGTTCATACTGTAAAACAGGTACAGATCAGTGGTGTTGCAGTCTTTGCTAGAAATTCTTTAGTAAATCCATGCAAGGGGTGCATTTGCAATGAGTGGTAACTGCCATAAATCTGCAGCCCCAAATAAACCAAGCATAAATTGTCACTGACAGCTGGGTTAGAGTGTATCATGCCGGGTTTCAGGTATTAGTCCAGGATGGGCAACCTACAGGCATTTACACTTTTGGAGATTATTTCAGTATTACTGGGGGAGCTCATGATACAGCCTGATTAATTAAACTTACTGGAATTTAAAGAAAAAGCCCTTGAGCTGGTGTAATACTATCATGTTCTGTGTGATATGTATCACAAAATATTTCAAATTACAAGATACTTTCAATTACAGATTGTGCCTGAAGTTCAGAAATATACAAATATTAATCTGCCAGTCATGGGAGACAGGATGTGATGCACCAGCACAATGTCACAGATAAGAAAAGGGTCAATGGTGTCATTGCCTTAGAGGGAAAGAGTGCCAATTTCTCACTCTGGGCTCTCAAGCAGTTCTAAGTGCCACTGTTTAAATGTATATCCCAGTATTGATATTACACTCCCTGATATGCCAAGATACATCTAGGTACCCCCTTCCCTTTGTGCTTTAACTGCTGACCAGTGTGATTAACCATCACTCTGTACCTCTTTTTGTAGGCAGGAGCTAATGCTGTGTTGGGCAGGACAATCTGGGGAGTGCTGGGCATGGGTGCCTTTGGCTTTCAGCTCACAGAAGCACCTGCTGGCAAACACATCGTCGTTACCACCCGCTCCCACAGCAGTGCCCTGGTAAATGAGTGCATCACTGCCTTGAACCCAGACGCTGTCATCAGAGTTGGAGGAGCAGGAAACAAGGTATGAAAACTCAGTATCTTCTGTTTTTACTGGGAGGTGGCACCTTTGGGAAAAAAAGTAAAAAGACTTTTTAAAGAAATCATTTGCTTACTTGCATGAATATACAGGAGAGACTTCCTCCACCTTCCCCAGCACAACTTCTCTTCCTAGCATTCGGTCTGCCGTGAGGTAGAGAGAATTTGGTACAGGTGTATTTGTACCAGTGGCCATGCTGGTCATGGCTGAGGTCTGTCTTCCCCAGTATTCTGTTTTTAGGGGTGAAAATAAAAAGTTGTAAGACCAGAATGATTAAATGGGAATTCAGTTTAATCTCAATTATTAGACATGTCCTCCTGTTTGTGTTAATACAGCTTTTGTTCCAACTATCCACCAGCCCATTTGAAAGGATAAAAATATAAGCACACATGATATTTCCTTTGTGAAATTTCTCTGCATACAGAGAACACTCATTTGGTACAGTTTTTAAAGCTTAGTTTTGTCATAGCTGTCAAAAACACACCCTCTCATCTCTTTCCTCCAACATGTGCAAGGCCCAAAATGGCACTAACACAACATGTATATAGTTTCCACTTTATTTTTTTAGTACTTACACAAGAAATGAATTCTTGTTTCTGAAACTGAGAGCAGATTTTCATCCTATAGACTGTATTTATAACAATCAAAAATATTGACTTGAGAATGGTAATATAGTATAGCTTCTATACATTAATAAAATTTCTTGTACTATAAGGAAATGGCTGGTGTTCCTTTTCTGACTATAAGTATATAAATAAATGGATTTAATCCCCACTTCCTGGTGTTATTTCTACCCATTTCTAAATGCCTAGATCCTTTGCAATGATTGCAACTCTATTCTTAACAGATCATTCAACTCATAGAAGGCAAAGCATCTGCTTATGTATTTGCCAGTCCTGGGTGCAAGAAGTGGGATACATGTGCACCTGAAGCTATCCTACATGCTGTGGGAGGTAAGTTCATAGCATTCAAAGTTCCAGGATAAGTGAAACTGCATCAATTTGAAGTTAGTTATACTTTTCATGGAAAGAAAAATGACAATACATGTACATTTTTTAATAGTTATGATTCACTAGGAGCTTTGAGCCCTCTGAAATCAACAGTAACAGCCAAGGGACAAGGACATTTTGCTCTGAAAAGCATGATATGATTTGTTTTGCCCTGGACTAATAGACTCAATAACTGTCACATAATTAAAAAAAGCCAAATCCCCAAATTTGGGGTATATTCATTTTAATGTTTTCAAACCAAATGCCGGGTTTTTTTGTGCTGGCTACTATCTCACAGTAAAATCTGCTGTCCTACTAACTGAGTATAGTAGCTTATTATTAGTAACATGTTATGTAATATGTGGACATTGAATTCTTTAAACCAACAAAAATAGGTCAAATCATGCAGTTGCTCTTTTGGATGTACAAACTCCAAAATGGAGTCATTCATGTAATTCAGCAGAATTAGTGGCCTCCAGCCAACATGAGACACTTCACTTATCTAGGGGCTAAGGGGTTGAAAAGCTATGAAAAGACTCACTGATGACGATTTTAAGTAGTATTATTTTTTGTTAATTCTTCTTTTCACATTAATAGGCCTTTTACCATCATATGCTAAAATTATGGGGTTTGATTCTTCAGTTCTGTCAAGTGAGGATAACAGGCTTCATAATGATACTATTGCACTCCTCTGCAGCCTGTGGTGTTCAAAACTGGGATAGTTTTAAACAGGGTTAGCTCAAGCACAAAGCAGCCCAACCAATCTGGGGCAGCACAATGCTGTATTTAACCTCTTGGTTAGGTAGGTTAAGTTAGCTTGAATAAAGATCTGTGTTGCTCTTGCTAAGTGATTTCTAAAACCTCATTTAAAACTAGCTGGGGTATTTCTACATTATGTTAGAGTTTGTGGTTAGACTTACCCTGGTTTTTACTTGAACTGAAAGATTTTTCTTTGCTGCTTGTAAATAGCCAATGTAAAAACTACTCAGGAAGCATTTTAAGTAATCCATGAGAGAGAGATGTTTTCCTTTTTCCGAGACACAAGGCATTTAAGTATTGTTGAAAAAAACCCCAAATCACTAGTTATTTGATTTCAGTCAATATAAAACCTGTGGTGCTTAAACTGGAAGGAAAGATACTTCACTTGTGAAAACAGGCATGTGTACACCAAAGACTGCTTTTAGTTATATCACATGAACTAATAGACTCCAACTCCTTTTTGCTGGAATATTTTTTCTTTTTTTTTTGCAGGCAAGATAACTGATATCTGTGGAAATCCGTTTCAGTATAACAAGGAGGTGAAACACATGAATTCAGCTGGGGTCCTTGCCACTTTGAGAAATTATGACTACTATGCCAGTCGTATTCCAAACACTGTGAAAGAATCTCTTGTGCCTTAAAGCAGGGAAGAGTCTTCACTTAGCCTGGAAGGCTGAGAAAATGAGCTTGGAGAAAAAGAAAGGAAGATGATGACTGAGCTTGAAATTTTGTTTCATAAAATCTGAACTGAGTTCTTTCAGTAAGGTGTTCAATAATTTCAAAATGATACAGAATCTTTAAGTATGTGTTGGATCAGATTGTTTTGCTGTGTTGAGCAGACAACATCAAAACAGTCACGTTTCTTCAGTATTTTCAGTGTTTTCTATATTCTTCGGGAGTTTTCCTTCCTCATGGCTGTGTGTAATACACTTCTAATCATATCACTGCAGACCAAAAATCATCTTAATATTCTGGGCACAAAATCATGCTAAGTCATGTGCCTGATCTTGCTTAATAGTTTTTGTTGTCAATAAGGGTTATTGTGTTCAATTGACTAAGGATTTGCCTGGATGGATGAGCCCATTTGTTATAAAGTTGCCAGTTTTGATTCTTAGACGGGCATCTGCATTTTTTTGGTCTGCACTGAGTTCTGGGATGGCCAAGACTGCTATTTGTTGGGTTGTCTGAGTTGTGTAGGAGGCAGGACACAGTGTAGCTAGGCTTGGAAATCTCAGATAAGGGTTCACGGATCACTGGATTCATTGAGGATCAGTGAAGTGTTAATACAGCAGAGTTCAGGACAGCTCAGTTGAGAACCCAAGGAAGCATGACAGGGGCAGGAGTTCCTAGCACATCTCTGATGATTTGAAATGCCTTTGTCAGGGTTTATGTCACTGCAGTCTTGGAGCACTTTGGGCATCCAAGGTCAAGGTCACTTTGGCATACTTGGGAATAACAGAAATGCCAGACCTTGAAATTTTCCATATCCAAATTTTGAGATAAACCAGGTGCTTTTCCAACAGCCCCAAGAGTTGAGGAAGTTGACAGTACTACTTCCCCCTCCTGTGGAACGCAGGCATGTTAGAGGAGGGAAGAAAACAGGGCCAAGATCACCTAAAATTAACTTTGAAGTTGGAGATCCTGTTTCAGTCAGCTTTCTCTTAGGTGTGGGTGGTAGGAAAGCAGGATTCAACTGCCCAGTCCACTTGAACACAAAAGAGAACAAGTAATGACTTATATGTGACTAGCTAAAATTGGCAACTTAGCCAAACTCTTTTGAAGTCTCTTCAAGCTGAATTAAGGATTTTGAAATTAGGCTCTTGAACCAGTGAGGCCTCTGTGCCCCTTCTTTTTTCCAGATGTTGTGACTCAAGTCCCTCACTCTCAAATGAAGGAGTCCTAGGGCCTCCTTTTCCCTAACAACGTGACACACACTGAGGCATGCCACGGAGAGATGCCAGTTTCAACAGACAACACAGACATTTGCTTTTCTTTCTGTTCTCCGTGTGGAGAAAAGAGTGACATGTCAGGTTCTCAGGTGGTGTCAGGGAGGGTGTCTGACCACAGTCACTTGCTTATATAAGGACTGAATCCCTAAGCTCTCCCACATGATTTTTTTTTCCTTACCCTCTGCTGGCACCATGAATGCCAAAGTAGCCTGCAAGATGCATTGCACCCTTTCTCACTTCCTCTCTGCCCACAAAATTAGGTCTTCTAAATAACTACACTCTTCATCCACACAGACTATCCTTAAACTAGTGCCTCCAGGTAAAAAAAGTTGTTTTCCATACAGAAGAAAAATTCAAAATTCAGTTTTCCACAATGTGTTCAAGTTACTTCTTTCTCCTGTCATGACACAAGATATTTAACAACTCTACTTCACTTAGAGTCCTTAGATTAGATCCTTTCCTCACAGTAGGATAACACCAATACAACTTCACTGGCTTAAAGCTGACTATATTTCCAACAAGCAATAACATCTTGCCACCAAAAGATGAACAAGGCAACTTTTGCTGAAGTGTTCCTGTTTCTCCATGTGCACACGTGGAACAGAATCTAAGGAATCTCTTCCTTAGTTAGGTCTTCTTAGCCTAACATTTACAGATAAATTAGCAAGATTAGCATTTACCTCATTCTATCGTGACACTGGATTAGATCTGCATATATAGGAACGTGTGCTTCTAATCCTTGGATCTAAAGCCTACCTTTCTTCTCTCCCCTCAATTGCATAACTGGTAAGAGCATGCAAGACAGATTCAGCCTGCTTTAATTAGGACCTTCTTCATGTTTTAGCCTATTATAAGTTTAGTCATTCCACATACTGATTGTGACTGAAGTTTGAACCACATAGCAAGTACAGTGATTTCACTGCTTGTTATACATAATTTTCACCTTTATCTTATACAGGATTCTTTGATATGCATGGTGTAGCATTCCCATCAAAATCTGCATGTGAATTTGCAAAACATGTTAAGCTAAAATGTAGAACAACTCACACAACACAAAGCCTGGCCTAAAAATTCTTTCTATGCAATCATTAAAATACAAAGTACAGAACCCACTGTTAGTAATCTTCATCTATTGCCTCTATATCCTTATTTTCGTCTGAAACTTGCAATAGGTTTGAAAATCCCTTCAGCATAAGCCTCTTTCTAATTCTGCTGTAATTTGTCTGCTCACTTAGTTACCTGAATGAGAGTAGAACACACAGCATGTATCACCTTCTGCATGGTATGTAAAGATACTCATGTATGGAAACACACGGAAATACTTTCCATGCTTACAGAAGCTGTAAAACTGCTAACACAGGAGGATAGTAAGGAAAGTTGAGATTACATCCAGCAGCAGGAATCAAGCACAAAAACCAGCACATAGTGTGCAGTCATGCTCTGACTATACCACTGCCTCCACTGCACAAAAAGCACTGGTTCACCAATCAAGCATTTGATAATGTCTCTGTTAGCACATTAGGTGCTACAGTAACAGCTACAAAATAGACGGGGGGGGGAGAAAAGAAAAAAATCACAGTGACACTGCATTGTCCTTGCAACAAAGTGAATTTGAGCCAGTCTCCTGTGAAAAACCGGTGACGCAGCATTTTTGTAATTCATTCCAAGACTCCAGAAGGTGGCTGGGCACTGGGACAGGCTCTCCAGTGAAGTGGTCACAGTGCCAAGCCTGCCAGAGTTCAAAAGCATTTGGACCACGCTGTGCAGGGCCAGGAGCTGGACTCGATGATCCTTGCGGTTCCCTTCCCACTCGGGATATTCTAGGACTCATTTGACCCGCTCCAAAATCTGCACGTTTGTCAGGAGTTTAACAAGTAACATCCTACAAAACCAGAGGAGTGAAACCACCATACTCAAACGTTTCGGTGCGTGTTGCGCTGCTCGATTTGTTTGGATCATCACATATCGAAAAGGGGCTGGACGCATCTCCACGGCTGCTGCCAGACATCCATAAGAGTTTTGGCAGGCAGCGCCCGCAAAGCCCTGGGGAAGGCTCAGCCGGCGCAGCCGTGAGAAGGGAAGCACCGGCACTGGCTTGCTGAGGGGCAGGGCAGCCCTCACCCAGCACCCGTCCCTCATCCCGGACGGCTTCCCGGAGCCTCGCCGCAGCGGCCGGGAGGGCCCCGTGCGCCGCCCGCTCGTCACCTCCCGCCAGCTCCGGCCTCGCCGCCTCCTCCCGGGGTGCTCCGGGCCAGCGACGAAGGCACACAGCACGCACCAACGCCTCCGGCTCCACCGCCTCCACGGCTTCTCCCGCGGAAGTGACGGACGCTTCCCCCGCCCCAGGGCGTGTCCTGCCGGGCCGCCCGGGCCGCGCCGGCTCCTGCCGAGCTGGCAGCGCTGCGCGCCCCGCCCCGCTGCCTCCCTCGGTTCCGGCGCTGGCGGCGGGAATGGCGGCGCTGAGCCTCACCGTGGACGCGGGCAGCCCCCCGCTCGGTAAGTGCGGGCCGGGCCTCGCCGCGCGCCGCCCCGATCCCGCTCTGCCGGGGGTCCGGCGGGGCTCTGTCCCGTCCCTCCCTCCTTCCCTCCCTCAGCCCGCCCGTGTTGCATCATGCGGCGCCGGCTGTGCCCGCGTGCGGGGCCCGGCGAGGCGGTACCGGGGCCCGTGCCCGTCCTTCCCATTCCTCCCGACCTTCCCATCCCTACCGCCCTTCCCGGGGCCGTGTGCCCGCTGCGGCCCCGGCACCTGGCGGGGCGCGGGTCCCCAGCGGGTCGCTCTGGGCAGCTGCTCGGGCCGTGGCGAAGCGGCCGGCACTGGGCACAACTCGGGCTGAAGGAACTCGGGCACAGGTGCAGCCTCGGGTGACTTGGCACGTCGAGGCTGAATTTTCAAGGCAGCCCTAGTTCGCATTGCTTGTTCGTGAGCTCTGCCGCTGTGCTGCTGTCTTTTCATTTTCAGTTGTAATCTGCTGCTAAAATTCCTCTCTAGGGAGCTGGCCCGAAGTTGCGCTGTGAAATCTTGCTTTCTCAGTTGCTTACTGCCCTTCGATGTTATTTTGCCTTTAAAAATGCGAGAACCTCCTCCTTTGCACTTCCGCCCATCTGGAAACAATCTTTCGTGTGTGTTCCATACAATTTCTCCATTTTGTTCTAGCTATTCAAAATAAATTTCCTTCCTATTCTTCATCGTA
Source organism: Lycocorax pyrrhopterus obiensis (assembly GCA_014706295.1). Lineage (NCBI taxonomy): Eukaryota > Metazoa > Chordata > Aves > Passeriformes > Paradisaeidae > Lycocorax > Lycocorax pyrrhopterus. Next base: position 19,231,673 of record JACSVZ010000004.1, read on the forward strand.
GTTTATTGATTTATTTTTCTCGCTGTTATTCCCAAATGTATTTCAGAATTGAATACAACTTGCATGATTACTGATTCAAGGTGTAAAAACATATGATTTTTAAATAAAATTTCTCCTGATACCTGTTTATACTGATTTGCCAGAAAAGAAAATGATGCAATATGAGTTATGATTAACATCAGGTTTACGGGCTTTGGTGACTTATTTTCTTTGACAGCTGGTGAGTGGCACAATCACTGCATGATTGTGTCAGAAATATTACATATTACAGATGAAACATTTATATCAAGAAGACAAGCACACTCATCCTACTCATCCCTACTTCATATTCTACATCATTTCTGCTGTGCGGTGGGAAAAGTGTAGTAGCTTTTAATGCCATTAGTGTTAATTACATAGCTTGGTGCACATAATACTTGTCATTTTCAAAGCATTTCCATGCATGTTATTAAAATACTTACGTGTATTACTAACGTATTGCATAAGGGATGTCACCCACCCTGAGTTTCACAGATGGATAGCTGAGGGATGAGAAGAAGAACCTTGACTTACCCTTAATGCCACAAGAAGGGTTTTCAGCTGAGCAGAGGTGAGAGCTAGGGAATTCCTAGCGCCAGTGGTTTGTATTTAGGCCAGTGTATTAATAGCTTATAGTATCATCTGCCTTGGTAGCTGGAGCATTGTTCTAGGGAAGATAAAGTGCACAGCACGCTGTGGAGACTGTAACAGGTTAGGTGCTTTCCAGACCTAGAGTCCAGTCCTTTGGCTGGTTTGCTGTAACAGGTTAGGTGCCTTTCCAGACCTAGAGTCCAGTCCTTTGGCTGGTTTGCCTATGCAAAAGCTTGCTGCCTTTGTACGTGCTTCTGAGCAAAGTTAACACAAGCTCCTCTGCTTGTGCTCAGCAGGCTGGCTCTGGAGCAGAGCCAGTGCAGAAACACAGCCAAGTGAGCTCGGTGCTTTGTTTGAGCTGCTGTGTCGTGCTGTAGAGTGTCGACATCAGAGCAGGTTTGCATCAAGCCTCTTTGAATGTGGGCAGATCTGTCTTCCAGTCAATGGTGTAGCCTAAAAACTTCAATAATTCTTTTCTTTCTGGAGACCATTTTTTACTGTCACTGGTGAACTACTTATTCTGAAAACCCTGTGTAAGCTCCCTGCACTTTTACATGGATCAAGTTTCTTGGTTTTGAATGGCTAATCTTCTAATAAACTTTAAATCAGGTTAAAAATAGTCTCATCCTCATCCAGAAAGTACTGGTATATTCAGTAATTGATCTCCTTTGATGCATGTGTCAGGGCTGGGATGGAGTACATTAGTAATACTGTTCAATAATTAAGAGCTTTTTGATTACATTCTCCTCATATACTGGGGGACAGGACTAATTTTTACCATACCCTTAGGAAGCAAGATGTATTTCAGCTGACACTTGCTGAGCTCGCTGCAGATCACTGTGTGCTGGGCATTATCAATTTGAAGCTGTAAGGATTGCCAAGAAAAAACCTCTTGCATATGAGACTGAACATTGATTTTTTTGTTTCCCTGGGCATTCTTACTTGAAGGAGCCAGTTCAGGCACCTGGTGCTACTGGATAAGAGATGTAACTGGTTGGTTGTAACTGTGAAAGGTATCTCTCCTGGAAGGAAGTTCAGTATCTTTTCCTCTTGTTTTTTCAAGGAGCTCTGCTGACGGTGGAGCATGTGAAGAATGATGTCGAAATTTCAGTGCAAGAAGGCAAAGAAACCATCCTCTGTGTGTCCGAGTAAGTGACTTTGCATCTCTCCTTCTACCTATGGGTCAGCAGTTTTAAAAATCACGTGGTTGTAACATTGACAGTAACCTTTTGAGGTAGGAGGAAGAGGAAAAAAGCACAGTTTTATTCATCACTGCATTACTGATGTCTCTGTAGCACAGGCAAAACATTTACAATGTATTCTCAACTAGATCTTTTTGGGAAAAACTCTTGTATTTTTATTTGCGTGTACCTATGTATAATCATTTATGCTGTACCAGTCACTTTATTGTTTAGGACTTTTTGTGGTGCTGTGGATTACCAACATCAAGACCATTTTATATTAGACAGTTTTGGTATATAAGATTCCTTGTACTTGTATGTGTGTGGTGGACTGAAATCTAAATGTTTAGATGAAATTATTTTAGGCTCCCTCCTGTGTGTGTATAAGCAAAGGCATGATGTTATCTCAGGAAAGTGCTAATTACCTGTGCTGTGCTATCCAGTGTATCCATCTGCATGCTGTAGACAGAGTGTTGGAAATTTTCATAGTAATCTGTTGTCTGTCCTTCTAAAAATGCTCTGCCATTGGAATGGATAATTTCAAGTTTGGGGCATGAATATGTTTTTTACAATCTGAGTAAGATCAAATGCCTATCAGAAATGGAGGACTAACACTGTTAGTTTTGGGAAGCTGCACTGTCGTCTTAAATTCCGAATCAGTTAAGACATCTGGATGTATCAAGAGGAGATACCCTGCTGACTGACATATCAGTGGAAACTCTGGCATTTAGTATCTACAGTAAGGAGCGTATTTGTACACATAAGCATTGCAGTTGTAACTCAAAGTATATTAACACCATGATGAATTTGGAATTGCTGGTTATAGTTTTTGAACACTGGTTGTTTTTTAGAAAATCAGGGGGAATCTGTTGTTCACGGGCTTGCTGACAAACTCTCGTTTTGTGAGCTAATTCAGTAGAAGATGCTGTTGAAGCCACCAATGCATCATAAACTGGAATACCTGCATGTCTGTAGAATGGCTATAGAAGCAACACATTTCATCTTATATTGCAGAGTTACTGACTTGCTCCCCATAAATTAACACCAACTGAGCATTTCCGTATCTTCTAACCTTAGGTAAAGAGCTTGTCACTATGAACATATATTTGCCGAAAATCAAAGCACAGGAAGAGTCACAGTCTTCAGTCATGGTTGTTTTACTGGTTGCAAATATTGTTTTCTTTTTAAAATGTTAGACCTGAACTCAGATAGGAGTTCTTACATAATGTTGTCTTTTGCTGTGCCTGGATAGCCTTAAATAGAATGGTTTCTAGTCTAAAAAGTTTAGTATTCTGTGCCTGGTGATGGCATTGAATTTGTGGTTTTGAATTAAAGCAAGAGAAATGAGACAGATTGTATTGGGATTTAATTGGTACAGCTTTAATAATCTTCAGTGTGTGTTTTCCACTGTGGGGTACAGCTTGCATAACAGAAAGTTAATTGGATATTTTTTAGTTGTAGGAGAAAGTTTTCCCCTTAAGTAGGCTTAGTCAGATTCAGATTTTGTTTGACATTTTAGGCAGTGTATGGATGCATGTGTCAAAATATATGAATACACTCCTGTGACACTTGAAAATTATCTTGGAATATTTTAAATGTATATAGTTGGCTTTGAAATAATATTTAATTTCATTAAATAATTTAGTATTGCCATGCCTTCTTCCTACTGCATTGCAAAACCACTCACTTTGGCTGTAATGGAGCTTGTCAGAAATGTAAAGCAAACGCTCTTCTTCTGCACTTTGGCCCATGTGGATAATGTCTAGAATCATGGTCCCATCAGATGGAAATTTTTGTGTGTTGGTGTCCTCTCGTCCCTGGCATTGGCTTATGTTCAAGAAGTTATTCCAGACCTCAATATTGCATTAATTTTCTCTAGCTTGGTTGTACAATCATTTTAAAAATTGATTCTCTACCTTAAAGTCTGTTAAAAGTATATCTGCAATGTGAGAAGCATCAGCTGAACTCATATCTCAACTAATGCTTTTGGTAAATGGATTTCATGGCATCAGTTCTGCTGAAGCATCTTGTTTTGGCATGATGTGAAAATCACTTGGGATGTTTCAGGTTTTGATTTTTTTTTTCAGGAATCCATTAGTTCTAATGACTTCACTTGAACAAGAAAGAACATTTTATTTGTGATTCTTCTAGGTTCTGTTTTGAAGCTCAGTTAAAATCTGGTGACAAACTTTTCAGCTAACAAGCTGAAACTTAGCTGTCAGCTAGCTACCTGAAAGGTTTATCACTAATTTGAGTTGATGAGTTTTATTTTAAAGGTTATTTTTGAAGCCTTAGCTTCAAAACTTCATGTAGTAAAAGATCCTAAAGAAACCACTCTGCTGAGTGCTGATGGCTTTATGGAGAGTTTTGATATGCCTCTGTCTTTCAGGTAACAAACTGCAGTACCACTTTTGTGTTTTGTGTGGTGAGCACATGCACATTTCAGAGTAGTTATTCCTCCGAGGCAGTTGAATCCAACCATTCTGTAAAGCTTCTTACAAGTTAATTCAATAATGATTTATTATGATTGGAAATAATTTGTGTTTTGTTTTGTTGTTTGTTTGTTGTGCTTGTTTTGGTTTTGTTTGTTTGGGTTTTTTGTTTTGTGTTTGCTGGGGTTTTTTTGTCCCTTTTCCCCGTCTTGTCTTGTGCTTCTTGAATATTTGCCCTGGTGTTTAATTATGTGGCATTTCATGTCACTCTCAAGAGCCGCTCTTTGCCTGTAACATTGCATTGGCCCTGTTCTTTCTTCCTTTCTTATCCCTGGAGTTAGCAGGCACTGGCTGCAAAGAGCCTTTTATAACTTTTTCAAAGAGGGCGATTAGTGCTGTTTGGGTGGAAGTATTTTGTTTTTCCTGAAGAAAATAACGACTTTTAAAGCATAAGTAAGATTTTACTCAGAGTAACATTTTCCCTTTTCATACATGTATGCAGTTTTGCTTGAGTAATCAAAGGGGTATTTGTTTTGGTGTTAACTAGTGAAAACAATAAAAGCGCATTTCACAGACTTTTCAATTGAAAATGTATTGGAAATGCTTTGTTTTTCTCAGTTTAAAAAAGCTTCATTAAAATCTGATGGTGTGAAATTAGAATAGGACACACTTTGTGTAATTTAAACACCCTACTGTGACTTTTGGTTTTAGTTATATTTTATGGATCTAATACATATATATACGTGTATATATATATATACTGGATCCTAGATGCTTGGAAACCAGGAAAAATTAAAAACAAGCAAACAAAAAGCCCCTCCCATTGAACTATATTCCTTAGGTTTTACTGCTGTTAACCTAATGAGACTGTCTGATCCATTTGTACTAAAAATGGGACACATTCTAATTGTTAATATATCAAGAAGTCTTCTGTATAATTTTCAAAGCTTTTGTTGATTTTTGCAAGGCTTGAGGGCTATCAGAATTCTTTTAATTTTATGAAGGACACAGTAGGTACAAAAGGAAATAGAGAACAATGACAGAACAGAAGTGGAACCTTGGCTGGACAAGTTGGAGTGTAGCATTCAGTCCATTAAAGAACACTTACAGGGACTCCTTTTGTTGATGTCAATGCTTGATTTAGAAGCAATTGAAGCTCTGTTTTTGCAATCCACATCTACGTGGGACTGTAGAGTTGAGATGAGTATTATCTGGAGAATTGATGCTTGTGATGCATCTTTCTTCCAAAGCTGTTTAGTAAATGTTAGTTTATCTTAGATGAATTGGAAGCTACATTTCTGACATTATGCAGCTTTTTTTGATACTGTGTATAATGTGGAAAAGGGACATGAAAACAAAGAAAGGAATATGCCCTTTGGAGAGCCTTTCTTCTGCAGATCTGTTGAAAACTTTCATAAGTGGAATGGGGACAACAAATTCAAATTAGTCTTTTATCTTGAGGAGACTGGGTAAAAAAACAAATACAGGCAGGCAAGTTTCTTCACCAGAGGATGGTCTCTGTGAAGTGTGAATTAAGTAAAGTGAGTAACAAAAGGACAGGGTTTTTTCCCCTGATGCTAGCCCTTAAAACCATGGTGAAGACTTCTCAATTCTGTTGATTCACTAGGAATCCTCTTCAAAGTCGTCCTTCTTTTATGAAAAGAAAACAAATATTGATTAGCTCCTTATAATCTGGAAAATCTGTAGCTCAGGTTATACTTATGAATTCTGTCAGATGTGGAGAAAGTTTTAGTGTTTGAAAGAATAATCAGAATCTTATTTTCTTATTTTCAGCCTAAAAAAAATTCTTTCATATTTAGAAGCTTATTATTCCATCTGGTGATAGAAAAGCAAGGGCTTATTTATTTTTGTGCTAGGTTTATTTTTTATTTTTTTTTTTACTCTGGTGACCTGGTACCTGTTGGTTCACAGGGAAGTTATTTTGTGTTTGCTTTGCCCATGTTTCAGCTATGTGTGTGCAATTAAAGTTGAACTGACTGGAGGTAGTAATTTATCCTACCTTTGTCTTGCCTCTTTCTGTTTTTAGGCAAGTTTCATTTACTGATGTGAATTCAATAGCTCGGTACCTGGCTCGAGTTGCTGCCTCTGCTGGGTTGTATGGCTCGAATCTTTTGGAACACACTGAGGTGAGAAGGAATCACAGAATCATTAAATGGTTTGGGTTGGAAGGGACCTTAAAGGCCATTTATTTCCAACACCCTCCTGTGGGTAGGGACACTTTCTTCTAGACCAGGTTGCTCAAAGCCCCATCCATCCTGGCCTTGAATCATGTTCTTCTCTCTTGTTTTGGGGGTTTTTGTTTGTTTGTTTGTTTGTTTGTTTTCCTTTTCCTTTTTTCTCTTTTTGCCTGTTCAGAGTTTGGGGGGGAGGGGGGATGTTTTGGGATTGGGGTGTTTTTTTGACCTTGTGTCTATTATTCTACATTTTACTGTTAGACTGAGGTTCCAGCTACGTGGGATGCTGAGGGTTTTGTTTTGCTAAGCTTCTTCCTTCGTACAAAGAAGACTAAGAAGTCTGAGCTTTGGAAGGGTCATCTTTTCCTGCCCCTGCAACAGCAGGTCCTAAGCGCACAGCTCACTAATATAAAATAATTTGTGTTGGAAGGTGATACATGGGATTTTCCCTCCTCACTTTCCTCATCTTTGTTGCCACCAGTTGCTACCTTGTAACAGTTCAATGTAACACCAAGGAACACTGTGTGACATTGAAATCCTATAGTAGTTTTTGCTGTATATGATAGACAAAAACCTGACCCAGGTTTCTTCCTGGATCTAGCTCAGAATAATCAATCCTATGCTGAATTTTAAGTTGATAGCTGAAACTAGGAGACAAATTGAAATTAATTTCCTCTGAAATTTGGGGAGGGACTGAAGGACTTGATTCAAGTCTTTTCTACAAATCTTTAGGTCTTTTCTACTTGAAGCCAGTGGTAATTGCTCTTCAGCCCTCATAGCTGGTCTCAGGGAAAGTGTTGTCTTAGTATTTTGCTTGTGAGGCATTTAAAAAGTTGTAAGTTATCTTGTGGCTGTTTAAAATTTCTGTCCAAATCCCTTGTTTTTAAGTTAAGACCAGACCTCAGCAACACACTTTCAGGGCTGGTATTTCTGATACAATACTTCTTTTTACTTCTGCCTCTTTCAAAAATAATACTGTACTTGGAGAAGTACGGTGGCAGCTGCATTTGTGGTGCACATATTTTGGCGTGTAACTGCAAATGACTGAACTGAATTCTGTGGTGGTTGTAATTACATCTGTGCCTGCCACGTTGGCTTGAACGTTGGAAGGATTCCCGTTGCAGTTTGCAGAACACTTACACATGAAATAGGAGCAGAGAAGCAGAAGAGACACTTAGTCTCTTGCAGAGTTGAGGGATTTAGTTTATAGACAGGGCTACATTATTAACCAGACTAATTCTTAATATTTTTTTGTATGTTTATGAACAAAGATAGATGGAAAAAACTTATGCGGAGAGGGGAGTAGGACTTGTGAAGGGGTGGGGTTTGATTTCTTCAAATCTACAAGGAGATGAGGAAGAGAAGGTAGGGACTGAGGGGAAAATGGTATACTTAACCAGCAGCAGAACCAGGAAGATCAAATAGGTCACAAATATGGTATCTAAATAGTTAAGGGATAATGATATTATTATATGCTCTGTGTCATAAGTGAGTACCTAAGAACTGCTTATTATTCTACTAATGGGAATAACTTCAGTGAAGTTGGAGTTTTCAGCAGTTTGAATTCATGCTGAAGGAAGAAATTAAATTTCGTCATTTAGTATGGTTCTGGGTGAATTTTTCCGTATAATTTATTTTAAATATTCTTTCAACATATATTATGATCTGATACATTTAATGCTAATGTTCCTGTTAATGTTTTCTGTTCAGCTATTAGATCGACTGTGTATTATTCAGTTATTTAACAAACTTAATTCTCGTTCCTTCAGTAACTTTGACTATCTTTTGTCCCTTCAAACAAGATTGACCATTGGCTGGAGTTCAGTGCTACAAAGTTATCCACTGCCAGCCAGTTCCCTTCAGCCATCCAAGAACTCAACCACTGTCTGTCTCTAAGGACCTACTTGGTGGGAAACTCTCTGAGTCTCGCAGACTTGTGTGTCTGGGCTGTACTGAAAGGTACTGGTTTATGTTCCCTGTTTCATTGGCTTGCAGTCAGTATACAACAGAAATCCCTAATTTTTCTTTTTTGTGGATGCTAGTGGTGACTCTTAGGTGTATGACAGACTACGTACTGTCATGCACACTGCTGTGTCCTGTGCATCACTAGTGGTGGCAATAGTATAGCTTAGGAAACCCTAGATCTTATTTTTAAATTGTTGTTACATTTGGAAATTTATGAGATGTAATACCTAGGTGGAATTTTTTCTAACTTGTTTTGTGTTAATGATTGTAATAGCATCTTTTATTGCCTGTTGCCTCAATATGAAAATGTGCAGTGTAAAATTATGTGCATAGACCTTTCCATGACATTATCTTAGCAGAGGAAATTTATTTGGTGTTTACTTTGAATTATTAAAAGAGGTACATGTGACTCTGCGAAATGCCCTTTAGAGGTTAAAGAAGCTTTGATGACCTGTTTTTATGGATTTGGTTTTTATTTTCTCTTAGCTCTATATCTAAAGGTGATAGATGGCAATCTACCATTCAGTATAACCAAATTCCACTTGAAACTAAAGTGCATAATTAAGATTAAAGGCTAGCAGCTTTTGGTATTTTTTCAAAGTTGCTGCTCTTGAGGGAAATCTGAAGGGAGTGTCCTTTTTTTTCCCTCCTTTTCCCATCAGAATCCTTCGAGTGAAGCTCCTTGGAAATTAGATTGTGGGAGTACAGCCCTTCAGAAATAAAGGGTAGTATTGGCACATGTTTCACTTATGATAAAGCTTAGTAAACATCAAATATAAACACAATAAAAGGATATCTTGTATTTCTGTCTTGAAATGAAGTTGCTACTAATTATGAGGTGGATGATGCAAAGAAAAATGCGTGTTGACTGTTTCCCCTCACCTCCTGCCTTGATGAATCCAAGAAGGAATGCAGTATGTTTTGGGTTTGAAGGGAATTTATTTGTTTAATTTGATTTGGAATGGTTTGTGTCTCTGTGACTAAATATCTCTTCAGAAGAGAGAGTAAGTAGATTTTTAAAATCACAATCTTTTTCTAGTCTTAAAAAGCTGCTGTTGATAAAAATAATTTTATTTTTATAATTTAATAGTTTGAAAAATTGTTTGTTTTCTAACAGATAATAGCACGTGGCAAGAGCAATTAGAGCAAAACAAAGCTCCTGTGCACGCAAAGCGATGGTACAGCTTCCTTGAGGTACAACATGCTTTCCAGTCAGTAGGAGCCAAGTGGGCTGCTGGTGCACCAAAGGTTAAAATGGTAAGGTTTACTCAGATGCTCTGGAGAGAGTAGCTTTTTTTCTGTGAATACACTGCAGTTAGAGAATTAAAAATAAGCAGTCGTACAGTGAACTGCGCTTTTGTAAACTCTTGTTTACGGCTAAAGCCTTCGCTTTCAAATTTAGAAAGGCATGAGTTGTGTAGTCCAGTGCTTAAGTGGAATCATGGAAATATGGCACCTCTTCTTTTAATCAGCACTGCTCTTTAGATATATTGTTTGCTTTTTCTAGAAAGAGTTTGAGATTCTGATAGACCTGCAAAGGTTGCACTCTTCAGTTGACTGAATTTGTTAATCACATTCAGTTAGGAACACTAAGGTATAAAACCTTAACTAGCAATTGTTTTCTCCTGTGGAATAAATTAGACAACTTGGTGGGACTTTTCCATCCTGGACCAGATTTGAAGACATAATAACTTAAAACTGTAGAATTAATCTTGTTTTGGAGTGCCTTGAATAATGTGAAAGTTGTGAAGAGATGAATTTGGGGTCCAATGTGGCAGCTTATAGGTTTGAACGGAGTTTCATACTATATCTGATTTTACAGCTAATACAATCTGTAATTATGTCTTTTTTCAAGGCAACAGAAAAAGAAAAGAAAGCGGATGTTGGGAAGTTTGTTGAACTTCCTGGTGCAGAGATGGGAAAGGTCATTGTAAGGTTTCCTCCTGAAGCAAGTGGGTAAGAAACATGAATACTTTGAGAAGGTTCTATTTGTGTTTTGTCTTAAAAAAAAAAAAGTGCTTTGGTGAAGATGTTAATCAGCTTATCAGACAAGGCCATTAAACCAAATGAGTGTTTAAGCTTTGTCTTCACTAGGGCTGTTGATTCACATCTCCTCTATACTTCACTGCACTGTTGCCTGAACTTGGAATAGGGAGGTTGGTTGTGAGGTGATGTTGTGCTGTTCAGCAGTGGGATGAGGAGAAGCAGGAGGATGGCATTTGCATGGATAATGGATATGTGTGCCCTGCCAGGAGCTATGATGCAGTCTTTTATGAATTGGGTCAAGGGACTCAGTGCTTTCCAAGGAAGCTTAGATTTGAGAAAGGAAAGATGTATGGGATAGCCTTCCTGGGGGAAGCTTGACACCAGATGTATAATGGAGGCTCGGGGGCCCAAACTGTATGGAATACCAAGGCACAAACTCCTTAAAGACCACACAGAGGAGATGTGATGAGCCAGTATAAAAAATACAATTTTCAGCCGGCTTTTCGTTTTCTGTTTCTTTTTGGAATTGCCTGATGACCTATAATGGCTGTTCAGCATCACATGACTTCTGTAGTTGTGTTTCTTACTCTGTTAGTCCAGTATAAACTGTTTCTGAAATATTGTAAATTATGTATTGTGTACATGTATGTGTATAACATTCTCAACTTACTTTAGTAGTTTTTAGTGTCTTAATCCTGGTGTTTTAAAACACTGTTCTTCAGAGAAATGTTGCTCTCTTTTTGTGAGCGATTTTCATTTTGTGGATTTGAGGATTTGTATTTAGTTTAAAATGTCAGTAGCTTTGTAGCTTATGTTAAAAAATCCACAGCAACCACCAAATTCCACTCTTGTGAATGTGGTAGGTTCAGATTATCTGGTAGCTGCTACTGGGTATCATCAACAGTTGGTTTAAGCTAGTCTGTAAAAATGGAGATAATTGCAGTCCAATCTTTATATCCATAGCAACACTCTAATTTACAGATTTAGATATTTTTAACAGTTAATTACTAAATTTATGAAAGAAGAAACATGATCTACTTTCATAGATGTATAGTGTTTCAACAAATATCCTAGGTTGGTTTGTTTGTTACACTTAGGTATTGCTTTCCATTCTTTCTCTTTCCCTCACAAATAAAGAAGTCTAGCTGAAGTAGTTCTGGTGTATAGATTTATTTTTTGATTTCCTTTTTAGATATCTGCATATTGGTCATGCCAAAGCTGCCCTGCTAAATCAGCACTACCAAGTTAACTTTAAAGGAAAACTTATTATGAGATTTGATGACACAAATCCAGAAAAAGAGAAAGAAGACTTTGAAAAGGTATGATAAGAGTGTAGAGAAATCCTTTTGCTGTGTAGCTAATTCAAGGGGAACTGGCATGCAGATCTGCTAATGCACACTTTTTTTGCACTAGGTTTTTACAATATCAGTGTTACACTTGAATTTTATTATTTGAAGGAATTTCTGTCAACTTTACCTTAAAAAGCTTAAAGCCCTTTTACTGGTAGCTGGTTTCTTCCCTTTGTCCAATATTTATTTCACAGTATGTAGATATGCAATTCTTGCAATGCACTGTTGTTTTCATTGCACAAAACTTGTCCTTAACCAGTAATTTGTTTCTGCTTTCATCTCATTTTCTCGTCCTCCTTCCTTCTTGAAGTTAAGTCTGACCTCATGTGATTATAGGCTGTGAATGAATGACAAGTGCATGCCTCTCTTTTCTTTCATGCTTATTCTTATGGCTTATCCTTCCTGGACAATGGAGCACTAAAAACACCACATCTGACATGAAGAGGATAAAGATGTAAGAAAACTACCTTTCCTGAATATTACAGTGTGCAATTTCACACTTTGCAGGTTATTCTTGAAGACGTTGCCATGCTGCACATCAAACCGGATCAATTTACATATACCTCAGATCACTTTGAAACAATAATGAAATATGCTGAAAAGCTTATTCAAGAAGGGAAGGCATATGTGGATGACACTCCTGCAGAACAAATGAAAGCAGAGCGTGAGCAAAGAGTGGAATCTAAACACAGAAATAACTGTAAGATGTTTTAAGCTTCAGTCTTGCTTTCTTACCTTTTTGATTTGGCATCAAAACTTGATTTTTATTAACAAATATGAGTGAGGTTACTAAATTGCATATCTTCAAGGTCCTTATAAGTATAGACTTGGAAGTGTTTAGTGCTTTGTTCTACAAGGCTGGATGGATTAAGTATACATTTAGAGCAGTGCAGTAAACTTGTGTATGTATGAATTCATCACCATTAACGATTGGTTAAAAAATTCAAGATGTAAAATGTGTGAGAATGAATTCCAGTGTCTAAAGAGGGGGCTGACACTGATTTTTATTACTGCAGTAATAAAACTTGATGCTGTATCAGCTTCATAATACCTTAGAAAATGGTTTATTTTTGTTGTTCTTAGGTGTTAATAAGAATCTACAGATGTGGGAAGAAATGAAAAAGGGAACAGAATACGGACAAACTTGTTGTCTACGAGCAAAAATAGATATGAGTAGTAATAATGGATGTATGAGGGATCCAACTCTTTATCGTTGTAAAAACCAGCCTCACCCTCGGACTGGAAGTACCTACAAGTATGTCTACTTTCTTCTTGTGTGGCCTGTAACTTTTGCTCTTTTCAGGGCATTTACCATTCCTTAGTAAACTTCTTTTGATACTTGGAACCAGCTGGCATTTTTGAACCAGAATATGTGATGAGTCTCTTGACTTTCTGAAACTTGGGCAAATGACTTTTAAAACCTGTGAGTTGGCCATCATGGTCAGCAGTGAATACTATTTCAGTTTTGGTCCTTACATGTGTTTGAAAACAACAGTAGCAGTGTAGGGTTGTTTTTTTAGGCTTGAATATTAAGGCTGTGATCAGTTAATTTCTTGAAAGCTTTCTTTGTCTTAAAAATGTTTTGCCCCCTGGATGTTTTTGTGGACAATTTGTCGTGTATGTGTTATTTTAGTCTTGATCTGAAACTTTTCAGGATCATAGGTTATAAATATTTATAATACATGAATATAAATTGTGCTGAGTTTAAATATTTACGTGGGAGGAAAGTTTTGTTCTGCCCCGCTAATTAAAGATCTTTTTTGTCAGGGTTTATCCCACGTACGACTTCGCCTGCCCCATTGTTGATAGTATTGAAGGTGTCACACATGCACTGAGAACAACTGAATACCATGACAGAGATGAACAATTCTACTGGATTATTGAGGCTCTGGGCATAAGGAAACCATATATATGGGAGTATAGCAGGCTAAACCTCAACAACACTGTGCTCTCCAAGAGAAAGCTCACGTGGTTTGTCAACGAAGGCCTTGTGGATGGATGGTATGTTCCATGGCTGTAGCTCAGCAGTGTTCCCTAAGATCCTCATGGCTGGCACATTCGTTTTCGGTTTGGGACAGTATGAATGAATATTTGAACAATATTTAAGAATATAGATTAATTACAGTTGCTTCTGCATGTATAACGTGTCTGTTTCCTACTCTGCAGTGGCTGTGTACATACACATTCATGTCTGTAATAAACATGAGGCAGTTTATTTTTGGTCTCTGGCTTTTGCTGTGGGTGCCACTTAGACATTTTCCACTCTTGAGTCATGGGGTGTTGTCATTGGAGTAATTCCTAAGCAATGCCAGAAGAGGGCCTGGATTGAAGTACTTCAGGTCCTGTTCATCTAGTCAAATCCACCAACTTCTCTCCCACCTGCCCTCCCCCTCCTTCCTTCTGTTAATTTTTTCAGATTAGTTCAGTTTCTGCAGACAGTGTTTGGTGGACTAGTTGCCTAGTTGTCAGTTGAGTTGGAAGCTTAGATTCCTAGTTTATGCTTTGAGCCACTTTGCTAGAGCCAAATTTATTCTTTCCTCCCCCTGCCCTTTTTTTACCCCGCAAGGTGTAGCTGGTCTTATGATGACCTTTCCTTCCCTAAGCCTCCCTGTTAGGTCCTCAGCAAGGTTTGATTCATGCTCCCACCAACTCAAATGTTACATTGCAGATTAGGCCTTTTTATTTCTTCCATCAGAGAAAAAAAATCATAGAATTCTATCACTTATTCCATCAAGAGATAGCGTTGTCACAGTCACTCATCTGTTTCTGGTTTCTCTTGAGTGAGAAAGAATCAAGCTTTGTTGTTTCAAGTAACAGTTTTCAGGTGCATTGGAAAGGAAATAATGGATAGGGACATAACTTTTGCCTTGCTGGTTTTTGAGAGACCTAAGATTGCGCAGTTATAGGAAAAGGGCCACTTCACTGAGAGGTGGCTGCCCTTCCTGAGGTGAAGGAGAAAACCTTCTCCATACATTTTGTATGGATAAGAGCTCAGTCTTTTCAGTTAGGTGTGCTCACCTAGCTGTGAGTTCACTTAAGTAAAATGCACTGAATCTGTTCCTTTCATGTGTGGCAGTATTAATAAAGTTTTGATCAGTGTAGAATTTAGAGAATTTGGCATGTGACACTAATGCAATACCTTTTTCCACTAGGGATGACCCAAGATTTCCCACTGTGCGTGGTGTCCTGAGAAGAGGCATGACAGTTGAAGGGCTCAAACAGTTTATTGCTGCTCAGGTGGGTGTTCTCTTCTGATTCTTTGAATCTCCCTTGATAAGGTCAAGTTTTTGTGAAGCTTCAGTTAATGTACTTGTCACTGGGAGGTTTCTTTTGAAGGTTTACTACTTTGACGTGTGTTGCTTCAACAATGTTAGCACCTGTGAGTAGGTCTTGGCAAAATGGGCTTGCAGGTTTCTTACTTGAAAAGGGTTTATTTTGCAAGCTTAAAAACTGTTTTTGATGAAACCAAACCATAGAGAGTTTTCAGTTTAAAGAATTTTGTTTTAAATTAGTTTAAGAGCTAGAATATTTGTATTAATGTAGTGTTGGTTTGGGTTTTTTTTTTCCCAGGGCTCCTCTCGATCTGTCGTGAATATGGAGTGGGATAAAATTTGGTCCTTTAACAAAAAGGTATGTGCTTACTTGGGTTTGATGCTACTCCTGATATCCTCTTTCTAGGATATGTAGAGAATCCAGCGTTCATTGGAGTGCTTATCACAACAAGTAGCAGTTTGCAGTATGCTGCATCATTTGGCACACTCAGGAAAATGGAATGTCCCCCCCTTCTAACCTGAAGAAGCACTAATCCTATTGATTCTCCTATACCAGTACTTACTTGCCTTACTTAGTAGTATGGGAAAAGATGATGGTATTTGCTGTAAATCTGATCTGAAAACTGCATTTCATTTTTCTGCTTTCAAGCTGCGAGCTATCTGTAAGAAGGTATTACTTAATGCTTTTTACCTTAGCACATAGCTTACAGTGCTGTAAGCATACATAGCATAAGCTATCATTTTGCAGCTTCATAGCACAGTCACACTTGCTTGTATAACAGGAGCTCTACAAACCCACTGAAAATGCATTATTCCTAGTTTTCAAAGGCTGCCCACCTCTGGTTTGGCTGATTTGTCAACATAAACACAAATCTGCCCTGATTTGGTTCACGTTGGCCGCGTTTCCTTTCTGTGGCAAAAGGAGGAACGCGCTGCGTGCTTTGCCTGTGGAGATCAAGCCAGCACTGCTGGAGTTTCTGACTGAATGGCAAATCAGGAATATTGCATCTTGACATGATGAGTCGCTTTTTGGCAGCAGATGCTTGGACACTATAATAAGGCGATTTGTTTTCATGAGGATTGCATATTTTGTGTGATTGTGGAAACACCTGTTATTTTGCATTGGGATTCCTGCTTGGTTTTGCTTAGATAGTACCCAGATCTGTTCATTTAAATAGTTTTTGCTTGTCTGGCATGTGTCTTGTATTTCTTTGTGTATTTTGCATTTGATTTGCTACATACACGTAGGTTTATGAATTGGTTCTTTCTGTTGCTGCATAAATACATTTATGACTAACAACTGGTTTGAGGGGAAAAATCTACAATGGACTGTCAAGGCTCATTTTTTTTAAATTGACTTTTAAACTGAGTTTCTTAGACCTCTGACTCAGCTCCTTGTACAGCACCTTATTTATTAGCCAATTTTATACACATGTGTCTGTGCAGATTGTAAACTATCTGCAATATGAGCAAAACCAATTGGCTGCTTACAGGTAGTTCTGAGCTCATCAGTGTGAGAACTCATATTTTATAGGTGATTCTGTAATTTTTAGCACCTGTCACCTGAGGAGAGATTGTGAGATTTAATGAAAATAAAGAGCCTCGTAATAACACTATCAAATTTAGTCATTTAATTATCAAAATGATGATATTAAATAATATGGTACCCCTACGTTTTGAGATACATACACAAGTCCTTTTTCAAAGTGTATGTCGAACATTTAGGAGTCTGACTTGAGTGACTACTAACTTAAAAAAATGTGTCTTCTTAAAAGTGTATCATCATATCACTTTATCAGCTAATGTCAAGTAATTAAAAGCTGAATACCTTTCTCCAAAATATAGAAAAATATGTAACTGTGTAGGTTTTCACTTGAGCAGGAATAAACCAAGGAGAGCAAAAACCGCTTTATGTTAATAAAAGCAGGTGTTTTCCTATGTGTTAGTTTCCAGTTAAACTGGTAGATCTCTGATACTCCTTTTGCCCTTAAATGACTGCTTTACTTGAATTATGCATTTAAGTGCCTCTGAACAGTTTGACAAACCAGTATTTCAGGTATGAAAAACTCTGTGAGAAACTACAGCAGCTAAGTTTGATAATGGGCAATAAAAATACAGGAAGACTTCCTAGTGGTACTTTTTTCTTGTCAAACTCATGTTGTAGAAATATTAATGAAGTCGATATTATGGTGTTGCCTTATTATAGTATCTAATGTGTCTGTAGTAAAATTGCAGACTTAATTGGTGCCTCCTCTACAGCCAGTTCTGCCACTGATTCTGCTGGAGTACTGGCCTGGAAAATGAGTATGGGATCAGGTCTTGTGCTGCTGGAAAAAGAACAAACTCCACTTATAAATAAATGCTTTAAATTTAGTTAACTAAAGAGAAAGTGGTTCAGATGTAATAGCCTATGTGCACAGTAAAACTGTATCAGAGTACATTTTTGTGTCTTCCCTATGAGGCGTTGGGTCATAATTTGGTTACTTCTGCTGTCAGTAGTACCCAATCCAGCTTTTACTCAGAATATTTTAGTAAAGATTGGAAATTGTAAAGTATTACTACTGTTTTCTCACTATTCTATAGCTTTGGATGAAAGTGATGTTAAAGCAAACTTTGAAAAAATGCAGTAACATAAAGAATACCAGTTAATATTCCTTTTTTTTTGGTGGTGGTTATTGTTTTGTATAGCGTCTTATTTCTATGTCAGTGGCATGTATTCATGATCCACCTCATTTGTTTTCTGTAGGTTATAGACCCAGTAGCACCTCGGTACACTGCTTTACTGAAAGATGCAGTGGTCCCAGTAAATATTCCTGAAGCTCAAGAGGAGATGAAAGAAGTGGCTAAGCATCCAAAGGTTCTTGCTTTACTCTCTTAATATTCTTCTAGTGCTGCTCAGTACGGTTGGGAAGTACCTTGGCTTGAAACAGTCAGGAAGGAGAGTCCTGCTTTTAACTTGCTCAGATAGCATGAGATCTACCCAAGGAGTACTTTTTTTTTGCCTCAGAATTGTCAAAAACTATGCAGCTTCTAAACATGTTTGTTCTTTTAAGAGAGATCTGTTTCTGTAAGTATATAGAGTGCATATAAAAGGCACCCTGAAAGGCCTCTCTGGGAGTTTCCAGAAGAGGTGAGGCATTACAAGCCTGAAGTGCTGCTCAGGCTGGTTTTCTTGTTGTTTGATGCTAACGTTCACAGAGAAGTTAAATATTAAATTTTATGCAGGCTTTATGGGTGTAATACAGTCGACACTCTTTATCTATTAACAGTGTGGTGTTTTTTAATTGGTTTTCAAAACTAGGCTTTTGTGGAGAAGTAATATATTAACTTGTTGATTCTGTCAATC
The DNA here is from genome assembly GCA_014706295.1 of Lycocorax pyrrhopterus obiensis. Taxonomy (NCBI): domain Eukaryota; kingdom Metazoa; phylum Chordata; class Aves; order Passeriformes; family Paradisaeidae; genus Lycocorax; species Lycocorax pyrrhopterus. The sequence continues at coordinate 19,250,008 of JACSVZ010000004.1, forward strand.
TCTGGATTTTTTAATATGACTTTTAAATTTGTATAGCAAATAGTTCTTATCAAAAGCTAAGAACTTGCTAATTTGATACTTTTAGTATCCAGTAGACAGAGTAATATCCCTTAAAAGGGGGGTGTGTTACTGATACAGCTCTTTCTGGGTGCTACAATTAACAAAGGTGCTTTCCTTTGAGTCTGATGTCTAAAACTGTGCTTAAACTTCACTGAAAGCGTCCCTTAGTTATACTTATATACACTTACACTGAGAAATAAGTGAATGTTGCTGAGGCTTTACTTCATTTCTCTGTTTTGATTTTGTTGCTCTGGGTGTTCCTGTAGCCATTTCTTGTAACTGAGAGGTGGACATTGGGTTTCCCCTCTTCCCCATGGCTGATAACAAGGAAACAGGTTTTGAGCAGATGCAAGTTGTGACTCTTGAAGGCTCAAAAAGTCTGAAGTTTGGTCAGATACAAGCCAGCATGTTAAAACATTGATAGTACCAATAAATGCTGCCTCCAATATATAATGAAATAAATACTGACCAGAAGAAACAAATTGCTAAGTTCTGACCAGCTGAAAAGGTCTGAACTGACAACTGTCAGCCTTTTTTAAAAAATAAAAGTTTGTCTCAATTGTTGAGATACTTTAAAGCTGAATATTTTGTAAGTGATGTGGTGCTGGTTTCTGTATTTACAAATCTATGCCGCTGGAAGAAGCTCTGGATATATTTCCATATTAACTGCATGAAAAAGCAAAAATGAGATTATGAAATTAGTTTTGAAGGAAATTTGCATAGCAAAATGGAAACTTGAGTAAAACTTTGGGTTTACCTGAGAGATCTTGAAGATGTAAGGACCTTAAGGAAATGGAATGTGCTCCAGTGGATTTTTGGAGTGTACTGTCAGGGGAACGCATGCAACACCTGTGAACAAGAAAGTGGAGGGAGTTGTGGAAGAATATGGTAGCTTTGCATTACTGTTAATGTCCCTCTTCTATCTTCATCTGTTGTCTTTGAAATGTAAACCATTATTCACAGAATGCTGACGTTGGGTTGAAGCCTGTGTGGTACAGCTCCAGAGTCCTGATCGAGGGCGCAGATGCAGAGACCCTGGTGGAGGGAGAGGTGGTTACTTTCATAAATTGGGGCAATATCATCATCACCAAATTAAACAGGTAACCTGTTTAGTGGCAGATGAAATTAAATTTTCTTTTCAGCTCTTTGTCCATTTTTCTTTTAATAAGATGCTTATAACAGTAAAGTATTAGTGGTTGGCCGTGTATGTCCATCCTGTGATTCTATATATATAAATCGACTTTGAAATATGCCACGAAACTGTGTTTTAGCATAGATTGTATTTTACTGTAGATTCAGGTTTGAAATCATTAGTCAGTCCTAATACTGCATGTCCCTCTCATCCAGTGCTCTCCATGAGTCTGTGGTAATATTGCCATTGAGAAACAGCTTTTTCAGAAAGAAAAAAAATCACCTGGAGTTTTAACAACTTTCACCCCATAACAAATACTGCTTTTGCATACTGAGAAGCTAAACCTGTCACAGTTTCAGTTGCACAGCTGTTGAGGTGGGGAAGGAGAACATTAATGTCATCATAGTATCTTTGAAATGGTTGTATTGAGACAATGGCAGAATGGTGTGAGCTCTAATAGAGAACATAAATATGTAAAGATTTTTTTCCCATGCTTTTTACTCTATACTGATATTTAAGAAAACAAAATTAAAGGAGAACTTCAACAGGAGTGAATGCTCTCTTTCATTTTCTATGATTCAGACTTCAGAAATGAACTCTGAACACTTGTTTTTGTAGTATTGAATCAGAACTGATCATTTAGACTATACTCTTATAATTTCTGTTTTCCTGTAGAAATTCAAGTGGAAAAATTGTGTCCATCAATGCCAAGTTGAACTTAGATAATAAGGACTTCAAAAAAACTACCAAGATCACTTGGTTGGCAGAAACTCCACGTGCACCCCTCATCCCAACTGTCTGTGTTAATTATGAGCATCTGATCACTAAGCCAGTTCTAGGTAAAGACGAAGACTTCAAGCAATACATCAACCGAAACAGCAAGGTGAGTTATCTTTTTGTCCCCTTTAATTCCACAAAACGTTTGTTTGTTTGTTTGTTTGTTTGTTTGTTTTAACATTCACTGTTTCTAGTTACTCTTTTTAAAATTTTATTGGTTTTTTGTCAAACAAGTAAATCGTGCTGGTGGGTCTAGTTTCCATGTTTCCATGTAACCTGCCGTAATCTCAAAATTAAAATATGAGTCTTGTTTATTCTTAGGTGTTACCTGGCTTTTACACTTCTGAGACCAATAGTTTGAGTTTTTGTCTTGATACATTCTTACGATACGGCATCTTCTTGCTAGTACTTGCTCTGCTGCTGGAATTAAATAACATTTTGACACTTTGAAAAGGAGAAAATCACCACTATCTTTCTACAGCACTACTGTATTTCTTACTACTCCTTTGCTCTGTTAGGCATGGACTGATTTCTTTTAACACTTACAGCAAGAAGAACTGATGCTGGGTGATCCGTGCCTTAAGGAGTTGAAAAAAGGAGACATCATACAACTTCAGAGGAGAGGATTCTTCATTTGTGATCAGCCCTATGAGCCAGTGAGGTAAGCTACCTGGGAATGGCCCACACAGACTTCACAAAATTTGCTTTAGCTTGCAGTGTTTTAGTGTTTTCACACACACACGTTGGCAAGAGTAATGTCATCTGCAAATATTTTCCCCTTTACCATGATCTTTCAGTGGAATATTTCTGTGGTCTGGCATGGCTTTTATTTTGTGTGTTCCTGCCTCTTCAGACTGTCTTAAGCTAAGTATGTGGCACTTTCGGTGCACCCCAGCTAACCTGGACTTGGTAAAGAGGTCATGGTTTTGTTGTGACTTGAAGTATAGAAATTAAGGAGCAGTGCTACAGAATAAAACAGGCATTTTTCCAGTTAGAGTGTGCACGTACTACTTAATTGTAACACTTCTTTAACAAGCTATCAAAGCATCTACATGCAATTATAACATAAACATACTCATCAATATTATAAACAAAGGAAAACTTGCATGTAAGAGGAATCAGTGCAGATCCCCAATTATGTAAATTTGGGCAACTACAGCTGTGTACAAAGATAAATCTGCAGTTGTGCGAGAGCATCTTTTAGAAAGTAGCTCATTTGTTTCAATAAATGTTTGATATTTATCTTGTATTTCCTTTACTGCTGTGTTTTCTATAAATCTTTTTATAGTCCTTACAGCTGTAAAGATGCCCCATGCATTTTGATTTACATCCCTGATGGGCACACTAAGGAAATGCCAACGTCTGGGTCAAAAGAGAAGACCAAAGCTGAAACTGCAAAGAAAGAGGTAAACTGGTGATTTAGAAAAGTACCAAAAAATGTCTTACTATGTATCTATTGTTGTACGAGATTATCATGCTGAATACTTGTGGGTTTTTTGGTTGGTTGTTTTTTTTTAAGGCTAGTTCAGCTGTAAAAGGAAAATCTCCTCCACTTGTTGGACATGCGTCTCCTCCAGCCTGTACTGTATCTGAAGGTCACCTGATCATCTACAACAAGGTGGCTGCACAGGGCGATGTAGTTCGTGACTTGAAGGCTAAGAAGGCAGCAAAGGAAGATATTGATAAAGCTGTGAAACAACTGCTGGCCTTGAAAGCAGAATACAAAGAGAAGACAGGCCAGGAGTATAAGCCTGGAAATCCTCCAGTATCTGGAACTGCACAGTCACCAAAGCTTGAGATCTCTGGTACCCTGGACAGTAAAGCTCTGTATGATAAAGTAGCAGAACAAGGAGAAGTGGTCCGAAAACTGAAAGCTGAGAAAGCATCTAAGGTGATGATTAAACTAATCTTTTGTTTTTGTCTGAGTTTGCATAGCCCATTGTTCTGTGTCTGTGGAGGTGAGTGGGTGCTTATGGATCCAGGTTTTCATAGTGGTTATCATTTGGACTGGGCTCTGTTCTATTAAGACTTGTGTTTTCCAATACTTACTTCTTCAGTTAGATTTGTATGACCAAGTTTGTGTTAGTATTCATAAGGATGCAAGTGAATTCCCATATTTCTTAGCCTGCTGCTCTGAAATATGGACAGGATTCACCCCACATCGTGAGCTGATTAGGTATCCAACTTGGGTCCTTGGGTTTAAAATGCCCTGCAGCATTTCTGCATTTGTTTAACTAATATGGTCAAATTATGTGACTTTAAAGGTTTGGATTGTTTCTGTTTAGACCTTAAAACAAAGCTCCAAAACCAGAAAGGAAAGATCCAAATACTACAGATGTTCTTGAGACATCTGCCTCTCTGTAACTGTACCTAGCAAATGTAGCTACTATTAGCTGTGTTATTTCCTTTCTTTCTAATGCAGAACAAGAAAAGGTGGAACTAACATAGTTTGCCTGGTGGTCAAATAATAGTAGTAGTAGTAGTAGTGTCTTGGCGGGACCAAAAAAATCTAAATAAATGGGAAGATATAAGTTAATTTATTGTTATAATTTTACTTAGGACAGTTAAGGTCATATATCCTGTAAGAGGAGTTACTTTGTTAAAATAGGAAAGCAGTAGAGAAAACTTCTGTGAACAACTCTACTAAGTACTTGAGGGAATGGAATAGGTGCACATAAACTGCAGGTCTTTTTATGAAAATATTTATGGTACGCTGGAGAATCTTATGTCTCTATATCTTTGTTCCTCCCTCTTTCTGCCCCATCCTTTCTTCTTTCAGGATGAGATAGGTGCTGCTGTGGAAGTCCTTTTATCCCTAAAGGCAGAATATAAGCGACAGACAGGCCAGGAGTACAAGCCTGGAAGCCCACCTGTGGTCTTTGTCCCTCCTCAGTCTTCTCCTGTTCCCACTCTTCCGTCCCCATGTCCGGTAGACAGCAAGGCTCTGTACAGCAAAGTAGCTCAACAAGGAGAAGTGGTCCGCAAGCTTAAATTGGAGAAAGCTTCAAAGGTGTTCTACCTGTGGATACTTCTGAGTGGAACAGTGTCTTCAGTTTAGACTAAAACCCAATGGCAGGTTTTGTGAAACTTGAGGAGCAAAATATAAGCAAGTTCCCTGAAGTGCTTTCCCAAATTCTCTTGAGCTGATGATATGGCTGACTGCATGAGTTTTGTGTTAGTGCATGGAAAATAAGTTCTTTTTTTAGTGGTACAAGATAAGTGAAGCAGAGTATAGGCAGTAACTTGAAAGAAGGGCTGTAACTTGGAGCCAGAATGGCGATAATAAATTTGGGAGTTATTTGATCGTGACCGAAGAGCCATTCTTTATTCAGTCTGAGTATTTGCTGCTATTCTCCAGTGCGCAACTCATGGGCTGCTATAACTGGAGGGGACTAAGCCACCTAAATGGGAGGCTTTTATGGCACAGAAATCAGCCCTTACATATCCTGCCTGATTTGGTCCTTCGGTGTACAACTTGTAGGTATTCTGGCTAAAAAGTTTTACCACAGAACTTAATAATGACAACTTATACTAACAGGATAGCTCTAGAAGTTTTATTAAAACAGCTGTGTTAGTGCCGTTCTAGTAAAGCCTGTGTTATCTCAGCTATTGTGTTACACCTCTGTTATTTCTATCCTTATCTGCAACTGCTGTTTTTTCTCTCTTGCTTCAGGAACAAATAGATGAGGCTGTGAAAATTCTTTTAAGCCTAAAAGCAGAATATAAACAAAAGACAGGTCAAGAGTACAAGCCTGGAAATCCACCCTCAACCCCTCCTTGTGTATCTTCTACTGCACTTCTGTCTCCTGTCTGCTGCAGTAACTTGGCAACGTGTAGCTTAGTGGATGGCAAAGCACTTTATGATACTGTAGCTGAGCAAGGGGAGCTGGTACGCAGACTCAAGGCAGAGAAAGCTTCCAAGGTACAATAGGCATTAGAGTGAGCAATTGTAATTCTGACCACATTTTGCCACCGGGGGGAAATCTTTCACCAAGCAGTGATCAAACTCCGCTATGGTCCAGATCATGCATGCTCTGATAATGCCAAACAAGCCTGTTCTAATGCTGGATACTTTTTTGACTCAGGTATACAAAGTCAAACTTAACCTCTCATATGTAGAGGAATAGGCACGAGCATGGCAGATGTCAGCCTTGCAGAAGGTTTTAATGTATTTAACTTTCTCTTGCTGGATTTGGGACAAGTGACTGTTTAAGTATCTGGTGTGCTGCAGCAATAGCAAGACTTTTCAAAACTTGACAGATTCAGTGATGGTTATGGAAAAGAACACGAGACAAACCTGCAGTTTTTTAGGTGCTTCTGGGAGGTTTTTTCCTGCCTGTATTTCTACCTTGCAGAATTGATTTTGGTGCTGGGTTGTTTTTTGGGGGGCTCTTTTGTTGTTTAGTTAGGTTGGTTTTGTAGCCTCATAATCGGTGCTTCTGGCCAGTTCTTTCTTTAATTCTCACCAGTACATCTTGTTATTTGTCCTCCACATAGGATCAAATAGATGAAGCAGTGAAACTCCTCCTTTCTCTAAAAGCTGACTACAAGGAGAAGACTGGGCAGGAGTACAAGCCAGGACATCCACCAGCAGCTCAGGGGGCTTTGCCTCAGACATCAAACACAGTATCCAGCGGTCCAGACACTCCTGAAGCTAAAGCCCTGTTTAGCAAAGTAGCTCTTCAAGGAGACGAAGTTAGGAAATTAAAAGCAGAAAAAGCAGACAAGGTAATAACATATACACTGTAGTGTAAAAATGTAATATATGTATTTAAATCTAAAAATCTCTTTGAAATCCAGTGTGATTATGGGAATTAGAAATGTACCTTTAAAATAGGCAGCATTTGAATTCTGAGATCTGGATGTACTTTTAAAATTATTCCTGTCCTTTAAAATGTTAGCACATTAAAGTTAAGTGCCGGCTTTTGCACATTTTCCCCTAACACTGTGTGAATGTCCATAATGCCATAGAGATCTTTTATCTTTTTTTTTTTTTTTATGGAGCTATGTTATTCCTGTGATTTCTCTATAAATTTCTTTTTTGGGTTTTTTTTTTTGCCCTTCAAGGAAAAGATAGATGTGGCTGTTAAAGAACTTCTTCAATTGAAGGCCCAGTATAAGTCTGTTGCAGGAGTTGACTATAAACCAGTGTCTGCTAGTGGTGGAGATGACAAAGACAAAAAGAAGAAAGAGAAGGAGAACAAGTCTGAAAAGCAGAGTAAGCAACAGAAGCAAAATGATGGTCCTAAAAAAGAACCTTTGCAAGGACAGAGTGGTAATGAGCGCTCATCTAATGGATCAGGAGAAGGCCAAGGCCCTAAGAAACAAACCAGGTAAAGGTGCAATCTTTAATCTTACTGGATAGAAACATCAACTGTCTACCTCTTTTCAGATTTAGAGTTTGATAGGTGTCTCATTTCACTTGAAAGTGTGGACGTTTGAAGAATAACTGTGTTGATTTTCATATTCAGGATCAAGCCAAAAGCAAGTTACCAAAGTGTATTTAGTGTCAGTTGTACCTCAGCATCCTGTACTGTTACTGTCACTGAGAACTTTCTGTGCTTCATTATTTGCTTCTGTAAATGTGGTGCTGTGTCTTGCTGAAAGTTTAGAGGTGTTTTTACAGCATGTATTATGCAGCACTATGTATTTCCTGTTTCATATGCATAAATCATATATTAGAGACAGAGGTGTGGTTATTTTGTATAGAAATAATGCCAGAAAAAAATGTATTTCCCACCTTTAGAACTTCCCTGTTTGTAGAGATATGAAACCTTTACTTTTGTCTTCTGTCATTTGAGTCTGGTGAGTTTAACTTTCTTTAGAATCCTGTAGTTTAATTGGTTTTCTTTATTTTGATGGTAGGGTCAGTTTTCTGTCTCAATCAGTGTGACTGACCTTCACATGAATAGTTAATTGTAGCCACTGGCTAGGGGTAAGAAATGTTTAAAATAAAGGGTAAAACAGCTTACACACAGGTCTGGTTAATCTTAGGTTCTTACTGGACTGGTTACCGGTGATTGTTTCTTTTTAATGTGTCGTTGTGAGGTTCTTTGGTACAGCCACAGTGAGAATTAGTAGGGTTCAAACAGTAGTAAAAAAATGGAGCTGTTCTTATTAAATATTCTTGTTAGGGTGAGGAAAAACTATTAACTCCCTTCAGCCAAAACGTAGCCTTTTGATGTAGAACTAAAACATTTTGTTCCACCTTATTATGCCATACCTCCTGCCTCCCCAAAAAAAGAGAAAAAAGAAAGGGTTAGGATAAATTTCACTGCTAAATGCTGAACAGCACAAATCTGGTTCTTTTGTCATACCATAGGCTGGGTCTAGAAGCTAAAAAAGAAGAAAATCTTTCAGAGTGGTTCTCTCAGGTAAGTGTGCATCAATTTGAATTAATTATTTCATTCTGTTATAAATCAAGGTCTGTTTGGGATTTACATATTTCTGTTTAAGTATTTTGTTTTAATAAAAAGCAAAGTACTTGCTCTTTTTTATATCTTACATTGTTATCACAGTCTTAAATAGAGGTGCCTTGGATTAAAGAGCTGAATAAATTTAGGAAACTGTAAAAAGGATGAGTGTCAACCACCCAACACCATATATATAATATATATATGATTTTCTTGATTCATACCTGGATTCCTCTTTTGTTAAGAGTACAAAACCTAATTGAAATGTTAGGAATTTTACAGACTTGAAAGTTTTAGTTCAGCTCAAGGTGATGCATAACAAAAGTTGATATCTGTTGATACTGAACAATTTTGCTGGCTTGTGAGATTGAAAACAACCGGAGTAGAGATGATTAGTTTTGATTAGTCTTGTTATGAGAGATTGTAAATAGGTGTCAGTGGTGTACATTTTCTCTCAGTATAGTTTTTGCCTGTACTCTAAGGAATCTGTTCTGACATGAGCTTGAGACATTTCTTACAAAAGTGCAGTTTTTGGGTTCCTGGAAATTAGCTATAACTTACTTGGATTAATGAAATTCAATTTTAGTTAAGTGTTCACATTTTTCATATCCTTTATTAAACTTCTTGTTCCTGGTGAACAATCTCTAGTGACCTTAAAGTATATCTCAGCTGCAACAAGCTGAGCACTTTTAAGTAGGAGACTTTTCTTGAATTGCATGACACACACTTGAACTGCTGAATGTTCTCTGTGTACAAACTGGAACTTCAGCATCTGATTAAATTAATCTTTTGCAAGGTGATCACAAAATCAGAGATGATTGAATACTATGATGTGAGTGGCTGTTACGTTCTTCGTCCTTGGGCTCACGCTATTTGGGAAGCTATCAAAGACTTCTTCGATGCAGAGATCAAGAAACTTGGAGTTGAAAACTGCTACTTCCCTATGTTCGTGTCCCAGGCTGCCCTCGAGACAGAGAAGTCTCATATTGCTGACTTTGCTCCTGAGGTACACTTCAAAACTTCATTTTAATCTGACTGTAAGAAAACCCAACCACTTAGTCTGCAGCTGGGTATGAAAGTAAGTTCGGGGTTGGAGGATTTTTTTCCAAATTTGTTTTGTTTGATTTTTTTTTCTCCTCCTTTTAGGTTGCTTGGGTCACAAGGTCTGGGAAAACAGAGCTGGCTGAACCAATTGCTATACGTCCCACAAGTGAAACAGGTGGGCCTCTTTTCATGTAGTTTGGCTGTGAACTTATGTGTAAAGTTTTAGGTATAGTGTAGCTGATAGACAAGAGTCCCTTTTGAAACGTGGAAGCCCCCATTTTTCAGAATGTTTTCTGTAACTCCTCAGGAAAATTTCCTAATTTTGCTGCTTCTTATAGCAAATCTCACACTCTATGTTCCCGTAAATAGACTCTTTTAGGAAATGCAGACTTTAGGATTTTTTTTCATTAATATCCTGAAGACTGACTTACTTTGTCTGAAAACACATTTGATTATCTGGTTTATAGTGTTTATAAGAAAATTTTTTCAACTCATAATTCACTTCAGTTTTGCCTGTGTTTTGACTGTAACTGTTTTTCTGAGTAATTTAAACCAGCATTTTAAGACCTGAGGCTGGATGAGTTTTTAATTGAGTCAGGTCTAGTATAGCATCCTGAAATCTTGAGGTCAGTGAATTCCTATTTGTGAATCCAGGTGTATTTACCATACTGTAAGCCAGTGACTCAAACACAGTGTCATTAAATAATAAGCTTTGGATTGTACTTTGAGCAGCAGCAACCCAGCTCTTTTGCAGAGACTCAGGATGAAGTGAAAGTACTCCTTTGAAAATACTATGTATTAAGACAAAAATGTATTTTAAAGAAAATTAACATAAAATCATAGTACTCACAGCAGAGAATGTTAAGCTTATCTGTAGCAAAAAGAAACATTTGACATAAATGTCTTTATTGTGTGGAGACTCAGAGCTGCTTTTTTTTTACAGTCATGTATCCTTCCTATGCAAAGTGGGTGCAGTCACACAGGGATCTTCCTATCAAGCTTAATCAGTGGTGCAGTGTTGTGGTATGTGTACACAATTTCTGAGTACCTCTTCTTATCACAAGTGCAGTGTAGGACAGTTATTCTCTGTGGACTTGGCATGATCATACTGATCAGAGCACATATTTCAAGGCAAAATTATTGCCGTGGTTTATACGATTTGTTTTTCTCAGCGTTTTAAATAAAACATTCTTTATCAATGTATGTGGTTGATTATATGAAGTAGAAATCTCTGAATAGTTGGCTCTTTTATCTTTATTGAGAATTTTCTAATACTTGCTTACAAACATTATTTTTAACAGACATTTGACACTTCATAGTGTTAAATTTTTTTACTTCTGCCCCTCCAGCGCTGGGAGTTCAAACATCCCCAGCCTTTCCTTCGCACTCGTGAGTTCCTTTGGCAAGAGGGTCACACAGCATTTGCAACATATGAAGAGGCAGCAGAGGAGGTAAAAACAAAGGCAATGGTGCTTTTCCTTTCAGGAAGTTACCTTACTCCATAGCAACACAAACAAATCTTTACACTGGGACCTCGTAGAAATCTTTCTTCTTTTCTTTGGGAGCCCTTGTGAAAAACGCCAAGTATAATAGAACCCATTTTTTTCTCAGATGTAACCCATTTCTGAGGCTTCAGTCTCTACAAACAGTAGGGGGAGTTTGAAGAGTGTTATATATAGTGTGTGCTTTCCTTAAAATTATTTTTCTTAAAAATACTTAAAAATCATTTTTCCTTAAAAATTTAAATAATGCATTCACATGTTCACTGCTAGAAGTTTTAACACTTCCTTTGCCAAAAAGTCAGATGTTTCATTGAGTGTTGTGGCATATCTTTATTTATGTAGCAGATGTTCAGACTTTTAGAAGTCAATATAACTCTTGGCCTGTCATTTCTGCTGTGACTCTTCTTGTTCTCTGTCATGACTTATAGTTGTTGCTTTTTGATTCAGAGGAAATAACATCCAAAGTTTAATTGAAGAAATCTTAGTTTTTAAACCAAGTCTTGAAAAAGTGTTTAATTGTTAAGATTTCAGCCTCTGTCATGTAAAAATATTTCATGATGTTAACAAATGGAAAATACTGAGTAATTCTGAAGACAGTTTGTTCATCACAGGTGCTGCAGATACTTGATCTCTATGCTCGGGTGTATGAAGATCTCTTAGCAATACCTGTTGTGAAAGGAAGGAAGACAGAGAAGGAGAAGTTTGCTGGGGGGGATTATACAACCACTTTAGAGGCATTTATATCTGCCAGTGGAAGAGCTATCCAGGTATTTACCTATTAAAATAAATTTTTTTTCATTAAATATAGGAAGATGAAATATTTAAACTGATGCTTGATAGACTTAACATTCCATTAAATAGAATTTTCTGTGTGCATCTATTTCAGGGAGCAACATCACATCATCTAGGGCAGAATTTCTCAAAGATGTTTGAAATTGTATTTGAAGATCCTAAGAAACCAGGAGAAAAGCAGTTTGCTTATCAGAATTCCTGGGGCCTTACAACTCGGACTATTGGTGTAATGACAATGATTCATGGAGATAACATGGGATTGGTACTCCCACCTCGTGTAGCCTGTATTCAGGTGTGTAAAAATGCCTTAAACTACCTTAGTTTCCTTTCTTGTCTTGGAATTCGTGAGCATTTCGTATCAGGCAGCTGGAAGACTTAATACAGGATGGAGCTGTCTAGTTACAGAGTAGCTGTATGAAGTTAATACAAATCATTAGGATACTTGTGGTGGACAAGTCCCTTTTGATAGCCCATGCATGTAAAGTAATGTTGTCTGTGTCATTAGTATGAAAAGGGAAATATATCTTACTTCTGAGAGCATGACAGAAATTACTGGAATATAGGGCCACAATATTGGTTTTAAGTTCTTTATAACTATGAGCTAATTTTTTTGTAGCATAAAGTACATGCCCTGTTCTATTGCAGGTTGTAATTATTCCCTGTGGTATCACAAACTCCCTTTCTGAAGAGGACAGAGAGGCTCTGTTGAAGAAATGTAATGAATATCGTAGCAGGCTGCTTGCTGTCAGCATCCGTGTCCGGGCTGATTTAAGAGACAACTACTCACCTGGCTGGAAGTTCAACCACTGGGAACTTAAGGTACATTTCTTTCCAGGACGTATTTTGAAGCCCCCTATATATGGGGGTATATATGAGGTATGCTATGTGTGCCTTTTATTCTGAAGGCAAATATGTTCTGTAAATTAAGAATTGCTGCCTGATAATCAGTGATCGCTTTCATTAATAAATGAAGAAAAGGTGTTTTCTGAGACTTGTTCCGTTTGCTAGGATTTGCATGTCATTAGGGATTTTTAAACTTCCGAGGCTCTACTTATGTACCAAGAAATTTAAATTAATAGCATAAATTCCTTGCATGTTTAAAAGTGTGCACTAATACTTCCGTGTGTCCTGGCTCACAGCAGTGCCTTCTGTGCATACAGTGGAACAGAGAAGATAAACCTGTAGTGTCAGCAAAGAAAGGAGCAATTTTTTTGTTTCAAAATTGCCATGTTCCCTTCATATAATAGTTGAGAGGAACAGTTCTGCTTCCTCTGGTATAAGAGGCTTTTATAAAACAAAAATAGCGAGTAGAATGAAACAATGGTAATAACAGTAATTAGAAATTGACTGATGTGTTGAGTGATGTTATGGAATCATATTTTTATTCTGAATTTAAAATTAGTTTCAATGTGTTGATCTGCTAAGTAACATGATAGAAGTGACCCAAATTGTTCCAAGTTCCCATTGTCTCCAAGTTCTCTTCCCTTTGTGTAACCTTTTTTTTTTTTTAATGGAGCTCTAGTACCGTGAATCCATGTTGGAAAACTTCCTAAATAAAATTAGGTTTTTCAAGGAGGCACAGCATGGGGTAAACTTGATGTTTTTTATAAAATCTGCTAATGTGTCCAGCGTAATACCTAAACTGCATATTCAGGCTAATTGCAGGATCAGTCCACTCCTTTTATTGAGTGTATGAGGAATTTCATACAAAAAATACAAAGGTGCTGGAATAAGAAGTACAAGAAGTAACTGGAAAGTATTTTGCCTTATGTACTTTTCAGCTTAGCAGATTTTTGATGTTACTTCCTAGAAAAAGCAAGTCACTGGTACTTTTGTAATGTCTGGTATTAGTTCCATTGCTTTCTTGGGAAATCTTCCCGGGTGACCTTGAGGTATTCTTTCACTCAGTAGTATTACAATTCAAAGTACTGGATACTTTCTTCTAAGTTTTTATTATGGAGACAACGTTTTGTGGGTCATAAACTGGAATGTTCAGTTTGAATTGTTTGTTAATTACAGTTTTGAATAGGTTTTTATGTAGCTTTGTGGCAGTAGTAGATAGTTCACTGTTCAGATGGATTTTACTGTATTATTCACCTTTTTACCATAATTAAGGTAGTGGGGGGAGAGGGAGTATATGGAATCATTGGGAAGCCATGAACTTGAGGAGATTCCAGAGCACACAGTGCATAGAAAGCTTAGGTACAGGTTTTGGTTCTCCTGTTCATCTCTTGAACACTGTGGAAGGGTTTTAGCTTATAAACTTACTGATTCCATTTCCTTTGAGGAGGGGAAAAGAGTCCTCCAAAATACATTTGCATTTACTCTTCATTTCCTGTGAAAGAATGTTTACATTTTGTGATACATGTTAGGATGTAGAGAAAGTAAGTTACACGGTAGACTCGTAACTGACTCTTGCCAGTAAAATGGAAAATCTTTTTGTCTGATGGTATATGGGAGATGAGAAATTACATCTTATCACCAAAGTTTATAAAGCATAAAAGCTTTGCTAAAGCAGTTAGCTGCTTGTAGTCAAATATCCTGTGCAATTAATGTTGATACTGGGGCTGTATTTAACTTTTGCTGTTTGCTGTTAATACAACATCTGTTGAATGCTGTTGAAATGCTGTTGAAAGCATTCTGTGAAAACAGAATTAAATGTATTACTGGATGAACTAGAACATTATAATTACTATAGAAGTCTTAATTGTTCAGACTTAAAAAATTTGATTTGCAATATGTTGGATAACTTAGTGCAGTTTCAGTGGTGCTTCAGTATTACTTGAATGTTGGCACTGACACAGTCTCCAAGCTAGTGAAGCAAGGTAGAATGCACAAGTGAAGAGATTGTGGTTGGGAAAGACAGAAATGCATAAAAGCTTTGGAATATTTGGTGATTTTTTTTTTCAAAGAAACTTAAATATATAAAGTGAGTCTGTATTAAGACTGGACTTTAAAACAAACAAAAAGCTACAGAGAGAGAGAGAAAATAAACTCTTCTGAGAATTACTTCTTCATCATAACTTCTAATTTTTTCTTTTCCACGAAGGGTGTCCCAGTCAGGGTTGAAGTGGGACCACGAGACATGAAGAGCCAACAGTTTGTAGCTGTTAGAAGAGACACAGGGCAAAAGCTCACACTGTCTGAACATGAAGCAGAAGAGAAACTTAAGCAGATCTTGGAGGAGATCCATGCAAACCTTTACAGCAGGTAAATTGAGAGGTACAGTAAATGGCTGTGCTAATCACAGATGCACTTTAACTATCAGAAGAACTTCTCACATTAATGGTTTGTCTGTGGAGAACTACAGGTTAGGCTTATCTTGTTGTTTGTGACATGTAATTTTCTGCCTCTTAAACCTCTTCACATACAGCAATAGAAGTTGCCTGTTGTTCTTAGGAAACAGAAGGTAAAAGGTTGTGAATTTATTTTAAAAAATACTTCCCTGAGTTCATGTGTATTTTTGATAAACAAATACACCATAAATAGACCATAAGTAGGTCCCAATGACCTAGCACTGCCCAAAGTAGGTCAGCAGAGCTGATGAAGGGTGTAGAGCACAAGTCCTGTGAGGAGCAGCTGAGGGCGCTGGGGTTGTTTGTCCTGGAGAAAAGGAGGCTCAGGGGAGACCTTATCACTCTCTACAACTGCCTGAAAGGAGGGTGTAGTCAGGTGAGAGTTGGTCTCTTCTCCCAAGTAGCAGGTGACAGAATAAGAGGAAATGATCTCAAGTTGAGCCAGGGGAGGTTTAGATTGGATATGGGAAAAAATGTCTTCACTGAAAGGGTGGTCAAGCATTGAAACAGGCTGCCCAGCACAGTAATGGAATACCCATTCATGGAATTGTTCAGAAAACACTTATAGATATGCTTAAGGATGTGTTTTAGTGCTGGACCTGGCAGTGTTGGCTTAGTGGATGGACTCAATGGTCTTAGAGGTCTTTTCCAGCCTGAATAATTCCGTGTTCCTATGTACAGGACTTATTCATGAAAGATGCTTTTGGTGTGGAATTTTGAAAGACACAAAGCTGTCCAAGAAACTTCAGTAGCTGAAGTTCTATGCTCAGAAGTGTATTTTAAGACCCTATTGACCTTCACAGGATTATTTTCTTGTAAGCAATCTGTCTTGGGGTGACAAACCAGCACACAATCAAATACTTTTGGAACTGTTTTTTGCCCTTATTGCAAATGTCTAAATCCCTCACAGGTCTGTCACTGCAGACTGTTGCTCATAAGTTCACTGAGAAGAACAGGATGTCGATGCAGCACTGCAGCAGATGAGCTTTTCTGTTTCCTTCTCTGGTGATCAAACTTGTTTACAGGCAGGATATTTTTACCTAGTTCAAAAGCATCTTGTGATTTAGATTTAGAAGATAATATAAAAAGAAAAATATACATCTATTGCATGTATTTTTGCCTGCTTTGGGTCAGTGTTTAACTGACATGCACAACAGTGTGAATTAACACAGTGCAATGTGCAGCAACCTGAAGAACATCCCATCATCAGCAATTAATCAAAGTTTTATCTGTTTGAGAGAAGTGATACAAAGACATAACCTGATTAGGAAGATTCTAATGAAGATATAGCTCTTTTTGTAACCTTTTGTTTTGACTGACTCTGAAAACTCAGCCTATTTGGCCAGTGAGTTTATGTGAATACATCTGCCCTGACTGAATTTTTTTTTCTTCTCTTAGAGCATCCGAGGACCTAAAAAGTCATATGGTGGTGGCCAATAATATGGAGGACTTTCAAAAAGAGCTTGATTCAGGAAAAGTAAGGAAGTTTGCTACTTCTATTCTTGTGCCTCACACCTTTTCTATCCCTTATTTTAGTAATGGTTTTATCAGAATATGCTTTTAAGAGAGTGATGTAAGCGTTTCATTCAGGTTACAATAACTTCACTGTCATTATTCTAATGCAAACAGTGACAAAACACTTATTAAGTCTCGTATAAAGGTCCAGGTAAGAGTTTAAAGTCCAAGCTATTTACGTCAAGGAAATTTTACCTTTGTGACCTGAGTAGAAGCCATTGGGTTTATTAAGAATTACTGCAAATCAGAAACCTCCTTGGGTTGATAGTAACAATAACCCATCGTGTGGGTGAGTGAGCTCTACTGATCGAGACATCTGGGAAAAAGTATTGAAGTTCAGATGAGAGACTAAGCCTTCAGTACAGAACTGAGCTGCTGTTTCTTTTACAAAGATCCTCTGACAGAATTTTTTAACCCTGAAATTCTGTCACAGATCAGGTTTGGAAATTGTTTATATGTTTAGATTAGTGTGTTTAAGAGATAGGATCCCCAACATTACTCAGTAAGGTTGTGTATTTTATAAAGAGAGATCGGGGGGGTTGTGTACCAATTAGATCGAGTCTGAAAATTTCAAAATTCCTGATGAAAAATGTACCAGTGCCCAGAATCCATTAAGTACTCTGTTAAACTTCAAAAATAATTCTAAGTTATTCCTGGTTAGCCTTGCCCTTCCATTATACTATTTTCTTGTATTTCTATTGCACTTAAATTCAATTTAGAACAATATTTGAAGGAATAATGATGAACTTCAGAGCAGAGACTGATTTAGCATGCTTGAGAAGCTGAGGATATACCTGTCTTAGACATTCTGTGCATAGGTGCTGTAATGGTAGTACTGCCTTATTTTCCTCCACATAACTAAACCACAAGTCTTTAGTCTTTACTTAACACGTAATTGTGCTCGGCACAGGTGTTCAGCTACTGTTACTGCTCTGACGTGTCGTGAGTTCAAGATGTGCCAGCATGTGTCTTTCACTTCTGACTTAAAAAGCACTCTGAAATGATGCTTGACTCTCTTCAAGGCAAAGAAATGGCTGAGGACAACATAAGCTCTGTAAAAAGTCTTAAGAGATGCAGTACATATGTGGAGAGAGTAAAATGCCTGGTTTTCAATGTCCAACACTCATTGTTGTGTGCAGCTAGATTCTAGATATGACAAAGAGAATTCAGCTATTTTCATAATGCTTAGAACTCTAATATAATCTAAATGTAGTTAAGCTTGGAAATATGAACAAATAATTTTAGATTCCACGTTGGATACTTCCGCCATTTTGGTACTTAGGTGATATGAATTTATTATGAGCTGCATAGCTGAATTGAAAAAAAATTCAAAAAATATGTCATTTTGTGTTTGTTTCACTCTCTACCTATATTTGTTGAATTAACATAATTTTATAGCGTATGTATTCTGAATTACTTGAAACTACCCTCTGTTAGCAGACTACTCATTAAGAGGAAAATCTGTAAGATGAAGTGCTCCTGTTTAATTCCTGTTGCTGTTTTTCCCTTAATGGAGTTGCAGACTCTTAGCTCTTTAAAAACTTGGACTGTTTTTCATTTCACAAACAAAAGGTTAATGCAAGAACAGTGTAGAAGAGTGGTAATAGTTCCTTTTTTTAGTTGCAAGGAAGTGAAGCTATGAAGTGAAGTCTGATAAAGGTGTGTTCCATTAATGGCAAATTGAGAATTTTGCAGTAAGAATGTAAGTTAGGTGATAGAAAGACACCCTGATTAAATCTATTCACACTTTGGATAGAATTAAAATGAATGAAGGCTCAATTTAGTAGCTGATGTTGCCCTCAGGTATCAGCATTTCACAAGTGTTCCAATGTGTGTAGAGGATGTCTTTCTAACAGTAATGCTACTTCTTGGTAGCAAACTGAATTTTCTCTGTGAAAGTCCATTTAAAAAAAAAATCAAGAGTCAGTAAAATTGAATATAAAACTAGGGGCAAGAGATCTGCTACAATAGCTAAGAGTGGTACTGAGAGGAGTGGGTGACATTATCATTTCAGCCTTACTCTCTCGGTTTTCTTAAGTTAAGCTAAGTGAAGGAAACAGCAGGAAGCTGCACACCCACCCCCATGCCCCCCAGAAAAATGTGCTGTTGGCAGTTCTGTTTTCTTAAAATATGTATGCTCAGAAAAAATTAAAATTCATAGTAATGGAATTTAAATGGGAACTTTGTTAGGAGGGCACTGTCTTGCACTGTGTAAGGCGAGCATTTGCTCAGTAGTTTGAAAATTTTAAACTTTTCCTGAAAAACAGAACATTTCATGACAAAGCAGTGTTTATACTTTCCACAGAAGAAAGATGTATTTGGTTTTAAAAAACTGATTTAAATTTAAGTGCTGCTTTGGGTTGGTTTAGGATTTTCCATTCTGCACTGTGGAGGGATGACTGCTTATCTATTTCTGTGATGAAGAAGAGCTATTAAAATTCAATTGTAACAATTGGAACTTTTCCCAGTTTGAGTGTATATGAGATCTGAAGATTTAGGAATGTTCCAGAGACAAAGATGATTTTTTCAATGTATAACTGTTGGGTTTATTTCTCTCCCCTCCTCTCCTGTCTTCAGATTATACAAATCCCTTTCTGTGGGGAAATTGAGTGCGAGGATTGGATTAAGAAGACCACCGCCAGGTAAAATATAACTGAACTGGAGAGTATTTACCAAGACCAAAATCAAAATGTTTTGAATATAAAACAGGAATGCAAGATACCTCTGGGTATAACACTTATGTACAGACTCTTGCTGTCCTGCATAATTCAATGTATTTACTTCCCTTAGTTCTGGAACTTTCAGGATAGTTAATGTGGGTTTAAGATTTCATGTATAATACACTTTATTCCACTTTTATTTTTTTAATAGAAATATTTATTTATGAATATATTTACTTAGGAATATCCTTTTATTTCAGGGATCAAGATCTTGAGCCTGGTGCCCCGTCCATGGGAGCAAAAAGCCTCTGCATACCTTTCCAGCCTCTCCGTGAACTCCAGCCTGGAGCAAGATGTGTGTGCGGCAAAAACCCTGCCAAGTCCTACACCCTCTTTGGTCGTAGCTACTAAATCACTAGTGAAAGAACCTTCTCCTTTATCTGTGAATTGAACTTTTTTTAATAAGACTGAGACAGCCCCTTAAACTTCAATCGGTTTTGTGACTTTTTAAATAATTCGAAGACAAAGCCATAAACCATAACCCGGCACCCCAATGGTCAGTCTTAGGTTAGCAGTAATTCACAGACTTTTCTGTAAACATCTCCAATAATAAAGATGTATTGTGAGCTGTAACATGCTGTGGTGGTTTTTTCTGTGTTGCTCAGTGGGGAGGAATAGGCATCCTTTGCTCGTGTCTTTGTTTCTGGTTTGGTGCATGTATTTCCTTGTCCATGGAGAAAATGCCTGAAAGGTTGGAGAGAATGTCATAAAAACTACAGTACAGTTTAGCGTGCTGACATCTACTTTCTAAATAAAACATCTGCTTTTAATTTGGCCTGCAAATTTTTCAATAGGGACTTGCTGCTAACCTGTAGGCAAAGTATTTTCTACCTGGAGAAAACTCCCTCTGACGCCATCTCTTTCAAGGAATATTTTCATGAAAACATAAAATCATAGAATGGCTTGGAAGGGTTGGAAGGGACCTTAAAGATCATCTTGTTCCAACCCCCCTGCTGTGGACAGGGATATCTTCCAGTAGACCAGGTTGCTCAGAGCCCCTTCCAGCCTGTCCTTGAACACTTCCAGTGATGGAGCATCCACAGCTTCTCTGGACAACCTGTGCCAGTGCTTCACCACCCTCACAGTCAAGAATTTCTTCTTAATTATCTGATCTGAACCTGCTCTCTTTCAGTTTGAAGCCATTCTCCCTTGTCCTATCACTCCCTGCCCTTGTAAGTCCCTCTCCCACTTTCTTGTAGGTACCTTTGAGTACTGGAAGGTGCTCTAAGCTCTCCCTGAAGCCTTCTCTGCTCCAGCCTGAGCAACCCCAACTCTCAGCCTGTCTGCACAGGAGAGGTGCTCCAGACCTCTGAGCAGTCTTCTGGCCTCCTCTGGACTCTCTCCCCAGCAGGTCCATGTCTGTCTCACGCTGAGGATCCCAGAGCTGGACAGAGCTCTCTAGGTGGGGTCTCACAAGAGCAGAGCTAGAAGTGGAGAATCACCTCCCAGATTTTCACCCCCTTGTAAAGCGAGTTTGAAGGATTAAATGCCACACTGTAGCAAGATGCAGGTGGCTGCCATTTCTTGCCGCTATTTTGCAAAGCTCTGTTTTTCTTGTTTTGCAAACTGGCCTTTATGGCTGTCTGACAGTGATACTGCGATGAGTAATGCAAAGGCAATCTGAAGAGAGTTAAGTTCAGTGCTAGAGATTTTAGCCTGTGGTTATATCTACAGCATGTTTCATAAAACCTTTTTTGCTTTTCCTACACTTACCAAGTGTTGCTCTAGCAGAGGAGGCTGGATGTTACAGAGTTGCAAAATCATTTTAAAAATAACATTACTTCCACTCTGAGCACAAGATTGGCTTTGGAAAAAAAAAAAAAAAGGTGGCCCTGGCACAAAACAGTGTTTGGATGACACACACTTGATTTATTACTTTTGTTCTGTATGTTTGAAGGCTGTCTACATGAACACCTTTCCCTGAAAAGAGTATAGTGAAAACTTGGCAATTAAAAAGTTGAACCAGTAAGATCCTCCTCAAACTCTTCCTGGGACAGCGCTACCTGGCTGCCTGTTTCCAAAAACCTGGTTTTATGCAGCAGCCATAGTCTTAAGCATACAGGAGACTTAGAGTGCTATTGCCAGATCTTCTCTGCTTTTCAAAGGCATGCAGAATATTTGCTTTTGCCCAGATTCCTGTAGTCAGCCTTCCTAGTCAAAATTTTGAATATTAAAATTTGAACCTGGCCAGTCCAGTTTAGGATCATGTGCCTTGTGATAATGCCCCACTTTTTCCACAGAAAAGTATAAAAATTATTAAATATTTCAGAGCAGCTTGCTCAGAGTGCTTGAAACTTGGAAATTCTCTGTAATATTCTTTGGATAATGGTTAGTCCTGAAGGGTTTGCTTCAGTTGCATCTTAAAATCATCTATCTTGCATTTGTCTAGATAATTTCTCAGGTGTAGTAATGAGCAAAGGATTTAGGGAAGGATGTGCCTGTGCATTTATCTTTGGATTCACTTGACAAACCAGAGGAGTGGCCCTAAGGTCTCTATGCTGGTGTGCTGTCCCTAGTGCTGGCTGGGATTATACTTTGAGAAAGAGGGTGAGCAGTAACCAGAGTGATGTTTTCACAGCCTGAAATGGCAGGTGACTAAGAGTAGCCTGGAGAGGGATTGGCCGCGGCACCTCTCTGGTGCTGGGGAAGGGGAAAAGCAGCAAGCAGCAGCTCCAATGTCCTCAGGCATAAGAAGCAGGAATGTGCCAAGATTTTTTGGCAGAGCAAACCAGATTTTTAGGAATAGATGAGCACTGAGCTCCCATTGAAATGCTCTACAATATCCACATTTTAAAAATGAGACATGGAAGCTGTTAGTAACTCAGAACAAAGGAAAGGCAAAACTAAATGCAGCCTCTGACCTTATCAGTTTGAACAAAGAGCCAACCTTCAACCAGTTGACTGGATCAGATCCATGAGTAAACATGTTGACACTGTTCTTAGAAATGAGTTGCTCTGAACCTACAAATGGATTTGTTTGAAGACAGATTTCACAGAAGGCCAGCCTTTTTGTTTTTTTCTTATTTTTTTTCCCCTCTTACTTTTCCTGAACATATTTCGTCCTGATCATAGTAAGGCTTGAAGTGTCTGAAATGTTGATGCCTCACATGCAGGTCTCCCTGTGATGATCTTCCACAGAAAGGCTAATGTTTGCCTGGGACAGATAGCATCCATGTCAAGTATCTTTTTGCCAAAAGCACAATCTGAGCTATCTGTGAAGCATTATAGAAAAAACCTTTCAGACCCTGTCTAGATTCTGTCTGTTAGAAAAATGGGTATATGAATTGGAGTAATACTCTGCTGTTGACTAAATGGTACTGCTTTATGTTTCTAATAGAATTGCAAACTTCATGATGTTCTTTAGTTCTTGTATACTGATAAACTTGTGTTAAGTTGTAAGAGGGGGGTAAGGGAACTGCCTTAACATGGTGCTAGCAGCTCCTTATTGGAAATAGAGCATGGGTGAACATTTTGGCTCTACTGCAAAGGGAGTGCTTCATTTAGCTCTCATTTTGGTAATCACAGCCTTGTGTAAGGCAGAACTTTGGAGAGCGCTGAAGTTTGACCTTGGTCTGTACCCATTGAAAAGAGAATAACCTGAAAAAAAATTCTCACTTTTCATGCTCTGTATTTCCAGTAATAAAATAAGTAGTTAAACATCACTTTAGTACAAGAAAGAAAAAAACACCATCGAAATAGCTGGGGTAGAAGTGCTAACGCAGGTGTGAGAAGATGAAGAGGAGTGAGTGCCAGTTTTCAATGTTGTAATTACTTCTAGTAATCCACCCTTCCAGGGCTAATGGTGTTCTTAAATTGGCAGGAGGAGGGGAACCCTTGAGTTGCAGCTGCAGTGTGTAGGTAGGCAAATGACAAAATGTTAAAAATTAGGTATGTTGGCAGGCAAGGCTTCTAACAAACTGGACTTTAAACATAAATATTTTGGCTGTTGAAACCCTGTGAGCAAAAATCCAGATGAAGAGTGGGGGGTGGGTGTTTGTTTTTAACCTAAAGTTAATTCACCTTGGGAAGCCTAAGGCCAGCAGGGACAATTGGTCAGCTCAGGTTATCAATATTATCTTATCTCTCCATGGCTGTACTGCATGTAATTCACGTAATTTCCTTCCTTCCTATCTCATAACTAACTGTGTGCATATATGTACACAGATGGGCATTTTAAATAAAAAGCTGGATCATAAACTTTTCAAGGAAGGCACCTGGTCTTATTGCCCATACTGCCTGGTGTGTCATTAGCGGCAGTTTGTGAGTTCGTGTTAACTATGGGGACACCCAGAGCTCAACAGGTACTGCAATGAGTGGCAAAAAATGTTACTGCTTCAGGATCTTACTCTTTTCCAGAAATGGCACAAAGTACAAGCTAGGACTTCAGCAGCTTGAACTTCTTGTTGTGCTTTCCCCAACTCTGACTTTTCCGTGCAAGCGTATAAGAATTACTTCAAGATTTTGAGACAAGTCAGGGTTTTCAAAATGGGAAATAAACCTTGTGCTTTGGGTTTATTGTTAAGCCTCAGCTTCCATGCCTACTGGCTGTTTGTTTAGAAAACGGCCTCCAAATTTTCTCCATTTCCATGAGCAATGTTAAAATGTGTGGAAAGAACAAGAAGTTGTTGTATAGTTGTTGTGTTCGGTTGCTAAAATGGAAGATCAGTTGTCTTTGAAGCTTGTTTTATGGACAACCTCTTCAGTGACTCTCACAAGCAGTTCGTGTTCACCACGTTCTTAAAAATCATGTCCACCCAACATAGATTTCAAATGTCATTTTCCACAGGTGTATAGTAGGATTTTTTCAGTACTAAAATTACTGGCCACAGAAATGGCAGGAACGGACATGAGAGGAGAGTTTTATGCAAAAGAGAGGCCTTTTCTAACCAGCTAAAATTCTGAGCCACCTTCTTATACTCCTGTCTGGGCCTTATTCAGTTTTTTAGGACACTGACACTGAGTAGAGTACCAAGTGCTGGTGCTCCCAGTAGTCTTCCTCAGTGTATTTTTGGTTTTGCAGGAAAAAATGCCTCCTGAGGGTGGGACACCTGCAGGACTGGAGCCCTCAGGGTATCTTCACATGACAAATCTCACTGGACTGCCCTTTAAACTGATTTATTGTTTTACTGCTTCCTATAAAAGTGGCTCCCACATGTGAGCAGCGCTGACAGGTGAGGGGCAGGATCGCAGGCAGGGAGCTGCTCCTCGCACAGCTCTGTCTCCGCAGATCCTGGGAGCGAGGGGCAGCAGGAATGGGCCGCTACTCGGGCCGCAGCAGCCGGCTCATCCTCATGTGCGTGGTCAGCCTCGCCATTTTCGCCGCTGAGATCTCGGTCGCCTACGTGGGCAATTCTCTCTCCTTGGCCTCAGATGCCTTTGCTGTCCTCTCCCACTTGATCTCCATGATCATCGGGCTGCTCAGCGTCAGGTTCAGCCGCATCAAGTGGCACAAGGCCAGCACGTTTGGCTTCAGCCGGGCAGACGTGCTGGGGGCTTTCGGCAACTCCGTTTTTGCCACCGCGCTCATGTTCAGCATCTTCGTGGAGGCTGTCAAGAGGTTTATCAACCCTCAGAAGACTGAGAAAGCGCTGCTTGTCCTCATTATTGGGATTTTAGGTCTGTTCTTCAATCTGTTGAACTACATTATCTTCATGGAATGCTGCTACTGTCATGCACCTCCCGGAGACACCGAAACAGGTAAATAACCTCATGCCGCTGCTCTGCCCCTTGGCACTTCTGCTTGGTTATAGAGACTATTTACTGCTTCTCTGAGATGGGTGACTAAAATGTAATTCACTCTCTTGTTAGCAAGGGAGATGGATTTTATGCCTGAACTTGTGCATGTTTCCAGCTATCACCACATGTGTTTATCAGTAAGTTAACGGGCAAGCAGTTTAAGTGTTGTCTTTCCAAAACATACAGTGATCTGCAAGAGAAATTTCCTCCCTAATCCACTGGCTGGCCAAACATGGGACAAAATTTGCCACCAACCTCAGGGAGATCCTTGCTATGAAATACCTAACCCTCAGATACCAGTCATCCCCAATCTCCACCTGTCGATATTTTAGTAAGGCTGCTGCAATTTTTATCGGAGACGTGGTTATCCTTAGAGCAGTGTTCACTGTTTGCAGGAGACAGAAGAATAGGTAAGGGCAAAAGGAGCGTCTCAGCCTTTCTTTATTTGGGAATATGTTGTGAGAATATTTGGATGCTGACTGAAAAAACCTGTGACTACAGAGCTGAAGATTCTTTGCTGATGTTTGTTAACCCGTGCTTGGGAGAGCATGCAGAGGAGAAACAGGCATACTCTGCCACAGAAACATTTTGCAGGAGGTTCTCTTCGGTGCACAGTTTTGGCCTTTCAGTTTATTTTTCTTAGCATAGGATTTAAAAATTTCTACATTTGGGAGGAGAGACGGGGGCTGATTTTTTTATGCCTGCAGGAACTGTCTCACTTTATTTGTTGTAAGATACATGTGAGTTCTTTTTTTGTCTGTGTACGTTTTTATATACACATACAAATATATTTCTTAAAACTAGAAATATTTCAGTTGAGATAGGAGCCAGGTGTTTGCAAAGTGTAACTGGATGTGCTGGAGGGGAAGCTGAGAGCCTGTCTGAAAAAGCAGGTGCTGTTACGCACTGCTCTAGGTGAGGTAAGTCTTATGTTTGACTTTCAGGCTGGACAGGGCTTTGGAACTAGAAATTAAAATTTTATTAATTTATGTTACAGTCTTTAATGTGTTTTCTGATGGACTTTTAAATTGGAAAATATTTCTGTTCATTATTAAAGGTATCTCCAGATCATATTAAAGCTTTAACTTCGTTGCTGTTTAACATTAAAGCCAGATATATAACTGATTTTGATGCCTGCTTGTTTATATGCCCACCTGTTTAAAATTTGAGCTGCTCTTGGTCTGAATTTCTGGTTATATGTAATTATCTGGGGGGTTGATAGGCTTTTATGCTGGGAACTGTCAGCAATTCCTGATGAAGTCTCTGTTTATGATGACTTCTTGGAAGACAGCTTTGAAAATCGTGCTTCTGTGTGAAGTCAGGGAGGAGGAACATAGCCGACTTACAGAGGAATTAACTGAAATTAATGGTGACTGTGTAGCTAAATGATGTTCTCACTGAATTTCCAGGATCCTTCTCCTAATAACTTTCTGGGACAACACGACATCCCTCTCCCTCCAATAGACTCATGTCCAAATACCCGGCAACTCGACTTTGTTTCCAAATGAATTTAAGTTGCATGAGCCAGGGATGAATTTTGTACCATCCCATAAATGTAGTGTGCAAATTTGTTGGTGGTTTTGCCTCTCTGTTTCTGGTGCAATTAAACCTCTCTGCTTGCAGTAGTGCCTACAGTCAAGATAATGCCATTTTATACTGTAGAAGGAATGCTCCTCTCTTCTGGGCTTAATTTTGCACTTCCTACTTAGGTAAAATTTCATATTTATTTCCTCTAATTCGCTCTATATTCAATCTGAATGGGATTTTTATTACATTTCTTTCAAAAGAAATGCTGTTCCCTAGATAGCTGTACTCTGAAAAGTATACTTGTGTGCTTTATGTTGATTTTAAGGATATATTAAAAAACATGAAAAGAGAGGGATTCCATCTCTCTGCCTCTTGTCATCCTGCATATGAGGAAAATATGCTCTTCCCTGGAGCTGGAAGGCAAGGTGAATTTTGTAGTGTGTCAGCACCACTAGCAGAAATTCAGGCAGATGGACCTGCTTGGATGTGTGCTGCTGGTGCTGTCCAGCTGTCCACAGGCAACACTTTTGGAGACACCTGGGCAGACTCCTGACATCAGTGATGGTTTGCTGGAAGGTAAAGGTTTGTAGTGTAGCCCTCTACCTCTCAAGCTTTCTAGGGAAAGGGAGCAATTGCCTTCATATCTCTGCTCCCCAGGTAGGGAATGGATTTGAACCGCCCTCTCCTCTCTTGTTCGCTCCGCTTTGAAAAAATCATCAAGATACCTGTATTCAGCAGGTATCTTCATTTTTCTTCAAAAAATGAAGAGAGGAGGTCTGTCCTCGAGTGCTGAACTGTGTGTGCTGAGGGCAGTGGGAGCATCTGAATCCACTGAAGCAAATTCTTCCATGTGTATTAGTGCCACAATTAATCACCACAGCCAGCAGTTCATCTCGTTCCTCTGTTGCACGGCCTACCACCAGGGATGGAAAAAATAGCTGGTGGGTTTCCCGACAGGAGGGGCAGAGTGAGATGTGTCTATAATGAGCCCAGTGGACTCTGAGGGAGATGTTTACAGGTGCCAACCTAGCTCTCCGTCTTTTTCCCTTGTTCTACACCTGTACTCTTCATTTAGCTCATTGCGACACCCACTCCCCAAGTCCTCATCTTAGGACAAATACACTTGTTGAGCGAGTATAAATGTATTTTTTCCCTCTCTTTTTTTTTTTTAATGCCTCTGGTTTTGTTGCCTCTCATTCCTAACTGTTCGATCCCTCACCCTTCACTATTCCGGTTCTTGCTACCCTTTTTCTCTGTGTCCTATTCCCTAAGTCTTCAGCTGCTGCCGTTCCCCTTTGTCCCTCTCAGTTGTTCAAATTCCTGCTGTCCCCTCTGCCAGCCTCAAGCACCTGTCTCTTCTCACCAGGTTGAATTAAGGTCTCTCTGTCCTCTAGGTCCATCTTTGCACTTGATTCAGACAAATGCAGTTCCCCACACCAAGTCGGGACTAAGAGGAGAGGTCAGCAAGAGAACAGAGAGGACATGCCCCTGTTCTTTCTTTTGATGCTGGCCCAGACCAGCTGCTACAAGTATAAGAATATTTCTACACTATCTAAAGGAAACACTGTGTGGAGGAGCTTGAGCCAGCTGGGCCATCCATAGCAAAGGGCATCACAGAATAATAAGTGCTTTGGCTTCGAATTCAGGAAATACTTATTAAAACACAGAAATATTAAAGCTTCCCTAAGAAACTTTTCCCAGAAGTTGAAATTCACAAGACTTTTTTTACTGTTGCTGTTGGAAATGACAGAGCACCTTCAGCCAGAGTTTTCTTACGCTTTCGAGGTCTTGTACCTTGTGCAGGAAGTTTTGGCACAAAGATGAAAAACATGGCAGAGTAGCAAGCAGATGAAAATAAAAAACATCACACTCCCATAATAAATACCAGACAATTTGAATACCGGCCATATGCCTTATAACCAGTCGTAAAAATACAGAAGTTGGTTTTACTGCACACAGAGACCCAATTACTCTTGTCCATGTAGGTCAGCACAATTGTCTCTTCCACTCATTTGTACACAGTGTTAAACTGTTAGAGGGACCACAGATTGAAAAGCACCACATTAGTCTGATCGTAGTAATTGTCTCTTGATTGTCTCGAGAAAAGAAATAAAGATTTAACCTGGACAAAACATTTGTTCTGTCGTCTCATGATCTGTACAGGGAGGTGTGGGGGGAAGTAGGAAATAAAGACGTCACCCAGCCCAACCCACCTGACGCTGAGCCACCCATAAAATGTCTGAGACTGGGAGAAACAGCTCTCATCTTCTCATGAGAGACCTCGTGGTCTTTGCACAGCTCACAGCCCATTAAACAAAACATGTTCTGTGTTGGCAGCCAAGTGCCTTGCTTTTAACATCCCTGTTTGTGCAATTTAGCAGGTTTAGTGTGTGAGCTTTTGGTGTGGCATCAGTGTTGAATCTTGATTCTCCCATTTCAGTGTGCACCAGCAGCCTGCCTCTCAGATAAGAGCTGGCAAGTAGCTAGGAATCACATAAATGGAAAACTTACCTTCTTTCTCCTTCTGGACCTATGCAGAGTGAGTTTGTTTATTCTGAGTCTTGCCATGAGGCAAATCTTTTTTCCAAGCTTTGTAAGCAGGAGAGATTTGGGGGCAGACATGTGAATGAAGAGAGGCACTCACCTTAACTGGCTGGGTGCCTTGGGAAGGCTTTGTTGCTGTAATATTCTGAACGAAATATTCACATCTGTTGGTGCAAACACGTTGATCCCAGGGGAAGTGAGAATATTCATAGGCCAAAATAAGAGAATAAATGGCTGCTTAATCTGTACCTTAATGCCACAGACCTTCTCAGTGGAGACCTGGTGAGCTAAATTGTTCAGGTATCAAAAAACAATAGTATTTGTAGCAGTGCTCTCTGATTGAACAGTGGCAACAATCTATACTGCAGGTGCCAAAAATGTTCTGGGAATTAGAGTTCCAGAACAGAAGATTTCACTTTCTTAGGCTTTCAGTTTGAAGAATTTCATGATCACTCAATTTAGTCACATTTAAAAAGAGAAAAGCACATTCCCTGGTTGGAGTAGGTTTCTCTCTTAAATGCACTGCTGAAAGTGTAACAGACTTTGCCAGATGACGATGACTCAGAGACCTTTTTAAGCAATTAGAAGGAACCCTGAGTGTAACACCTGAAACAACAAACCCCTGGCTTACTGCACTTTTCACACCTGAAAAGCCTAAAGTTTTCCTCAAAATCAGCATTTACTTTGTGCTGCCTCTCTTTTGAGTGTATCTTCAACAGGCTGATTCTATTTTTCCCTGAAAGCACCAAGCCTTCAGTAGACTCTTCATGCCAATTCGTCCCCTGGCTCCAGTCATACAGATGATTGCAGAACTCACAGCACCAGAGTTTACCAAAAGACAGTTCTGTCACACAGCGCATTCTCATCCTCGGGATTTACGTTGCCTCTGTAATGCACTGTGACACCCAACTCCTAAACATGCATAAATCCATAAATGAAGGGATGTATGCTTTATGCATTTATTTCCATAAATCCCAGAGGTGTTAATGTGTTGGCATGCAGGTAAACAGAGCCTACTGCAACTAAATATTTAGATTTCATGGCTTTGCTGGATGTAGTCTTCTCAAATGGAACAAAAAGTCCGAGAGACACACTCAAAGTATTTTTAAGTGTTTATCAAATACCTAAGACTGAACACATATTATTTTGAAGATCTTTAGCTTAATAGTGTGGCAAATAGTCTTCATCAAAATTTTCCAAAGCTTTTCTGAGCAGCTACAGCAAAGGAAACCAGATTTGTATTAGTGTATACTCGGTGGAGCTCTAAAACAAAGTCTTTAAAAAGACAACGGAAGAGACTATGAAAGCATATTTAGCAATGTCCTTCACTAAATTTTCACCAGAATTGTGAATGCTCTTCAAAAAAACTTTAGAAGGTCATCTGAGGGTTAGTTTTCAGTGAGAAAAACGTGCATCAAAGCGAGTAAAAGCAAATGTTTTAGGGCTACGTTGTGTCCAAAATGGGAAGTGCAGAATGAAAAAGTTAAGTCTCTGAGTAAAGCAAGCAAAGCATCCCTGGATGGTTTATGCAACAGCATAAAGGTGAGATTAAACTCTCTGAACCTAGATTCCAACAGTACTAGTGCTTCTGAACTTTGGGTATCTGCATTAGCTCTCAACCTTGAACCAATTTCATAATAAGGGCATGGACAGACTGTCTGAGTTACATCACAGTATCTGTGGTGAGCTGTAAGGAAATAGAAATACTGTAAGATAACTGAGTTCAAAGTCATAAACAGTTTCAATACAATGGGGTTTTTTAAGGCTGGCATGTTTTATACGTTAACTGCAATTGTTTTATTTGGATGTTCTGCAGAGTTTGACACAGGCGTAAGTCTGGCACCAGCTTCAGTCTAGAAATACTGCTGATACTGAAAATGAACCTTTTCCAGTAGGACTCAATGCAATTTACAGTGATGAAATCAGTGAGTGGCTTTCTCCTCTTCACGTTCTTTGCAATGTGCTGTGCTACCTAGAAAAGGCCATATGGAGATATAAATATACACACACACGTACATTTATATGAGAAACATAGCAGAGCTACACTTTTTAAAAAAGTGAAGTATTTGAAACATTTCGGGAAGCTTTATCCAGGTGATGGAGCAGAGACTGACTGGGTATGTCCTAAAGTATGCAAAAAGTTTCTTTGTGCCGGGTATTAAGTGTGAAGAATGGTGATTTGTAACTAAAAAACTGAGCAACCATCTTAAAATAGGAAAAAAATATAACAAAAAGAAGACATTCCAGTCTAAGAATTAACTAATCCCATAGGTTCATCATTTCAGATTGACCTACCAGTGTATTCAAGTGAAATTTAGGAGAGCATGAAAAATACTTTCTCAGGCCAACCTCCAGTACAAGGTTTCTCCCCAGGACAGCTTCAGGACTGTCATGAAGAGTCACAGCTGTGATTAAAAATCCAGGAACATTCAACCTCAGTACTCTGCCAAGGACACTGATAAAGCTTTCCCCCAGACTACTGAAGTCCTTCTAGTCTAGGCTTCTGCTCCCTGGCTTGAAGCAGACCTAATGACTTCCCAGCCCTTCCACCTTTCAGTCTATCCCAAGAAACCCCATCTTCCTCTTGCAGGTGTGAGAGGGAGGCACAAATAAAATGAGCAAGGAATGAGGAACAAACCACCTTCCACAACTAGGTCTGTTGGCTGGTGTTTATGATGTTCTTCATTTTGTGGTCTAATTGATCTGTGGCAGAAGCCAACCACACGGTTGCTGTTTAGATTTGCTACGAGTTTGGTCCGTCATTCCTAATTCAGGAAAATAAGCTTCACAAGCTTCACAGTCAAGGCTGTCACCAGGTCTTCCTGGAATGAAGCTTAAAGGCCCTCTCACAGCCACCCATTGCATTTCCAGCTTGGGATGCTGCCTTTAAGTGTCATGTGCCCAGGATCAGCCTCAGCTTTTTAGTACAAATGTAATTTTCCTCCCCACAGCCTTAAGGAAATATAACTCCTTCATGACGTACAGCAGCATGTGGGCATTGCCTTCTTTCATTCTCTAGTTTCTTCCAGGTAATTCCTGAAATGTCTTTCATAAATAATTTTTATGATGGGTTAAAAAGTAATCTCTGACAGGACTTTGATAAGCAGGATGAAGAGAGGTGTCTCTTAACAGTAATTTAATACCTAGTTCCTTATTTTCATTGTTCTTTTTACTATCCAAATTCTACAGAAGCACGAGGCTATGAGCGACGTTGTTTTCATTCAGCAATAGAAGAAAATTATCATCGTGACTGCTGTTATTGCTCTCATATTTCATAATTACAGAGATACCCTATTTTCAAGGGTTGGTAATGGCTTCTCTGGAAGGAATTAAGTAGATTTTTACCTGCCACTTTGAAAATTAATAACTTAAGGAGGATGTGACACAAATCTGCAAAACCAAGAGTGGCGTAGGGAGGGTCAGTATCCATTGAATTTTTGTCCTGTCTTCTGGAACAAGAACATGTTAAGTGAAATTAGCAGGATTCAGATTCAAAACAAGGAGAAACAGGCAATAGGCTGAG
Organism: Lycocorax pyrrhopterus obiensis; assembly: GCA_014706295.1. NCBI lineage: Eukaryota > Metazoa > Chordata > Aves > Passeriformes > Paradisaeidae > Lycocorax > Lycocorax pyrrhopterus. Next base: position 19,282,589 of record JACSVZ010000004.1, read on the forward strand.
AGAGTTGGGGTTGCTCAGCCTGGGGAAGGGAAGGCTCTGGGGAGACCTTAAAGCACCTTCCATTATTTAAAGGGGCCCACAAGAGAGCAGGAGAAGGACTTTTTACAAGGGCAGGTCATGATAGGACAATGGGTAACGGCTTTAAACCAGCAGAGGGTAGGTTTAGGTTAGATATTAGGAAGAAATTCTTTGCTCTGAGGGTGGTGAGGCACTGGAGTACATTGTCCAGAGAAGTTGTGGATGCCCCATCCCTGGAAGTGTTCCCAGCCAGGCTGGATGGGGCTTTGAGCAACCTGCCCATGTCTCTGCCTATGGCAGGGGGGGTTCCAAACTGAACTATCCTATGGTTCTTCACACTGTGAGAGGTGATGGTGGAGCTTGTTTCCAATTAATGTTGAAGTCTGCATTGGTGAGTGAGAGGCTGGACTAGTACATGGAAGAAAAGTCCATTGAGGGCTACTAGATACAGATATCTGGCTCAGAAACTCACTTGGGCTGAAAATACTTGAAGGATAAAAGACCATTAAGGGAAAGTATAATATACACTCACCCTGCTTTACTGTTACCTAAGCATCCCCTTACGACCATAGGTGGGGACAGCCTCTCGGCTACAGGATCTGGCTGCCAATGGCTAAGCGTTGAAAACTGGTGTGTTGAGTACTTTGAAAGCCTGGTACACAGATATCTTGAAGCTTACAGGAGTACATTGCACTTTGGGGTTCAGAAGGAAAGTTTTCTTCTTTGTAATAATTTTAAGAGTTCTGAAGAATTTTCTAATTTCTGCTCCTGATTAGGATGAGGAAACTGCGGCTTTTCTAGCAGCATTGTAGCTGAAACTGAAGTTGGCAAATAAATCAGAAAACTAAGGTGCTGGACAACCTTTTCTGAATCTCCTAAGAACTTGTTCCAACTCAGCATAGTCAGAAATGCAGAGCCTGGGATATTTAGGTTGCTTTTCTTGTTTAATAGTATGTATCTTGTTCATGCCATCTCAGCACTGAATGAATAAGTGAAATCATAACATTCTACTGTTGAACGTGTGCAGTCAGTGTAAAACACACAAGGATGCCAAGCACACTGCAAAGCAATCATGAATATGGCTCCTTTCTAAAAGGATTTGAGACCAAATGTTCTGATGCTGCAGGTGGATTGGTGCAGGCAGAATGGCAGTGCCCAAAAACCGGGAAGAGTCTGAGTAAAGAAACTGGTAATGGGGTCAGTGACTCCTATATGCAGGATCACGGCTTTCTTTTGGACTGTGTGGGAAGAGATCAAGGTGCAAAAGAGCTGCAGGGATAACACACACTTTATTCTGAGGATTGACCTGAATTAACTACTCTTGTTATTGAAAGCAACAGCTTACTGGATGAGAGTGATTAGGGTAACTTTGTTCACCTGGCAGTTTTGGGAGTTGTTTTTCTTGAAGAGATTGTGGCACCTGGATGAAGAGGGAAAGGGAGGCTTGGATGCATAGTGAGAAGAGCAAAAGTTTGAATTTCCAAGAGGCTTCTAAGCAGCCATAGTGCAAAGGGAAAGGCCCTTCCATGGATGAAGAGCTGGTCAGAAGATGTCCTGGTTTTGGCTGGGATAGTTAATTTTCTTCATAGAAGCTGGTACAGCACTGCATTTTGGATTCAGCATGAGGAAAATATTGATAGCACACTGATGCTTTAGTTGTTGCTGAGTAGTGCTTACTCCAAGTCAAAGACTTTCAGTTTTCTATGCTCTGCCAGTGAGGACCTGCACAAGAAACGGTGAGGGAGCACAGCCAGGACAGGCAGGACCTGAACTGGCCAAAGGGATATTCCACACCGTGGAGAGTCATGCTCAGAACATAAACTGAGAGGAGTTGGCCAGGAGCTGCTGATCACTGCTGGGGATGAGTGGGGCATTGGTCAGAGGGTGGTGAGCAACTATGTTGTGCATCACTTGTTTCTTTGGTTTCTTTTTGGTTTGGTTTTTTGTTTGTTTGTTTTTACTTTGTTTCAATTATTAAACTGTTGTCTCAACCCATAAGGAATTTTTTACTTTTTTTTCCTAGATCTGCTCCCCATCCCCCTGGGGGCAGGGGAGAGGGAGAGAGCTGCTGTGTGGCACTGAGTTGCCAGCTAGGCTTAAACTGTGACTGAAGATGAGAAACAGAAAGCAGGAGTGAATGATCAGTTCCATAAAAATGTGTGCTAAATGTTCAGAACAGAAAAGTGAATCAAGTATGAGACTATCCAGGGGAAGGAGTAAAGGAGACAGGACTTTTGCAGCTCCTCTGTATCTGTGGCTGCCCTGTGTTTTGAAGACAGTACAGGTTTGGTTTCCTCATCTCCAAGAGGTGTAGATGGGAACTGGAAACAGTCCAGACATGGATCTGTGGTCTGGCCCAGCAGACACTGTGTTGCTCCTGCGTCAGTGTGTGGCTGTATCGTGACAAGCAGATGGGGATGCGTGAGCTTGACAGAAGGAATAATCAGAGGATCAGCAGATACAGTGTCAGAGCTGAGGCTCTGAACACATACAGCTTCTGACACCTTCAGAGAGTCAGCTGTAATTGTGCTCCATGTCAGAGGACTTAGTCACAGCCTTATTTGCTGAAAACAATATTTTTAACACTATTTCTTCAGAATAATTGTGATGTTTTTATGTTTTGAAGTGAGTTCAGGGCTATGAAACTTTCTTTTTTCCAAAGAGGATTGACGTATATTTTTCACAGGAGGATTAATGATGTTTCAGCTACTGTATTATATGTCTTCCTAAAATAAAAGCCACTGGAAATTCCTTTCAGTTCTATGAAGGTGCAATTAGCTGGGCTTCAGAGACCTGTCTTTTTTTGATTGTAAGTGAAGTGCCAGAGGCAGAATTTTCTACCATTAATTATAGTAAAGAAGATACAGTCTGTCATTTTAAAATTTATATCTTTTTAACTTCCCATAACTCATATTTTTCTTCTTTCTGTTCTACCTATGTCCCACTGCTTTTGATTTGGAACAACCATTAAAAGTCTCTTATCCTATGTTGGTAGTAGTAGTTATAGAGCTGAAATGTGTGTTGATGTAAGTTACTCTGTCCTCTCCCACAATTGTGTTTATCTTTACGGTAAGGTCCATTTCAACACATTTATTTTTATGCATTTATAATAAATAATGTTAATAATAATACTTTGCATTATAATGCATTTATAATAAAAACAATAATTGTTATTATTGTTTGCATATGGCAGGATATTGAATGCGTGAATCTCTGGTTAATTGGGAGTTGTGTGTTAATTCCTTGCAGGGGAGGCTATCCCCTGAAAGGCTACTCAAGTCCAATCCAGAGGTTAATACACATCTTGGGTTCTGTGCACAGAATTAGGTGAAATGTAGAGGCCTCATTTAAAAGATGTATTCAAGCAAGGGCTCAAGCTCATTCAACAGCAGTAACAATGCAATTACTTCAGAGCTAGAACAAAGGGGAAATTCCTGAGGCCCTTAAGGGATTTCTGGTTGTAGAGAACACTGCCTTAGGTAGGTGGAACAAGATAGTGTTCCTTGGCCTTGCTGGTTTAAAATCTGACAGCGATGGGCGCTTTGTCAAGCGTGGTGAAATGGGTGATGTGGCACTTCAGTGTGAGTTGTGGCTGCTGAAGCGGTACCCCAGCACTGGCTTGCCTCTGGCATAGCTGGTGTGCTCCAAACTCACAGGATAACTGTAGTGATACAGAGCAGCGAGGAGTCTCTAGGCAGGTGCAAAGGAGGAATTTTATTTACAAAAAACCCGGCCTTTTTATGCTGTTAGTCAGTTGTTAGCTCACACAGTTTTAAGGCACAACAAACCAAATTGAACCAACCACCACACACCACGAGGCGGGCATGAGGCATTCACGCAGCGTGCCTCACTTCCTCTATTCTAGCTGAGTCATTCTCCTAAAGTCTATTTCTACCTAGGCTAAGTAACAGGCCAGAGCCATGATTTTACCAGGCCTTCCCTTTACAGAGCTTTATCTATCGGTCACAGATAACATTTTAAGGACATCATTTTCTTTAGGTCTTATGTATTTTGTTTATTATTTTTGGGCCGAGTAGTGATATTGAGAACCGCGTTGTTGAGGATAACTTGATTTCACAGCAGCTCCTTTAGTTGCCCCCATCAATTTGAAATGATGTATTAGTAGTCCAGCTCTGTCCTTTTTCCCTTTGCCAGCAGGGCTGTCATTTTCCCAAGAACTGTCATAAGAACAACAACAACAAAACATCTACAAATACAAGATAGAGGTTTACTACTATGTTATGGTTCTTGTAAACTATCCTGTAGGCTAAAAAGTGCATGAAATTATTTTTCTTGTAGGGTGGTGATAGATTTGTGCAACCTAAGGAATTATTTTCATAGAATCATAAAATGTTATGGGTTGGAATGGACCTTAAAGATGAAGTTCCACACACCTAGAGACCTCCCACTAGACCAAGTTGGTCAAAGCCCCATCCAACCTGGCCTTGAACACTAACAGGGGTGGGGTGTCCAAAACCGCCCTGGACAACCTGTGCCAGTATTTTGCCATCCTAAATTTCCTCTCTTTCAATTTGTACCCTTTATTCCTTGTCCTATCACTGCAGTTCCTGAGGAAGAGTCCGTCTCTTCAGGCTTCCCTGCAGCCCCCCTTCAGATACTGGAAGGTTGCTATGAGGTCTCCATGTAACCTTCTCTTCTCCATGATGGACAGCTCCAACATTCTCAGCTTGTCTTCCTAGGCAAGGTGCTCCAGTCTTCTTACCAATTTTTTGGCCCTCCTCTGGACTTGCTCCATGTCCTTCTTCTGGACAGATCTGGTCACCAGATCTGGATGCAGCGCTGCAGGTGGGGTCTCACCAGAGTGGTGTACAGGAGAATCACCTTCAGCCTTCTGGCCACGCAGCCTTGGATGCAGCCCAGGATTCGCTTGGCTTTTTGACACACCTCTTTAAAGGTTGGTGGTTGGAAATGAGCTGGCTCAGTAGATGGCACTCTGTCCTTTGGTTTGGCACTTTCGTCGCCGATAAAGCACCAAAAGACCGTAATTATTGGATGGCTGGAACTTCACCGTCTCGGGGTGGCAGGAGCGCAGGCAGGACAGCCTTGGGTAGCTGTGCCTGCCCGAGAGGGCCCTTCCCCCGCCGCCGCGCGGCTCCGCGCCTTCCCGCGGCCCGTCTATCTTCCATTCATTGCGCGTTTGGTTGATTCCGTGTCCCGCGCCGCCGCTGCTCGGGGCCCGTGGTGCCCGCGGCGGGGCGGTGCGGGGCGGGGCGGTGCCCTCGGGCGGGGCGGTGCGGGCCGGGCCGGGCCGGGCGGGCCGCTCTTATTGCGGGCGGGCGGCGGCGCTGCCCAGCGCTGGCGCGGAGCGTTACCGGCCGGCAGCGCACGGCCGCCATGGGGCGGTACTCGGGCAAGACGTGCCGCCTCATCTTCATGCTGGTGCTCACCGTCGGCTTCTTCGTGGCCGAGCTGGTGTCCGGGTACCTGGGCAACTCAATCGCGCTGGTGTCCGACTCCTTCAACATGCTCTCGGACCTCATCTCCCTCTGCGTGGGGCTCTCCACCGGGCGCATCGCCCGCCGCAGCAGCCGCGGTCCCCGCGCCACCTACGGCTACAGCCGCGCCGAGGCGGTGGGAGCGCTCAGCAACGCCGTCTTCCTCACCGCCCTCTGCTTCACCATCCTCGTGGACTCCATCCTCCGCCTCGCCCGGCCCGAGCCCATAGACGATGCCCAGCTGGTGCTCATCGTCGGCACCCTCGGCCTCGCCGTCAACGTCGTGGGGCTCCTCGTCTTCCAGGACTGGGGCGCCTGCTGCGGCCGGCGACGCCCGTCCACTCCTCCGCCCGCGGCCGCCGCGCTGCGGGACGTGCCCGGTGGCACCGCGAACGGCGAGGCCGATGAAGCAGGTGCCTTTCGGCTGCACTTCGCCCCTGCGCCTTCCCCTCTTGTCCCGCATCTCTCCCCACCCCTCCTTCCCTTCAGCATCCTTCTCACGCTTCCGTACATTTCCCCATCCCTTCTCTCCCTCTCGTTTTCCTCCGGGACCCGCCGAGATGTTGGCCCGATCCTCTGGGCCCTTTCAGACCCGCAAGGCCACCCGTGGGCCCCGGGGGGTTTCACTAAGCTCACTCAGGCACCCTCCACCTCCTTCACCTTGTACTTTGTCCCGGGCTTCTGGGTGCCCCCTCCGGATGGGGGAAGGAGGCGTTGCCCAGGGAGCTGCATGGGGAATGTTTTGGCTTGGTTTTTTGTTTTCTTCTTGTCATCTTTGAAATAAGTTGGTTTTGAGAAGGTTTTGGTTTTGATGTTTTTTCTGTTTGTAGAACTTATACACAACACAGCGTTTCTTCTTTGAATGCAGGTGATTCACCAAATGACCAAAAGAGCCCTGAAGAGGGGTCTGAGAAGAAAAAAGAGAAAAAGTCTGAAGCCTTGAACATCAGAGGTATGGCATAGGAGTATACTGCTAATATTACATTAACTTCAAACTCTTTATGGTTTTCATTTCAGATTTACATACACACACACAAATATCAGTAAGAAAGGGAGCAAAACCCCAGGACTCTTCTATGTAATTGGACCCAGTTATCTCTGCTGCAAAGGTTTTGTTTGTATGAAATAGCATAAGTAGTAACAAAATATTGTCATGCTGATTTGGCTCTGAGTGTGCTCACATTTTGATTTTTATGCTTAGAGGAGTGCAGCTGAACATTTGGAAAGGACACACCCTATTGCACTAAGCTTAAGTCATTAGAGGCTTTACAGGAAGGTAACACAGGTAGCTATGAGGTGCATTTTTGAATGTCATTGATGCAGTAGTTGAGCAATTTTCAACCTTAAAACGCTTTTGGGCAGAAAACAGAAATCCTTCTAAATCCTAAGGCTGATAATGTTTTGTTGTCAGCACAAGAAAAAAGGTTCTGAAACTGGTGCTTCAGCATGGTGTTTTTGCAGGCCCCTGAAGTGTGAACCCGTCCATCCCTGTGAGAGTCTGTGACAGGATCAGCCCTTCCTACGTTGTAATTCAGCAGGTCTCTGGGAATCTGTAGAGTGAAGCATAAAGCTCCTCCCAGGAATAAATTACCCACGTGTCTCTCCCTGTCTGTGTAGGTGTTTCTATGCATACACTTTTATCTACCTACTCTGAGCAGGACAAAAAGCAGATGTCTTTGAGGATATGAAATGCGGAGTTTGTCCCCAAGGAAAGGACTGACAGAAACCTGAATCAGAACAGTAGTTTCAGGCTTCTTATGGTCACCTCTCAGCAGCTGATATTCCTCTAAGGTTGTGTAAGTTTGCATTGCATAAATTCAGCTTGAGAGGTCAATGTGGCAGTCAGACACCTGGGTTTGCTGAGGGGTTTTTTTGTGTGTGGGTGTCTGTCTGTCTTTCAAAAGTGTTTGCAGAGCTACACAAATGCTTCTGTAAGGGAAGATGCTTTGGAAAATCAAACCATGTGCTGGAGCCACAACACTTGCCTGAGTGACTAGAAGTTGGTGTCACTGAATATTATGGCATTATAGTGGTAAGATTATTCGAGCAGGATAAGCAAACTGTCACACTCAGGGATGGAGGAGAGAAGAGTGAGGAACCAATTACTTCAGAGAAGGCCTTGCTTGCCTGAACCACAGTGCTTAGGAATAAAGATGCTGGAAGCTTTCAAAAATGTCTGAAGGGTAAGGAGTTTTGTGACAGTTATTTTAAGATGCTTTTCATCTTTGATTTTTAAAAAGAAATTTTTAAGCGCTACTTCAGTATGTCACCTTTGCAAAATCTATTTTTATTATCTTTATAAATATTCCTTGCTCCTGTAATCACGAAGATATGTGTCTTTGAAACTCTGATTCAACCAATACATTTCCTTTTAAGTTATCTACATAGCTATACTTCATGATCACTTGGTAAAAAATTCTTTTGTTGTGGAACTCAAGCCTCCCTGAAAAACATGGCTGAACAAAACGGATTGACAGAGGAATGGATTCCTTGATTTTAGAACTGGTAGGAACAGGAATCCATAAATTCTGCCTGGCAGGATTAATTCCCGTAGTGTGAAATTATTCCTTTTACTGCTTGAGCATATGCAGAGTAGTTCAGGTAGACTTTGCAAGGCAAGTTGTTGGAAATTGTTACTTATGGTCTTACCATTCTGCCTTCATTTAGTAAATATTCTTTTTCACTTCCAGCTTATAATCATAGTCTTTGGGATTTGATAGCGAAATGGGTTCATTTCTGTCTGGGCCCTAATTCTGTGGTGCCTTACCAAGACGTACGTATTAATGATGCTAAGAACATAAAACAAGCATTTTTCCAAATTCTGTATTCTTAGTTACTAATTCATCAAAATTCTGACATAGTTAGTTTTTTTCTTAACTCAAAAGAAGGCTTTCTGAAACATTTTCCTGTTCTTTATAAGCTGTGCTCTCTTGTTAGTTGCCTGGGCAATGCAATTACATCCTGCCTGTCCCTCTTGTTAGTGCAACAGCTGATAGCCCGTGCTGAATCAGGACTATTTGTAAATGAAAAGGAAACACTGCAACACTGTTAGGAGGAGTAAAACCCCGTGGTAGACTGCCAAATGGGGCAGAACACGCCTGACTCCAGCAGAAAGAGCTGGGCTCACTAGGAGCTTGTACTTTCTTATCTGACCCAAGTGATTTGGAGGAACTCCAGAGGTTGTGGCCTTCATTTCTCACACAGATCAAGGTGTGTGTACAGAGCTGGGAAGAAACAGCAGCACAGTCACAGTTCAAGGGCTAATCCAGTATCCAGCATCATCAAAACTCTTTGCTGTGTTGTTAATGAGTTTTGGGGGAGCCTTTTAAGGCTTCTCTAGCCCAGAGGAAGGGATTACATGGCAGTGAAGCACTTGGGAGTGTATGTGATAGGGTTGTTAAAAGGAGATGGTTCATTTCCTTCTTTCACAGGGCCTCCAAAAAAAGTGTTGACTAAGAAATTAACTTCATATAGAGAGAGGAATTCAGGCGTGGGTTGGAATAAAATCTGAGCCTGAACAGTAAAAACTAACAAAAATGGAGTGTGTTTGAGAAGTGATGAGAAGAGAGAAGTTTATGTAAAGCAGTACAAAGAAAAAGAAGAAAAAAGTGACTTCTTGGATTTTGGTAACTGTATAGCAGAAAGACTACTTTGGTCATTGTAGTTTAAAGAGCAGCTAAATATGTTACTGTTTTGTGTCTTTTGTACCTTTTCGTGTATCTTTTGTACAAAACCTTCTTTTATAAGATGTAAGAAGAAGTACCCAGCATTCCTCTCAATTTAGAGTAGTCCAGGCACTAAACCAAGTGACTAACTCTAGATTTTTGGCAGGTCTGAAGACTAGTAATATTGATGGAATGATACGACTGGTAATCAATCTTGATCTGAAAATTCAGGTCCGAGGGTATTCGGAGCCAGTTTAGAGTTCACTAAGGCAGTTTTTCAGATTTCAGCAGTGTCACAGAAACTCATGGGGGAGTGTAACTGTTACTGGGGGTGGTCTGTGGCTCTCAACTTCCAGAATAGAATGGATAAATTTAGTCATCAATTTTTAATTTAGATTTAACGTGCCAGGATCTCTTAATAATCTCCATGCATTTAAGCAAGCACATTTTGTGTTGCCATGGCATTGTAGTTGGACAGCAGTTGCCAGCATACCCTACATGCTTAATAATGCATCCCACTTAAACAGCAGTGCTTCAGAGGCAGTATTTCCCTTGCTTTTTTTCCAAAAGCTGTTACTGAAAACTTTGATTTCGATATTAATGGCTGGAATATTGCATTCTTCACGTCAAGTGACACATACTTGAAAAATGCAGCATTACATCCCCCTCCAGAAAAAAGCCAAAACAAAGCAAAAAACCCCAACCCCACCCCACTAATGGAAATTGTGCTATTTGTTTCAGGTGTTCTTTTGCATGTTATGGGAGATGCACTTGGATCTGTGGTCGTGGTGGTTACTGCTACTATCTTCTATGTACGTCCTCTGGGGGCTGCTCCGTGTAATTGGCAGTGCTACATTGATCCAAGCCTGACAATAGTTATGGTGCTCATCATCCTGTCTTCTGCATTCCCACTTATAAAGGAGACCGCAACTATTTTGTTGCAGATGGTCCCCAAAGGTGTTAATATGCAACTACTGAGTAAGTCAAATTTGTTGTTGTAATGCTGTTAATTTTAATGATGTATTTCAATGCATATGTTATTTGTGGAATGATATGTTTGGATTATTTACTCATATTAGCTCTAAATTCTCAAGAACTGTGAGAAACAGTCACATGCCTGTGTCCTAGCAACATGACTCAAATCTCTCTGGATTAGTTAAAGCATGCATTTTGAGAATGTGGTACTCCAACAATACATCAAACATACCAGGTCTTGAGCTGTTAATGCTTTGTGTTGGTTATTTGTGAAAAAAAACAACATTGAGTTACAATCTCTTCCAACTCTGCAGTGGCTACTTCTGAAAGGCTGCCAAAACATCTTAGAAATTGGAATATAATAAAATGGGTAATTTTGTAGCTCCTACTGCTGTTCACACTGGTTAATTGTGGAGTAACACCAGGTATTTCTGGAATTCCATCATGCTCAAGGCTTAAAGAAACCAGAAGATGTGGGGTTTTGATAGAGGAAGTGATGCTGTAAGGTTTCCTCTGTGGACACCTGGTAATTGCCATTAGGGAGCCTGAGGGGTGGGTCAATCCAAAAGGAAGGGTGGCCTGTTCATGCAGTCACCTGGAGGCTGAACTGAAGGCAGCTGGGAGTAGATGTATTTTATCAAGTGTGTCTGTTCTAAAATGCTAGTTTTGACACTGCTGCTTTTGGATAGGCTACCTAGTGAGACAGCTGATCATCAATCAGTGCACCAAAGCCCCTAATACCTTTCTCTTATGTCTTCCAGCTGACAGACTAGCTAACATACCAGGGGTCAGCAGCTTCCATGAGCTGCATGTCTGGGAGCTTGCAGGTGGGAAGAATATTGCCACCCTTCATGTCAAGTGCCAAACCCCTTCTGATTACCAAGATGCTGCTTACAAAATACGGAAGGTTTTCCACGAGGCAGGAGTCCACTCTGTGACCATCCAGCCTGAGTATGCTGACCACAAGACCTCTCATCTACTGTGCAGCTCACCCTGCATCTCAAAAGCTTGTGACTCTCAGCTGTGCTGCAGCCAGAGCGAGCCCCCCAGGGCTAAAAGGAATGGCTACGTGGAGAAAAGTGAAAGCTGCCTTTCTGAACAGCACAAAGACAATGGTTCAAGGAAAAGTGACATTGAAATTCCTATGGAGGACCCAGTGGCAGAGGAGAGCGTGAAAAATGTGAAAAATTGTGATGTGTCTGATGACAAATCACAGTTGTGTGGTACACGATTTTAGGCAATTCCCTCTGCTCTGTGTCATGTTTTCATGGAGCAAACATATCCCAGCTGGGAAGGGGGGGCATCAGCGGTTGTAGCTGATGTAGGTGTGGCAAAAAGATTTCTGTGCTTTAGCTGTAAACCAAAATACACCTAAACCCCTCTTGTACCTGAATAAGGATTAAGATTTCCACCAAGGCTGTTGTGTTCATCTAAGAGTTTTGTGATGCAGCCTTAACCAGTTCCTTACCAAACGAAGGGTGAATTCCCACTGTTAGAGTGGATGGGGTGTATTGCTCTCTGTCTGCACTGATGTTTGCCGTTCGTGGCCAGTGGCACTGGGAAAGAAACTCTGGCCTTTCCTGCTGAAGTGAGCTGTTTCTTAAAAGCTCTGTGGCCAGTTAATGATTGTACTGGGCTGAAGTACTGTATATTTATAAAGGACTTCAGTAGAGATGCTTTACTGATCCTTAAACCCCATTTTTGCATGGACAGTTCATTTTTCACAGTAACACTTGCTGGCCAGTGGGGTTTGTGAATGAAATTAAGAGTATCTAAGGGGAAGCACTCAGGAATTTTGACTTGTGTTGTTTTCTTGATTGACTCCTGTATTTAGGGACAGAGCAGAAGCTGGTCTTGCTTCTCCACAAATAATACTGGAGCCCTAGCCTAATCACAGATGAGTGTGCTAAGGAATAGACTGCTTGTCATGAAAGCACATAAATACCTACTAACATTGTCTGTACTGACTCCAGCAAATGGAAATGCAGGCAGTCATCCAATTAACTATTCTCTTTTTCACTGTTGTGATTGTACAACTCAGTCTTTTCAAATTCTTTTTATCCTTCTCCTGACAACACAAGTTCTAAGAGCCATGTTCTTATTTCATCATTGTGCAGGATGATTGCATTATCTTTAACACTTAGTCTGTCATCATTCATGCTGAATAAATAAGCTAATGTGTTTATTGTGAACAGCTGAAATGCTGCAATTCTATTATTAAGGCATAATTTAATTTTGTATTAATTAAGGAAGCACCTTTAAAGTCTTATATGCAGTATTGTCACTCAGAGGGAGCTTTAAAAAAATTAAACCAGGAAATTTTTCCTGGTTTAGTCTCAATTATTTCTTCTTTGCTGGTTTTAAATGTCTGAACCTTACCCTCTGCCCTGGCTTTCCTCCCCCTGCCCAAAGGCGTCTCTCAAAGCATATTTAGTGAAGGAGTTCACTATCTTTTTGCTGCTTGCTCTTTCTGAAGGTATGAAAGGGTGCTCTAAGGAAAACAAAGTGATGTGCCCTGTCACCAGTGCTGGGTTTCAGTCAGCTGTGTTCCACAGGGTTCTGGGAGAGGACACTCACTACCCAATTCACCCTGAGTCTAGTGCTTGGTCTCCCTGGCTATGCAGATCAGATCCAGAAGATTCCAAATACATTTTGCTGCCAAAAGCAGCCTTTCAGTGGTCTGTGTTGCCTGGACAGGCAATTTCATCCATTTATTCACAAGGACACCTTTGTGAAATAGTGGTGTCTTTACCTCAGTGACAACAGAAAGGGCAAATCGATTTCCAGCCTGGGCTGGGAAAATACCAGGATCTCCTTGTAAGGATGGCTTAAAAGCAGCCAACTCCTTATTAATAAAGATGATTGCAATAATTCAATGAATATTAAAATGCAGCAGGATATTTTACTGCTTGGAATGTGGTATTTACCGAAGCAGTGATTCCAGTCTAAATAGAGCATTTCTAGAATTGTAATTAACCCTTTTAAACAGATTTTTTGGTGAATTAAGATATTTTATACTATTTCATGGTATGTTTGTATTATATAAATTAACCTATTTGTTAACATATTTAAGATCTTGATCCTCCAGCCTCTTTGATTCCGTTGGCAGCAGCAGGATCTTGCTTGGCAGTTGTTGCACGAGCTAATGTAAACCAGGAAACATTGTAAGAATTGCTCTGTCTTTTACAAGCATGTGCCATGAAGTAAGACAGCTCTTGGTTCTGTTCTTTTTTTTCCCTCTTTATTTTCATCGATGATGATGTTTCGAAGTAAATGACAAATATATTTATTGTGTTTTTGAGAACTGGAACAGAAAGCTCCCAAAATAACAACAAAGTCTATGGGAGGATTTTCTTCATAGATCTCCTCTAAAACAAGCACCCTTTCATAATTATGCATTTGTATCCTAAATCAGGTAATTTTTTTTACATATATATATATATACACACACACACACACACATTTTATTAAATGGTTGAAAGCTGGAATGGCAGTATTTATTCTGGGATTTAAGAAAACTAGTTTGTGTGATGTCGGGGCATTTGTCAAAATGGACAATTTTTATTCTTCCAGTGTTAAAACCGTGGCTATGTATTTTTAAACTTTTTAAAAAATGTTGTAATCTGAAAATACAATGAAATAACATTCTTAAACTTTTTTTTCTCTTGTCTGGTTGAATGTACTGTAACTGCTGCTTGTGAATAAATGGGAAAATACCGGGGATTATAGAAATCTTCGTATCTAGAAAACAAACAGGGTTCAAAATTGCTTTATCACTTAAGCAAGCAAAACCAACAAAGCTACATTTTTTATGAGATAAACCTTGATTTTTTTTTATGTTGGGATTTTCAGGGTATTCAACTAAGGTTTCAGATCAGCATCTTTGCCTTCTTTTGAGTAACAAAATATTTTTCTCCTGTACTGTGTGTCCCCTCTCTACTTCTGTGGGAGACTCCATTCCAATCAGCATGTATTTTGTATTGGCCTATTTCCCTTCAATTCTTGGCATATCTCTTCTAATGCTGTTGAGGCAGTCTTCCCTCATTTTGAGATACAGTATATTTCCATGTTAGCCCTTATCTATGGGCACCTGTTCTAAATTCAGTTTTGTAGTCTATTGCACTGTCATAAAAACTCTGTTCTGGCCTCTTTAGCTGGATTGCTGTGTTTTCCTCCCTGACAAATGCAGGTTGATTGTGCTGCTCTGTCCCCTTCAAGCACTCCTTATGATTGTCTCTCGTGGCTTTCAGGTTCTCTTGTAGTAATTGTCCCTTTCTGTCCATTGCTGCTGGTGGCAAAGGAAATCTGCTTAAATTTTGTGTGGCTTTCAACTGGTTGTCCAGCTCCTGTGGATGTGATCCGTAGCCAGTCAGACATGTGACCTGGTAGGATGATGATGAAACCTTTGCTAGGCTTGCCAGATCATTCTGGAGTAAAAGTGAAACCTGGAATGAGTTCACATGACATTGAAAGCAAAAGCAATTTACTGGCCTTCATCACTCGTGTGCCTTTTCTTAAAGAGAATCAATTCTTTTCACCTTTTCATATGTGCCAAAAGTGCCAATTTGATTTTTAATGTTTTCTTCCTCCGTAACTCTCTAAAAGTAGGTATTGCCTTTGCTCTTCATTATAAAGAAAACTGCTATTATTTTCAGGAGTATTGCCTTTGTTTTACCACCTTTTCCTTGTCTTCTTTACAACACTTACTTTGACTCATAGTGCAAGTGTGTTTTTTTCCTCTTAATGTTCTTTTCATTGTCTCTTCAATAAAAGCAGGATGGTTCTGATAGCCTGGTCATGGTAGTATATCAGTAATAAAGTTTAGGATTACCTTTTTATGCACAGGTTTAATTTTTGCACTCAATTCTATTAAAATAAACCCACTTTCTGGTTTTGCTATGTGACATACCTTACCATTGCAAACCAATTTTTGCCCTTCTTTATTTTTCCTTGTTCTTTCCCTCTCCCATTCCTGGTTATAATGCTTACTGTCCTGAATACTCCCTTTTATTCTGAACTTTGAAGGAACTACACCAGCACCTGAATTTTTCCCAAAGTGAAGTTCACTACCCAAGTTCTATGGATGGCTTGATGTGAGCTATTCCAAGGACTATTTTGTGTCCTGTGGTCTGTGTAGAAGTGTTATCTAAGTAGTCATCCTGAGATAGGAACACATGTGTTTATGTATATTTAAATTCTTTATGAACACTCTACCTGAATCAACTTATTAAGAAAGGTTGATTTCTAAGCCTGGGAAGGTAAAATGAAATCAGGAGGGTTCCTTGGTCGTTAACATCTTGGGAGAAAGCTTAGTAAAAGATAATTCAAAAGCTATGAACGTTCCTGTGAGTTCTACTACTTACTCTGCTGTACAGTGGAAGCACTTTCTATGTTAAATACCTTATTTGAACAGTGATACCTTGATGTGAGGATGTCACTGTGTAAGATTGTTACATTTATGGAGCTGTGTTGCTTAAAAATTTCCTCCAGTTTTTCTCTTCCTTATGTGATTTAATGTGCCGAAATGTAATTTTCATGATTGCTAAATCTCACTGTGGTTTTA
The DNA here is from genome assembly GCA_014706295.1 of Lycocorax pyrrhopterus obiensis. Taxonomy (NCBI): domain Eukaryota; kingdom Metazoa; phylum Chordata; class Aves; order Passeriformes; family Paradisaeidae; genus Lycocorax; species Lycocorax pyrrhopterus. The sequence continues at coordinate 19,298,266 of JACSVZ010000004.1, forward strand.
TTAACCATTAGTGAGAAATGACTTAAGGTTTTATGTATAGCTATATTTTTATCAAAATGAAGTTTGAATGTCTTGTAAATAAATTGTATTTTTAAATAAAACTTTGTTCTGAGCTTGATGTATGCTAGCAATTGGGAGCTTGTGTCTCTTTGGATAATTTTAAGACTGTTGTATGAGTGAAGTTTGTTCTCAACCTGTGAGCTTGTTAATGTTGCAAATTTTATATGTATTTAGAAGAAAATGGAATCAGCACTCAAAAGCTTTTCTTCTGCATGCAGCCTTGCATTTTGCCACATGGAGAAAGTTGACCGTGTACACGGTGATTCTCACTCCTGGGTTTCATGACCTGAATGTGCATGCTAGAAATGGGGTGAGGTCTAACACTACAAGTTTGGGTGCTGTTTTTGGAACAGCAGTCACGGAGATGCCCTCATATGTTTCTGTCTTCTTAGCATCAGTATCAAGTATCTGCCACCTGGTCCCTACCCTGTTGTGTCCAATTCTCCAGTTGTTTATGTCTCGACTTACTTTGTTAACAATAATCAATAAGAAGGCAGCGGTCATCGTGTTTGGCTCTTTTTTTTTTAAGTCCTTTGAGTCTGTCTGAGTGGCAGATGCTACATAAATGCTCCATAAGAAATTCAGTTCAGGTTTGGCCAATACGCTGCCTGTGCTCGTGTGCGTGGTTGGTGTAACTCGGCTTGTAGATGATGGATGACTAGTGATTTGGAAGACAGAACTGAAAAATTTTTAAAGCAATTCCTGACAAAATTAAAATTATACATAGATTCATAGAAGGTTAAGGGGTTGGAATGGGTCTTAAACATTACTTAGTCCCAAACCCCTGCCATGTGCAGGGATACCTCCCACTAGGCCAGGTTGCTCAAGGCCTTATCTAACCTGGTCTTGAACTCCAGTGTTGGGACATCCACAACCTCCCTGGTCAATGTGTTCTAGTCTCTAATCACCCTCACAGTAAAGAATTTCTTCCTAATATCTAACCTAAATTAGCCCTCTTTCAATTTGTACCCATTATTCCTTGTCCTATCACTGCAGTTCCTGAGGAAGAATCCCTCTCCGGCTTCCCTGTAGCCCCTCTTCAGATACTGGAAGGTTGCTATGAGGTCTCCATGCAACCTTCTCTTCTCCACGATGAACAGCTCCAACATTCTCAGCCTGTCTTCCTAGGCAAGGTGCTCCAGTCTTCTTACCAATTTTTTGGCCCTCCTCTGGACTTGCTCCAACAGCTCCATGTCCTTCTTCTGTTGGGGTCACCAAATCTGGATGCAGCACTGCAGATGGGGTCTCACCAGAGTGGAGTGGAGGGGGAGAATCACCTCCTTTGACCTTCTGGCCACGCTGCTTGGGATGCAGCCCAGGATTTCCTTTGCTTTCCAGGCAAGAACACATTGCCAGCTCACATTGAACTTTTCATCCGCTGTCACCTCCAAGTTTTTCTCCACACAGCTGCTCTCAATCACTTCTCTGCCCAGCCTGTGGGTGTGTCTGGGATTGCCATGACCCAGGCGTAGGACCTTGTACTTTGCTTTGTTGAACTTCCTGAGTTTTGCATCAGCCCAGCTCTCTGGCCCGTCAAGATTCCTCTGGATGCCATCCCTTCCCTCCAGCATGTTGACTGCACTGCACAGCCTGGTGTCACCAGTGAACTTGCTGAGGGTGTCCTCTATCCCAGTGTCCATGTCACTGACAAAGATACTGAATAGTATTGGCTGCTACAGTACAGATCCCTGAGGGACACCACTCATCACTGACCTCCACATGGACAACGAGCCATTGACCACCACTCTTTACATGCAGCCATCCAGCCAGTTCTCTATCCACTGAGTGATCCATCCAACAAATCCATGCCTCTCCAATTTGGAGACAAGCATGTCATGCAGTACAGTGTCAAACACCTTACAAAATCCATGCAGATGATGTCAGTTGCTGTAGCCCTGTCATAGGAAGTGACCACATTTGTCAGGCACGATTTCTGCTTTGTAAAGCCATGGTGGCTATTACCAGTCAACTCTTTGTTTTCCATGTGCCTTAGCATAGTTTCCAGGAGAATCTGCTCCATGATCTTGCCTGGCACAGAGGTGAGACAGACATAGATTTTGTTGAGAACCTCAGCTTTCTCTTTGTCCAGGGTAGCCAGGTCTCCTCTTTCCTTACAGAGAGAGAAAATATGCTAAAGAGGAAAAAAAAGTTATGAACAGAAAATAAATGTTGAGGATTTAACCTAACCATTATTGGTTGTATGTGGAAATTGCTGCAGCGATGCTGCCCAAGTGATCCTGGGATTATTTTACAAAGATATGAGATCATGCTCTCATCAATAAGTGTTGAAAAAACACCATTTTAGGACAAGAAGAACAAGGGCTGACAGATTTGGACTGTGTGATTTTAATCCTGACACTTCAGGAGCAGTTTCTCTGCTGCACAGACTGACATAAGGCATTTGAAATTCAAGGACTTCTCTATACAGAGGCCCTTACTTTGTATCTCAGTCCTTCTGGAGCAGAAGGTATTTTCCACCTTAGAGGGTTGCTACTGTTTTGGTAATTTTCTACTCTCCAAGAAGCCACAGAAATAGGATGAGTTTGGGCTGGATGTGGTAGACTGTGTTTTTAAAAACAGCTTCTAAAAAAAAATACACAATATGTATAGCTTCTTATGCATTCAATATTAATTTATGCAAAATGTTTATGCTTTCAAGTCATATATTTGCAAATACAGTTTGTTCTGTTTCCAAATGTGTGGTTTTAAATCCACACCCTTCTGCAAGGATATTTTAGGTGGCTGCTATGGATTCCCCACAAATGGGTGCATGTCTATCTGCTGAGGGCAAGTGCTTTCTGATCTGGTGGAGATCTTGTTCTGACCCAAAGCTGTAGTAAGAAGTGAGGAAATAGAAGTGATCACAAATGGGGGATGAAGGGTCAGTTAAATTGTCTGGCAAATTTAGAATATATTTGGGGGTAAGTTACTGAGTCTTCCAGTTAGGATAAGGTGGAGATTCAGCAAAACAGAGTAGGAGATGTGCAATGAAATGCCAGTGGGAGTTAATGAGGTATTCATCAGGGATGAGTAAGCCTCTGTCTCTTCAAGGACACAGGCTTTGCCCTCTGATTCAAATATGGAATTTATTGTTGAGTCCTAGTCATATTTTACAGACAGAGTTATTTTGCTATAAAATGGTAGCCAGAAAAACATAATTGCAATGCTTACCATCAGCTCTCTAGAGAGCCACTGGGGGTTTGTGGTTGAACTTGTCTCTGCTGAAGTGGCATTGGCTGTCTGATGACAGAAACACATATCTTGGTCAATAGAGATAGCAGGCATTTGAACAACCAGGAATTGTTCTCAACTACTTGTATATTAGTCAATTAATTGTACCTGGGGACGTTCCCAGGCACAGAGAGCAGCTGGCACACAAAAGCTTGTATCTATGCTAGGGAGATACTGCTCACTTCGGGAGAGGGTGGCTCCCTGCTCATGGCCAGCTCAGATTAGGTCCCTGACTCTGGACTGTGCCCAGGAATGGCTGGGACAGCAGTAATTGGCATGGGCTGTGAAATGCTTGAACCCCTTACTGATACAGATGATCATGGTTCATTCCCAGCTGTGGTTTAATTTGCCAATATTGATGAGGCCCTTGGACCCTGAGCCTCCACTCTGTTTTGCAAGGTAGCAGAACCTGCAGGTAGAAAAGACGAGGCTGCTGGTGGTTTCTTGGGCTCAAGGGTGGAAAGGTTTTCTGTCTTTCCTCTGCATCAGTGCACAGGGCAAGCTGGGAGGGGAGAGGCTGCCTTGATCAGCAGTGCAGTCAGCAGATAATGCTATCAATCCCAGCTACTTGCATTGCTCTGGAAATGAAAGGTGCAAGGCAAGTGGCACGTTTGCTATGACGCTGCCCTTTGCTTTACCTCCTTATGGTCCTAGTACATTCTTATTTTTTTTTCAGTGTTCATTCATGTTTAATAAACTCTGTGTCTGTTTAACCACACATTGCTGACCACCCTGTGGTGAAGAGGTGGAAACAAAACTATGGTAAGAGGCTTCGGGGTACTTGTGGGGAAATAACCCAGTGATGACTTTATACTAGGCATTGACACAGTAGGTTCACAGCCTAGAGGACAGAAAATGTCGCAAGCAAAGGATTGCATAATTCAAGAGGTAGAAAGCAACTTTTTTTTCAATGAACACCTTAAAAATCAGTCTTGTAAAAATCATCTGATGTGGATGAGCTGATCTCCCAAGATGTAAACCAGGAAGTACAACAGGCAGTGGGAAATCAGCACAGTGAATGTCATGACATCTTGCAAAGCAGCACGCTAACTAGCTGTTTCCTTTCAGAGTTGCTGTATGAAGTCGAGATGGTAGCCTTTCTGCATATCCCAGTTTCCTTTGCCCAAACTGGTCACAGAAGGTGCTTTCTTATGGCTGGGCTTTAAATGCCCAGCAGTGTGAAGGGTCCATGCTGTGACAAAACACCCACCAGCAGCACAGTACCTGAAGCTCTTTGTACTGGTTGGTGCACACTTCAACCAATTGCCCCCAAATGATTTTGGTGACATTGCCATCTGGGGAACACCCTTCTACTCATGAACATCTCTGGTGTGTAATTTCTAAGAGAGTGAGTGTTCAGTGAGCCCTCTATTGTCTGGGTGTAGCTTGGTAACTCATGACAGGGGGAGATAATCACCGCCCCCATGGCCTTTGCATGGTGCTCAGAGGAGCTGCTCCCCAGCCCCCCTGAGGAGGAAGAGGGTCCTGCTCCCCCACAGCCAGGCCAGCTGTGGGGGAGAAGACCTGTGGTGGATCATCTGCTCTTCATGTCTGTGCCTGTGCTGTGGCAAAGGGACGTCATGCATCCCCCAGGACAAACAACTTTAGCTGTTCATGGGGAAGGATTTGCTGAGGATTTCAGAGAGGGAAGAGTGGGAGCCTGGGGAGCTCCCTCAGCAGCCCCCACAAACCCTGTTCTCTGAGTGCCACCTGTGCTTTCCAGCATAGTTTCTGAGGTCATCTGGAAGTGGGCAGTAGTGTAGGCATCTCTCTGCCTCCTACTCCTGATGCTTTTGTTTGAAGGGAAGTGACTTACTTGAAAATGTGTTGAAGCTTTTTTACAATTTCCCTTGATTCCTATTGTTTCCACATACTGTTTTTTCATTTGTTTGCAGTAACTCCTATTTGCCTCTGCCTTTTATTATATGAAATATGGAATCTCATTTTAACCAGCCAGTTCCTTACACTCACAGTGATAGCAAGTCCATCTACCCCTAGAAGTAACACTGGCACAACCTTTATGCCAATATGCTGGCATTGTGTGCCTGCACTGAAAAGAAAGGAAAAAGCAAAAGCAGAGATCCCAAGGTAATATTCTCCTAAGAGCTGTGAAATTCTACAAACCACGAAATGGATTATGCTTCCTCCTGGTTGTAAGGCAGGGTATTGCTCCTTCAAGAAGGAAACTGATCTTTTTGGGTTAGTGGTTGGGCTGCCATGAAGGCTATTCCCAAAGCCTGCCTTTGGCAGACTGAGCATCAATGTCCTTGTGCTTCTTTGCCAGCCCAAGAAGCAAGGGATTTGGCTCCTGATGCAGGAACACAGGAGCAAACTATCTGCTGGTGGAAGCAAGCAGAAATGTGTTGGTTAGAGGGAAATTCTGGCTATTTTCACCAGCTGAAAATCCGTCCTTGTGCTCTGCTCTTCTCCACGTGACAGAGAACTGGGCTACCTGTTCAGCAAGGAGGGGTTACACAGCGACTCAGCCGTCACCTTAACGGGAGGAAAATTTACTCTTGTGGCTACAGTGGGGATCTCCAAGGACCATGGAGCAGCAAGGCAATCACCCCCACCTCCTCCTGGTTCCTGCACATACATGTATGTATTATTTCTGGCAGAAGTCAAAGGCTTCTGGAAATTATTTTATATTTGCAACCCCCAAGCAACATTTATATTAAGTTTCCTTCTGAAAGACAAACGCTGTCTCTTCAAGCACTTTGTGTCCTGGCCAGAGGATAATCATGTGAGGCAGCAGCAATGGGAGGCTGAGGGGAACAAAAAGGAGCCTGGCTCACAGAGCTCTTTCAAAGCAGTTGTTCACTTGGCCGAAGAGCTCGGCAGCGTGCCTGTGCCTTCTTTGAATCCAGCATCTCTGTCCAGCCTGCGCTGCGTGGGTCAGGGTAGCCTTCTTCGTATGGGACACACACAAAGCAAAAAACATTCTGGACAACTGTGGCTTCAGGACAAGGATCCATAAGGAAGAGATGTGTGCAGTCTCTTGTAGGATGGAGGCTGTTTCTACAGCAAGTGCCAGGAGCAGCGGATCTGATGAAGTGGAGAAATGTCTCATATTTAGGGCACATTCACATATATACATGTATTTATTTTTGCATGCACACACATGTGTAGGCACACACGCATGATACTGACCATACATGGCCATAGTTGTTACCATGTATCAGCAAATGCAAGTTCTTGCTTGAATCACAGTGCCGTACAAATACAGTTTACTGGGTATCCCTGATATCTTCTCTCTGGTGTCTCCTTCCTGCTTATCATTTTTAAATTGGACCAATTCAGTGTGTCAGGGTTTCACAGTTGCTCTTTAGCTACCTGTGTGTCTGCCTGGCAGAAACAGCCAGCACCTAGAATCAGGGGTTTGTGTGTATTTGGTATATTTTCTTTACCATTATTGAGCACTGCCATATGGATCCCAGCTGTATGAGGCATCTTTCTGCTAGGTACTGAAGCTGTGTTAAGGACAGAGGCATAATAAGTGGACTTCCATTGTCCTGGGGTTCACACTGATTTTCCCTGCTGTGGTTGATCTGGGTAGAGAGGAGTGCAAAGGTGGTCTTTAAAAGTTAGCTAGGCGTGCACAGGAAGAAAGGAAGAAGGCATGGATAGACAAATAAAGCCAGCCCCCTTGGAAAAGTCCTCCTAGTGCTCTGTTCAGTGGGTAGTTACTACTTCAACATGTTTTTTTTGCTGGCAACAGCCACAATCTGACCAGCTCTTATCACCCTCCACAAGCATGGGCCTTGCTCCACCTTGCTGCTATCTGGGGACTCCAAACTTTGGCCCCTCCAATCCCGTTGATTACTTTCCTTCTGCTTGCTCTTCTAAGATGCTTTCTCCCTTGCCATCCAGGGCCCCCCTAATCTCCTTTCTTCCTTGCCCATCTGTTCAGGGCTGCCAATCTCTCCCTCCCCAGCATGATGCTGCCCAATTTGCACCTGCTGTCTTTTGGCTTGGAGATCTCTTTAACTTGGTCCTGCAAAAAATCTAAAAGGGAGGCATTCAAAGTGACCAGGTCTAGGGCTTGAATGTGCAGCCAGCTTGAAAACTAACTTGCTTTTTACAGAACTGCTGCTCAATTGTATATCTAGTCCTGGATATTGAATATACACTGCTGGCCAATTTTCTCTTTTTTATTGAAAACTGCCAAGAGGTTAGAAAGTTTGTAGATGTGAAAACTCAGCTTAGTTACTGTGGCTAAGTCGAAGTGTTTTTTAACACTACTACTACCACCACCACCACCAACATGAAAAGAAAGGCTATTGTGACTAGTTTCAAGCAATTTGGAGAAGAGAATCAATACAAAGATACTCTGCAATACTGCTGCTTAAGGAAATACTTGTGAACCCTCAAAGATTTTGTGGGAAACTATGTAAAATCAAGGGTATGGGAAGTGTTTGGCTTGACTGTTTTCCACAGTGCTCCTTCAGAGTCACACAGTGACACCAGGACAAAGCTCTCTCCAGCTGCTGAGTGTTCTCCCTGTGGCAAGGACCACAGATAGCCTCAAGATCATCCTTGAGGTCCTGCTCATCCACAGCACTGACAAACCACCTCTTTTTTAAATCTGTTTTTTGTCTTATTTGACACCAGTCTGGCTAGACTGCAGCCAGCTGGGCCTGCCACGAGGCTGACCTGTGCTCAGCCCGTTCCTGCCTTTGCCACTTTAGTCCACCTGTCCCCAACGGGAGTGCTCAGAAAAACCCAAAGCATCTTCTGAGGCATGATTTTCCTCAAGACACTGAGAGCATTTTAGAGCACTTGGGGTGAGCATAAGGTCAAGAAGAATGCACTTGCATGTGTCTCTTGTTCTTGCTTTATTCTTCGGAGCAGGGAAGAAAAGAGGGTGTTTCGGGTTCAGTGACAATAGAGGTTTATACGTGCTCTTTACTCAGCACTATGTGCTTTAGCATAAACCTGCCGACCCCTGGGGAACTGGCACTGTCATGATAACAAGCAGACATTATGAGTTAATACCTATAATAACCTTTCATATGGTAAAAGATTTCCAGGGTTTACAGCTTTGAACCTGTTATCCTCTACCAGAATAATACAACTGTATTTACAAAGTGATTACAAGGGCACTTCTCTTGAGATAAGCAATTTTTCTTGTATGAATGATTAAACGATTCTGTCTAATTTGACTGCCGTTATACATTTAAAGAAAAGAAATCTAACAGGTCTTGAGCAAAGATTCCAGGCACTTAACCTTTCAATCTGATTAATTAAAAATGAAGGTCAGCTGATTTGAAAGACCGGTGGTTAATTAAAAATGAAGTTCAGCTGATTTGAACAACTGGTGATTCCACCTTTATTGAGATCATGGGCACTGCAAGACCTGTAGGACTGAACCTCATGAACTTCCACTGTGGCACCCATCATGGCTGTTTATTTTTCCTGGCTGAACTAATGGCTCCGTTCTCTCAATTCTTTTCTTTTTAATCCCCCCTCTCCTTTGGGCTTTCAGTGATAAGACTATGTTAATAAGTTTGAATTTTGTTTGCCCAGCTGAGCATTGTAAAGGAACCCTCTGAAGTCTTGTTTTATCACATACTAGGGGGTAAATGTTTAAAAATGTTAATCTATACAGAAATATCCTGAAGTTTATTACTCTAAATATTACTAATTGTTCCTTTATTAGGAGAGCACCTGAGAATGAAGGTCAGATCCCTGTTTTGCCAGATGCACTAGAAACATAAAATGGGTGGTGCTTCTGAGCCTGAAGAGCTTAAAATGTAGACCAAATTATCAAACTTCTGGTTGATTTGAGAATTTTTTGATGTGAGTTTTGCTTTTAGTGGTGTTTGGTGTGATTAGCTAAACCAGCTATGGTGAAAAGCATGTCAGGAACATGTGTTACTGTTCTTTCTTTGTTGTTTTGTCTTGACTTCAGGTTTAGTGATACTGAATCCAGTTATGAGTTAGTACATCAGGATTTATGCATGTAGCTCTATTTTAATCAGCAGAGTAATTGATTTCAGTGGTTCTATAAATAGCTTAGGCTTAATAAAGAGGCTAAGAAGTTAATGAGTCTACAGCTCTGAAAGGAATGCTCAGACTGGCTCCCAGTCCTGGTGCCTATATCAAGCTTTGTGCTTCACCTGTGGATTCAGTAGCAAAGTTGTCTGGTCCTTGGTCACAGGCCTGTGGCAGTCCAGGGGTGATATCCTTTTGTAGGTCTTAGGTTGGCAATATAATTCAATTAATGCTTTCCAAGAAGCATTTCATGAAGTCCTACATGAAAAGTAACGACCTTTACTTCTGTGGAATTAGTGCTGAACTGGAGTTGTCTGGGAGCAGAGGTCTGTACTATCAGGAATTTTATTATCTGTCTGAAGCAGTTCCTTTGTTTCTTATCTGCTTATCACACTGTGCAGCCAGAAATCTCCTTTCTGTCAGCTGTACACAGAACACCTTAAGCATTTATTTTAAACTATGTGGGTTTCTTAATGAGCAAGTAATGAACACTTAGCCTGCTTTTTGAAAGCATGCACCTCTTCTATTACATAGCCCAGGGATCAGAAGCTGTTCCATGTAAGAGAACTATACATTTACATGGTAATTCCCTGGCATGTCTTGCATGCTCCCGATGAGCTGCCCTCTCCTACAGCTGCAGTGAAACACTTGCATCTCAGAATGGAATAAGGTAACTTATGTAAACTGAATCCCACTTTAGTTTTCATTCAACAGGAAAAATCAGAATGAGTGAATTGCTGTTATCTCAGTGAAGCCTTTGGCTGCACATGACTCTGTCTGGGCCTGATGCAACTAAGCAGGGTCCGGTTCAGTGCTTGCTCGAGAGACCCTAAAAGTGGCCTGCTTAGACTTTGGGTTTATTTCTGAGGAATGGAGGGTGACTGTTATCTCGTGTCCCCATCCCCCGTGTATGCCCAAAATCCCCCGGGGGAAGCTGAGATGTCAGTAAAACAGAGAAATTATTTGGGAATTCATACTAAATGGTGGGAAGAAAGAGGGCTGAGTCAGACTTCACCCTTAGACTTGAAGATCAGGATAATCTCTGGAGCTATTATGTAAGAGCCTGGCTCTAAGTGTTGCTCTCTTTGCCTTGATATAAGCCAGAGATGCAAGCCAGATAAATACTGTACTGATTTAAATTTTTCACTTGCTCTGGCTTCATATTGATGTTGCAAATGGAATTAATTCTGGTTGATGCTGGCATAAATCAAGGTAGGGTCTGCGCCACCGTATCTTGAATTCTCAGTAACAAGTCTAATCTCAATGGCAATAGACTTAAAATCCTAGTAAATTTACTAGGCACTGGATCATGGTCAAAGTTAAAGTTTTTGATGACTCGTGGGATTTTGGTATCAACAAAGAGCTCGTTCTTGAGTCAGTAATAATTTGTAATAATGATTCATAGAAGAGACAGAAAGTGGTGGTCAAAGGTGAGATGAATCATATTGCCAGTGAAACTCCATTTTGCTACTGATTCATGCCTTCCTAAGCCGGAAGAAAGCTGCTTTACAGAAAATCACTCTATGAGAGTGGGTTCAGGAAAATCTACAGTTTTTAAACCAGTGTTCTGCAAACAAAAACATCCTGCACTTGTTTAAAACCAGCATTTTCTCTCCTAATTGCCACTCCTTGGTTTTCTACTGTTCTACATCAACTGCATACAGACTGAGACTGGCAATGCTGCACTGTTGATACCACTGCTGTTCCTCCAGCTCTGCCAGGAGGAGCTGTAGTGTGGAGCAGGTTGTGAGGTACCTGGAACTGTGCTAGCTGCTGCCCCTCTGCCAGGATGAGCATGGCCTCATAGTGTTTCCTCCTTGCTCTTAATTTTCATCTCTCTATTTGAGGTGCTGCAGGCTAAACTGTCACCTGTGTCACATTGCCATCTGCAGTTCTTCAGCTACAGAGGCAGAGACAGGTCTTTTCTAACACTGTTTGAATTCAGCCTGTTGAAGATCTAAATTCATTGAGATCCTTACAGGGCATCACACATTGCTGTCTCAGGGACTGGGAGGTAGCTTTTTGGGTTTTTTTGGATGTGGGAGGGACCTCTTGCTGGATTCCTGACTCATCCTTTTGTTTAAGTCAATACCGCAGGGGATGCATTTGTTCAATTTGTTCAGGTTAATGTGTGTTAAGACCCCCTCCCAAAACAGCAGCATTTATGTGTGCTCAGTACAAACAATCCCAAAGTAATAAACCCAAATGTTTCAAGATGTTATTAGATAAAAGCAGATGAAATAGCATAGGGGAGGAGACTGGTGCTGGTTGTCTTAGGCTGACTAGTACATTGTGTCATAGTATTTCTCATACAAGGAAATTTTGATGAACAAACAGTGATCTTAGGGCCATCTTTCAGGTGAAGTATGAAGCAAGGTTTAAAGTATGTAAGGGAAGATCTTTGAACAGTACTGATCTTCCTGCAAAATATGATTTAAAAATCTAGTTAGTGAAATTTCTCCTGCAGAAAAAATATCCCTTAGTGAGTTCATTTGCAGCATTATACCTAGTAAACAGAAGCCTACAAGATTACTTAATAATGTATTTAATAAACTATTCTGGTTATTAGCGGGCAATGCTGAAAACGGGTGCCGTTAAAATAGCATTTATTGGAAGAAAACTAGTGCTGCAAATACCTAAGATGAACAGAACAAATTTCAAGTCTGAAAATCATAGTAAATGGATCAGCCAAGGTGGTCTTTCTTAAATTAGATCTCTGCCTCAAAGAGGATTGCCTGAAAGAACTCATTTCCTATTTGCCATAGGGAACAGTGTTTTTATCAGATATCTGCCCATTTTCCACTAAACTCTGAGTTAAAGCATTTTCAAGATACATTTCTGCATGATGTGATTAAAATCTGGGAGATGTAAATGGTCCTAGGAAGGCTATTTTATATTTGATTGCTTCAGACTAATGGTCACTAATGATCAGCAGACTAATGGGGCATAGGGATGATGGAGTTAAGATCAATGTGCGGGGAAGACTGGAAGAAAGAGCTTCCAGAGAAAGTGAGAGCTTTTCCACAGTAAAAGTGGTAAAATACTCCAAGTCATAGAATCACAGAACATCTTGAGTTGGAAGAGACCCACAGGGGTCATCCAGCTTCTGGCCCTGCGTAAAAGAGCCCCTGCGAACATTATCCAAACACTTCTTGACCTCTGTCAGGCCAGTGCTGTGACCACTTCTCTGGGGAGCCTGTTCCAGCTCCAACCATCCTCTGGGTGAAGAACCTTTTATAATATCCAATCAAACCTTCCCTGACACAACTTCAGTCCATTCCCTCAGGTCCTGTCACTGGTCACTAGAGAGAAGAGAGCAGTAGCTGTCTCTCCAAAGTAAAGGTGTAAGTATTAAAAAGCAGGATAGAGTAGAAAAAAAAGTATTTCAAAATCTGGGAATTATTTAAGGAAGAGGTATAAGAAATATTAACTAAAGGCTATCTAATTTTCTTTCATCTAAAATCCTTCCTCCAAAAACTTTTTGAAATCCTTTTTCTGAACATTCCTCTGCTTGTGGCTGCCTACCTCTGAGCTGAGAGAAAACTTGGCTGTTCCAAAGGCCAAATGCAATTATAAGTTAAAAAATAAACCAGACAAACCCCCCAGCCCAAACCCAGTTTGTTTAATTATGGATACTTCAAATATATTTTCTTGCAGTGTGTTGAAATTAATTTTTAGCCATTTCTTCCCTGATATGAAACAAGTCCTTGTTTCTTGCTCTAGAAAATAGCAGATTAGTTGTTACCATTGTTGCATGCAGGCACAAAGATAGCAATGCTTGTGACACAGGTATCCACATTTTAATGTTTGTGATATTTTAAATAAAAGTGAGCGACACGGAAACTAAAGAGAAGTTCACGTATGATAATTAACAACTGAACCCAATAACTCTCATAACTGTAATACGCAAGAATTTTCCATTGCACTTTCTCCTCTACAACGGACGTATCTGATTTACTTTATAGGTTATTGAAGTATCACTGGCCAGTCATAAAATACGACCTCTTTTCCCTGCAAGGAGTGGAATGTCCTGGACACAAGTCACATGCATCTTCTGATTGCAGGACAAACCGATGCTTCTGAGTCTTCCCTGGAGGCTCTTCTTTCTACCACTGCAGGACCATTCTCAATGTTAAATTTATCTGGCACAGTATCAGGGCCAATCTGAAGTGGAAGCAATTTCCCTTGCAGAAAGCATTCCTTAGTGGAGTAGATAAATGCTGAGAAAGGATGGAAGATTACTTTGCTGTAGCCAGGAGACGCGGCGTAGGGATTTGCAACTTGAAGTCAACGCTGCAGAGCCTTTCTTAAAAAAAAAGTTACTGCTTTCCGAAAAAGACCAATAAAGCAGAGGCAGAATGAGACATTTTCTACCAAACAGCAAGATGTCATGACAAACCCTCTGCCTACACAGCAGTTCCATTCGGATCCATGACGCAGATCCCGGAGCCCATTTGTGCAAGTCATTGGAGCAATCTGGTGGCAGTGAGTTTGCTGCTCTGCTATCAGCCTTTCCTGGTGGCTGTTGGGCTCACCCTATGATTTGAGTTCACTTATGAGGTGGTTAACAGCCCTTTAAGAATTTGCTCTTTGTATGTAAGGATGGATTGTATACCCTGAACTCTCTTAATCTCTGGATGCTATAAATGGTTCTATGCCCTTGACACGCACAGTTTTTTTGCAAACAAGGCCCATTCGGTGCTCACGTTGAGTGAAGGCACCAGCCTCTGAGCTATCTCTGTCCATGGGTTCTTTCCGTCTTCCTAGGCCAGAGATCGCTCCTGGGGCACTGGCAACATCCCTTTGACCCATTTCTGCCTCCTGTTGGTATCCCCCAGTGCCCCGAATGAGATCAGCCTCTCCCTGCATGGACAAACAACAAACCATTTGCTCCAGGGTCAATCTCAGTCCTCACAACTGGTCTATTTTTCTCATTTTAGAGCTGCTTTTCACCAAAGCTTGTGAGCACAGGTCCTGAAAAATCAATAACAATAGCGAAGTTGCTAGTAGATTTTTTAGTATGCCTGATATTTCACACCTTGCACAGAAAACCTGTCCTTGGGTTGAGTTTTTATCTGCCTTCAACTTCTTTTTGTTCTTATGTCCCTTTCATTGATCTCATCTAAAAAGTTTTTTGTTGTTGTTTTGAGACTATACATGCTTTGCTAGCAGCTTGAGGTACTGCCTACTTGAGTATGTTGTGAGCACTGCAAGGCTGAATAGCCACAGTCAAGGGGAAAGGATCTCTTAGCCTCCAGGATACGTAGATGTGGCGCTTGGGGACAAGATTTAGTGGTGGATCTGGCAGTGCCAGGTTTACAGTTGCACTTGATGTTCCCAAAGGTCTTTTCCAGCCTAAATGACTCTGTAATTCTGTGATGTGCTTTCTTCAGCTTTTTCAGTTGGTTTTTCTCCCACCAGGAGCGCCAGAAGCCTTCTTTCTCCCAAATGAAAGCTGAAGTCACCCATGAGTTTGTTTGGGGGGTGACTTAATAAACCCCTGCAACAAGAGGAGACTTGCCATGATTTAGTGCCTGCTGCTGGCACTGAGGTTTGTACAAGCAGGGCTGTGAACTCCAAGGGCTCAATGCTGCCTGCACCCAGAGGTGAACAAGATCCTTAAGGGCACTTTAATTTCCAGACAGCAGAAGCTTTATCCTCTTGTAGGACTCTGAGACTAATTTTTGCATTTTACACTTCTTGAAGGAGACTGGGAATTTTACAAGATGAAGAGCTATTGCCTCTTTAGTGAGTTTTCACTCAAGCCTTCAATTTGTTTTAGTGGGCTGTAGACATATATATTTATCCCACCTCATTTAACTGAGCTCCAATGCCAGCTTGTACCAGTCTTTTATTCTGAGGTTAATTTTAATTGCAGATGTTAAATAGCTTGAAGGACTGAGTCGAATAATTTCCTCTCATAAACCAGGCAAAAAAACACCCACCGGGTAGTTGAGCTGTTGCTGAACCATAGCTACCCCTCAACAGCACAAAGGCACACGGGGGCTCGCGGTGCCGTGGTTTGATTGATAAGGGATGGGGATGCTGATGAAGAGGTTTGCCTGCTGGGCAGCTGAGTCCTATGGAAATGATCCCTCTAGTGGGCACTCGGAAAATTAACTGGTGGTGCTGCTTGGCAAGGCGGGAAGCCTAAAGGGGGAGCGAATGAATGAAAAATTTGCCCAACATTAGGGAAACCCCCCCAAACAATAAAAGAGACAGCCATATTTTGTTAAGCTTTACCATTGAAATAAGATTTTAAGATAGTTGTTTATGAGAAGTGGCAAACATCACCAAAATGCTCATTCAGTGACTTTTGCAAAACTCTTTAAAACAGTTTTATTTAGATTTTTTTGCATTGAAATAATGAGATTTTTTTTTCAGTGTGTTGCCATGTCCTTGGGAGAGAAAAAGAATAAACTATTTATAAAGTACTTTCTGAGTGATTGGGGGGGGGGGGGGGGGGGGGGGGAAGGAGGGGGGCAACCTGTTGTGATTTCTTCCTTAAGGTGAAAGCATGAAGTCTTTTTATGGAAACAACTTTTTAATTTTTCAAGAGATTTCAAAAATATTTCCAAGAGATTCAAACAATTTCCAACCAGGAAACAAAGCCAGGATTTGTGCTCTCATTGCAGGCACTACATGCTTCTGGTCCATCATATGCCTCTCATCACTGTCATTACTCATAGCACCTCTTGTTGAGAGCAGGGCATAAAACATCGGGCTTGCTGGCCCCCCTAACACAGAGGTGTGCTCTGCGTGGGCATGGAATGTGTGACATGCCTGGTCAGTGTCTGAGGGAGGTCTTAGGGGTCTGTTATCTTTAGCTGCCCTGAAGAAATAATTTGTAGCGAACATTTTCTTGTTGCTGTTACTGTGACAAACCTTTGCAGAGACGGCCCGCGGCAGCCCAGGTGTTGTATGGCTCCACACTTTCCTGAAGGATCAACAGTGTAACCCTGTGTTGCTAACGAAGTGTTTCATGTAATGAAGTGTTTCCTTGTGTAAGGATAAGTCTGTGTAACGAAGTGTTTCCTTGTGTAAGGATAAGTCTGACAGCTTTTGGATCAACATCCAGGTGACCCTGTGCCACCACTGGATCACAGGTCCTGTTCTCAGCCCCTTGCTCGGGCCACTGGAAGAAGGGATGTCTGTAGACAGGAGTTATGCTACCAAAATCTGGTTCCTTTTGGGTTTGTCCTCTCAACATCTCCTGTGTCTAAATCCAGTGCTTCCCTTCCCAGGTCCTCCATCGCACAGCTGCTCTGTGCCTCCCACTCACTGGGGCATCCTGAGCGAACAGTGGAGCCTGCTCTGCCAGGTGAGTCACAAAACCCACCGTTTTCCTGACCTGATGCAAATTCCTGCCTCAACCCAGCTGGGTGCCTGGCCAAGGGCAGACCTCTTGACCTGTTCTTCTCTGAGCCACATCACTAACAGCTCTTTTCAAGTGAGAATTTAAAATGTTTTTATTTTCAAACATCTCTGCTTTCAGACTTGAGATGTGAGAAGGTGTTTGTGCACCGGTCAGGCAGAGAGTGGCAATTTCGTTCCTCTATGTGTGGCTACACAGAAGGCGTGTGCTGATAAGTTGTGCCACTCATGAACCATGTTTCTCCATGCTGCTCCATGAAGCTTTGGTAGAAGAGATCAATTTATGGAACGATGTTGAAGCTTCCATGTATCAGCCAAAAATATTTTTCTTCTCCAGATACGTTCTTGTGCTCTCTTATTGAGGGGTGTCTCATTTGGGGCCTAACACAGAAATGCTCTTTCTTTTATATTCACAAAATAGAAGTTCTCGATGAAAATTAATGTGTGCTTGGGGGGCAGGCAGAAAAAATAAAATAGATGAGGGCAGAAAAGAAAGACGGTACCTTGTACCTTGACACCAGCCTGAGGCTGTGTGGTGACTTGATATCATTGCAAAGCCTTGTGTTTCCTGAAATTTTAAAGCAATTTCAAAGAGAGAGATGAGCATGGTTTTAAGTAAGAGCGGAACAGTTCTACCCTTGTGGACAGAATGCAGAATTCCACTCTTATGCATTGAATATTAAATGCTTCAGAATAGAGACGTTTGAAGCTCTGACAACAGTTGTAACTTCACTTGATGTCATACATGAAGTTAATATCTTGTGGCATTTTAGTTTGGGTTAAAATCATGTCTGAGCTAAAGGAATTTGGCATGTTTGTGATTATGGAGTCACTGAAATGTATGGAATAAACTCTTTGTGGGTATTAATCACAGGATAAATGTTTGGATCACTTATTTAAACCACTATTACATTAGAGAAAAGCGTTTGTGGAAAAATACTTGTTTTGCAAAGAACTATTAAAGTATTCTGTCAAGTTCTGACTTCAACACAGTGGTAATAGTGCAGTTTCAGTGAGCAATGCTCATAGAGTTCCCCACTCTCTTGTCTTTGCAGAGAGGATGTTTTTTTTAGACTTGGGATTTTTTCCTCTCCTAATCTGTAGGTTTTTCCGAGGTGCAATGGAAACAAAGGGCCTCTAACAACTGTTTTAACTGTACTTAATGGGAACCATTTTTGAACACATTATGCTGAATTCAGCTTCTCATAAAAATCCTGTGGAGGATATTCCATGCCACAGACAGCAAAACAGTGTGATTTCAGGCAGCAGTGTCTTACAGTCAGGCGGGATAACAGCTGACCTCTTCCCTCCATCTCTGGCCGGGGGCATCTTGCAGTGATTCTTTCAAGCAGAACACGGCTTGCAGGTGGAACATGTTGTTGGTTTTGTAGAGATTGCTCTGTCATGTACTCAGACTTTGCTGTTTTGTGGCATGTTGTTTTCCTATTAATAAATGTGCAAGTTTAGTAGCAACTTCTTACTGGAAGGAACTGTATCAGGTTCTTACAGAATTCATTTGCATGAGTGGGTTTTGTGTTTGGGACTCAAAGTCAGGGAAACTAAAACCTAATGTCCTGTCTTGAACAAGTAAAATGAAAACCAGTAAAGTTTGCAATGCATTGCCTGCTTATCTGAAGACTTGTAAAATTGACTTCTATACAATCTATTTTTGCAAACTTCAGTGGCCTTCCAGTACCTGAAGGGAGACTATAATAAGGATGGAGAGAGATTATTTGCAAGAGAATATAGTGACAGAACAAGGGGGAATGACTACAAACTAAAAGAGAGTAGTTTTAGATTAGATATTTAGAAGAAATTATTTACTGTAAGGGTGATGAGGCACTGGAACAGCTTTTCAAGAGAAGTTGTGGATGCCCCACCCCTGGAAGTGTTCAAGACTAGGTTGGATGGGGCTCTGAACAACCTAGTCTAGTGGAAGGTGTCCCTGTCCATGGCAGGGATTGGAACAAGATGATCTTGAAAGTTCCTTCCAACTCAAACCATTCAAGGATTGATTACCCTTATATGATATGCAGCCCTAAGTAATCAGCATTAATATTTTAATTAATGTAATGACATGCTTGTGCTAAGGAATAGGTTATATGGGCTAATGATGCCCAAACTCTGTTCTTTGATTGTTTTGAGTTGTATATAGCGAAGAGGAAGTGAAAGCAATTTATGCGATTATGTGGATGGTGTAAACGATCAGATCTGACAGACCATGATTTCGAGGGAGTGCTGTTATATGCCTCAAATGTACTCTTAGGCAGGCAGTTGACTCCAGTGACCCAAAGATCCCACAGATCACCTCAAAATGTATCACCCACAGGGCTTTCCTGTGGTTGAGAGTTTTTGTTGGGTTACTGTTTTTATTTTTTTTTTAATTACAGGTTATACCCTGGCAGAACCAGGGGTGCAATGTAACCTTGTAACTGGCAATCACAAAACTCTGCCCTGCTTTCTGAAATGTCAACAACGTACTCATCAAATGCTCCCAAGGTTGCCAAAAAGTGAGGCTAATGTGGGGATTTTTGAAGCACTGGTGAAGTTTTGGTTCCAAGTACAAAAATCAGCTTAGTTCCACATTTTATATACATATATGAATTCCTGGTATGTATTTTCATTGAGCAAGAATGTTGCTTTGCAGGGTTGAGGATGAAAAGCTGCAATGCATTTCTGAGCACAGGTGACAATCTAGTTTTTGAAGGTTCCATTGCACTCAGATGACCAGAGTATTGGAAGAACCAGATTTGCAAATATCAGGCTCAAGACAGGGCAGTTTGGCAGAGCAGCCTTGTGGGTAGCTGGAAGAACTTCAGGGAACAGACTCAATTTGGGCTAAGTGTTAGCTGAGTGAGGCATGACTAATAAGATTTTTTTAACAAAGCATTTTTAGAATCTGTTGAAACCATCTACTTCCTAAGAATAAAATCAAACATTAGCAAGTTTTTCCACTAATTCTAAAATAAAACTCATGGTCTCACATTTAGTTTGTGTGGTGGGAAACTGCCTACAGTTCACTTTGGAAACCTTTCTAGGATTTAATAATCATCAGTGAATTGCACTACTTAGGTCATTAAGCATTCAGCTATTCTGCCATCTCGATGTACAACTGGGTGCCTGCTTTTCATGTCAGCTGGGGTTAGAATGTTGGAGAGCAGAATACTGAATTAATTGAAGAATTAGCACAGATTGAATTACACTTGTGTGAGTTGTAAGTGATTTGGATGGGAAGCTTGAAGTGTTTACTGGGGGATGCAGCAGTGTGCGGAGTGGGCAAGGGCTTTAAATGTGTGGGGGCAGGAGAATGTTTTGGATTGTGGTACTTCTTGAGATGGAGAATAGGTGGAATTCATGCTATGGCATGAATAATACGTGACATAATAATTTTTTTCTCCTTTTCCTCAACTGGCTTTGTGTTTTGGTGCTAGGCATAATGCAAAGGGTGACTTTCACTGAGTGCAAGTGCCTTTTAGCAGGCTATTGATTAAGGGTGTAACAGTATTGGTTTACTTGGTTTAGACTTAGTAGGTTCTGTAGGTTTAGGGCCAGGGGGAACGGTTTTAAACGGAAACCGTAGATTCAGAGTATATATAAGGGTGAGATTCTCCACCGTGAGCATGATGGGCACTGGAACAGGTTGCCCAGAGGAGCTGTGGATGCCCCATCCCTGGCTGGGTGGAGTGAAGCACCGAGCCAGGCAGGCGAGGGGTCACTGGAGGTGTGGGACCGCTGCCTCTGGTACCATGGGGAGAGGAAGGGCTGGGGCCAAAGCTGGAGTCTGAACTGAGGGAAGCCGGGGTGGCCCCACCGGTACCGGGTGGGAAGGGCTGTCCGGGTGAGAAATAAAGAGCCGGGGGTGGTGCTTGGGCTGGCTGCAACCAGTTCGGCTGTGAGAGCCTTCGGCTTCCCTCATTCCCAAACGACCATGAGGTATGGAAACTTGGGTTTGCTTATGCTTGATGAATGTCACAGCTCAAGGTGTGCTCCGTGTGTGGGATTTCTAACTCCCTCCCCTAACTTTTCCTCTTTTATTAGGATTTTTAGAGAACAAAGCACATTTCAGGCACCAGTGACACGTGAAAATTGGACCAGATAAATGAAAAAATACAAGTAATAGCACTGGTATCTGCACTGCAAAGCACAATGCCTATTTTGCCACTGAGGATAGAGGGAAATGACAAGGAGGGAGCAGTATCAGTGTTGTAAAAAAGCAACACTCTTCTCACAAATGGTTAATATGGGAGGAATTTGTCTTGAGTACAGTGAGGCAGTAATGTCTGCTAGGAGTTTTCAACAAACGCAGGAGCCTTAACAAAATATTTTCCTATCCTTTTGCTAGGCTTGATGTACCAGGTTCCCCCAGCCCATGGAGGCTGAGAGCACTCTCCTCTCTGCCCAGGCACTTTGGAGCTCTTTGGAGCCACTCTGTCCCTTTGTGCCCAATGGCTCCTTCTGCAGGTGCTGAGCGGGGCACTTCTTGCCTTGCCCAGGGGTCAAAATTGCACTGAAAAGCTGATTCACTTTGAGCAAAGGTAACTTTATTTCAACAACTAAATCAACTCCAGTGTTTGCATGCACACAGGAGGGGAGTGTGGTCAGGACAGAGCAGGTTTTTGACACTGAGGCTGCCTTTGGATCAGCAGACATTGCCCCAGCAGGAAATGGTTGCTATGCACTGCAGCCTGCCCTGGATGCTGCCTGTCCTGCTGCTCAAGCTGTGTTTTGTCCAAGGACCTGCTGAAGGAGCTTCTTCACCTGAGTAAAGAAGTCTACCAGCTTGTTGAGTGGAAATGGGCAGGAGCTAACCTCGCCCGATGGTGTTGGTTTTGGCCATGGCTTATGAGTGGGGGGTGCTGTTGGCCAAGGCTTTTGAGAGGGGATTGGTGTTGGCCATGGCTTATGAGTGGCAGTTGGTCTCGGCCATGGCTTATGAGTGGGAGGTCGTGTTGGCCATGGCTTATGAGTGGGAAGTGGTGTCGGCCACGGCTTATGAGTGGGAGGTCGTGTTGGCCATGGCTTATGAGTGGGAAGTGGTGTCGGCCATGGCTTATGAGTGGGGGGTCGTGTTGGCCACGGCTTGTGAGTTGGGGGTCGTGTCGGCCGTGGTGTCTGAGTTGGTAGGTGGGCGGTCATAAAATGACTCCAGGCTTGTGGTGTTGGAGAAGCCCTTCCAACTGTGTTTGCGCCCATCTGGACCTCGATCCAGTCATAGAAGTACTGAGTGGAGGTGTAGACTCCGGGCTGCTTTGCTCTGGCGCAGCCTTTTCCCCAGCTGGTCACTCCGATGACCCACCAGTAGTCAGCGTTGTTGTCTTGGCACATGAGAGGACCACCGCTGTCACCCTGCAGTGGAGCAGACAGGATTAAGGTGTGTTGAGTGGTCTCTATCAGCACTGGGGCTGTCTCCTTGTCTCCCACAGCCCCTGCAAGAGCTGCATTCTGGGCAGAGCAAGGCACTGTGCAGGAGCTGGAGCCTCCAGAAACCCATCTGCAAGTGGCTTGGGGTCCTGTAAAGTCGGGCTCTCTGTCCTCTGTGCACAGGGCTCCTGGATGTGCAGAGGATGGATGTTTGACCCCTGGACCTCTGGGCTGCCAAGAACACTAGCTGGGCTTTCTGGCACAAGGGGGGCACTGGGCAAGCAGGTGTGGATGGGGAGTGTGCGGGAAGCCCCCACAGCGGTGGGGAGCTGGGGCTGGGAGGGCGACTGAGTGGCCCGGGCAAAGCAGGCCCTGGGCTGTGTTGGGGCGGTGCTGCCCGGGCTGCCTGTGCTGCTGGGGGCTGAGTGGCTCGTGGCACGCTCCTACCTGGCAGGTGTCAATGGTGCCCTGTGGGTAACCAGCACACAGGTTGTAGGTGTGGATGTCCCCTGCGTACCAGCCGCTGCTGTTGCAGAGCTGGGTATCGATGAGCTGGACCTTGGCCTCCTGGAGGTGATCGCTTGATTTTTGAGCTATGAGCAGAGAAAGGAATGAGCCCTGAGCACCTCGTTGTCCATTCTCCTCTCCTGTCTTTGGAGGGGGGCCCGTTCCCTAGGGCTTGCTTTGCCTCTGCAGAGGCACTGGGGTGCTTGGTCCCTGCTGCCTGCCTTTGGGGATTGGGCCAGGTCAATCTCTGCAGAGACTCTATCTTTGGCCTGTGGTGTGGGGAAGCCCAAGGTGTGTCCCCAGTGTGCTGAGCTGGCTCAGGAGTCCCTCTTGGGAACTCACCTCTTGCAGCGGTGGCACCCCAGCCAGCAATCCAGCAGTTCTGCAGCTCTGACACTCTCAGCGTGGCGTAGGGCACACAGGCCAGCTGGATGTAGGGGCTGCACTGGACAGGATGGTCCAATTCCACCAGGGCAATATCGTAGCTCATGTCAGCATGATTGTAGTACTGGTGCATCAGCACCTGCTTGATACTGCGCATTTGTGCCCCTGGGCCCGGCTGAGTCAACTGGGTGGCTCCGATCAGCACGTACATCATGCTGATGTTACTGCAAGGCAGAGGGAGAGAGGGCTGAGAGGGAGCAGAGCCATGCACCACAGCAGCCCAGCAGTTGCCAGACCTCTGCGTGGCACGGCAGAGAGGGAGGAGTGCCCTGGCAGGTGTGAGTGCCCTCACACGCCTTAGGGTGGGGGAATGTTGATCTGGAAGCTACTAGGAAGCCTTGGCATGAGCCCAGGCCTCTCCTGAGCAGTGTGGCAGCTGGGCTGACTGAGGGGAAAGGGGATGGGAGTAGCAGGTGGTGCTGCTGGCAGGGCACCTGCTGGTGTTGTGGGGATGTCCCCATTCCCTGCCCCTTCTTACGTGATCTCGCCGAAGCAGTGGGCTGCTGTGAGGACCCACTGAGTGGTGATGAGGGAACCTCCACACAGATGCCCCAGCTCTGGCATCCATGGATGCTGGATGCTGACCAGCCAGGGCCAGGCCCCTGGCAGGGCACCTGTGCCACCCACGACGCGTGTCATGCCATAGTCATAAGCCACGTTGCCGTAGTAATAATTCATGAGGCCATAGTCAGACACCACAGCTCGGAGCCCACAGGTCCCTCTGCAAGCAGAAAGTCATTTCCATGCTGCTCCATGGCCTGCTGTGGCTCAGGCTGAAGCTCAGCCCTCTGCCCTCCCCACAAGGGCTTGCACGCACAGCAGGCCAGGGAAGCCCATGGGGTGTGCGTCTGTCCGTGCCAGCACCTGGCTGCTGGCAAGGAGCTGAGGCTTCCCCATGGCGGGTGGGAAGCTGTGGCCCGGCCATGGGGGACAGGCGGGCCCCCTCCAGGGAAGGCCCCAGGTGTTGCCGTGGCTCCCTCCCAGGGCCTGGGGCCACTCACCCGCAGTTGTCCCATGTGCCGTGCGCCAGCCCGGCGGCGGTCAGCAGGACGAGGAGGCCGAGCCAATTCATGGCTGCCAGAGGCACGTGTCAGCTGCAAGCACTGAGGGATGCGTGCAGCAGCACAGCCACAGCCGCAGTGCCCGCAGCAGCCGCGCTGCCCGTGGTGCCCTCGGCCCTGGGGCTGATGTCACAGAGGGGTGGCTTCCGTGTTCTGGGCTCTGCGGCCTGTGGCACTGGGGCCCACTGGGGGAGGGGCAACATCGAATCGAGGAGCCATAGAATGGTTTGGGGGGGAAGGGACCTTGGAGATCATCTCGCTCTGACCACCTGCCATGGGCAGGGGGATAGTTTGCACTAGACCCGGTTGCCCAGAGTGTACACAGCCTGGCTCAGAATCTGTCCATGAACACTTTGAGGGATCGGGCATTGCAGTACTAAGTCCTGATCAACAGGACATGACTGAGGCTGGAACAACTGAGGCCTTGACCAAAAGTTGGCCTATAGATAGAATTTCCTACCAAATGTTATCTATACTGGCTCACTGGAGAAACCTGGATTTACCTTTCTGCATTTGGAAATTGGACAAGGCCACATCTGACCTTGTTTTGGTGGTATAGGATAACAGACAAGTCCCTTGGTTCCTCCTGGAGCCCTCCCAGGCCTTGGGAGCATCCCACTGGGATAATGAAATCAGATGTTCCCGTACATAGAAGTTTTGGTATCTTGTTTATTCAACAGTTTAAAAACAGGACCCTCTCACAGCACAGTCAGAAGCCTCATTGCCTGTAGGTGGAGGCACCTGCAGGGTTTTCCAGTTGCCAGGAGTGGTTCCCCAGTCCTTCACTGTGACAGTGGCTTCCCCCAGTTGATGGGCAGACCTGGATGATGGGCAAAGATTAGGGTAACCAGTGATGTGTCTTCCTTCATCACTGTAGGCAGTGTTTTGTAGTAATGATTGCATGCATTGCTTAGCTTATCCTTTTTTAAATGTTTGCTGATGATTTGAGGTACTGCTTACCTATCCTTTTGCAATTCTTTGCAGTTTTGAATTATAGTACATTACACTTATTCCTGAAGTTGGTGTCTGTGTCTTCTGTGCTGACCCTACCTACATGAAAAACAGGCATCCACAGCTGCTCTGGGCAACCCATGCCAGTGTCTCAGCAGCCTCACAGTCAAGAATTCCTTCCCAATATCTCCTCTCAAGCTACCCCCTGTCACTGTCAAGCCACTGCCCCTTGTCCTATCAGAACCTGTCCTTGTAAGAAGGCTCTCTGCAGCTTTCTTTAGGCCCCTCTTCTTATGGGATGAGGCTGGGCAGTCCCCGGGGCAGGCAGCTGCTGAGGAATCCATTTGGGGCAGGGAGCTGGGTGTGCAGCTGCAGTGCCAGCTGCAGATTGAGCTCTGGCTGGCGGGACCAGAGGCCGTGAGCTGCCCAGCCTCTGCATAACAGAGGGTAGGGGGAGCTGAGGCACCGGCCAGGGATTTGAATGGACACTGAGAGCTGCAGCAGGAGCCGGTGGCTCTTTATGGAATGAGACATCTGTGAGTCTGCTGGGGGAATCCCGGGGCTGAACAGGTACGGAAACCTGTTCTGACTGGGTGACAGTGGAGTGTGTAGGGAATCAAACAGGGGCACCCGTCAGCTCGCTGGAGCCACTCGTGCCTCCAGAATGGTCACACAGGGGAGGGGAGTTTCCTCTGCACTTTGGCAGCCCAGATGGGACCCTAGGGCAGCACTGCTGGAGCCTCCCTCCTCCACACATCCAACTGCTGGCAGCAGGTGAGTTCTCCTGGGATCTTTAGACCAGGAAGGAGCCACACGGGGAGTGTTACAATTCCGTGCGCAGAGTCTGTGTAAATTATAAGGGTGGATTTGAGCCTCTCTGTTGGTGTGGCTGTCAGAGACTGGATAAGATTATGTCTTGAGATATTTTGGAATGCTTGGGATGCCTCCGTGTGTGTGTGTGTGTGTGTGGTGGGATGTGGGGCAGGTCAGGCCTTGCGTAGGTGAGGATGTGCCCTGCTCTGCACACCATACCCTCCAGCCCCAGAGCCTGAACCCCAGGCTGGCAGAGCTGTCAATCAATCACACTGCAGAGGCCGTGCTAACCCAGCTTCTGTGTGGCCAAGTGACTGGAAGTCCAACCTAGGGGCAGGGCCCATGGAGGCTCTGGGGCTTAAAAATCCCCCTGAAGGAAGCCCGAGAGCCTGGACCCTATCAGCTTCTTGGAGTTTCTATCCCATCCACACTGGAACCCAGGAGTTGGTAGATCCAACTCTTGTGTGTTTTTCTATATCTTTTCTGTCTTTCCCTCCTTCTAATTCTCTTTTTGTGGAACCTTTTTGGGTAAGATAACGCTGAACTGGTTTAAAGGTTTCTAGGTAAAATGAGCTATGGTAAGTGTTTTATGTTGAATTGGATGCTGTATTGAATCCTTAGCCAAAATTCCTTGATTTTCTCTACTTTGCCAGTAAATTTTTCTGTGATTTTGACCTCTTGAGACTATGTGGTTGGTATTTCTCCCATGCACCGACCCAAAGTCAAGGAACCTCAGTTCACCCCCTAACATTTAAATGTTCTAGGGTGTTACAGTGCCCTTTGGTGCAGATTTGGTGAAATCACTGGTAGAGGGTGGAGAACGGGTGCGCTGTACGATCAGCGTAAGGTGGCCACAGAGGAGTTGTGGAGGCCCCCGTAAGGCGCAAGGTGGAGGGACTGGAGTCTCTGCTCGGACTCTCGAGTCTCTGCTCAAAGGCTTTTGGAGACAGGCACAGGGAGAGCCTTGTGTCCCTCGTGCCACACAACGGGTGCTAGAGTCCCTGGGCATGCACACAGAAGGGGGTTGAAGTCCCTTCTTGGCATGCAAAAAGGGGTTTCACGTGCCTCGAGGTGTTTGATGTGATGGGAAATATCCCTGCTTTAGGTGAGGGGATGTCTGTGGCTGAGGTTGTGCAAAACTGGGGGAAATTGTTATGGGCAGCAGGATTCTGCCAAGACAGTGCAATAAGGTTGTGCCAGGGCGATGGGGCAGCTCTAAGCTGGTCTGCTCACTGGGCAGGGTAATGGCCATCCCCAGCCCTGAGTGACGCTCTTGCGGTCAGCGTCTCTAGTGAGCAGGCAGCCGCTGACTTCAGGAAATATTTGAAGAAGCTTCTGCCAGGGTGCCAGGGACCGGTACAGATGAGGGGCGGCTGTTCTCAGCACAGCCCATACTGATTAACACAAAGGGAAGAGTGCCACCCACTGTGAGACAGGACTCCATTGGCCTGGAAGCCAAGAAGAGTATCCAGAAGCAGACAGAGTGACACCTAGCCCAAGGCACTTTGAAGCATTCCATTAGAGGAAGAAAGTCAACATTCACCTGCCTTCACCTGGAAAAGTCAGCCACTGCCTTCAACAAGTCTTCCCCACAGCATTCCTCTACCATTTTTTCTTTCCCTCCCCCACCTCCCCAAATATCAAGGTTTGATTGAAAAGGGTATAGAATTAGGGGGAGAATTTGTACAGTTTGTAGATGATTTGTTAATTAGTGAGTTGAGATAAGAAGGTTCTTGCCCATCCTGTGGTGATTATGTGCAGCACTCAGGCAAACAAGCACACCAAGCTGCAGTTTGTGTCTGTGCAGCTGGCTCTCTGATTGCCCCTTCTCTCCATCTGCCAGGCTTATACAGCCCTCTCATCTTCCTCAACTCCTCCCTTTCTCTGCCCTTGTCTCCTCCCAAATATGGAGCCAAGCCCAGGGATCTTTTCCCCCTGGCTCCCAGGCTGGCCCCGCCTGTGAACAGGCTTGGTGTTGCAGCTGCTGTTGGCCCACTCACCTTGGCCTTCCATGGCATTCCTGGTACACTCTCCTACTGTTCCTGCCAGGTTCCTCTCCCCAGAATGACCCCAGCCCTTCCTCTGAGTATCTCTGAAGTGTGACCACGTGGCACATCAATCCCCCTTTACTACTCATGAAATCTGGCTCTGCCTTAGGGCACTGGCACTCCTGTCAGCAGCCAGGAGTTTCCCTGGTCATGCTTGGGAGTTTCCTAGGCGTGTTCCCTTAGGCCAGGCTCACACCAGCCCCTAATCCCCAGCCCATGTGCCTTTGAGCACTGCCCCCAAGGTGTCTGCTTTTTTCCTATCCTCTTGCTAGGCTTGATGTACCAGGTTCCCCCAGCCCATGGAGGCTGAGAGCACTCTCCTCTCTGCCCAGGCACTTTGGAGCTCTTTGGAGCCACTCTGTCCCTTTGTGCCCAATGGCTCCTTCTGCAGGTGCTGAGCGGGGCACTTCTTGCCTTGCCCAGGAGTTGGAATTGCACTGAAAAGATGGTTCCCTGTGAACAAAGGTAACTTTATTTCAACAACTAAATCAACTCCAGTGTTTGCATGCACACAGGAGAGGAGCGAGCACAGGACAGAGCAGGTTTTTGACACTGAGGCTGTCTTTGGATCAGCAGGCATTGCCCCAGCAGGAAATGGTTGCTATGCACTGCAGCCTGCCCTGGATGCTGCCTGTCCTGCTGCTCAAGAAGCACTTCCGACTGTGTTTGCGCCCATCTGGACCTCGATCCAGTCATAGAAGTACTGAGTGGAGGTGTAGACTCCGGGCTGCTTTGCTCTGGCGCAGCCTTTTCCCCAGCTGGTCACTCCGATGACCCACCAGTAGTCAGCGTTGTTGTCTTGGCACATGAGAGGACCACCACTGTCACCCTGCAGTGGAGCAGACAGGATTAAGGTGTGTTGAGTGGTCTCTGTCAGCACTGGGGCTGTCTCCTTGTCTCCCACAGCCCCTGCAAGAGCTGCATTCTAGGCAGAGCAAGGCACTGTGCAGGGGCTGGAGCCTCCAGAAACCCATCTGCAAGTGGCTTGGGGTCCTGTAAAGTCGGGCTCTCTGTCCTCTGTGCACAGGGCTCCTGGATGTGCAGAGGATGGATGTTTGGCACTGGACCTCTGGGCTGCCAAGAACACTAGCTGGGCTTTCTGGCACAAGGGGGGCACTGGGCAAGCAGGTGTGGATGGGGAGTGTGCGGGAAGGCCCCACAGCGGTGGGGAGCTGGGGCTGGGAGGGCGACTGAGTGGCCAGGCAAAGCAGGCCCTGGGCTGTGTTGGGGCGGTGCTGCCCAGGCTGCCTGTGCTGCTGGGGGCTGAGTGGCTCGTGGCACGCTCCTACCTGGCAGGTGTCAATGGTGCCCTGTGGGTAACCAGCACACAGGTTGTAGGTGTGGATGTCCCCTGCGTACCAGCCGCTGCTGTTGCAGAGCTGGGTATCGATGAGCTGGACCTTGGCCTCCTGGAGGTGATCGCTTGATTTTTGAGCTATGAGCAGAGAAAGGAATGAGCCCTGAGCACCTCGTTGTCCATTCTCCTCTCCTGTCTTTGGAGGGGGGCCCATTCCCTAGGGCTTGCTTTGCCTCTGCAGAGGCACTGGGGTGCTTGGTC
Source organism: Lycocorax pyrrhopterus obiensis (assembly GCA_014706295.1). Taxonomy (NCBI): domain Eukaryota; kingdom Metazoa; phylum Chordata; class Aves; order Passeriformes; family Paradisaeidae; genus Lycocorax; species Lycocorax pyrrhopterus. The sequence continues at coordinate 19,327,668 of JACSVZ010000004.1, forward strand.
CCTGCTGCCTGCCTTTGGGGATTGGGCCAGGTCAATCTCTGCAGAGACTCTATCTTTGGCCTGTGGTGTGGGGAAGCCCAAGGTGTGTCCCCAGTGTGCTGAGCTGGCTCAGGAGTCCCTCTTGGGAACTCACCTCTTGCAGCGGTGGCACCCCAGCCAGCAATCCAGCAGTTCTGCAGCTCTGACACTCTCAGCGTGGCGTAGGGCACACAGGCCAGCTGGATGTAGGGGCTGCACTGGACAGGATGGTCCAATTCCACCAGGGCAATATCGTAGCTCATGTCAGCATGATTGTAGTACTGGTGCATCAGCACCTGCTTGATACTGCGCATTTGTGCCCCTGGGCCTGGCTGAGTCAACTGGGTGGCTCCGATCAGCACGTACATCATGCTGATGTTACTGCAAGGCAGAGGGAGAGAGGGCTGAGAGGGAGCAGAGCCATGCACCACAGCAGCCCAGCAGTTGCCAGACCTCTGCGTGGCACGGCAGAGAGGGAGGAGTGCCCTGGCAGGTGTGAGTGCCCTCACACGCCTTAGGGTGGGGGAATGTTGATCTGGAAGCTACTAGGAAGCCTTGGCACGAGCCCAGGCCTCTCCTGAGCAGTGTGGCAGCTGGGCTGACTGAGGGGAAAGGGGATGGGAGTAGCAGGTGGTGCTGCTGGCAGGGCACCTGCTGGTGTTGTGGGGATGTCCCCATTCCCTGCCCCTTCTTACGTGATCTCGCCGAAGCAGTGGGCTGCTGTGAGGACCCACTGAGTGGTGATGAGGGAACCTCCACACAGATGCCCCAGCTCTGGCATCCATGGATGCTGGATGCTGACCAGCCAGGGCCAGGCCCCTGGCAGGGCACCTGTGCCACCCACGACGCGTGTCATGCCATAGTCATAAGCCACGTTGCTGTAGTAATAAGTCATGGGCTGGTAGGTAGCTCGGCGCCCGCAGGTCCCTCTGCAAGCAGAAAGTCATTTCCATGCTGCTCCACGGCCTGCTGTGGCTCAGGCTGAAGCTCAGCCCTCTGCCCTCCCCACAAGGGCTTGCACGCACAGCAGGCCAGGGAAGCCCATGGGGTGTGCGTCTGTCCGTGCCAGCACCTGGCTGCTGGCAAGGAGCTGAGGCTTCCCCATGGCGGGTGGGAAGCTGTGGCCCGGCCATGGGGGACAGGCGGGCCCCCTCCAGGGAAGGCCCCAGGTGTTGCCGTGGCTCCCTCCCAGGGCCTGGGGCCACTCACCCGCAGTTGTCCCATGTGCCGTGCGCCAGCCCGGCGGCGGTCAGCAGGACGAGGAGGCCGAGCCAATTCATGGCTGCCAGAGGCACGTGTCAGCTGCAAGCACTGAGGGATGCGTGCAGCAGCACAGCCACAGCCGCAGTGCCCGCAGCAGCCGCGCTGCCCGTGGTGCCCTCGGCCCTGGGGCTGATGTCACAGAGGGGTGGCTTCCGTGTTCTGGGCTCTGCGGCCTGTGGGGCCCACTGGGGGAGGGGCAACATTGAATCGAGGAGCCATAGAATGGTTTGGGGGGGAAGGGACCTTGGAGATCATCTGGCTCTGACCACCTGCCATGGGCAGGGAGGGATAGTTTGCACTAGACCCAGTTGTCCAGAGCTTGGCTCAGAATCTGTCCTTGAACTCTTTGAGGGACGGGGCAACCACAGCTACTAGGGGTAACCCGTGACAGTGCCTCTGTATCGTCACTGTTAAGAGTTCTTTCCTAGTATCTCATCTCAAGCTACCCTCTGCCACTGTCAAGTCATTGCCCCTTGTCCTATCAGTACCTTCCTTCGTAAGCAGGTCCCCTACAGCTTTATTTAGGCCCCTGTTTCTATGGGATGAGCGTGTGCAGGCCCTGGGGCACTGGCTGTCTCCCAGCACTGCCTGCTAGTATCTCGCAGGAAAACACCACGGCATCATGGCCTCTTTGAAATTTCATTGCCTCCCTGCTCTCTGCAGCCTTTTTTCCATGGGATTCTTCCCAAAACAGTATCTCTCTGGAACAGGGCTCCTGCAGGAAGCATGTGTGTGCTTGGGTCAGGAGCCAATCCAGTCACATCCACAGTGGGAGAGCAGGGAAGTGCCCAAGCTGCATCACCCTTCCTGCACAAAGTTCAGTGAAATCCAGATGCAGCACAGTCCATGGTGGCCACATCAGCCAGAGAAATGCCCTCTGGCAGGCTCCATTCTCCTTGTCCTGGACTGGCTCCCATAAAGTGGACAATGGTGCCTTCACCCCATTGCAGAGAAAGTGAGGATCGAGCCAAACCAGTTTTGTCAGTATCACCTATAGTCATGTTGGCTGCCTTGAACAAAAATATGAAGGAGTAAACATGGAATAATCTTGGTAAAACTCCATAGTTTGTGTATATGGAAACCTCTTATTCCCTTGTTTTCCAGACACAATTTCAGTTTGCCACACTTAGATGGTGAACATTTAAGAAGCAAGAGGAACAAACTAAAAGAAATATAAAATTAAAATTAATTTAATTAGAAATTGTCATATTATTTTAACTAAAGTGTTCAATTTGAATTCTGACTATAGGAAATTCACTCTCGGAGGGTTCATGTATGTTCAGGTAATCACAGCCAAATATGACAGCAGAGGAGACTGGGTGAAAGGAGTAACATACCCACTTCTTTCTCTGAGAGTGTAACTCCTTGTGAAGAACAGGCACCTGGGTGTTGACTCCAGAAACCCCCACATCCTCTTACCTGTTGTGCCCGTCAGCAGTCTCACAGAGATGAGTCTCCATCACACTGGAGATTGACTGATGACTGATGGAAAACCATTCCCAGAGTCATCCCTGGTCTGAGTTCTACTGTTGTTTCCCCACTGACAGTGTCTGCTTCTGAGGATCATCTTCCATGAAAGATAGACGCTAATGAGAGGCCTCTAGAGAACAAGGCTGAGAAGGATCAGGGTGGTAGGAAACACAGTCTCATAAGGTTAAACATAGCGTGAAGGGATTTGGTGTTTAACATTCAGAAGATGAGGTAGGAGAGAGCTGTGAAAAGCCCTTTTAATATGGATAAGAATGCTCCTTAACAGAAAGACTAATTACAGCTTGCACCTCATAATGCAGCGAAGATGGGAGCTTGCCCATCTAATGAAAATACATGGGTACCCTCTTAGCAGAGAGCTGGAGAAAAGCATTTCTTCATCTATTAAAGTTTAGTGTTTCAAAATATTTTTCTTAGGGAGATGTGTTTGTAAAGATTTCATCAGTCTATTTTTTTTTCCAGAGCTACTAAACATAGAGGGTAATTGGATGAAGACTCAACATGTGAAGTGTTGTAGTCTGCCTTTTGGAGGTAATTTGCATAGGTTGTCAGAATGCCTGTTATTATTTCACTGCTAGATTTATAGAATAAACTATAACCAGAGGGAGTGTAATCATTGGGACTATTCCTAGTCTCAGTCCAATAAGTTGTGGTGCTCTCCTGACTCGTTGAAATAAAGTGGGTGTCTTGATATTCAAGGGTCTTCTGAGTGTCTGAGTTGTCTCCTCTGTACCTCAAGCAGAGTAGTTCTGGCCAATATCCCAATATCCTGGAGTTACAAGTTCATCTTTTCAGAAGAATAAAAAGATATCCTGCTGTTAAGCAAAGAGTACAAGAACAAGAAAATATGTTTCAACAGAGAGAACTGCAATCTACGAGACTAGAGTGGCTCGATTAGGGCTTTGACTTGCCCAGCGTACTGCTTTGGTCATACAGAATTGCTTAAGTCCTGATGTATCAGAAAGAATGCTTGATCTATCAGGAAAAACCAAGAACAGCTTCTAAACTTGCTTTTGTGATTCCGTATCAGACTGGGAGCATTCAGTGATAAAAAGCTATTTCTGCTTTCAAAGTCAAGGCTAGTAGCTCCTGAGAGCAGCTTCAAGAGCCATTCACAGGATACCACTATGGAACAGTGTTTGTGCTTGAGGAAGTGATGGCCACAGAAATCATCAGACCCTGCAAAAAACACCAGCTGGATTCTTTCTGTATAAAAAAGCTCTAGCAAACAGTTAACCACTGCCCAACAGAAGCTGATGTTCTCCAAATTTGGAACAGCTGCCCACTGTGAATGTTTACATTTTTGATATTTAGTTTTTGTGAGATGGTTCTGACATACAAATGTGTCATGGTTTGACACTGGTTAAAATACTAGGCACCCATGAAAATTATGACAAAGGGTTCATGAGTTAAGGATTGGGAGAAAGAATCCTAAGGGCAAAACTGGCTTAAACTTAAAGGTACAAAGTAAATTTATTATTAACAGTGTCGGGGAGAATAATGAGGAACAAAATAAGCCTTTAAAACAACTTTTTTTTTCCCCAGCCCCTCCCTTCTTCCCATCGACAGTGCAGGGAGACGGGGCATGGGGGTGTTTAGCCAGTTTGTTACTCTAGGTCTTTTTTCAGTTCGCTTAGGGAGAGGAGTTTTTTCTCTGCTATGTCGTATTGTCCTTCTCATGGGAGTCAGTTCTCCGTGAACTTCTCTAGCACGGTTTTAATTTCACGAGTAGTTTTGAATGAGGAGAATCGTTTGGAAGATACACTTCTGAAAACTTCTGTAGTGAGTGTGAATTATTCATTGCTCATCACCCAGAGATTAAGTCATGAAAATTAGGTGTGGTAAAATATTTGCGATTTCACATGGATTTTTATTTTAAGAAAGGCTGAGTTTGATAAGTCATGACAGGGATGTACTCACTGACTTTACTTGCTGACAAACACTAATGCTAAAACTAAGCCTAAACCTAACCCTAATCCTAACCCTGAACTGTAAAACTAACACTAACATGCAACACTAAACGTAACCCTAACCCCAAATTTTAAAAAATAAATTGCCAGTGCATAATCTACCCTGCTCTTGTACAGAAGAACAACTGTCACAATCCTTGTTGTCCCTGCTGTAGGTAAAGAAACGTACAGATTTGACATGAGCCATAAGGAATAAATTCTGTATGTTAAGCATGGCATCCTATGGTGCAAATTAAAAAGAGAAGGAGAAAAAGTAATAAATTGTTAATGGGAGGGTGATGACTGTGGGAAGCTTCTCTGGAAATTGGAAACAAATTTTCTTGTAGGTGATTCTTCTGTTGGAGTTTAGAGAACTCAAGAACACAGTAAGAGTCTGTGTGTATATATAAAATATTTCTTTACAGTTTTGAGGTGAGGGAGTAGAAGAAAATAAAAACAAAAGTGAAACAAAAATGGACAGAGTTGTTTCAGAAGTGAGAAATTTCCTATGGTGTTCTTTTTCTGAGCAAGTGAAATGTATCTTCACATTTTTGTGTTGAGTTTGTGTCCTGGGTTGCAGTGTATTCTATTACCATCCTCATGAGCTGTTGAAACCAGGTGGGGCGGTATTTCCTGGCCTCTTCCCTCCGAACTATCTTTCTGCTAATGGCCCATCAATGCCCTGCCGCATGACTCAGAGATAACTCCCTCCGGACTATCTTCTGTTAATGAGCCCATCAACACCTGGCCTCATGACTCATCATTCCATTGTGAGATGCTCCGCCCAGAGGGAGGAACCAAGCGTTCCATCTTGGTTATAATCTGGGACTCTGAACACCACGGGCATCCTTCCCACTGGATTCCCAGAGGACAGGAGCTGCATAGTCACCACTGGACTTTCTGAGGAGGAGCAGACCTTTCTACTGGACCACTGCTTCGACAGAGCCACATCCATCACTTCAGGAGGACTACAGCCACCATCTCATCGGACTGCTCACGCCACCCTGATTAACAGGGTGTCAGGTTGTATTCTGACTCTGTTAGTTTAGCCCACTGGGGTTTTTCTTGCCTTTATTTTTAATTTCCCTAATAAATTGTTATTCTGACTTGGTGCCTCCCACTGGTCTGTTTTCAAACTAGTACAGTTTGGAACAATTTGTATCTTCTTCTTGCTTTCAGTTTTCCATAATCTGTATTTATGACGTGATTTTGCTTTTTATTTTATTAAAAGTGTATTTAAAATATACTTCAGTAAAAATGGAAAAAAATATTAAAGCATAGGTGTCCACATAAGGACCATTTAAACTGTATGTGTTGGGTATTTTATTTGGTTTGCTGGTTTTGTCCACATATGACTATGTGTATACACACACATGTAAAAGGTTAATGGATTGTCTGGATTTTCCAATATCACACTGTCCATTTTCAAGCATATTTTAAGGCTCAGCATGTCCCTCACATTCTGTCCCAAAGCCATAGAGACGTCTTTGTCTAAAGATGCGTACACGTTTATGGAGGGTGTGAAGTTTTTTACAATTTCCTTAGCAACCCAACAATATTTACATCACCACAATTTTCTTATGCAATGAACATTTGCTGTTCAGCTGGCTGGGACATCCCTAATCTCTTCCTTTGAGCTGTGTGACTGGGATAGCCCAGATTTTTTAACTGTCCTTTCCTGGGCACATGCATGGACAAAGAGCCTGTTGGTTCTCTGTAAAACTGTAAATTTTTTTGTTTATTTCATGGAAATGCAAGCAAGAATTATCTGTGGTGCCATAAAAATTTTGTCAGGGGTGCTTATGGGAAACTCGGAAGATTTCCCTGGCAAAATACTAAATCTGTGACTTTTCTTGCTGCTATTCATATTTCCTTAAGAACTCTTCCCAAATCCTTCAAAGTCTTTTTCCTCATTTGCTGAGGGCTGCTTCCGTTCTTCACCCATGCAGCTTTTCTGCTTTTCAGAGTCAGTTCTTTGAAAAGATGTTGCTGGCACTTGTAACTAAGCATATGATCAAAGGATAAAGTCAAACAGATGCCAGAGGACATTCTGGTTCAGCTCACACAAGAATGGTTGTGTGGGTTCAGAACAGCTTTTCAGGAGTGAGTGCACCTAGGCTGTAAGAATTTCTTTTCTGCCATAGGATCCAGGTTGGATTGTAATGTATTTAAGAGCTCCAGAAGTTCATGGTTCTGCTGTAGCTGCTGGTTTGTCCCTGTGTCAATATGTATTATTGACCGCACAGTGTCATCACCTGGACTTTACCTCATTTCTTCGTGATCTAGGGGCTAGTGACAGGACCTGAGAAAATGGCCTGAAGATGTCAAGGGAGGTTGAGATGAGACATTAGGAAAAGCTTCTTCACCCAGAGAACGGCTGGGCACTGGAAGTGGTCACAGCACCAAGCCTGACAGAGTTCATGTAGTGTATTGACAACGCCGAGAGATGGACTCCAGTGATCCTTGTGGGTCCCTTTCAGCTCAGGATAATCTATGAGTCTATGATTCTATGAGCACTTTATGCTCTGAAAGAAAAGGCAGTAAAATGTTTTTTGGAGGGAAAATATTCCGTTTTCTGAGACACAAAAAAGGAAAGGTCTACTTCAGCTGGCAGAGTACTGAGCCCGGAGACTGCAGGATGCCCCATGCACACCGACACGAGATGACATTCCCAAAGAGAAGGGTGGGCTGGAAGCAGGACGAGCCCGAGCGGCCGCGGGAGGGCGGCAGAGCCTCGGGAACGGAGAGACGCCGCTGCCCGTCCTGCCGGGCCGCGGGAGCTGCCGAGGGCCGCTGGAAAACAAATCCGACAACAACAGGAGCTACTCACAGGGGTCAGCATGTCCCACAGACAAAATAGGAGATGAGCTCAAATTCGACTCGCTTCTGCTCTTATTTCCATGGGTCATTCTTTAATTATGTCCGTCCAGATTAGACTGCAAGGTCCTTGGGGTAGGAACTTGTCTAAACGATGTATTGCTATGCACACCTATGACACTGTGTAAATAATTAACTGCTGTAATTATCGTGCTTGTAAAGCACACTCACTCGACATTGCTACGGGGCAGTTACTGTCTGTATCTGAATGTGACTGTGTCAGCCACACTAGGACCTTGAATCTAAACTCAGAGGAGGCTAAGCCCTCGTTCACTACTATGGTCTATTGCTTTGAAACAAACCCCCCAAAATTTTACCCAGTAAGCTTTTGCTCTAAGTGCTTTCTGAAAGAGAATGATCAAATTATCTGGGGACTAATGCTTCTCAATTGAGACATCTGGGAGAATCAGGTTCTAGCCCATGCTCCACTAAATATTAAAACCAGAAGGAAGTGCATTAGCAAGGGGTCTTGTGAGATCTTGGCAAGATTTTAATCTATTTCACCATCTTTTAAGATGCCCATCAGTAGCAGATGAGGTGTCTAGGGTTCACGGCCTTCCACAGATGCTGATCTTCCTCCATGTATCCCCTTTCCTGGCTCTCAAAGTGATGCAGTCCTCCTGCTCAAAAGTGTCATTTTTGCAGCACAGGAGTCCTGAGCTCTTGCAGGGGGATTGCAGGAATCTGCAGGTTGGTAAATGTGGCTGTCAACAGAGGATATGTGCAAAAGTAACTTTAGACCTAGAACGTGCATGGATCAAACAGGATTAACATTGCAGAAAACCGACACAGGTGTGTGCGTGCTTGTGTGTGTAAAGCTTCATCCCATGGTTTCAGGGAAAGGAAAACACACTGGTACCAGCAGGAGCTGGCCTGGCTGTGTCAGATCTGCAGTTAAGAGCTTGAAACCAGAACCTAAAGCAGTCATCAAACTTTTGATCTGAAAGGGGTTACTTGGGGTTGCCTGTGTTATTTCCTTTCTTTATCTCCAGTGGAAAAAGCAACACCTCAACAGGTCCCTAAAGGGAGGAAACAGCCCAGGTGATCCTCTTTGCAGCTGAGCACCTGAACTGTGTAACTACAGGATCAGGCTCCCTTTACTTCTTCCTCTCATGAGTTTTACCTTCTTGGCTATCCACTGAGGTATCTTCAAAAGGGGGAATAGACTGGGATCACATCTGGTTTATTAATGCTCTGTGCTGAGGTACAGCTTGGGAGAGGGGATGCCATGGATTCACCCCCGTCTTGGGCTGCAGGGTTCCTAGGCCTGTGCCTTAGTGCCCTTTCCCCACCTGGGGCTTGGCACAGGCATTTTTTGCCCCACAGGTCCAGCCAGAAGGTCTATTCTGGCACCAAGGAGACCATGCCTTACACTTCAAACAGGGACTCAGATGCTACATCTCATCAGTCATTCTGCATCTACTTGATGCTCTACTGACAATTTCAGGCTGAAGAGGTCATGCATGTATATATATATATGTGTGTGTGTATATATATATATAGAGGCATTGATTCAGAAAGGCTGGTGAGTCTGTGGTGGCACATTGATACCAGACAGGCTTTGTCACATGGATGTGCCTAAGCTTTTCAGCTCTCTTGGGAAGCAGATTGGTGTTACTTCCATTTTAAAAATGAGGGTTAATTGACTTACTCCCAAAGGCTCCAGCACAGCATAGCTATGCAGAGAACAGAGTTGTGTGCTGTCCTCAGGCTGTGTTGCCCCACTTTGGCATCCCCTCTGTGTCAAGGCCAGAGGCCAAGCTCTGCAGCTCTCCCAAGCACATTGAACTCAACAGCATCAAACACTTAGAGCACAATTTGGTCCTAAATATGCAAAAGATTTAAACGGGTGATTTGACACACCAAGACAAGAGAGGGACTTCTGAAAAGTAACAAAAGGTTGTGAAATTGCTAAGGGATTAAGTTGTTTGAATCATTGTTCCAGCTTTATTAAAAAAAGGTATAAAGTCATTTCAGTTCTTAGCAGATCTCAAGCTGCCAATTTCTGAGCTTTCACAGCCTTTGATGTGATTCCAACTTTCTATGATGTAAGTGGATTATTCTTTCCTTAATTCTGAAGAGGCCATTTCCCTCCCAGCCCCCTCCAGAAAAACGTCGCAGCAATCAGACTCTAACCAAACACTGACTTTGGCTCATTGTGGATATTAACCCACTCTCTGCAGTGGTCTATTTATCATATGCTTCTTTTGAGACTTGAATATAGGGGGAAGATACCAGTGGTAAACCGCTATTTTAAATAATAATGATCCTAAAACACACAATGGACCTTGCAATCCAGTTCCAAACTGCATACATAAAGAACAGTTAATCCATCCTTTAAATACAGCCAACTTTGTGGTGGAATATGGCAGCTTTTTAGCATACAGAGCAGCAAAACACAATTTAGACTGCAGCATGAGGAGTAGTTTATCCAACAAAAAGCAAAAGGGAAATGTAGACAGGAAGAATGCAATTATGTACCTGGACTTAATCCAAGACACCTGAGCTGACATTTCTGGTCTATCTGAAACAGCCCCAGAACCCTTAAATCACGGGAAACAGTCAAGACTCTGCACCTTGTGCAGTGGCAGAGACTTCCAGTGGTACCAGGGTCCTTCCCGTGGATGTGGATAGGCTGAATCACTGCAGGTTCAGAGGAAGACATCTGCCTATTGAATCCTATATTGAATTATCAGTGTTACAGCCTGTACACTTCTAGCATAGTAATAGTTCTGGCAAGACAAATACACCACATGAAAATTGCTGAAATCACATCTCAGACAAGTGTGGCTGAAGATATTGATGTATATCTGGGACCAAAAATAATACAGCTTTTAACAGAGTTGCAATGACAAACTTTGTATTTTCTCCTTTTTCAACAGGTTATACTTCCTTATGGGGCATCCAGCACCTTTTAAATTACAGTGGTAACCAACATCCTGAAGGGTCTGGTGATGAATCCAGGAGCAGGGGGATGCAGAAAGCTTCCTATGGGCACTAAGGAAGAATGACCATTCTGTGACAGGGCTATGGGGGCATGGACACACCTCCCTTTTTGGTGACTGTCACAAGCTATCTTGTACCATGGGCAGGATCTTGACTATTGTCCAACCTAAAGAGTGGTTTAATTTTACAATGCAGCAGACTCCTACAGATTAAACTCTTAGAACAGACTATCTCCTTTGCCTTGCATAGCTCTAAGCTTGTCCTTTCATGGCAGAGATGTGGAGAATTTGGGGAAATAATCCACTCAATTCTCTGGTTATGAGTGTGCTCGCAGCTGTGCTGAGGATAGTCTGGTACTGCTCTGACAGGTTTTATTTTTATGGTCTTCTGTTCTATAAGCAGCATCTTTAGGATTTCTGAATTAGTTGCAATGTTGCTCTCAGAAGCAAAACAGTGGTTTGTAAATTCGGGTGTTTAGTTCTTATAGATGCCTTATCAGAAGATTTTAATGAGCAATCAAATCTCATTACTCGAGACTCACTAGTGATTCTTTTTTGATTGCCTTACTCTTCCTTAAAATTCGGTACACAGGCTGTGAAACCAATACTGCTGTAATAAATATATGCCTGATTTTGGGGATGGCTATGAATTTGTTGTAAGGCATAAGCATTTAATGAAAGAACTCAAAAGTTGAACAGAGAGAATTCACTTGCATACTCCAGATGTAACTTTTACAGACAATTGAAAACTGAAATTTTGTGTTGAATATGTGTTCAGCAGTTGCTTTCAGGATGTTTTCCCACTAGGAAAAAGATTTTTTAATCTAACATCCAGTATGCACTAGATGGCACTATTTTATAGCGTGTGGAGCTGTCGTTTGTCCTGCAACTGAGTTTATTTCTCTGCAGGGAAAGTCAGTGCTTGGATAGTTGCTACATTTGAAATACTGATAAACAAACATCTTTCACAGGATCTGATTGCTGTTGTTTAATATACATATTGGCTCAAAGCAAAATACTGAAAAAACACTTGGTTAGGGATTTTGGCCTGGAATCTGGAAACAAGGTCCACAGCTAAAGCTTTGAATTGCAACAACTAAACCAAAATCAACTAATGTTTTAGGAGACTTGTGCAGCCTTTGAATCCTTGCAAGCCTCCTTAGCCCCTTGTCTGAGCAGTCGTGGAAGCCATGCGGGAGCACGACACCAGAGACAAGGGAACCTCATAGACATGCTTATAATACCCTGTAAACACTCGGACACCAACTCATTATCATCTCCAGACCCTGGATTTGGCCTAAAACATACGGCATAAACATGTCCTGCCTGACTACGTAACTTCATCACTCTCATCTGTAAAATGAGGATTTCTCCTTTTCCCTCCTCTTATTGGATTAGGCTGTAAATCATAGCTACGCTCAAGTTTCCCTGTTTTTGGCTGGGGCCTCAAGGCTGCTATTACTATGAATAATGCTATGTCTTCATAATGTATTATGGTCCCAAAATAGCAATGAGCTACATAGGAAACTGTGTCCCAGGATAATACCAGTATGGTTGTTACAGTCCAAGTGGATATTAATTTGAATAATATTAAGGTTCCCCTCGCAGAATAGCAGACACCAGTTGTTTAAATTTAGGTGTTACACTCTATATACCTGAACCCAGAATGACTCTGAGTTGCTCATTACTCTGTTGCACACACTTACTGCTAATGTCACTTATGGGACTGTGAGAGGATGAGAGTGAGATCCAGCTGTTTTTTCCCTGTGACACAGAAGAGCTTTTGGTGGCTCTGGTTTGTCAGGTCACATTCATTTGCAGTCCTTCTAGGGTTTGAAACTGGCAGCCCAACAGCGATGGACAAAGGCAGTAACCCAGTGAGCCATCAATGCACTCTTCAGAGCCAATAAGCATTTCTGAGGACACCAAGGTCTGTCTTCCCTCTCACAAAAGCATTTCAGCTGGGTTTTGTTCACAAGGTGGCACAAATGCACAAGAGATTGATTTAGAAGGTTTCTCCACAGTTTTGCTGTTGATGTTGTAAATGTGTCCAGGGAAATTTAGAACATGTTTCATGAGTGATTTAGGCTCCAAAGTTCATTTTTGAAGAAAGACCCATAGTGATATGTTCACTGGGGAGAAGTCAGTGCACTGAGTCTTAGTCATCTGAGGCTTGCTTCTCTCAGCTGCACTCATGTCCTTCATGATGAACTGGTTGTATCAAAGTCTCCCATTCCCTTCTTTGTCTTCTCCCAGATCATAGAATCTGCAGAAGAAAAATTTTCACTAGACCAACACTAACATGATGATATTAATGCACTTTTAATTTTAATTGGAGAGGCAAAATATTTGAAAAAAAATTTAATACTGAAAAAATTCCCATCAATTCCAATAATGGAAGAAAGAAAGTAAAGAAAGACCCTAACTGAGTAGCAAGAACAGTATAAACTGGACAGCATTAATGGAAATACCAGTAGATGAAAGAGGTAGTAGCCATATCCTTCCTCATCTAAGGTTTGGCTGGATGGATGAAGCAGAGGCAAAGTCAGGGGTACAATGATGGGGGCTGATCTGTCTTCCTGCTAGCTGCCAGCCACACAGCTTCCCTCCAAGCTGGAAGCATTAGACTGGACATGTGAGCCTCAAAGACTTAATTTGAGATTCCTTTTCTAGATTGCCAGTATAGGTGGGCTTCATACATGTGCTTTTAGAAAGTACTAGCATAAATCCTGAAAGATCTATGTGCTCTACTTCTTTCTCAAAGGATCTATTTTACTGCTTAAGATTTCCACAATTCCACTAAATTTATACACACATATATATATACACATACATATATATAGATAGAGATAGATATAGATATAGATATAGATACAGGCTTCATAAATTCTTTCTGTAAAGGGATAATCAACTCTTGTGTTTCCCTCCCTATCTTTGCTGCTTAACCCTGAAGATAATGGAAATGATGTGATTTCAAGGTCAAGGGTGAGTACAAGACCTGCCGGCTCCCAAGGTTTGTGCTGTGCATCAGGAAGGAGCAGGCAGTGGCAGAAAGCCACCACAACCATTAAAATGTAAGTGAAATACTGAAGGCAGGGAGGGCTCAGGCTTTGAAAGCGAGTAACTTAAACATTTTCTTTCCAAACATCTGTAAATTGTTAGTCTGATTTATTTTGAATTAAAAATCATTTTTAGCAGACTGACAGCTTATTTTAATTTTCAGCCATTAGACTTTTCAGATGTTTGAATTTCATGCTGCTCCATTGCCTTTGATGCTGGAGAGAGGTGCCCCTGCTCATCAGGTATATTTGGGTCCTTTACCAATGAACGCTGGTTCTTTTCTTCCTCTGTGTACACCATGATCAAGTCCTTGAGGCTGTCTACTGCCCCAGTTGAAACTCTGATACCATTGTCAATCCTGTTGGAAAAAGCATTATGCTCACTTCCGAGGCCAGTCAGATGAAGCAGTGTTTTGGTTTAAATTGATATTGTCAAACACTATAACAAATGTGAGATGTCAATGTCTCTGCATGGAGAAAGCCAACATAAAAGAATTCAAGACTTAAAGCACCCCTTTCTCTACTCCTTCCACTCCACTGTTGTCATTTTGCTTTTGTTACAGTGGTTATTGTTTGTTTAGTGAAATTACTCGTTCTCTCTTTCTGGGAATCCAAAACTCAACTCATACAAACATTTTTACCCTTAATTTCAAAAAGAATTATGGAAGAAAGAAAATGTGTTATATTATATCCCTATCATTCACTGTGGTAGCCAGTATTGACTGGAGTTCAAACAAGTGCCTGTGATTCTGAGCTTGGTGCTCTGACAACTGAAATAGCTGGATTTGATATTTGTTTTTTCATCTACAACTAAGGGCTTCCTGGTAGTTCAGATGTGTGCCTTGTCATGATCTTTCTAGAAGGTATATCTAACCCTTACACTTGGTAAAAATTTAAATCTAAATTTAAAGAGACTCCTTTCTATGTAAAATCATAAGAAGCAAAAGAAGAGTTAAGTGTTTCTACAGATGATAATGTTCAGCATCAGATTATCCACTTATGCATAAAATTAATAGTCTGATATGGCTACATTTTCTTTGATTTCAGGTCCACACCGCAGGATTTAATATGATTTTATCCAATGAAATTCTTCCTTGGCAAATCTTCTAGGTTTGCTCAAAAGCAGTAGCAAGCTCAGCAGACCTTTTGAGTTATTTTGACAGGCCCCAGAATTGACTCATCTCTAATAAAAGTCTGATCACCCTACAGTTGAACCCAGTATGGATTGCGGCAATGACACCACAGGGTGTTTCACTTTTATGATTCCTCCTCTTAGTATCTTCTTAGTATTTATGGCAAAAAAGAGTTTTCTGTTGATCACGACCAACAGAGAGCAAACATACCTCCCAGTACATGACTTGACCTCTGAATGTTGTTAGGTTTGGACATAACAATAACAAGATAAATTAATGTTTCTAGCTCCAGGCCTCCATTCTGCAGACTTCCCTAGGTGCTTGAACTTGTAAATAATATGGGCACTGCCCTTGCATGCATTTCATCAGGAATAGTATGATGAGCATCTTGCTGTGTCTGGGGAAGTACTTGGTTAATGTGTAAGAGAGAAAAAAATCTCCCTCCATCTGTGCCTATCTCCTTTGAATGTTTGACAAAGTATACACTGACAGATTCCTGAGCAATCCTCCAAGGCAATGGGTATCCCAATGCTTTCCCAGACCTCCCGCTGTTCTCCCTTGTTGTGACAGGTCCTAAGCCATAGAACTAATGAAATACTTCTACCTAATACAAATATAACAAGTCCAGGATAAACCCAATGGAAATCCATGCAAAAAATCCAGTGAAAGAAATGTGCAAACAGAGATTGAAAAAGTGTCTGCATGTTTTAAATTCTTAATTTGTACAATGTTTTGGGGGTCCTCAACTTCAAGGGATTCTGAGAAATTGGTTTTCAGGGAAAGTGTTTAATGACTAGATATAAAAAAATGCTTTGGGACCCTTTGTCCAGCCTGAAAATTTTAGGCCTGAATAACTTAAGTCATCTCCTTTGTACAGAAGTTGGACTGAATATTTTGCATCAAGTTTTGCAGTGTTATTTCCATTTCTATTATTCCCCCACTGCAAGGTATTTCAGTAGCTTTTTTCAGTAGTCTTTCTTATACCTTTTCTACTGTTATTTTTTTTTAATTCGGGGGGGGGTGTGTGTGTTGTTGTTGTTGTTTTGGTTTGGTTTTTTTGGTGGGGGTTTTTTGGGGCTTTTTTTGTTTGGATTTTTTTTTTCTCTGACCTTTCTGGAAGCTCGGAGTTTCATAGTTTGACTTATGCACAGTTATGGGTGAAATGTGGTATAGATATGAAGCATATAATGCAGCTCTATAAGCTACCAACTGCTTAATGAAACAGTACCTTTGCAGTAACTGGTGGAGGAAAAACACCTCATTAAATCAGAGGGAATCCAAGGAGTTTCTCAGGGAGCATGAGTGACTTTCCCACATCTTAAGCAGCTGGCTCTTCCTTCCTCTCTTCCTCCCATTAGCTATTCCCCAGTAATGGTCTCGCTGGCCTCTGAGGCACTGACAAGATCGTATAACTTTTAGGGAAGCCTATGGTTGTTGTGGCAATTTCTTATTCCAGCTTAACTAATGGCTTGTGAAGTTGGAAATCCATGTCTTGAGTGTGATGGATTTTGTTTGGAAATTGATCCCAGTAGATAATTCTTTCAAAAGAGTGCCTAGATATCAGACATATCCAGGGAAACCTACTTAAAGCGAGGCTCATCTTAACATTCAAGGTCAACAGAGAGATGTGAGAAACAATCGTTACAGGATAAAAAGACTCATATATATTAAACTATGTGTGCACAGTCATGCTGAATGATTTTCAAAGCCTTCTTCTTCCTCTTTTTTTTTTTTTTAATTCATACATCATTCTTTGAGCTGTCTTTGCAAGCTGTCTTTCCCATGGCACTCGGCCAAGAAAGAGGACACAGGGCTACCCTACAATGGGAATCCCAGAGGAAAAGGTCAGTCATTCTCAGCCCACAAAGAGGACTTATCAATCAGCTGTCAGGCCATGAAACCAGAGCATCCGATGTTAAAGAAGTCTGAAATAGATCACCATAAACACCTCACAGCTCTTCTGTAGCAAGTGCAAGGAGGATATGGGAGGGAATGAGTGAGCTGTTCCTTCAGGTCTGGGAGAAAGTGTCATTGTTCAAAAACCTTTTGATAAACTGCCTTGCAGTTTCAGCAAAAATAGTACACCAAGACAACTGTCTGCAGGGCTAGGAGTTTCAGATCACCAAAGGGAGGGGATGCCTGCAGGCAGCAGAGAATAAGGAATGCAGCTATAGGGTTTTAGAAGAATTATGCTTAGTCTCCTCTGTGCTGCTAATGGTTTAAATAACTGCTTTTCTGGTAGGAGTTATGTTTTCTATGTATGTGTTCACAATCTCACTACTGATTGCACAAATCAAAAAGTGCCTGAGAACATAGATATGCAGCAGTAGTTGCAGCCAGAAACTCCCAGAAGGTATTGGTGCACCAAAACTAGTGCATAGTATGTAGGACTTTATTAGAAGCTGGGTAACTCAAATTGAAGATGCAAACAATAATGTGAATAATTAACTCTGGGGAGGTTCACATCTGTATCTGAAGTATTCCAGCTGCCCTCTCCATGTGTACAAAAGGCTGAACCATAGTGCTGGATCCAAGGAGACATATTCTGGGAAAATTCAAGGCAACATGTAATCTTCCTTACTGGCAGCCATCTCCTTAAAGAGAAAAAAAAAAAAAGAAAAAGAAAAAGAAAAAGAAAAAGAAAAAGAAAAAGAAAAAAAGAAAAAGAAAAAAGCAGATGTGAACTCTAGAAGCATTATGGACATTTGTGGTTTTAATATGGACTCTATGTGTACAGTTCTTTTTAACGAAAATAATTAAAGTGGAGAGAAATGCTAAACCTAAGTCAGAGGGAGTCTTAAAATCCAGTTAGGTAGGTATTGTAATATACATTTTTCTGTTAAGGGCAGTTGGCCCTAAATTTGTTTTATGTATGTATTTGTTTATTTTTATACATATATTTAGAACAGAGGGTTGTTGGCTGCAGTCAAACCTTGCGTGACTTCTTTCAGGATGCCATTTCTCAGGTTCATTAGGGGTCATTTTAGTCTTGTAACACCTAATATTAATTTGGATTTAGACAGCAAATAGAAAGCTGATGCTAGCTTAGATTCTCGTCTCATTTTGTTAAAGTATCTGTTAATGGTCAAAGTAGAAGGGTTTGGGTTAATCCAGAGATGGACTCAAGATGTTGCCAGTCTTGAATCTGGACACACATTTAAAAGCTCAAGTGTGAGGTGGGTGGAGGGCTACTTGGACCATTATAAATATTTCAAGATGATGAATAAACAAAGGACAGATATTTTGATTTCATTCCATTTCTGTTATCAGCTGCCAATTCTTTACAGTCCCCACCCTAACTTTTAAGGCTAAAGCCAGACTGCAGAAGCGTTGTAAATCTCCTCCTGAAACTCTCAGCTACGACAATTATTAGACTGAATCAGTTTGCACTGCTGAGCTACATCATCCTCTCTGGCTACAGCTGAAAGTGTTCACTAGTCATTTCTCATCCGAGTAACATATTTAATGTGTTTTTGAAGTGAACACCAGATCTGACTGCCTCTTGTAGCTGGTAGGCATTGCACTGCACGGGAGCATTCGATGAAGAGGGAAATCCACTTGAGGACCATGTTGTGCTGAGTTGTAGCGGGCTGAGATGTGCTTCTTGCTCATCTCCAGTGCTGCTTTGGTGTGGTGGCCGACGAACATACATTATGTTAGGGTGACCAGAGGGGCTTCTCCCAGGACACATTGCTCTGTAGGTTGATCTGTCCCGGTTTGCATTCCCCGGTTGCCTGTTGGCCTCTGCCCCTTGTCACTCCCCCAGGGCTCCCCCATTGGTCCCCGTTCCTTAGTCCCGCCTTTTACCCGCCCCCGTATAAAACTGTGACCTTCGGGATCGTGTTTGTATTTGCCACTGCGCTCTTTGACGCTGAAGTTGGAATAAATGCTCCTGCCGGAATGCATGCAAGTGCCTTTTCTGATTCTTTGCTACCGACCGTAATACTGAAACTGCCCGTGCGTCTGTGGGGCACGCGGGACCCCACGGAGCCGGGCAGGGACGATTTTACTTTGGGATGATCAGCCATGGTCATCTTGTCACAGAAACCTCTGCATAGTGTTTCTTACTAACATTGTCCCTGTCTAAGCCACTAGTGAAATTTTAGGCAGAGTTCTTGCTAGTAAACCATCCGTGTGCCTTGGAGAGGAGCCAGACCCAAAAATCTGATGGAAAAATCAAAATAAAAAGAGATAAAAAGAGAGAGAGAGAGAGAGAGGAAGTATAGAAAGGAAATGGGGAATACAAAAAGTGTTCACAAGTGTTTTGGATTTCTGGGCTGTATCTTCAAGCACGTGTCTGCGTTGATTTGCAGGCAGACAGAATCAGCCAGATGTGAACTGGGAGTGCTGCGGCTGTGTTAGGGCAGTGCTGAACCTGGGTAGTCCGAAGCTGGCTCTCAGCAGGGCTTGTGTTCGCTGCTGGGCTAACCATGATGGTGTGATTTCACATTTGGAACTGTCGGACTTGGAGGGCACAAGCAGACTTACCTTAGTTCAGCCCAGAAAACAAAATGCAGGTATGCCCTTGTGCAGGTAAGAAATTCCAGCAATCTTTCTGTCACTGGCAGTGCTGAATTTATCACCTGGTCACACATTAATGCAGATGGACATGCTGCTTTTCCTTACATCCATGGGGGTCCAAGGCCTGTATAAAGACCATCCAAGAGTGAAAGGTAGCGTTGTACTCAAAACTGTGGTTTTTGTTCTGCAGAAAGAAAACACACCTTGTCTGTAATGTCAAATGTTATTTGTGAAACTGAATTGCTATCAGTATAATTAATGAATAATGAAGAGAAAAGGAAAATAGAGTATAATTCTGGAAAATACCTCAATAATGATGCAGTTAAAATTGCTATATACGCACTCCTTTGCACATACCCTTCCTCTGCAGTTATGCACAGCCTTCCCCTGCCCTTTGGCTCACTGGCTTCAGTCTGGAAAAGGAGTTAGTGTGTCATCAGTGTCCTAAGTCCTAAACAAGTAGGGCTATGAAAGTGGTGTTGAAAGTCTTTCCCTCTTACTCTAGGGTACATTTTGGACTATTTTTAGACAATTTTTTTTCTAGCGTGCTTTAACACTTGAGGTTTTTTTATTGGTCTTCACCTCCACATTACACCCAGATTTGATGTTTGGAGTGTCTTCATCTATTAGCTACTTGCTTTTGTTCACTTTATTCACCTGAATAGCAGTTTTACACATTCTTTGCATCTGCAGTTCTTTCATTAGTGAGATAGTTGCATTCCCAGAGCCTCCAGTGCTGTCTCGTGCCCTCTCTGTCATGCAGTGCCTGTACTCCTCTCCGCCGTGACCTGCATCCTCACTCTCAAGCCTTCTGCTGTCTTACCTTGCCTTTACACCTAAATTATTTTGTTGTTCTAGATGATTCGTGTCTACTTCATTCATTAATACAGGCGAGCTGCTTGTGACAGCTGACTCTATAAAAGTTACAGCTGTACAACATAATTAACCAAAGATAAGGAAATAAAATAGACAAAGCAATTGCCACACGGTCATTAAAAATTTACTTTTACAAGGGGATGAAAGTAAAAAAAAGCTCTAGGCAAGCTGAGGCAAGTCCAGACAAGGCTTGAAGAGTTAGTAGAAAGCTGTGGATCCAGGGGCAGCCACAGCTTCTCTGGGCACCCTGTGCCAGGGCCTCTGCACTCTTACAGAGAACAATTCCTTCCCAATATCCCATCTAAACTGCCCCTGTGTCACTTTGAGGCCATTAATTCTGACGCAAATGAGGTATAAAGGATCAAACCATTTCCTTTGCAGTTTTGCCTGCAGAACAGAAGGACAGCATGACCCTGGCACCGCCCCACTGCCACTGCTTCGTTTCTAACCTTCCCTGCCCCGAGCTCTCGCTCCCAGACATCTCATCCCACCCGAACTCTGCTCTGGGCACCACACAAATTCCATAGCCAGGCCTGGGTTTGCAGGAGCAGGAGGGAAGCAGGGCAGAAGCAGCCCTGAAGTTCATTAGTGCAGCGAGAGCAAATGCCAGCAGGACTTTACATGTTGGGCATTAATTACGTTT
This sequence comes from Lycocorax pyrrhopterus obiensis, assembly GCA_014706295.1. NCBI lineage: Eukaryota > Metazoa > Chordata > Aves > Passeriformes > Paradisaeidae > Lycocorax > Lycocorax pyrrhopterus. Next base: position 19,348,440 of record JACSVZ010000004.1, read on the forward strand.
CAGGGATTGTTTCATTTTGCTAAATGCCAGAATGGGAAGGTCTGACTTGTCTCAGGGGTCTTTGTCAGCCTATTTTCATTCTTGTACCAATCAAACGGGATTTGTTTTAAATATCTCCTAAACTGAGCTGGCACGGGGACTTTAAAAGCGCCTGCTGGTAACCAGAACATGCTGAGCACCCCCAGCAGGTCAGAAACCACCTCTGTGCTGCAAACCTGAGGGCAGAGCCTCTCCACAAACACTGCAGGATCCCTGGAATTTGAGGCAAAATATTATTTCATAGAGAAATAACAACTGTGGGATGGTCTCCACCCTTGCTCCAGTGCAGGTTCTGGAGAAGAGCTGCAGTGACAAACGCAGCTCCCAAATCCCGGCTCCCAAATCCCAGCATCAGTCCTGCCCTGCTGGCACTCAAAGCTCAAAGCACTTTGCTTTCAGCCCTTCTGACTTTGGCTGTTTTCTCCCAGTGAAGTTATTTCTGGGGAGCACTGTTCCTGCAAGGCCAACTCACGTTCACTGGAGTTAAAATCAGCTCCAGTGAATAAAGTTTATTTATTGCTAAGGTGTGACCCAGCAGAACAAGGACCAGACAGCATTTGGGATTTACAATGTGGTTTCACAGAGTATCTCCATCTTCCAATCTCCCTTGCTCCTACTGCATTATATTCCCATAATTTCCTACCCGTGGGAGCAGACACTGATCCCATTTTCCCTGTGCAAAGGTGAACTGCAGTGAACCACACAGAAATGAAGACCTGTCCTGTGATGAACCTCAACAGCTCCAACCACAGGCTCCTATTTTTGCTTTTAAATGTCTCTGTTCCAGATCAGTCAGATGATGTTTGCAACAATGTCTTAGGGAGTCCAACCCGGGCGGGGGGAAGAGGGAGAAGAAATCCCAGGGAAAGGCAGCAGCAGAGCTCCAGGGGGTGTGGAGGGATGGAGGAGCAGCAGCACTGGGATGGGGGGCAAGGAGAGGCTCTGGGTAACCCCTCCCTGCTTTCCCAGCACAGCAGTTACAATCTCTGACACCGAATTGTTGAATTCTCCTGCTCTGACCCACTTCTGCACAGGTTACATGGGTGCAGATCCAGGAGGGCCAGGATCCCTCCAGGTGGGAGAAGTTGAGGACTGAAATCTTGCCTCAGAGTGACATTCAAGGAGCAGCCTTTGGGTTTGACCATAATGACCTTTATTGGAGACAGGTGGGGTCATTTATTATACAGAAGTAACATCACGCCATTCTCTTCCCATTTAATTCCTTTTAGTCTCCTTATAAATCTGTAGTAAAACTGCACTTTTAACAGTTTTTAATCTATAGCATATATATTTCAATATCATCTCTCATTCAGGTATTTTATTTGTGAAAAGGTAACACCAGATATACAAAATACATGTGGGGGCTGCCAAATAGTGACTCCAGGGTGGCTGCCAGAAAGGGAGCCATTGAGGTCAATGGGGGCTGCCAAATAGTGACCCCAGGGGCTCTGCCAGAAAGGGAGCCATTGAGGTCAATGGGGGCTGCCAAATAGTGACCCCAGGGGCTCTGCCAGAAAGGGAGCCATTGAGGTCAATGGGGGCTGCCAAATAGTGACTCCAGGGTGGCTGCCAGAAAGGGAGCCATTGAGGTCAATGGGGGCTGCCAAATTGTGACCCCAGGGGCTCTGCCAGAAAGGGAGGTATTGAGGTCAATGGGGGCTGCCAAATAGTGACTCCAGGGGCGCTGCCAGAAAGGGAGCCATTGAGGTCAATGGGGGCTGCCAAATAGTGACTCCAGGGTGGCTGCCAGAAAGGGAGCCATTGAGGTCAATGGGGGCTGCCAAATAGTGACTCCGGGGGCGCTGCCAGAAAGGGAGCCATTGAGGTCAATGGGGGCTGCCAAATAGTGACTCCCAGGGGCGCTGCCAGAAAGGGAGCCCTTGAGGTCAATGGGGGCTGCCAAATAGTGACTCCGGGGGCGCTGCCAGAAAGGGAGCCATTGAGGTCAATGGGGGCTGCCAAATAGTGACTCCAGGGGCGCTGCCAGAAAGGGAGCCATTGAGGTCAATGGGGGCTGCCAGATTGTGTTCCATACCTCCTCAAACCCCCATAACCCCTTCTCCAACCCCTAAAATCGCCCGAAATCCCTCCACCGAGTGATGAGGCTGACTCTTGTTCATTACCTTGAAGACTCAGAACTTCTGTATTAGTTCCCTAAATACTCCTTCTCTTGGTTAACCCTTCCCAAGTAGTGCTGTTTCTGTGGATTAGCATAGATTGAAAATACAACTTGCATGGGATTGCTGGGAATTGAGTGAAATGTGGAACAGATCCTGCTTCAGCATGAGGGCACTTTTGGTTTATGCAACAGCTCCAAGAAAGGCTGGAACTCCCAACTTTTCTACGGCAGAGATGTTCTTTGACAGGTAAGGGCTGCTCTGCTCCCCTGGAACCTGCAGCAACGGAGCCTGGAGGCAAAACTGCTGCTTCCAAAGGAAAATGCACAGCAGGAGAGGCTGGATATGGAGAGAGTTCTCTACCTTCTGCAGGAGAAATGGAACAGCACAAATCAGAGTAGTACAAAAAGAAGCAGTGCTGTTGGTGTTTTCTAAGCCCTAGAGAATGCAGGATGGGGAGGTTTACGATGCTGCAGAGAGAGGGGTTTGTCTGCTTTTTCTTTATAAAAATTACAGACTTGACATTTCCAACATGTCTTAGCTTCGTACTGCTTCTCAAGTCTGAGTCACCAAAAACATCCAGCAACCGGCTGCTGCTCATATCCTAAAATATGCCTTCAGCTGACACTGAACATTGAAATCGTTCTGCTAAAATACGGAAAAACGATGGCAGAAACCAAGGTATAGCCTCAGGCCAACTTTAAATGGTAAAAATCCTACAATGCTACTTTGAAATCTCTTCTTGAGTTCATGAACAAATAAGGAGCCGGGTTTCAAGTAGACGTAACACAGATTTTGGAAGATAGCACATAAAAAAAAGCCCAGAAAGAAAACTGGAAACGAAAGCTCTTCTTGTCATGGCAGTTCAGCACTAATCCTCCAAAAAGGGCAGGGAGGGACATCTCTCCTCCCCCCTGGATCTGTCCTGGTCCTACAGCAACACCGAGGAACTGCTTCTGCTGGCACAAATATGTTCCACTTGGACATAGTTTGATCCCTTTTTCCTTGTGTCCATTTTGTGTCTCTTGTCTCAGTCCTTGGACTGGTAGAAGAGGATATAACCAGATTTAGAGTTTTTGGAAATGTCTGATGTTAACCCATAGAATTCTTCAATGGCCTGGGCATCAATTTTCTGAAAATTAATGAAAATTTTAATTCACTTCAATCACAACACCACTCTAAAAGCCTTTTCCCAGATAAACCATTACTCCCAGTTCCCGGAGGTGATCTGCAAAGCCAAGCAGTGTTGACACAGCAACACTTCAGCACCATTCAATCCAACAAAACATTTTTTCCCACTTAATAACTTACTGACTGTTGAAAAAAATCAGGAAATCAGGATGAAATAATAAACTTCTGAGAAGGGATGCACTCTTAAGCTGGACTACAAAACAAGTGATCCATGAAAATGTATCCTTAAAGGACCACATGACATTTTTATGTTTGCTTTTCTGACTGGTGGTACCTTGCCGGAGTATTTTATAATTGAATTATTTTATAATTAAAAAAAAGCAGTCACTAATCAGGCAAGAAGGTTTTTGCACAGCTGCAAGTACATGTTGTGTAGATTGAAAATTCAGCTAAAATAACTCCCAGATTTCAAAGTTATTGTGAGCATTTTAGGGAGAGAAGTCCTGCAAGTGCTACCTGAGTTCTGTGGTTCTCATCTAATTATGATCTTTGGCCATAAGAGAGTTTTCCTACCCGGCAAAGCTTTCTGGAATATTATCACAAGTTTGTGTTGCAAGAAAACTGATGATTTGCTGTACTAACAGAATTAAAATCTGCTTATATTTCAAGCTGTGACCGATGTGCAGAAAAGCTGCTTTGCTCTCATACTCCCCCCAGCAACTGGTGGGCATTTTAAAGGGTTTTTAAAGATGTAGGTTCTCCATGTCCTGATCCAGCTCCTGAACACAACTGGCTTCCCTTCAGTGAGTTGGATCCTGCAGTCCAGAGATGGGAAAAAACCATTCCCAGGCACCTGTGCTGCTCAGCACCCCACTGGGATGAAGTTTTTTAATACCTTTAGGACTCTGGATCCACAGAAATGAGAGGCAGAGGGAGCCTGAATTTATTGAGGAGATGAGCCTCAAGTTCCCTTTTTACCCAAGGAATAAAGTTGAGGAAGTAAAGAAATGTTCCGAACGCAAGAAGCTCTGGGTTGAACACCTGCCCTACTCAGGAGGAGCAGAGACCAACGTGTGATTACACCTTAAAAGAAAGGGACCCTGCTGTGCCTCCAGCAGGAGCCTCCTCAGCTACAGAACCCCTTTGGAGAATGTGAAATCACTGCTCACTGACCAGATTTTGACATCACCACGAGCTCAGCAGCACGGGCTTCTCCATGTGGCACTGCCACACAACAGTGAGTTGGGACCAGCCTTTTCCCAGCACAAGAAAAACCAGACTTGAGTTTTCAGAAGATGCATCAACTGCAGAAATTCTCTTTTGAAGAGTTTAAACACCTTCTGTTAAAAAAATACAGAGGGGAAAAAAAAACCCCAAAGAGTTGTTTTGTCTTTTCCCCATTCAAGGAGCGAGGGGAAGCTGAAATCCCCTCCTGAGGCCGGTGCATTTTCACACCATTTATTAACATTATTACAGACTGTGACAGCCACATTTTAACAGGAATACAGTGAAAGAACACGCCTCAGCTCCTGCAGTATATTTAGCAGGCAAGTCAAACACGTTTTATTTTAAGTGCCAACTCACTTGCCATGCAATCAATCCTATTTCTACTACTCATTCTGAATGCAACTCAAACATTTGATCCACATTAATTCATGCCACAGATATTTTTAGTTTCAGTGCAGCAAAACTGACTTTGGTCTTTAACTTCACTATCCACAGAAACAGAGTGGAACTGAAAGGGGATTCTATTCTTACTTGACCAGATATAGCTTTACCCAGTTGTAGCTTTAGGGGAATGGTTGTTACTCTAAAGCTGCAGGATGCTGCAGCCTCACCTGGCATTAAAAATAATGTTTCTTATCAACTGAGATTAAACATCCTTGCTCATTTCCAGACACCCATTCTGGTTCTCCAAACCAAATCCAATTCTTGAATCCCATTCTCAGCATTCAAATCTCTGATTCAAATCTCTTTTAAGCAAAGCCATGAAGCCATTCTCTGCCTCCCCTCAGTGTGGAGAGGGGATCGATGTTTCCCATGGATGGATGTTTCCGGGTAAACACTGGCGCTGGGACGCATCCCCTGGCTGCTCTGGTGACAAATGTCAAATTCAAATTAGCCAGAGCTCATTGACTCAGGTTTCTCAATTCATTTTGCTTGGCTCAGGATCCCCCTTGTACTGATTTGCCCCCTGGATTTGCTGCTTTCCCACATATGCTGCAGGATGTTTGGTGATCATCGATCTCCAATTTAATTGAGAGTTGGCCCTCCAATGAAATCCTAACAGACAAATAAATCTGTCTTCCCCACTGCTGACATTTAGTGGGTAATTAGGACAAACTCCTTCCTCTTTTCAGTTTGGAGCTGCTCATTCACATCACTTGCCAAAAAATGCAAGAAAGCTTTTTGTATTTTGGGTGGAAAAGCCTTTTCCTGGGCTTTCAGCTGCAATATCTGTGAACAAGAGCTTTGCACTCACCTCCTCAGGTCTGTTTTGTTAGGTAGCCACACCTAGAATGTTAACCCTCCAAAGAGCTTGATTTTTATAGCATTTTAAAGAAATTCTATGAAAGAAGATGAACTTGAAAAAAATAGCGAGCCACGATTAAAGATAGAAAAGCAACATAAAGGAAAAAAAAGTTGGTTTTTTTTCCAGGAGAGAGGAACTACATGACAGCTCCTTGGATTTACTGCCCAATAACAGACAGCACTTATTTAAAAGCCATTTTTGGCACAACTGTAAAAGTGTCAACAGTGTTTGCAGATAGACAGAAATTTGGTTTTGCCCTAAAAGTGAAGATACAACATAGAAGTGGCTGATAGAAAACAAATACAGAATAAGAGGATGGTTGTTTCACATCTTTTAAAATGTGAAGTTCATGTCCTGGATGGAAAAGACAGAGAATATTTGCATTTTAAAATATTGAGGTGAGCACTATTTCCAAAATTAGGTGGCACAATTCTGTGCTTGGCCCATGACAGCAGCAGAGGAAAATGACCCCAAAAGTATAAAGATGGGAGAAAGGGAACTGTTGACATCACACACACACTGGGAAGCCACCCCTGATGCTCAAAGCTATTCAAAGATTAAAAAAAACCCTAAAAATGAGGAATGTCCTACATTTTTATTGCAACACAAGCATGGCTTTTGCTATTTAGACACTTAATCAGGCCTTGACCATGGGATCTCCGAGACAAACAAAGCTTTTCCATCTTTGCAAAAAGCAGCTCTGCTGTGGCATTTTTTCTACTGTTTGATATTTGCTTAATAATTATGTGAAATATATGGATGTATAAATATTGTGGATATTAGCCTTTACAGGTATGTTGGCAGGAAAGGAAAAATTTGCTTGAGCTGTTTCAACATCATCACTAAAAATAATTTTGTTGTACAATTTATTGGTGAAAACTGACCAAAAGAAAAGTAAGAAGCTCTTAAGTGCAGCAATGAAATGCAAGTTAGCAATGGAAAGGAGACTAAAAATGAGCTGAAAGCAGAGTTTTTGAGACTTCTGTTGTTCCTTACCCACCTCTACAATGTCATCATCAAATAGCAACCAGAAGCCGTGGCTCTTCATGATGGTGATGTAATGCCCATGGTTTGGGCCACTGCAGGGAGAAGGGATTGAGAATTTATTATCCAGGAGCCATTTCCCTCCCCAGGATCCACCTCTGGCTGTCCCAGCTCCACTTCCCAGCTCTTCTCATGATGCTGGTTATCAGATTTTAGATTTTAGGTTAGGTTTTTAGATTTTTGCCAAATTGCGTCAATTAAAGTGTCGCTCTTGGCTACTTGAAAATACAAAACATTCAAAACACATGTATACAATAAATATTCCGTGTTTATTCCATAAATATTTCATCTCGTCATTCATAGATTTTAAAAAACAAAATTAAAAATATTTCAATCTCTGTTTTGTTGCATTCACCACTGCTGACTATTTAGAGCACTATTAAGTTTTGAATTAAGTCAGGTCTGAAATATTTTATTTTGCAGCAGGAATTCCTTTAATTCTCAGTGTGGTTTAACCTGTGGCTGACCACAGCCATACCTTCTGTGAGTGCTCTTCCCATTTTTCTCATGGAAGTTTCCAGTCCAATCCCACTGCCCACATCCCAAAGATTTACCTGGAAGGGAAGGGCCAATAAAATGACCTAATTCCAAGAGTAAAGGCAGGCAGGCTGCCCTGGGAAGGGACTGGTTTGAGGTAAAACTCTTAAGTGCAAAATATTTCAAACTGGTTCTGAGAACTCAAAATATTTAGAAAATCTTATTTATCTCAAACCTTTGATAAGTTCCCAGTAAGAACTGAGAGCAGGTGAGTTACAGGAATCCTAAAAGCACCACATAGGATAAAAGGTTTGAGAAGAAAAAGCAAAACCATTTCAGAATGTGAATTATTAATCACCATTATCCAGACATGTAAGAGTAGGCACAGGTATGGCAAATTAAGAACTACCTGAGAAAATGCATTGGATGAGATCCTAAAATGAAAAAAATTAAATAAACACTACAACTGCACCACAACAAGAATCTTCTAGAATTGTGTGAAGTTTATTTATACTAAATCTATGCATTATTAGCATTTTGCTCCTCAAAAAGATATTTCAAAACATTTATGTGCTGTAATAACTGATTACTTTAAAACTCACACTTCCTGAAGGCAGTTAGAAATATTTTTTCCCCTTCCATGAGGGCTTTTTTTCCTAAAATGCTTGAAAGTTTTTCCTCTTTGCTTTTAAAACCAGAACTGAAGCTGCTAAAACGAAAATTTAATGAAGAAAGTAAGGATATTTAAAAATTCAGCAGTGCACAGTTTATTCCACATGATGGCACCAGCTTCTAAAGAAACTTCAAGGATTTAGGCAGCAGCAACGTGAAAAACATAATTTAATTCTATTTTAGTAGGTGTTTTTCCAGGATTTCTTTTTATTGCATGTAGATTTCCTGGAAAGCAGGGTTGGGGGTGCAGGTTTTTTGTTATTTTGGGGTTTTTTAATGATTGCTCTTTGCTACAGCTCAAAGAAAGAACTTGTCTGATGTGCCACTGTGCTGCTAAAATGACAAATCTTAGCCTGCAAAGTAAAATTTAAAACAGTAAAACTTTAAAGTAAAATTTAAAATAGTAAAAAAGGTAGTAAAAAAGACAGAAATTTTTCAAAAAAATAAGAATACTTCCAGCCAACCAGCTCTAAATGCTCCTGCACTGCCAAGCAGTGTGATAAAACAGCTCAGGGATGACAGATTCCTTTAGAATTCCAAGGAAAGGCAGGGAATGTGCAAAATTACCTGCCACAGTGAACCACCACGGCCACCAGGTCGTGCATCCTGTCGGGGTTGGTGGCATCCCCCGAGGTGCTGAAGAGCCGCAGCTCCAGGGGAAACACCACCCTGTAGGGGAGTTTGGTGTAGCGGTGCAGCTGGTCCATGTATTTGAACCCCTTCGAGTGCAGAGCCAGGATCATGGGCAGCTTTTTCACCCTCATTCTGCAGCACAAAAATATATGGAACAAAGAGAAGGATGAGCAAGTCACCCCAAACAAAGCTTTGTTCAAGAACGGCTTCATTATGGAGAAGCATTGTAAAAGGCATCCAAAATTTTGGTAAAATGTTTAAAGCGCTGTTTTTTCTCACTTAGGGAGAACAGGCAATATTTATTCCAAATTATTAATGTCACAACTGACATCTGAATGCAGGACAACTGCAGGACAACATCAACTTTTCACCAATCAATGGGAAGAAAGAGCTGGAATAAATCTATGTTGCTGCTCTGGCTGTGACCAAGTCTGAGGGGAGAAATAAGATTTTTTGTATCCAGTGCTCACAGACAAAGCAGATGGGATGTTTTCCAGTGGCTTTAAGCTGATTAATGCTACCTGGGGAAAGTGTGTGTGTCTGGAAGCACCAGACAGAAACTCTTCTGGGAGAAACACAGAATTAATCTCCTAATGATGAGGCTGCCATGACGTTACTTGGTCTCTCCACTTTCCCTTCACCAAACACAGAGCTAGACAATCTTACCTTTCCTTTTTTCTGAATTCACCAGGTGTATTTGCCCAGAAATTTTAAGAGAACATCTCCCTCAGCCTGAATATTTGGCCCTTACCTCTTCTGTGCCTCCTGTTTGCTGCGGCACTGCTCACGATAGCATTTGCGTTCACTGCATAGAGTTTCAGTGTTACTAAATCCCCTGTGGAAATCAGAGAGTGGCATAAGCAGGGATGTTCCAGAGCATCCAGGTAAAAGCTATTGCTGATAATGCTGAAAAAAACCCCAAACAACACACAGAGGATGAAGCTCCTTTCATTCATGGTGCTCCCAGAGCCATTTGAGGTGTATTTGTCTCGCTGCTGGGATGCAGCAACAATGTTCAGCCGGAAAAATCTAGAATTTACACCCTCAAGTATTAACTGCCTATTTTCTGGCTAGGAAAGGTAATAAACAGCAATTAGGTGATTGGGTTTTGTTTCCATCAGTAGCCATTCCATGTTTTCTTTAGTGGCAGAAATGAAATGTTCACATCTACAGCAATGAAGTAGCGAAGTCTGGATTATCCTTCAGCTCCCAGCAATTACAGATCCATTATCAGCTATTAAATAGCCAGATGCTGTATGCAAATTAAATATCCAAGCAGCTGATAAGCCTTGGAGCCAGCAGACAAACACACAGAGCAAAAGTCTATCAGGAAAAACAAAACTGACCTTAAACATCAGGGCCAGGCGACTAAAATTCAATAAGAATATTAAAATAATCAAGAATTTATTGTGAAACCAAACACAGCATGCTTATTTTTGATAAAGCCTGACTATGTGATGTAACAAATTCAAATCCCCATTAAAGAAAGTGAAATCAATCTCAGCCACCACTAGTACTCATTAACTACTAAAACCCACTTAGAAACCTTCCAAAACTCCCAATATTTTACCACATCCCAAAGCCTACAACTGTTGCATGAGAGAACAACTAATCCAGGCTCTTTCCGTCTGACCAGGGCAGGTATTTTTTCCATTCCTAAAGAATTCTTTTTACCTTAGACAATGTGTAATTGATGTATTTTGTTCCACATCAACCAAGAGGTCCAGAATGTCCTCATCTTTGCTACTAACCTTGAAAAAAAAATAATAAGAAGAGATATTTGGTAACAACTTAGAGCTGGCAGATTTCTTTTAACCATTTCTGGTGTGGTGCAATGTGATTAAAAAGAAATGTACACGCACACACGGAGGCCTTTTCTTGAGGTAAACTAAAACTGATTAAATAATCTGATGTGGTGTTAAAATCTGAAGAGGAGCAATAAAAAAAAAAAAAAAAGGCAACAGCAACAAAACAAAACCAAAAACCCATGGAAGAAAAAGCACAAAACCCCAAACCCTTTCTCATGAAACATCTCTCCCTCTTGAGACTTCAAGACACATCTGATTATTTCACTGGCAAATCCAAGTTTTAACCACTCAGAGCTCTCACTGGAGAAGCTTTAACCACATTCCATTTTCTCTGCAGCCTGATCCAGCTTTCTGCTGCATTTCAGGGTGTAACAGTCAATACTCAGAGGCAAGGCAGAAACAGGCAGATGGCTCTTCAATTAAACGGGTTAGCAGGGAGGAAAACCATCTTTCCATTTGTGGAACAGTCACATTTCATTGCAAAATCCTTGAGACAGAATCCTATTAATGTCATTTTTAGAGCTTCTCCTCACCACATAGCCATAACTTTAGATTTTAAGTGCCAAGAACAGTCTTTTCTGTTGTAATCACTTCTTGGGTTTTTTTTTTCTCTCCCCATCTGGGTTTTCATTTTTTTTAGCACCATTAAATCAGCGCATATGACTAACTACAAATCCCTGGTCTGAAGGTGGTGTGGTTCTAATTCTAGGTTTCATGGCACTTTTTTTGCTATCAAATAGAGTGGCCAAGGACCAGCACCAAGCACAGAATTCCAGTTCAAGCAACTCAGTTCATCCCAGCGTTCAATTAAGAGCAACTCTCATGTAGAAACACAACATAAACTCTCAGTCACTGACACAGGGAATAACATGGAGACAAAAAGGCAGCTTGGATCAGCCAGGTGCAGCTGCCTTGATGGAAACAGGGAGGAGGAACAGGGAAAACACTGGGCTTTTTCTGGGCAACACACCTTAATGAGCATTGGTTTGAACATAGAGCTGATACAGTCCTAAAATAGGCTATACTCCGTATTTTAATAGAGACAGTGCAATTTCACCTACCCTAATAAATGAAAAAGGGTGCTCAGTGTTAGGGAAAACAATCCAGGAGCTGGGAGAAAGCTAAGAGGTGTGGTTTGGTTGTGCACGTACAGCCTCACAGTTAAGACATCTGGTTTCATTGGTTAGTGTTCCTTGGAAGATTTCATGGACCCACGTCAGATCAGGCTCGTCACCTTCTTCACTCTCAATGCTGCCATTCTGGAGCTTCCCATTCTGATTCTCCTGCTTTTTCTCCTCTTGGAGTAAGTCAGCAATAGTGTTCAGTATGTAGTTTAGGAATTCGTGTGCATCCTGCTGCATGTAATTATCAAATAATTCTGGAAAGGAAGAGAGGGAGCACAACGAACAACTACAGACAATTCCCAACGCCAGGTCACCACAGTTTTTTCCCTTCTCTCCTCTCCCCTGTCATACAGCCCTCGTGACACTGGTGAGTTTGGGAAGAATTGCACTTGGTTGTTCTCTCAATGATTATCCTCAGGTTGCAACAAACAGACAGCTGAATAAAGGAAACTTAGTTTGGGAATTTCTCAGAACTGAAGAAAACCATGATTGGTTTGGAGGTTTTTTGTAGGTTTTTTTCTTCTTTTTTTTGGAGAGGGAGAGAAATAAAGAAATTCAGATGTGTTCCTTGGGCCACTAGTTCATTAAGTCCAGCATCAAGGGGCAAAAATGCCCTACTGGAAGTTTGTTATCTTTTCAAGTTCAAGCAGAGAGGATAAATCAACAGCCAGAACTTCTCATCACCAAACAGCCCTGGGAAATAACCACTGGTGCTCATTCTAAGGAATTTATCCTACCACAAATGCAAGAGAACAGGCTGTGAGTGGCTGGGTCTCCTCTGAGAGTTCATGATAGCCTGGAGCAATGACCTGGAGTGTGCTGACTTCTTCCTCTAGGGAACATGATGCCAATGTGGAATATCTGGACATGTGCAAGTCCAGAAACACAGATACTGAGATAAGGACAAGCTAACAGGACAAGCACAGAGGTGGTGAACTTCACACCACAAAAATCTTCAAGAAACCTGTTAAAATTGGGCTCCAAAAGAAACCTGAATTTAACATTTTGCACACTTAAAAATGCTTAAAAAAACCCCATTTATTCATTTACCATTTTCTTTCCTCAATCCGGAAATAAATTTCTTGGGTGGGATGACTCCCATCTTCTTCTTTTGCATGGCAATACTCTTGAAGAGATCAGAGAGGCAGGTCAGGAGGCTTTCCTTCTTTCGAGGCTGCACCTTGTATGCCAAAACTTTTTCCTGAAATGGCCGACAAAAATAAAGTGCCTGTAAGACCGAGTTGCAGTAGCAGGTATTGCCGAACTGGTCAAAGAACAGAACAGAAGGAAAACAAAGGGGCTTGGATTAGGGCTGGCAAAAAGGAATGACAGCAAGAGGTTGTTCATTAAGAATGTCACACAGTGAAACTGGAGAAGTCACCTGGCAGAGCTCATTTACTGGGGAATACTGGTTGGAATGGGGGGAAAGGCTGAGCCTTGTGTCAGCAAGGGAAGGGAGAGGAGGTAACAGTCACAGGATACTGGGAATACATGGACAAAGTAATTAAGGGTTCATCACAAAATCAAAATTTCTGGAGACAGCCCTCTTCATCCTGAGAGGGGAGAGCTCCAATCATGTTGACATGTTCACACAGTTGAAGTCGGCATTCTGACACGTGTACACATCGTTTTCATCTGATTCCTGGGGATGACTTCAATGCCTGAGGTTTCTTTTAGCACCCTGAAAAGCCTCTGGCTTTGTGCAAGGCTGCATTCCTAAACAGTATACCAACTCTGAGGTTCAGCCAATGTTTACTTTGCAAAAGAACTTTTTAATATCAAAAGTAAAACATCCTTCCTACATTCCACAGAGATAGATGCTATTTGCCATTTTAAAAAATAGTGCAGTAATAATAATGATAATAATGATAGATGAAATTGCTATTTCAGGGGAAGAGTCATAATTGCAGCTGAATCACAGCTGTGGGCTGACGAACAGATAAGCACGATGTGTTTTGCCTTGCCAGGCATGTGATTCAGAACACATCTTCTTTCTTTGCCCTCTGTGAAAACAGGAGTGACTGGTGGTGAGGATATATTTCATTTTTATTGGAGAACTACCTAATATATTCAGCTTCAGGGGGAGACTGGCTATAATAGGATAAACTGTTAGCTGGTGTAAGTCCAGACCTCTCTAGTGATGACCTAACTTTGTTGACCTATCAGCAAAGGATGTGGCCCAGAACATCTGAAAAATGCTGATGACCCAGCAAGGTTGAGTTGACTTCACGCTGTAAGAGAAGTGACTATTCCACTCTTGCCAGTGTGCTCACACCCTTCCCTTGCTTTGGCAACAGCAATCATGCAGCAAGATGATCCAGCTAAAAAAATACTCTACTTTGGTTTTTTACTTTTTTTTTTTTTTTTGGCAGAGCTCCTGTTCTCTCCTCTCAGCTGATTGGTCTGGCTAATTGCAGGTCCACACTGTTGCTGAAGTTTGTTTAGCGATACCAACAAGAATTCTCATGGGGCAAAGGCAAGGTACCCCTTTTGAAGGCACCTCACAGGTGGGCTTGAAACCTCTGTTAAAATGCTCCATTAGACAAACAGTTGGGTACTGGAACCTTGCTCTTGCTGAGATGAGCATTAAAACTACCACGTGGCAGGACTGGGCTCTTCCTGAATAAATCTGATGATGCTACAATAGAAATGTCTTTGTCATCTGTGTAAAATACGTGTATCGAGGTTTTGAGGAGAACAAGAAACAGATACAACCCATTTATTTTATTATACAGTTACAGTATATGTCCCCAGTGCTGAGGGATTAAATCAATTATGGATAATACACATTCTGGGAATAGAAGCATGTGGCTTATGGAGCATGAGCTCATGAGCTCCAGCTCATGAGCTGGAGAACCAGGAGTCAGGTGGGAATGGGGGAAACATCTTTCAGTATTTGTAGAATTCTGATATTCAAAAGCATGTGTTTTTGCAAGTGGCATGCTCTAGCAAGAAAAAGGATCACTGGAAATATGTGTGTGTTAAAGATGATTTTAAATTCAGGGATTGATGTGCTATTTTCCTAAATGTAAAAATGTGCTTTTACTTTTAAAGGTTGTTCTCACGGACTGTCAACTCTTCATTTCAGGAACCAAGAAGAAATCTTTCCAAAGCCATATGAGGATATATTAGTTTTACCCAGGATGAACATGACATAAGCACACTTCCCTGCAGTAATGACCCTACTTATGTCTCCTACTCAGCAGTTTATCTGTTTTTATAATGATCCAAATAGATTCAAAGGGGAGGAGGGCTGATCCATTTGTTTTCTTCCCGCATAAGATGCATTTCAAATGCTTTGCACTTTCACAAAGGTTGTGCAATCAATCTCATTTGAAGACGTGCAGCCATATTTAGTCCTGACAACTGTGCTGACATGAAGAAAGAAGGTGCAGCTTTGTTGTTCTGAATCACTTCATGAAGACCAGCCAATCTAAACAGATTTTATTTGGGTGTAAGGCTCTTTTTGGTATTATTGCCAAGTCAGCTTCATGCTCAATTAAAAGCAAAACATGCTGAAGCCCTAAACCTTTTAGCAATTCCAGATCTGCTAATGATGTCAGATTGGGCAGTTCCCCACCAAGGAGACATCATTTATTACAGAGGTTGGCATCAGGGAGAGACGATGGTCTGCTGTCAAAGCTCTTCAGTGGGACACAGGAGAGCTCAACCTTCATTTTCACCTTCCACGTGCAACCTTTGTGTGACCTTGATGAAACCACTGCTGTCTGCCTTGACATCATGGTACTTGGGGAGTTTATGACATACTCCTAGGCTGGATGGTAGCTTCTGAAAAGAGTGGGTTAAGTGCAGCACAGGAAACTCGTCATCATTAATAATGTGCTTTTGCAGTTTAGAAGCTAGTTTAATTCTGGGTTGTAAGTTAGGGTAAAATTTCTCTGACTGTAATGCACCGAAAATTATCCAGTTCCACACACACAGTGAAGCGAGACCACCAGGATCAAGTGGTCACATGCTAGTTTCCTGGAGCCTTCCATTTCTTCTCTAGCACCTTCATTTATGCAATTTGAACAGGAAGTCCTGAAATTGTGTCTCAGTGCCAAATTGTCATTTTGACTGCAATCTAAAGCAGTCGCTGATTGTCATTAATTACAACTTTTCAGGTGCTGCAATTGATGAAATTGGGAAAATGCAGTTGATGGCAATCAAAATCAGGAAGCAGGACAGTCTGTACCTTTTTCTAAACTTTTTAGGTCGCCCTAGAGAGTGCATTTCATGATTGTAAGGTACCTCTAGTCTCAGTGGGTGTTTGTCTGGAGAGGAGTGTTTGCCTCCACAACTGCTTTTGATGGCCAAGTTAATTTTTTCTTTAAAAATGGTAAAGCCTTCTGCCAAATGACTGTCTGAACAAGTACATTTGAACCGAAAAATGGAAGGAAAAACGTTGTGTCAGGTCAACTGGAAGTGAAAGACTTGCAGTTTTTTTGGTGAGGTCAGTTCTCATCCATCACATTTTTGTAATTAGATATTTATTCCATTCAAAATAAAATGCATCAAGACAGACATTCTTTCACTGAAAATAAATGTAGGTAAATTTGGTCTCAAAATGTTGCTTCAGTATGGAAAATGGAATCACTTAATTTTTGTCTTTTCCAAAATTATTACTTTTTTGGCTGTTCGCATGACACTAAAGGAAACTCAGAAATTTTGGGAGCCAGTGTCTTGTGAAATCATAGTCTAAAGAAGAACAGAATGAGACAAAAACATGATAATAGCAGGGAAGTTGTGCTTTCCCAATGTTCACTGGCATTATGCACTTGGGTGAATATATGTATTCATGTGCAGAAGTAACTTTTTACAAAGAAAGTTCCCCCGAACAGTAGGAACAGTATTTTATATAATAATGAGATGGCTGAAGAGTAGGGAATGTGGGGAGTTAGTCCTAGTTCAGGGAATTATGTGAGGCGGTCTTTTACTTAGTGGCAGAGCTCGGATTTCATTGGAGCTCTCAGGTCATTTTTGTTAGGTGTTTTTGGTTTGGTTTTGCTATTCTTTTCCCCAAAACTGTATGTAGATTTTCTCCTTTTGAAGGATTCTTTTAGATTTCCAGACAGCTGCCAAATTTCCAGAGAGCATCAGGCAGCAGCCAGGCTACTGCAGTTCCTGACTGCAGTGTACCCAAGCCTTGGTGTTAGAGGAATGCACAAATGGATGAGTGATTTTATTTGTCCGTGTTTTCTTCATGGCTTGTGAGGAAGATCAACAAGCAACTGCCTGCCATGTGTATAGTCCCTCCCTTGCCACTGCATGAGCTGGTCTTCCTACCATTCCAGTTAATCTTTTTATGCTACTACTGACAGAGTGAATTATCAAAGTCAGTAGATGACAGGCCTAAACCCAACAGTCCAAAATGTAAAAGTCTGGAAGCTCAACTCATAATTTTGAATTTGTTTAGATTTCAAAGCATTATTTGCAATAGCGATAGAAGAAAATATTTTCTTCCTATTGGAAAACAGGCTTTTTTTGTTGTACTTGACAAAGAAGGGAGCTTTTTATATGGATTACTCCTGTCATTGTTTTTATATGTTGTGTTAAAACTAAGAATTGGTATGAAAGCTGTCTGTCTTTGCAAGACAAGTGCCTGGTGGTAGAAGAGCCTGCTATCCACTTTTCTTGCTCTGCCTCACATTGATTGATGTTAAGTTCCATCTGGGGAAGAGGAAAAGATTGTGTCAGAACTTCATAGTAGGTTATAGACTCTTTCACACCATGGGTTAGATGTTAAACCATGCTGGCATTAATTGTTTGACAAACTTATCAAATGGACTCTGTTTGGCTATCAACATTCATGTCCTGGAAACCATGGCCAGGTTGGGCAGTGAGAATTAGACTTGCTAGCAGCCTCATGGTATGCGTGAAGAGCAGGCAGTGCATTATGTTTTGTTTCAGAGGGGCTCAGCCAGAGCCACAGACATTCTACAGTGGCCAGATGAGTGAGAGAGGCCGTCAGAGCCACCCCTTGCTGTGACTGCTCTGCATTTCACTGTTCGGAATGATTACTCTGGCACTCTTTTCAGCCAATGGTTCTAAAGAACCCAATGGTGCTTCTGTACTGGTCTTAGAGTCTGGATCAGAAGAAAATTACCAGCCATCACGTCTTACTGAACTTTGATTTGCAGCAGCACAAAGTTGTGGTGCTCTTGATCTGGTTTCTTTTTGTATGAAATCAAACTGGAAGATGTGCACATAAAACCACGTGGCTGCAGATGAACACTCAGTACCTGGGGTCAGGCTAGACTTAGCACGAGGAAATTGTGGATGCCAAATCCTCAGCAACAAGTGGTTTGTCCTACAGAGGTGCCCCTACTGATTTGCATTGCATGTCATGAAAGCTGGATGTACAACTCGAACTGAGTTCAAATGGGGTCAGGAAAACCAAATTCCTGCCAGTGGGTTTTCCTTCTGCTGCCTCTGATGGAGAGGAGGGGAAGTGTAGCACTGGAAGACAATATTGCAGGTGGGAATGAACAAAATAAAGGAACCACAGCAAGCAATTGCTTAGCCACATTCAGTGCAATGTTTGCCACAGGTTCTGCTTGAACTCGAGCAAAATCATGTATTTGCAAAAGCTGATGTGGGTCAGAGGATGAGAAAGATAAGTGAACCTAGTGACACACGGTGGGGAAGAAATTGGATGCCAAGTAGGAATGCAGTGTTTGGACAAGAAATGTTAGTGTACTGAGCCAAAGGAAAAGGTTCAAGATCAATCATCCAGAAGACGAAAAGCTTTAAAGGCAGAAGAAATGCTAAAGTTAGCATGTGTGGCTTACTATAAATTGGGGTAATCTGAAACAGATATTCTCTGAAGAATACTTCCAATGTTTCCTGGCTCTGCTCCAGCTACTTCAAAGCCCTGTTATCAGTGAGTTGTGGTCCCAGTGTTAGGAAAGCTGGGCGATGTTCTAAGGAAATGTCAGCTTCAGATCACAGTTTCCTCTCATTTCTGTGAAGAGAGGTCAAATTAGCAAAGCGCTGCCCACACGCCGTCTCTGTCACAGTCCTCCATGGTCCACTTTGTTAGTGCTTGAGCTAATACTTAGGATAGAGAACAAAATCGCTTTGAAACAGTAGGCTGTTTGATTTAGGAATCAAAGTTTAAAATAATACCCCAGCAGTATGTGTTGCCAAAAATCTACAAAGCTGTAATGTTCATTAGAGACATGAAGAACAATTAAGGGAAGTTTTTAATTCCCCTCCTCCACTTGAGGATCCTAAGCTAAAATCTCTTGGGATATTGAGTAAATCTGTACCTTGCTATCTGTGTGCTAATTAATACAAGGTTTGATCAGGTAATTGGTGAGAATGGAATCCTATTTCTGTTGTTTCCTCCATAAGAAGCAACATGTGAAGTTTCCTCTTTTATCTAAACAGTACCCATGCTGCTCATCATGGTTTAGTTCTCAGTGGTCTGAAGAGCAGAGTTAAGAAAGATTTATTGTTTTATTTCATGTGAAGTGTCTTTCACAAATCCAGGTGTTGCCCATGGTAAAATACTGAGATTTCTTAATCTGTCAGGATTCAATCTCGTCACTTCAGAAATGGCTTTGCTAGCAGGCCACAGCTAAGAGACATTTTACAGGTTAAATGTTGCAGTCAACAAACTGTCTGGGATCATAAAACTGAATCACTTTACTTTGGCAGTTGAATTTCAATGGAGTTTGATCTGAGATTGGTTGTGAAGATGGTTTACATTACAAGACTTTAGATTTATTCATGATCACCCTCATACTTCATCAACCCCGGCCAGGAATACGCTGAATCTGGTGCATTGACAGAGCACAACTCACTGGATCTGCTAAGGATTCATGGAAGGTTCTATAGATATTGCTAACCACCTAAATGAGGTGGTGTGCAATCTCATTTGGTCAAATGAATGTGTAGATAAATTCCATCTTTACACCAAAACGTGTGAAGCGTTGGATAGATAAATGCAAAGCCAATCCCAGAGATGAATCAAACTAAATGGGATGGGAGCTGAATTTCCATGATTCCACACGTTATGAAAGCAGAGAAGAACAAAGCTAAGCCTTGCTAAATATCTATATGTCTCTTTATATATCTATCTATAGATATATCATGCCCATTAATTTCTTTTTAATGCTGTATTCTGTGGCAGGAGAAAGAAATGCGTAATTTAAATCCATTCAATACTTTGATCTAAAACTAACTCCAAAGACATAGGCTATTAAGGCATATGTGAAAGGAAATCAAAAGATGACAGTGTTTTGGATGTGTTTATTTTTGCTAGCTCTGAGAGTACTAATAACTGACAGACAGAATCATTTGCTTCACTGATCATGGATGTAGCTGTAGCAATAAGACAGGTGATCCTTACAGAACTCGTGGTGAAATCCCATCCCCACAGTGGCCTAGGATCTTTGATGGTGCCTCCCCTCACAGCACCAGGCAGGTACAGACCATCCTTGGGCAGGGACGCACACACACGTGCAGTTAGATACAGTACTGTACGTATCACAAATGTTTTGCCTTCATTATACAGATCCAATCTGAAAAATTACTTCCTATAAAAAGATGAGGACTGTTACACCATTATTCACCAATAATTCTTCAGAATCCCAGGCCAGGTTCAGATGAAATAGGAAAGGCCACATTGGTGGCAAAACATGAGAAAAGGCATGCAAGACATGAGGAGAAAGATAGTTATGTATTACTCAGCTGGAATCATAAATCATGCCCAAGAGTGTCTCAAATATTCAATTCACACATACTATCTCTCTGGAAGAAAGGATAGATGAAGTGAAAGATTACAAGTGAGAGGCATTAGACACTTTGTTTGATGCACTAATGAAAACTGCTCAGATGCCCAGATGAATATGCCATAAAGACCTCTATAGGGCCAGGTAGAAGAGGAGTAAGAAAGCTGGAGTAATTGGCAGGGAGAAACCCCTGTGCATTTGGAAATGCCTAGTTAAAGCAGCCTCTTTACATTTTTTACTGCTAGTGGCAAGTTGGTGCTGGTTCTGGCCTTGTTTCTTTCTCTTGGCTCACAGCTCCCACCTCTCAGAGAACTGCACAAAGTAATTGCAGTGCCGAGCCAGCAATGGTGTTTCATGCATGATCTAAAGATTCATCTCTCTGAGATTAGGTTGCTTGTCTTTCAAGGCTTGTTTTGCTTTTTTGATCACTCTTGTTATTTTAAAAGGCAAAAAAAGATCATGGCCAGCTATGAGTACTAAATGACTTTCCAAAGGTTAACCTTTGTTCTCTTTGTAAGTCATTTATGAATAGCCAGCTATTCAGTTTGTTCAGTTATTGTGAGTCACTTCATTTCAGATTTGGAAGTTTGTCATGAACTATTTGCTCTGTGTTCAGGTAGTCTGACTAGTGGGGTATGACTAGTCTGCAGTTTTGCTGGCTGGAATGCTAATAAATGGGAGGAAAGAATTCAGCATTTTCGGGATGACTGCTTTAACTCTCACAGGCAAAACCTTTTCTGAGCAAACAGCCACAAAAGTATTCACCAGACTTTCACTTCCAGAAAATAGTCTAATGCACTGTAAGCCCCTTTTTTATAGTTGTAGAAAACTGGACTAATGTTTTCTGAGTGCTGTAGAAGTGGTTCACTTTAAACCACAGTTCAAATACCTCATTTGGTGAGACTGAGCCATCAACACATTTCATTGTGGGCAGAAGATGTTCCTTTTGTTTAAACATATAGTGGTTGCAGTCTTATGAATATCTGATCCCTAGGGATTTGAGCTTTTTAGAAATAGAACTTCCTCCAAATCCTGCTCTCCTGTTCCCAGAAAATCATCCAAAGAAGTAGAGCTCATGTAATTGAATGAATGACTGTGTCTATGGAATAGATCTATCTTAGGCCAGGTCTCAAATTTATCATAACAGTTCTACCCTGATTTACAGCAGCATAAAAGAAAATTCAGGGCTCCACTGATGGAAACAGTCTTCAAAGAGAAGGAGACCCACTCTCACAATGAGTGAAAGGTAGACAGATTGTTAGATTTAAAGTATATGGAGAGGGTAACCTCATGATTTTTCTGTCTTCTTGGCTTTTTTACCTTTAACCCTAACTAAAGTATAGCAGACAATAGACTGTTGATTTTTTCTAGGTTTGATATGAAAACAGAAAAATTACTTTTGATTCTGGATGAATTCAGAAGTCAGGAGTGGCAGAGACACATCTCTTCTTGGGACTTTGCTGAGGGTTTGCTCCTTCCTAAAATCAAACCAGTTTGGCCCTGTTTTAAGATTCAAAAGATCACTTTTCTTTTTAAAATGTTTCTTCATTACAGTATCAATGGACTTGCAATCTTTCTTGTCAGGGAGGAGAACTGAAGGTAGTGCTGCTTTGTGGTCCAGCCTGTGAAGTGCTCTCTGCAACTGCTGCAGCTGAAGCAAAGACAAAAGAAAGTGTTGGGACCACGCAGGGGGAGCTGCCTTCGGCTGACCCAGGAACTGTTGAACGTGGGCTGAGCACAGTCACTGATCCCAGGCTGCCCAGCTGTACGGAAACTGATTAATGACTTTTAGTTCTTAGCAGTAATAACCTACATCTCTCCTCGCTGTTGTTACTGCAAAGGAGGCCCTGGGTACAATTGTGCTGCTGCAGGCAGATACTAAAAAAAGCAAGTCTGAGAAGCAATGGATGTGTTATCTCTTCAAGAAGCAGGGGCATCTCCCCTTGCCTCTCCCATCCTGGGGTCTGACCTTCCTTCCTCAGACCTGTCTTTAATGTCACTTACTCAGAGTTACAAAGTGCAGCACTGCTGAAAAAGGTCTGGATAGGGAGCCTGCCTCTCATCAAGAATGGGTCCTGAGAGCCTCTAGAGGACCCCAACTTCCTCTCCAATCTTTTGAAAAAGATTATGTGAAGAGGAGATGGTGACTGTGTATACATGTTCAGGGAGGGGAGAGGATAGGAGAGGAGGAACATTTCTGAGAAAAGAGTTAAGTAACTCTCGCAGTTAGCCTGATGCAACCTTCCACTAGCTGACTTTTTAGATGGGAAGATCCCTGCACACTGTGAAAGACACAATTTCCAATCTAATTTTCACAGTCTTTCCGGGATATTGCAGACAATTTTCTTTCTCTTTTTAATTGTCATGGTATTTAGGGAAATTTGTACAGTTTTCCTCAGATGGAAAGTTAAAGTTGTGGGGAAAAAGACTAAACCCAAGAAAATTCTGAATACTGGAGTTGTTCCAGCAACTGTGACTGTGGAGTCTTTAATCTCTTGTATATTTCCTGGTTTGCATCACCAACAGAAAATTATCTTTATGATCAGATTTAAGCAGAGAGAAGTAAATTAAAGAAATACATCATCCAAGTTTTACTCTTAAATGATCAGAAGATCAGAGGTTCTGTTTCTCAGAGACAACAGGTGGGTCCAAATTAGCAGATGACAGCAACTTTTAAGTAAAGGAACAGTAAGATGAAGAATTTTGATGTCTTCTTTGATTGCTAAATCAGACAGATTCATCTTAAAGGTATAATTTCTTTGGATATTCCCTGGAAGATGGGAGGCCAGTGTTTCATAGTGGCAAGAGCATTGCTGGGTAGCCTACGAGAGGTAGAAGTTCTTATTTTTAGCATTGCTCTGTTTGTGACCTTTTGCAAGCATCTCCTTTCCATGGCTTCCTCCAGTTTCCCCTTCCTAAAATGGGGGAAAGCAGCTTTTTATCTGATTTTAAAAGCACTTTGAAACTTAATATGGGGTAAGGGCTTTGCTCGTAGCCTTTTTTAATTTAGAAAACAAAATTATAGGGCAGAAAGCCACCTCGTCCCTGAAACCCTTGTGGCTTCTGCCCTCTTTTTTCTGAGAATGCCAATGACTGAGATGAACTGTGACAGTGCTTTTTGAAGTGAGAAGCCTGGTGCCTGTCGTATCAGCTGAGAATCCCAAACACACTTAATAGGCTTTGGACTCCTGAGTAGCCCAATGAAGCCAAGCACAATGTTGCTGTTATGGCAAGGCCAAGATTTTTGTGCAGTTTTTTTCTTTAAACAGGACTGGAAAAAACTGCATGAAGAGCCTTTTCTTCTTTTGTTTCCTTTTTCAGTTCCAGACCAAGCCAGAGTCAGACCTTCATGAAAGTCCAGACACTTTTTAAAAAGTAATTGTTTGATTATGTGCATGTTTGGGGGGGGGTGGGGGGGTGGGTTTACAGCACATACAATTAGTGTGAGTCAGGCTCAGGGTCAGAAGTCTGGGTTAACTATGACTGGACTTCTAATTTCCTCCATACTAAGTCACCCCTCCTTTCTCTGAGTCATTCTTCAGCAGACAGCCTAAAGTTTAAAATTAGAAAGTAGAAACATATACCAAGAGAGATGACTGGGGAGAACGCTGCAGGCACAGCTTGTTTAAGTTTCCAGAGCTGATGGAGCAGCAGCTAAGTCAAGGGGGCCCTGGTCTACTGTCTGCAACAGATGCCCCTTAAATCAAGATATTCATAAATACTTCAGGCTGTAGAACATCTGCAAACAAATATGGCATGAATGCATCACAAGCTGGTAAACAGGCCTGTTGTTGCTGTCAAACAAACTCTTTGTGCACACTTGCTACACATCTTTTCTAGAGTCTTCTGCAGGGGCAACAGCAGTGGCATTTGTTTTTCACACAGAGAGTACAGCTCCCTTGCTAGAGGTCTTTGGCACTCACCAGCAGGCAAAGGTTGCAAATGAGACTCTCACCAGATGTATTTGAAAGGGAAGCTGAAAGTCTGAAGCTTAGAGAAGTGATAGAGTAAGTCATTCACTCTCCTGGCTCTCTTGGACCTTATAATGGTGCACTGAATCCCTTTCAAAGACTGGTCTGGGAAGATGTTTATCAAAAATGAGACAACTTATCAGACTAGTGAGCTACCTACTCCTTTGGGTTATTTAAAATCTATTAGGTGAAAATGCTGGCACTCAAAAGACAGTTGAATAAGGCTGAGATCACCACGTACATGAATAAAAAGAGAATGCAATCTATCATCAATGCATTTGGAAGGAGTTGAGAGAGTCTATTCTGATTGCATAGATTTCTCCCTTGTGTAATTCCCTTTGCACTCCAGTCTGGAGCTCATGGTGTCCACACCCTGAACTCTCATAATGGCCACCAGATTTATAAATTTTTTAAAATACTACTTATGTTATTGCAGTGTATGAGAGACAAGGTAATAGAAACAAAACCACTTGAAATGCTTCTATGTATTTAAGCCTTTAGTATTTAAAATTTAAGATGTAATCTCTTTACATCTCAATTTCCACCTTTATCAAAAGGGGAAACATTGATGCCATTTCACAGAGTTTGTAACAGATGCAAACCCCAAAGATGCTTGTATTTCATGGTAATGGGCACAAGAGAAGATCCTCAAATGTCCCACAGAAGACAGCTGTTGTTGTGTGTGTCTTCATCATGAGAAGATCACTCCAGGGACAAGAGGCTGACAGAAAGTGTTCCCTATATCCTACATAACACCATAAAAGTTTCAGATATTAGGCCAAAGCAGCCAACATTTTTCTTTAAGAGGAAACGAGAATGGGTAAAGCTTCCTGGCAAGGCCAGGTAACAAATAGTTGCAGTTTCCACTTAAAGATATCATTCCCTTGCTTATCTTATGTGTCTGAAGAAAGCTCACATTTTCCTGAGGAAGGGTATATAAAAGCTAAGGAGGAGCTCCCCCCAGATCACATCTGCATATAAATGTGTTCAGTAAGGGTCAGCCCTGGGGTTTGCTCCTGGTAAGGATCCCGTATTGAGGATGAGTTTCTGAAATCTTACATGATCTGTTTAAAATCGCAGTATCTGAAAAACCGTTTCAGGTAACTAGTGTTAGGCCAGGAAAGGAGATAAATCCTAGATTAGGCTGAACCAGATCAAACTGATGAATTGATGATTTTATAGTTGTACTTTAAAGGTCTTGTCCTCGTTGCTGGAGTTTTTTTCCTACTTGGAATTGTGACCTAAGCGCACTTGTTCCCTTCAGATTTCCTATTGCAACATCAACATTTAAACAACCAATTGCTGTTTTCTAACAGTGCTAATCATCAGCCAACCTACATGATTCCTTGGGAAAAAGTGTGCAATTAGGAATGGAACTACCATATTTGCTTCGAAAACTTGGGTAGTTGTGTTGTAAATCTTCTGAAAGCATTTGGCAGCATGAATTGCTTGTGAAAGAAGCAGTGCAACAGAATGGAACAAGGGGGAATAAGGTTATATAATTTTCACACTTACAAACAGTGGCCAGTTTATTTCTCATAAGGAGGGTTGACATTCTGTTTTCACTCAATGTCACTTACAGTTGTTCTTGGGTCAAATAGCTCATATAACACTATACAGTAACAAACACCAAAATACTTTTATGCTTTTGCCTTTTTTTTTTTTTTTTGGTTATGTTTGTGTGATAAGATGGAAAACTGCAGCCAAGGAAGAAATTTCATTAAAGTAATTGTGGTTTGGAAATACATTAGGTGCTCTCCAGAATATCTTTCTGTCTCTTCTGATAACAATCAACTATTTATGTTTCATTGAGCAGTAAAAGCTTTTTAGAGGAAAGGGAAGAAAAATACAAGAAAGAAATGAAAATATGCTTCTAAAACCCACATCTTCTAAGGCACCTCAGTGACAATCTTGGTATAAAAGCCTGACTGAGCAGCCTTTCAAGTATGGGTAATTTTTTACTTATGGAAGTGTTTTTATAAAGTGCTTATACTTGAGGTTCTTGAAGCAATATTTGCTGACTTTGCTGAAATGTTACAGGTTAACTTTCATTACCTTGATTTTTTATATAAGGCATAGTAATAAACATAAATTAAGTTTTAAAGGCTTATGATGAAGCAGGAAATTATCCAGTGACAACTTCCCAAACTTGTCCATTGAAGACAGTTGGGATAGAGACAAAGAGCAGTTTCACAGAGAAAAACAATTTGTATAGAGAAAGAATGTTTGAATTAATTAACCTCCCACCTTCCTAAAACACCGAGATATTTCTTGGAGGCCCAGGTGAAGAAGCGGCTATTATTTCTGGGGTGATGCTCAGGAAGACTCTCAGCCTTGCAAGACTCCAGAAGGGTGTCTGATGTAGATGAAAGAGGCCTCTATGTGCACTGTGGGGCAGGGGCAGCAGCCTTTTATCAACACCCAGGAGCATCCAACCGCTTCTTAACTCCGTCTGCTGCGGCATTTGAGGGTCACGGAATCAAAGCCTCTTGTATATTGCTGCGTAAGAGTTGCAACAAATTCAGGGTGTTACAACCAGCATTTCACCTCTTGTTACAAGTTTTCACTTGCTCTTTATAATGCAACATGTTTCATCAAGCTGTTCCGTGTTTTGAGAAGCTCGGGCCTTACGAGAAGCTCACATGAGATAGCTCCATCTGTTGCTGCTTTTACTCATCCAAGTGCATCCGCTTTTTGCTTGAGTGTTGCTGGAATGGCATCACAGAGCCTGTTTTGAGCCAAAAGGATTAGTGTAGAGGCAAAATTTTCAGCATGTATTTTGACACTGAAGTTAAACATGAATAGTGTATGACCCACAGTACTGTTTAAATGAGCTTAGGTAACATTTTCATTTTTCTCACATGATTTTATTTAGTGACAGAGGAACTATAAGCTGGTTTACACCATAGGTCTAGCTTGTCCCATTTCTTTTTGTTAGCCTTCATTTCACTGGGGGAAGAACTTGTGAGGTAAGGTGAGACAAAATTACAGTGAAAACATCTAGGATTTATAATTTTTTTTAATGCCAGCTGTCTTATAAAAAACTTTCTCTCTATTTGCATATTAGATGCTAATTTGAATTCACCATGTTATGCCAATTCCCTCATGAAATAACACACTATGAGAAGTCAAAAGAAGGCACAAAAATCCTTGTCTTGCGCAAGTCCGTGGGAAACTTTTCTTCTAATCCTTTCATGTAGTGTTGGTGTAGACAGTGGAAGATGTAAAATTTAATTGGTTTCTTCTATTTTTTTGTTAACCATATAGAATTAAGC
The DNA here is from genome assembly GCA_014706295.1 of Lycocorax pyrrhopterus obiensis. NCBI lineage: Eukaryota > Metazoa > Chordata > Aves > Passeriformes > Paradisaeidae > Lycocorax > Lycocorax pyrrhopterus. The sequence goes on from JACSVZ010000004.1 coordinate 19,376,002, forward strand.
TGGGCTTGGACATTCTTGTTCCTAGCTTTTGTGCAGTATAAAAAATGTGTTTAATGAAAATGAAAGTTATAGGGCCGTCTACAATAAAAAGAGAGGAAACTGATAGCCTTTGGGCAAAGGAAGATTATTTTTACTGACTATTCTGCAGTCAGTACTGTCAGTTTGAGCTATTGTCAATGATATTTCAAATGAATTTCAAATTTCAAACTCAGTCCAAATAGTATAGGAACCCGAGGCTGCTACGCTGAGGAGAGTGAAACTCAAGATAAAAATGTGAGGAAGATTTCCTTGTAGTAATTTCTTTCATAATTTTCAGAACTCTTAAAAAATAGGGTTAATGAAAATATATATAAATACATAAATGATATATGTGTGTATGTATGTACACACTTGATCAAACTGAATTTCAAACTGAAGAGACAGACATATGAGTTTATTGTGAAAAGGGATAAAAAAGGAAAACCCTTTCTGTAAGGGATTTTTTGCTGCTCTTTCCAGCACTACATCTAGGGACATTCAGAAGATAATTTTTATGTATGATCTTTTTGAAAAATGAAGGAATAATCTGTGTCATTTATCTGCGCAACACAACAAGAAAAGACAACTTTGTGTAATTCAGCGCCAAAAAATGATTGGAGGATGTGGTCAGCCCAGTTTTATGGCTTTTAGGCCGTAGCGCTTCTTTCAGTTCATGCTGTTCCAACAACTCAACACAAGGGCTGTCCATGCCCTGGATGGCTTTATTCAATTAAAGCTGCTTCCCAAGGTCTTGGGTCCCTGTGGTGGAATCACGCAGTGCAGACATGTGCATCCGCTGAACTCGAGCTGTGCTCGCTGCCAGCTCAGCAGCTTAAGGTCACTTGAGTACTTTCTAAGAGGAAGAAATCACTCCAAAGAATTATCTGCTGGCCTGGCTCCTCCAGCCAGGAAAACTGCTGACTTTCTCAACCCCCACGCTTCTGCCAGTGCTTTTGTACACATTGCTTTATCTCATGTTTACAAGTTCCTTCCCACCGGGTGCAAGTGGCAATTTATATCTGCATTCTGCCAGCAGACCCTAAGATGGCAAAGCTGGTGGTCTGAGTGTCTCCCCTTCCCTGGGGGAGCACCTGGGGAGCAATAAAGCTGTGAAATGATAGGTGCTTCTCACAAAGAAAGGCAGCAAACAAAACCACCCTTCTTCCCACTGAACATTTGGTGTCCTGAATAAGCATAGTTCTTGTTTCCTACATAACACCAAAGGTCATGAGCTGAGATAAAGATTGGATCAGATTAAACAAAAGAGCTGGGGGAGGATCTGTTGGCAAAATTGATATAGTTACCTTCTTTTAGGAAAAAAGTAATCACACTTTGCTCTGATTAAACCTTGGCCTAAAGAAACTTCAACCCTAAACGAAATGATCCGTTCAAAAATTTAACGTAACTTAAATCCACTCAGTTTCAAAGTTTTTATTCTTCTGACTGGTCTTATCTAGGAAGCAATAAGAAGGTACACTGTAGTACTGAGTTGTTCCTAAATAACTAATTTTTCCACTTGAAAATTCAGAGTAGAGCTAGTTAAGAACAATTTCATGGCCTTAGGTCTTACTGAAACCATGAAAACCAGAATGCCCTCCTGTCTGGGTGACCAACTGCAAGCTGCTCAAGCTCTGTGTCTTACAGACTTGGTGATAGAAAAGAGAATTTTCACTGGATCATCAAAAAACATTTTTGACCTAGGGTCAAATTTTAACTCTTTTCCACTTCCTGCTGAGATGCTGAGCTGTTCAAAACTAAAAGTGTTGCCAAAAAATTAAAAAAAAATAAAGTAAATTTATACTCCTGCATTTCTGTCAACATTCTCAGAAATGGCTTAACTATTTGTGGTCAAACTTAGCATAAACTGTTGTCTTAAGCAAAAGACAGGTGGAGGAAACTGAATCCTAAAAAGATGAGAAAACTGAGTGACGAGAAAAACCCCAAACACCCGACCCTTTGAAATGGAAATGCTCAGATAGTGTGATTTCTGCTTTACCCAAGACAGACTGCCTAAATACATACTTCTGTTTACTGCCCCAGTTAACAACAGCAGTGTTGTCTGCTCTGCCTGGGGAGGGATAGAGCTGGGGTTGTACAGAGAACTGAGGAGGCTGGTAGACCTAGGTCCGGGGGAAACAAAGATTAGTAGTCAGAGTTCAGCATCACCCAAAAATGGCTAACCCAAATGCCAGCCATGAGCAAGGGTTTGGCTGTGGATTCATGTCCAAATTGCTGCAAGGACAGGAGAGATCTCTGAGTTCTGGTCAGCTAAAAGATGCTGTTTTGCCTCTGTCCTGTGGCAGGATGACTCTATTTTTCCAGCCTGTGATGTTTTAGCCTTTCTATTTAAGGTGAAAAACCTCAGAAAGTGTATGTTTTCTTTAACATCTCTCAGTGTCTTCAGTCTGAAAGGACACAGCTATTATTTATACACACCAGCCCTTTGTTCTTGTTTAGGCTGCTGTAGCTTGTCTGAAGTTACTCACTGGGTTCACATCCCTGAAACTGGAGTAAGCTTTGTGGCATGACCCACGCTACAGCACACCCCAGCTGGAGCTCACTCTGGCGTAGTTTCCGAAAACTTGAGGCTTCCTGAGGGAAAGAGGTTGTGATAGGAAAGATGCCGTAATTTTGATTATCCCTGTTGTGACCCAGACTCCAAGACAGTCACCCCAAGGTATTGAAGTCTACTCCTCCCCTGACATCCATAGGGAAGTGACTCAAAGAAATGAGTGGTATTTATCTTACACAATGTGAACTCACTTGAGTAAAACTAAGTGGAGCTACACAACTTTGTTACACCACGTGCTGAGCCCTCTAAGAATTCATGTCTTAGAAATAATGTTCTGTATTTTAAAATGGTGGTGATGATTAAACTCTGGTGTTCTATGTCAAATGGAGACATAATTTCTCCATATCTTTATACTTTTTGGGTCAGCATTACTGAACGGGTCTGTTTCTACTACAGCTCTGCAGAGAATGTAGGAGCACTGTCACTTCCAAATTTTTTTAAATGGTTTGAGAAGAAGTGCAAATACCTAGATAATAATCTGTGTTGACACAGTTGTTAGAGTGACTGTTCCTGAGGCAGACTGAGAAGTTTAAATGCAAAGTTTTTTCAAGTAACACTCATCGAACTCACTACAGAACTGAGCAAAATTCCCTGCTCTGTTTTGTACAGGATGCAGACTGAGTGACCTAACAGGACTGATCTACTTTAAAATTGAATTAGTCATATTGCTTGTGTGAGTAAAATAAGCAGCAGCAGACACACCTGTGGATATCTGCATAATTTACTTTAAATCACTTTAGACAGACAAAGAACATGAGGTTCAGGACCATTTAAGTTTCGGGGGATAATTTTCCTTGGATTGTCAGTAGGAAGGACATATCCCCATCATCACTGCAGGGCACCTAGGTGAGCTGTCTAGAAACAGAGTATTCTTCATCATCTTCAGAGTTTACTTGAAGCCAATTGTATTTAAAACTACTAAAATAATAGTATTTTAATGTTTACAATGGACCTGGTGGTAGCATACAACTTTCTCATTGAGAGTGTGATAAATGATGGAAATGTCTGTTTTCACTTTCTCTTGGTATTTTGAGTGAATATTGTAAGAATGGAAAACCTCACACCTGACATTTAATTTTGGCATAATTTTAAGGGATGTGCTGCTGTTATAGGCAGCAATAATGCAGTGTAAAATATAATGCTGCCAAGTCTTCAAAGTCATAAAATATTAAATGTTGATGTCCCTTGAAATTACAGATTTGAGGCAATTGTAGAGCACAGAAATCTTGGATTTTTTTTTTTGGATGCAAAGATAGAGTGTGTGTTTTAACCAGCATCTAATTACATCCTCTATGTTGGAATGTCAGCATTAGGATAAAACCTCTTCCAAAAAGAGCAAATCCATGAACAAAAATGACACCAGGAACATACAACAGCAAACCAAATTAGAAGAAAAGCCTAAATGTCAGACAGTAATTCTTCTTCCTAATGTTTTACTCACAGACTTTCATTCTGCTGAAAACAAGATATGCAAAGAATAATCTTGTACTCTGAACATAAGATTTTTATACATTTCCTTGCATATCATCAAGAGTTACTGGTAATGACTCATGAAGTTATTCAGCCTTTCCTAAAAGACCGACTTTGCTTTGACTTCATGACCTTCCTTACAAGCAAATTTCACAAGATGTTTTCAGTATATGCCCATGAAGTAGTTGTGTCAGAATTTATTACTTTGTAATTCAGGAATAAACTCCTTGTTCTTCTAGAGAGCAAAAAAAAAAAAAAACACAGATGAGGAAGGTGGACCAGTTTTTGCTTTCTTCTATTCTATAGATCTTATTTAAAGCCAAGAGGCAGGTCTCTTTTATGTAGATATAATCTCATGGATAACAAAATGGTTATAACTCAGCTTTGTTTGCTACCTTAAAGTTTTTCCTGCTCTGAATATGAATTTTGTTCCAAAACGTGGACTAACAGCCTTCCACGCAATCTACTTTTGTCTTTTGATCTTTCTTTCATACCTTCATGAAAGGAGTGTGATTTTGCAGAGCCTTTCAGGGAGCAGCAGCACACACAGAGTTATAAGCAGTAGGTTTGGAGCATATAAACTGCCTGGCTCTGAGCTCGAGCATGAGTTAGAGGTGAGGGCACTCACTTGAAAGCCAGGAGGCAAGGCTCTGTCTCCAGCTCTTCCACTGACTCGTCTAACTGCTGCCAAGTCCTTCCATCTCTGGGTCTTTGTTTCTCCTCTCTCTGTTCTGTATTTTTGGTTAGATTTCAAATTATTTTCAGATGGGGGATTATCTCTCACTGTGTTTGTGGAATGTCTAGCACAACAGAGCTTCAATGCTGACTGCAGTCTCCAGGCACACCTTAACATAAATATGGGGGAGGGAGAGAGTTTCATTCTTTCCAAGGTGCTCCTTTTGCTGTAGGCAGAGCAAACAGAATCACAAAATCACAGCCTTTGGTTACTAATGACCCATCTCTTCCTCGATGTCTTCACCCAGTTACTACCATGACACATTTTTTCTGTGAACTGGTGTTTTGATTCTGTCAGTTTTCCAGATCCTCCTGAGAAGATTGGAGTAAGCTGGTCAGGTATTTAAGGCAAAGGTCTGGCATGAGTAGGTGTGCAGCGTAGGGCATGTTGAGCCTGTGCCATGCAGTGTGGTGTTGAGATCTATATGGCAAAGTCCTGAGCCATGTGGGGATGGTGAAGTAATAACCTCTACAGCCTGTGATTCAGCACTAGCCCTGCAGTCTTTGCAGGCTGTGTTGTACACACACCTTTACTGTTCCTGCAATAATGTTCCTGCTCCAGGGATGCTAAATTCCCTGTACTTTCATGGTGGAGAACCTATACCATTTACACTGTTCTGCCCAGACCTTCTTTATGCCAGGTGGCTGCTTTTCAAACTCTGCAGTTTCTACTTAGTTTTGCAAAGTCTTTGAGATTTTGCTCTCTGTTCTCAGCTAAACCAATAGCAAATCTCTGGGTTTTTTTGCTAATTGTTAGTTGCACTGATACAAATGAAATTTTGGTTGGCTTTTCTATTTTTTCTCAACTGGACACAGACTTGGGCCTCCTGCTGTATAAGAAATGAGATTTTTGTGAGAAAAGCATGGGTAGTATACACTAATTTACAGGTATAAATGCCATTAGGTTATACTGGAAAACTCTCCCCCATACATCAGAATTAGGTTTTTCTGGTCTACCCTGCTAGGTGCAGTGTTGCTTGGAGTAGCCAAAGCAGTTGATATTGCTGTCCCGTGGTCCCTTCTCCACTGCCATCACTGTGAGTCCCAGAGTATCACTGCCTTCTGCCTTGTTAGGACTGTGGGACTGACTTTGAGGCATTATTTTTCATGGCCTTTCACTGGACACAAAGGGTTTGGGGTGTTTACCTTTTTTAGCTGAATTATATTTGCCATAAACCTCTTCTGTTTCTCAGAACCAATATTCTTCTGCAAAGTCCAACCAAATAAACAGACTTTGTCAACAGGACAAAATCCTGGAGGGTCCTGGAGAAAGCAGATCCTGTGACACAACTCAGTAACAAAACCCAGGGAACAGTCATCCTTTGCCTTTCTTTAGTTTATTTATACTTTCTTTAGTTACCAGAGTTTAACAAGGGAGTGATTTTGGCTGGAATATGAAAGCAGCTGAGCTCCACTGTACTAATTGTTCTGGCTTTGAGGTTGGTGGAAGATTTGGTCCACCCTAAATAGCAGTCTTCCCCAGTTTGTACTGTCCTGCTTACTCCACGGGAACAAACTGAAGAGTCGTGCTCTGTTTATCCTGAGCTCTTTGAAATGTGAATCACTCCAGGACAGCCTCTCCCAGGCTAGACTAGGAAAGCTTATTATCACTGATTTACAAGCCTTTAGAGATCAAAATAGGCCAAACCAACATTTCCTCCCTTCTCCTTAAAAACCACAACAGAGCATCTGTCTAGTTTTGAAAGTAAAAATTCTTTCCATAGGGATTTTATTCTTTTTCACTTCTACTGACAAATAATTTACTAATTTCTCCCTATTGTTTCAAAACAACTGCACTTAATGGGTTTTGTTTTGTTTTGTTTTTTTTTTCTTTTTTTAATATTAATTCCATTCTATCTTTAGAATATGCTCTTTTATCAGGTTAGGTGTTAATCTTTGGAAAGTAATCTGCTGTTTCATAGTTTAGTTTATTAATAGAAAGGTTGGGAATGTGCACATAAGCAGGTTGCTGGGCTGATAGTATTGCTGGGTTGTAGTACTGGTAGAATAAATTCCATCTCTCAATTGCTAATGGAAATGCACTTTTCTGCAGCACTGGCATCTCCCACAAGGGATTTTAGGGACATGCAGTGTGACAGATGCCAGCACCAGCCAATGGCACTGCAGATGTGGGACCTGGTGTTTGCTGCTTGATTGTTGTAGTGCAGGACCCTACACCTCTGAGCCCTGGATGCATCAGCAGCTCTTGCTCTTCGTGAAACTCCTTGGCCTAAAAATCGTGCACTCAAAACATAAGCATTACTGATGACACAATCCCAGTGTAAGAAGGGTTAGTCAGCCAAATACTGACTCTCTAACCTCTAGGGGTCACAGTAAAAATATTGTGTAGAAGCATAGAAATCAACAAGACAAAATGAGGGAGCTCTTTTGGATTAGGAAAGGAATCCTTCTCTGTTTTCATGGCAGCCCACATACAAATTCTTCTCTGCCATTTCTTTAACTTATTGGAATTGTCGAACAACTGCCAGATGAGGTATTACACTTTTGTAGACAGTGGCACTCCCTCACTATATGAAGGAATCAAGTTGGGATTCATGTTACCATTATACAACCAGTGACAGGACTTGAGGGAATGGCCCCTCCATCAGGGAATGTTTAGGATGATATTAGCAAAAGGTTCTTCACCCAGAGTGGGGTTGGGCACTGGAACAGGCTCCCCAGGGAAGTGGTCTGACAGAGGTCAAGAAGTGTTTGACAATAATCTCAGGCACATGGTGTGATTCTTGGGGATGGTTCTGTGCAGGGCCAGGAGCTGGGCTCGATGATCCCTGAGAGTCCCTTCCAACTCAGTGTATTCTGTGATTCTATCATTACTCTGTCTGTGTTAGGGCAGAAAATAATTTCACACAGTCAGAGCTTCTCCTGGGAGCCAGTTCAGGGCAAAGCCTTGGTTATTAACTGAGCTAAACTACACACTTACTCTCAGTAATGTATGCAAGGGTTGCAGACAGCATAACACGAGACACAGATTTTTAATAGACTTGCAAATACAAACAAGATCTTAGGGCTACCAGAAATTGTGTGACTATCTGACCAAATGAGAGGGACCATTCTTTGTAGCCTTGTGTAATACAACCCTAAAGACAGGCACACACGCACGTATGTATCCCAAGTGGGAGGTGAAGCATAGATCCACTGTCAGTTGTGCTGCTTGGTAAGCTGTTGCTGATGGAGAGAAGGACCTGCAGGTAATAGGGATCAGTATCTCTATCAGAAGGCTAGGATTTGGGCTCCAGGCTGGGGAGGGTGGTTGAACTTAAGTATTTAGTTTAAAATGTAACCTGGATGAGGAAGGCACATCTGTGGTTCAGTTATTAACCTGTGTGTGAGTACACAGTTCTAAGCCACATATCCAGAGCGTGTGTATAGACAAACTACCTTCTGGCTTGTTGTCCAGTTTTTCCGTAGAATCAAAGAGTTCATTCTGGCACCCTCAGCAAAAGTTTCTCCCTCCTAACCACATCAAGAACATTCCTAGCATTTTCCCTAGGAGGTTACAATCATTTTAATCATAACTTGAGTAAAAGAATGTTGGCATTTGTCAACACATTTATAAAATCTTCACCTGGAATCTCTTTTTTCTTGCTAATGAAAAACACCTGACTGCAGAAAAGCATTAATTGACATAAAAGTACTGGCAATGCAGCATGCAAACAGCAGTTTTGATCTTGAGAACCGTGCCCCCACCACGGCTTCACTGCTTTGGCTTTTGTTCATTAAATAGCTAAACACAGTTGTCTACATGAGGCTGCCCCTTCTGCTGGAGAGCTGCAAGGAGACAAGGTGTGAAGGTGAGCTGCCAACATCCTCCCTCCCTGCATGGGAATAAAGGAGACTGAGCAGTGAATGAAAATGGAAATGAAAGGGAAAAGAGAAGATGAAGATGCATGGAAGTTGTCCCAACACAAAGCGGAAGATAATGGTATTTGTTTGGAGAGTGCCACTCCATACCTGCAAAGAACAGCAAGCTTCCACAACATTTGTTCTGTTCTAAGAAACACAAACACATTGAATCAGACACCAGTAATGGTGATGTCAGTGTATATAATTCTGTTACCTGATTCTATCATCCTAAGAACAACAGCTTAAAGTTGTCACAGGGGTTTTTGGAAACAGAACCACCTTTGGAGAGACCTTTGTACACTTCCTGTGACAAATGTCATAGATATATTGCCCTTCTTCATGTAAATGCACAGGTCACATCTCAGAGAAATCTGAATTAAGCCCTTTTGGTAATTGTTAGTTTTAATACATCAGCTGCGACACCTTCGTTTCTGAAGAAACGGAATGGGAATCTTTGGGCTGTGGGCTTTTTATTGCAGTAACATTCCGAGGAGATGCTAATGGAGCAGTGTAGAGATGTTTTCTTAACTCAGAGTAACAGCTGCAGCAGAAAGGTTTCATTAACTTTCTTCAACCACACAAATATTTCAGGTTGAGACTGCTAAAGTCAGTAATGAGATTTAGCCCTATCACCTACACTAACAGCTGGAAACCCTCACATACAGTCACTTTCTAATGCATTGGTGAGATAGGCTAAGGCAGGACGGAACTCAGGAGACATTATCTGCTGTTATTTAAACTAAAACTAGAGGAAAAATTCAGGCAGCAGAATTAATTTGGGACAATAGCTGTTTCCTGAGCCATGTGCTGTGCAGAGCCCCTGCCGTGGTGACCTGACCTGCTCTTCCTGAACTGGTAAGTGCTTGAGAAGGGCTGCAGAAGTGAGGTCGTATTTCAAAAGGATTTGTGGGAGCAAGCAAAAGTTCATCTGCCCACCTAATCCCACCCAAAGGGAACTGCACTTCAGAGGTAACCTCCAAGCTGTGGAGTGTCAGATTGTCCAGTACTCATGGTTGCAGAGGAAATTGTGAAAGAGGCTCCGAATACAGCACTAGGTCTGTTAGGAAGGTTTGCAATGCCAGTGGACCATGAGGTTTGCAGTGCAGAACATGCCTAGCCCAGTCATTTTCCCTCACCTTCCTTCCTGTATGGCCCCTTTCCCAAGAAAAACCAACCGCAACATCAATCAGTCCACCTGTAGCTGGCAACACATAACCCAAACACCTGCATGCCAGGCACAGCTGGATGTTTGCTGCAACTGACCCAGCACAGTGCAAGCTGCGTAGTGATTGTTTGATCAAGGTGGTTTGGGAGAAGGGAGTGTTGGAGAATAATTTGCAGCAAAATTAAGAAGCTGTGTTTTCCCTGGCTGCTTTGATTTCCCTCCTGTCTTTAAAATTCTTCTTGCTTTTTAACAATGCTTGCTTTGGGCATGTGTTTGTGTTGAACCTGAGGAATTTTGTTTTGTTAGAAGAAGGGCATGTGTTCCTGCCAGCCAGATTTTCCTGTGCTAGCACAAAATCAGATGCATGGTACAGTCTCTCCCAGACAAAGAAGAGTCTTTGGAAGTGTAGTGTGATTCAGAATTACAGGAATATATTCCCCCACAGCTAAGCAAGTTGTACAAAGCCACATCTGAGGGAATTGGAGAAAAGTAGCAGAGCAATGAATGTGTACAAAGGAGACGGAACCTTCAATGGAGCCTCGGAGGTGAGAGTGTACATGAAAGAGTAGCTGGATGCAGGAAAAGGCAGAAAATCAGTGAAATGGGATGTGACTCTCAACGTAGCAAAGATATGGATGAAAAGAGTGACAGACCATATTCGTGAGGCTTCTGAAGGAAAGAAAATGTCAGTCACAGAAAGAGAGATTAGTACATGGAGATGTGTGAAGTAAAAGCTAAAATGACATGGCACGAAAAGGTTATGCTGAGGAAGTGGTTGGACCAAACAACCTTCTGCAGCCTCTTTCAACCCAAACAGTTCTGTGAAAGCAAGCAACTCTACTAGCAATTAATACATTAGTGGATCATTATCATCATGTTTGTATTTTCGTAATGCTTGCAAGCTTCATGTCATGGACCACCATCACTGCAGATGCAGCACAGGCAGATAGGATTATATCCTATGCAGAATATCTGCCCATGTAACTCCTTTTACTTCTTGTTTTATACTTCCACTTTGTCTCACTGAATCTGAAGGACTTTAATATCTTTTCATGTTTGTGATACTGTGCTCAAGTAAACAGAAAATGACAAAAACAATAGCAGGTATTTTCCTAAAACAGTAAGCAACGTTATCAACTTTCCCCTGAGTAAGAAACGCAGCGCAGTTTTTCCAAAGTGCAAGGGATGAAAGTGTCCCTGTCAGGAAAAAAAGTCAAAGCTTAGCAAAGCGTCACCCAAGTAGAGTAGCCAGATATTTAAATGTGCAGCTATCTGGCAATTTGATTTAGCTAGTTAAACAAAAAAGCCTGTTTCTGAAAACCTGTCTCCTTGCTTTTCCTGACTATTGGCTTATCTGAAACTGCAGTCCCTTGAAAAGAAATTAATCAGACCTGGGAAGTACAAAGAACCTCACAAAACCCCCAACAAACCAGCTTTTTTTGGGCACTATTTCCTCTGCAGTAGAAAAAGGTGCAGAAAACTCTTAATTCCCCCAATCTTATTGAGAGAGTGCTTCTGTTGGACAGGATGAAATGATTGGCATTTATTTTGTAGTATCACACTTGCCTGGCATGTGGAAATGTGGCATGCAAAACTTTTGCTGGGGGAAAACCCAGGCTTTTGATCCTGTTTTTCAGCCTCCTCTCTATAGTTTCCCTCCATTTTAGTGGGGTGGTTACTGAAACAGTGTAAACCGTCACAGCTCCGTTCAGTGCCTTCAACACAAACTGGTGCTGGCTGCTTTCTGTGCATAGATGCTCCTCCTCACAGCTAGTCATTAGCAATTAGCTGGACCTCAGCCACAGATTCAGGAGCGACAAAACCCCTCTCCCCAAGTAACTGAGCTCACTGTGGAACTGCATTGTAGTGTTATGTCTGCTTTTATAGTCTGTTTCAAGTGGTATCTGTAACTACTTTTTCCTAGAAGCAAAAGTCACTGAGCTCCTATGGGGAAATGCTCAGACTTCTTGAAATGCATTTGGGAGCTTTGACATGCTTAAGACTTCAGCATTCCCAAAGATTAACGGCTATTTCTGTGGTTTTCAGCATACTTCCAAAGGAACAGGAATTGAATCATCTAGAAAGTGACCAGCCAAAAAATCTAGAGTATAGTGGAAAGGTCCCTAAAATATCTGCTGTTGGGAATAGTTTGGCAATACTTAAATAAAGTGGTTCTCATTATAGTTTCCTTCTACTCTGATACTAGGGGGCTGCTTTTCACAGGGACTCTTTGCAACTCGCCTCGTTCCGAATCCCAAGATACTTGGTTATTTGTTTAGATCCCCGACTGCAGTATTAGAGTATATGATAATCTTGAAATTCATGCAGCTTGTTTTAAAGATAGTTTCTAAATTCTCATGTGTGAAAGAAAAACTTCAGAATATGGTGCAGGTATCCCTGAGAGGCTCAGAAACCAAGGGGCGAAGGAAAAGAATCACATGTTTTTGTCTGTAGTCACATAATTTCCGAGATAAACACATAAAGTTCCCCTTTTTGTCTTTCCTCTTGCTTGCTCTCTGTGGAACACTTCAGGTTCAGCTGAGGTACGGTGTTTATTTATTCACCTTTCCAGCCCAAATCATTCACAAGTGGCCTGCAGGTTCCCGTTAGAGAAAAGAGAATTCCCGAACATGTTATTGCTCTTGCTTATCACCTGACAAGGACAACCAGAAATTGTTCTGTGGTCACTTTGACGTTATGCAATGGGGGCTGAATGTGTCTTTGTTCCAGTCACCAAAAGCACTAAAATACTGCTTTCTGAGAGCTGGACAAAATAGTGCCCTTGGAAACACATGTCTGTCTCAATCTTGAAGTCTTTCTCATTTCATCCAGTTCTGGAGGAATATTTTTAGGTATTGAATTTAGCCCTTCAGAACGCCTTGTGGTTTCTTCCAGGATGGAGCTCGATAAATTACTCTCTTCACAAACAACCAAAGTGTGGTTTGGTGATTCGGGTCTCCAGCAGGGTTCGGAAGTTCAGAGCACAAAATCCCATCTCAGTGTCCACCTTCCCATGCAAAACCAGCACTGGTTTCCAGGGATGGGGTCTACACCATGACTGTTCGTAAGTGTCCATGCCAGTACTGCTCTCTGCATAAGCTTTAGAAGCAGAGGAGCTGATCTTTACGTCCCTCCTGTCTGTGACACCTCTGTTAGGGTTTGGTCAGAAACCACTTCCAAGAGAAGCACGTGTGCTTACACATGCACACCCACCTGCCCCCCCTGTGCACACACACCAGGGGCATCCAAGTTTGTGAACGTTTTACTCTGCTGCCTTAATTAAGTCAATATTGTTTATTACGTGGGTCTGTGTTCTTTCTTTCAACACCTCTGTTTTTAGGTTATAATTCCTTTATATCTTCATTGTTTTTAGTAATTGGACAAAGTGTTTCCCAGCTTAACTTTTTAGCGAATGGCAGGAATCCCAGCAGCCGTGTCATGACGCCAGGGTTTCAGTATTTCCAGAGACACACATTTGTCTAGGATATTTATGTCATATTTAGCTTGGTTACTAAAAGCAGAATTTTAAGACTGGAAAAAAAAAGCACTTTTTTTTTTTTTTAACAGTGTAGATTTTCTTCTTATAAATGTGAGATTAGTACCTCAGGAGTGATGGGTTTGACTGCACAGCAAGGGGCTTAGGCCAAGGCTCTGGCAGCTGAACCTCAGCTACAGCCAGTGGGTCTGGGTGGGGGGTTTCATACAGGGTGGTAGCAGTTCAGTGTGAAATCCCTCTCCTCAAAATCCCTGGTGTAGGAATGAAGCCTCACCAAAATATGAAACAGCTGGAAGAAGCCCTCCAGACCTCTCCTCATACCCGCCAAGGCTGAGCTGAGGTCTATAATCAGAATCTATGCTTCAGCCACCTCTGCAGTGTCTGGATAGAAAAAAGAGGTTTACATGGGTCGTCCTTTATTTTTTCAGCCAAGGAACGAACAAATCAAACTCATGAATAATACCCAGCTGGATCCCTACAAATTTGTAGGGCCTGATGGGGAAAGGTCCCAGCTGACTGGAAGCTGGCGAACACTGTCCCAGTTTTCAAGAAGGGCAAAAAGGAGAACCCCAGAAAGTACAGGCCTGCCAGTCTCGCTTCAGTGCCCAGTAAAATAATGGAAAACATTATCCTGGGAAGTATTGAAAAACAGCTGGAGGGCAACACAGTCATGGGTCACAGCCAGCACATCTTCATGGGGAGGAAGTCCTGCTTGTGGAACCTGAATTCCTTCTGTGACAGGGTAACCCACTTAGTTGATCTAGGAAAGCCAATTGATGTAATCTTTTTGGATTTCAGTAAAGCTTTTGATACTCTCTCTCACAGGATCCTTCTGGACAAAACATCCAACACACAGATGGATAAACACATCATGTGATGGGGGAGCAACTGGTTCATGGGTTGGGCACAAAGTGTTACAGTGGATGGGGTGACACCAGGCTGGTGACCTGCCACTAATGGGGTTCCAGAGGGCTCCATCCTCTGCCCTGTGCTCTTCAACAGCTTCAAAAATGACTTGGACCCAGGACTGGAAGGGACAGTGAGCAAGTTTCCAATGACACTGTACTGGGAGGAGACGTTGACTCCCTTGAGGGCCGAGAGGTCCTGCAGAGAGACCTTGATGAATTAATTAGAGAGATGGGCAATCACCAACTGTATGAAATTTAACAGGGGCAAGTGCTGTATTCTGCACCTGAGCTGGGGCAAGCCTGACTGTGTGTATAAACTGGGGAAAAAGAGGCTGCAGAGCAGCACTGTGGAAGGGGACCTGGCGGTCCTGGTGGACGGCAAGTTGAATATGAGTCAGCAGTGCCTGGGGTGCATCAGGCACAGCATCGCCAGCTGGGCAGGGCAGGGGATTGTCCCGCTCTGCTCTGCACTGGGATGACCTCAACTCAAAAGTTGTGTGTATTTTCAGATACCAGGCATCAAGGCTAACATGTGCATCCTGCAAGTTTCTGACAACCTTTGCTGATCACTAAAGCTACAGGAATTTCTATCTGCTTCATAGGATCAGGCCCAAAAAGTTTCCAATACAGCCATTTTAGCAGACTCTCTAAGGATATGTGCAGTATGGTATGCACCCAAGTCCTTGCTGCCCCTTTGTTATTTTTGGTCAAAATCAACCCTTTGTACAAAACCAGGTGTGTTGTGCTGATGTTTCTTGTAAACCTCTGTAATCCCTGTACCCTTGGATGATTCTCAGTGGAACTGTGACTGTGTACTATTTTACCTACATACGATTTTATGTTATCGACTTCTATACCTGTTAGGATCACCTACCATGACAGCTAAAAATGCTTCTGTCCTGCCAAGAGGGAGCTCTGGGTGCACTGACAGTCAACATGTGAAACACAGTCTGAATGAAACGGGATTTTTGTATGTGGAGTTCTTGCAGGATCAGCCTTTGGGGGATATCCAACTTTGCACGCGCAGTATTCCCTACAGTAAATGTACTTGCAAAGTTCCTCATATCCTTTTTATCAAGAATAAACATTGCTGAAATGTACATATTCCTGATATCAAAATAACGATTACTTGCAAGAAGATGAAGGTTTCACTCACAAAATGAGATCACAAAGGGGAAAAGGATGTTCAAATTAAGACTAAGGTTTAATCTGGAGAACTGATGGATTTGAGAGGGCTTTGGTGCTTTAAGGCTGGGTGTGTAGCCGGTTAGCACTTGGCTTTGTGTTGCAATGAGGCAGTGTTGAGGAGTTGGGGTAAGCTCTGGTCAGAGACCCAGGCTGCAAAATTTGGGACCAGGGACTATGCACTATTTGTTCTTGGGAGGAAAAGTGTACAGAAAGGGCCACAGAGAGTGCAGTCCCTGCTCAATCTAGTTTTGAAATATGAGACTTGACAGCATCTGGGCAACTAAATCCTCCTGACACTTAGATATGGCTCCATCTGACTTTTTGGATTTCCATTTTCCCTGGCAGCCTGAGGTGCTTCTCTGCTTGAGTTCGCCACTTTTACAGGCTCAAGAGGAAGGTGCAGCTTTGCACTGTGCTTGTGCCTGCCCCTGAACAGGATCCTCAGAACAGACACTTCAGCTCTTTGGGAAGATTATGTTGCTCACAAAATGCTAATGAAAGCTACCACTTTTAATGCAACAACAGGGAAACTGTCCTCCCATGCTTTCATGTTTGCTTTCTTCTTCCATTTTTGTCCATGATGCAATAGGGATAACATTCATGCTAAAAGTTGTTCTAGTTCTTTCAATCTCCCCCAGCACACTGCTTATGAAGGTATCTTACTGAACAGACCAAGATGGACACAATTCCTTCATCTTGTCCTGAAGCTGTGTAAATATGACAAAATTTCATTAGACCAGTGAGAGCATAGTTTTGTGACTTGAGGTGATCAGAAAGGAGGCTGGAGCCATGGATTTTTGTCAAACAAGTACTTTACATCAAACAAGTATTAGATAAAAGGCAGAAATCATCCAGGGGGACTGATGACTCATTCTAGGTAGCTGTTAACTCAGTGTGTTAACATTGAACAGATCACTACCTGAAGCACTTTAGTTTCTGAGCCCGTTTTGCTTTGCTTGCTCTGTGTTGAAAGCTGCTATGTATGGCCTATCACTTGGGAATTTTGTTATGGAGGCTGTAAACCTTTGCATCTTCTAGGTTTTAAATCCTTACCTATTTTATGAGATATGTTCCTTGATCTCTTCTGCCCAGCTTTGACAAAACCTGTGTTATTGGCATATCTTTATGTAGGGACATTATTTGTGGTAGTAATATTCTGAACATGCAAAGTCTCAGCTGTTGTAAAGTTACAAAGCAGCATTCTGCCATGGGGATAAAGGGGAAAATAAGGAGCTTAGGCAAGAGGCCTTTATCGTAGTCCTGCTTCTGGCTTTCCTCCTGCTTTGCCTAATGTTCTTGAAGAAGGCCATTTCCTTCTGGACTTTTCTTCATTCACCTGTTAAAGATGACAAGTCTTGCTCTTACAGGGGTGTTGTGAGGTTTAATGAGCATTCACTGGAAGCTCTCCAGTCCAAAAATGTTGAAAGGCGGCATGAGCAGTGTGCCATAGAGATTAAGGCAGAACTGTCCTGTTTCTTTGACGTCTCTCTCCCCTTCATGTTTGTGATCATCTTTGACTCTGGCTCATTGGAAGCCAAATGTGCTTGTTAAGAGAGAAGAAAGCTATCATTATAAATAAAGCGAATAACTTTTGCTGGATTTCTGAGTTGGCCTGGCTTATTGGGCAGTTAAAGTAGACAGCAAAGGCTACAAGTGGGACTCCACAGCTCGGAGTAAGAGCAGGGGAAGGAATGAGATGGGAAAGAAAAGAGAAGGAGACAAGGTGGAGCTGGGCCTATCCCATGCTATCTAACCTCATCCTGGCTATAAAATATTAGACCCAGTCCAAATATAGCAAAAAGATAACTTCAGACTTGACTCCTGCGTGCTTCTTCCCTCTTGGTCTGCAGTGTGTTGCTGTTTAGCCACGGTCAGAGAGGAACACTACGTTAGACAAACCGAGTGTCATACTGGAAAGTATGAACAGATGTATAGGCTACCAGACAAGTGAAATAATCTTTTCTCACTACTCAATACTGGTAGTTGAAGGCCACACTTCGGGACAGACTAACCAGATAAAGTGGAAAGAAAGGCAAGTGGAATACTAGAAGTCTATGAACTATGAATTAAGAGGAAACTTTGGAAGAATTGTGTTGGATAGCCTCCTTTCAGCACATCTGCTTCCCAGACAGTCCCCAGCCTGTAACATTTCAAGAGGCTTCTCCTTCTGTGGTATGGGACTCTGCATATGTCCCCCTTGAATTTAATAAAGTTCCTGCTGGCCCATTTCTCCAGCCTGTTTCTGTCCTTTAAAATGGCAGCCTTGCTCTGAAGCCTATCAACTGTTCCCCCCAATTTCGTGTCATCTGCAGGCTTGATGAAGGAGCACTCCATCACTCACTCCAGGTCTTTGGCAAAGGTGTTAAACAGAATACAGATTCCAAACAATATATTTCTTCCAGTTTCCTATAATTAGGACCACCTTGTAGTCAGTACATTTATTTCCAGCAAGAGTAGGTGCCAGTTAAAAAGTGTCTATTGTACTCCAGGCAGGTGGCAGCTGTGGAAAAATAAGAATCTTTTACTACTTAACCAGCTATATTAAAATCTATGGAAAAATGGCTGACCAAAGTAATCAACCTCGGTGGTGGCCTGATAAACAGAACACATACACTCTGAATTGCATCTACACTATAAATTATACTTTCTTATTATATTACTTACTTACCATTGCCAATTAGGAGGTAGTTTTCTTATATTACATCACTAAAGAGTGCACTGCTTGGTCAATTATCCCTGTGTGAACTGAAATACAATAGCTGATAGCCCACATTTTTATGTTGTGACATTTATTTAATTTTGTGTGCATGTGTCTGTAGGCATATTGTGGTGGAAAGCCTCTAATGAGAACAGTTTGTTGATCCTCTGAATTCTGCATGTGCTTGCTTGTTCTTATTAAGCAGGCACTCTGGTCTATGGAAACAATCGAAACCACCTGCATTTCCTTTGAACCAGAGCCTTGCTTTCAAATGAGCATCCTCGTGTTGTAATACCTCATCAGACACACAGTAGGAAAAAGCACTTACACATTTCGCTCCCTCTGTGTGTATGCAGTGAAAATTTGCCAGGCACGTAATCATGCATGTGTCATTACAAGCTAGCAAAACCCATTTAGGCAGTCTTTATTTATTTTTAAACGAGGTGCTCTGAATGTGAGGCAGGGCCTGGGCAAGGAGCAAAGAGCAGTGAGGACATGGGAGTGACCCATGGAGCTCTGTACTGGCTGGTGAGAGAGTTCCCCTTGGCATGGGCCAGCCCTGGTCAGACATATATGAAGCTCTGGAAGCCATACAGCCACCCTGAGCCAGTGCAGGACTCTTCCTGATAAAGGTCTAATCCCATCACCATGTCCTGCTCTACAGCAAAAGTGTGCCCTGAGAAGTCTGAGTTTCCAGCAACTCTTATGGAGCCTCAAGGGGTTTCCAGGACCCTTGGAGACTCATTGGAAAACAGGGAGTTGCCAACTGTCCCATAGCTCTAAGATATCAGGGGAGGAGGGCATAGCACTTCAGCCATGGGCTTAGCCAGCTGAGTGGATCCTATGGGTCTGGTGTCTTCCTCCTCCCTGCCCTAAAAGAAATGTATGGAAAAGCACATTTTCAGTCTCATTTCAAGGGCACAAAGAAAGCGCTTTAATTCTTGTCAGAGTGTGTAATGTATTGGGACTAGAGACAATAAATATTTGTATCCTTAGGACTTATGAGCCGTACTTAGTGGCAGTGATGAGTTTTACAAGGCTTACTTACTTTTGTAAGTAAGTAATGACTAAAACACAAGTGGATCAATTCAGAGATTGCATAAAAAATTTGGGCCTGATCCTGATTTCACTGCCAGTTTACTCTGGCTTGTCATGACAGCCTGAAGTAAAAAAAAAACCCAATGTTTTATGGTGTTACGGGGTGCCCTTGTCCTTATTACTCACACAGTCAGTTGTGGAAGTGCAAGGAAGTTTAAATACAAGTTTTATTCTTCTGCATATTCACTGCTCAGTTTTCTCAAAATCAATTTTCATCCTTTAACTCTCAGGCACCAGCAGAGTTCTGTGTTGTGTTGTTATCCTTTAATAAGGGAATGACTTAGTTTCATGGAAAGAGCTCTCTGTAGAGTTGGTCAGATAAGATTTTAAAAAATAATTAGATTCTTAAATACAATTGAAAAATGGTTCTGAACTATTCTGTGCTTGATTCCATCTCAACTGTTTAAATAATGTATTTAAGTACAACTTCTGGAAAAAGGGTAATGACAGCAGGTTTGGAGCCTCTGGTGGGTCTCACCTGCTTGGTGCTGCTAAGAACGGCTCCACCACTGTGCTGTACCTGTGCTTTACACAGCATGAAGGACTAGATGTGCTAGAAGTTTTCACCTGTTCAAGCTGTTGGAGATTTCTGCTACAGCGATGAATTGTTGTCCCTTTCAACAAGTGTGACTACATGGTCCAGAGACAACATTCCCAGAAGCAGGAATTTTGGTTTGGTCCAGTTCACCAGCGTAGTTGAGGGTAAAAAGAGGTAATGAGCTTCATGTACTTTTAATTTAGGTAATATGAAGTTTTTCTGTTTTTCATTACTCAGCCTCGCTGCAGGGAGAATTTACCCATTTCTTTAGTTATGGCTAGATTGACCTCTACTTAATCTATGACCCACGATCCCTAAAGTCTCTAATCTTCTTTGTTCTCAGTGCTTAGCTCTGTTATCATGAGGTCTTTGAAACCCTGCCTCTGAATTCATCTGGGCTGCACTTGCAGCTCTAGGTGATGATGGTGGCAGTGGTGTCATTGATTAGCTGCAGGCTTCTCTATCTGAACTCAGCTAATAAGAATTTCTCAATTTCAGCAGACGTCTCTGCTCCATTGCCAAATGGGGACTTTTTGGACTAGTGATGTGAAAGTCTAGAAACTTGCCACTTAGTTCACCACCTGGGGAGCTTCTCTGATGGTGTAAGAGCCGTTCAACAGAATGCAATTTTATGAAATGCTGTATGTTCTCTTTTGTTCTGTCAGTCTGAAAAATGTTTTCAAAGCTCACATAAAAAAAAAAAAGGATGAATGCAAAACACAGGAGTTAAAAATGTCTCTCTATACATGCTGATGTGACTCCCCACTAATATAGAAGCAGTCCTATTACCACAGACTGACCCCTGTGCTGTCCAGATTCCTGATTCCCAGGTGCAGAATCTGGCACCTTCCCTTGTTAAACTTCATGTGGTTGGTGATTGCCCAGCCCTCTAATTTGCTGGGGTCTCTCTGCAAATCCTCCTTATCTTTGAGGGAGTAACAGCTCCTCCCAGTTTTGTATCACCTGGGAACATGCTTAGTATCCCTTCCAGTCCTGTGCCCAAGTCATTTGTGGAGATATTGAAGAGAACTGAGACAAGGATGGAGCCCTGTGGAACCCCACTAGTGACGGGTCACCTGTCTGATGTCGCCCCATTCGCTGTAACCCTTTGCACTTGACACAGGAGCCAGTTGCTCACCCATGGCATGATGTGCTTATCCAGCTGTGGGATGAACATTTTGCCCAGAAGGATCCTGTCAGAGAGAATACTGAAAGCATTACTGGAGTCCAAAAAGATTACGTCAACTGGCTTCCCTTGATCAGCTAGGTGGGTTACCTTGTCATAAAAGGGGATCAGGTTTGATCAGCAGGACTTCCCCCTCATGAAATCATGCTGGCTGTGACCAAAGTCTGTTCTGTCCTTGAGGTGTTTTTCAATACCTCCCAGAATAACCTTCTCCTTGACTTTTCCAGGAAATGAAGTGAGCCTAAGAAGCCTGCCATTTCCAAGGACCAACTTTTGCCCTTCTTGAAAATCAGGACAATCCCAGCTTCCAGTCAGCCGGGACCTCTCCGGAATCCCAAGACTGCTCAGCAGTTTCAAAGCCAGAGAATAAAAGAGATGCCACTATTGCCCTGAGACAAATAAAGGTGCAGAAGAGTGGTGGCACTGCCACAAATACAGAGATCAGGCACAGAGAGGAGGTCTGGATTTAGGTGTTGCTGAGCACTTTCTGTGGTTGAGATGGCTTAACCTTTGTGCTGCCAGGTTTCCAGCTGAGGAGAGGCCTGTCTTGTCTCCTTTTTGAGAAAAGAAATCCAGCCTAGAGGTCTCCTATATGCTGTATCAAATTTAGTCCAAAGGATGAGACAAAATGAATGCAAAACTTTGAGGGCCACATAGCAAAACTAAAATATGCACCATGTAGACATCTTAGGCCAAAGGAGATTCTTCCTGCCTTGGGATTCAAGATATGATGTTGTTTTCTGAAATGTTTATAAGATTGGGCATAGGCATTCCTAGATCAACACAATCAAATAGAAAAAGGGCATGTGGTACAAACATCAAGGTGCAATACAGTGGGCATTTACTTCAGTTTTAAATACTCTTGTAGACAATAACAGGCAATGTGCTGAAAATATGGCCTGACATAAGGATCCTTTCATTTTATAAGCCCACTTAAAGTTTCCATCTTTATAGTGTACTTTAAAAGAAGCAGTAATCTTAATCCCTACAATCTTGACCTCAAATTACATTTTAGTGTTTTCTCCATGGCGAAGGAGATGTGATGCAGATGGCATTACCTCATGTATATCCTTATGGCAAATTATGTTCCATTGCTACATGCACACTAACTCTGGAAAATGCACAATACCTCTTTCAGTGAAAATCTCTCTTCTTGAAAAAAATTCTGAAATCTGAGATAGGAAACCAGATAGGCCAAGAACATCTATATTTTATGGAAATCTCACAAAGAGTGTGTATTGGGCCAGATCTTTAGACAATGTAAGACTGGTGAAGCTGGGATACAGCCTTCTTTTCTTTTGTGGTTAGCAGTGCTGGATTACTACTCAGGAAATGTGGGTTCAGCTGTGAATTCTGCAGCAAGCATGATGCAGCTGTGGGCAATTCAGAGCTGCCTTTGCTTCTGTGTGCAAAATGTAGCCAGCTTTCTTCCCTGGCTTACCTGGGCACACCTGGGTGTGCTGCTACAGGAGTAGGATCAGTATGAGCGTCCACAAAGATCTCACACACCTGGATGAGGGTTGGTTCTTTTCTTTTCTGACGTATTTAAGACCTGCTTTGTAGATTTCCCTTTGGTCTAGGAGTGCATAGGACAAAATCCTAGGAACTCCTGGTTATCTGGATGAAAACAAACCTGTTGAAATGAACCTTTTTTTTTTCTGTGAGGTAAAGAGTTCTAGTGATGGAAAACACCAAACCTTGGTCAAATTAGAAAAATAACCTCTTTGAGGCAAGCCTCTTTCCCATAAATTGAAACCTCTGAATGAAGTGCCTGCCAAAGAATGCTCTCTTCCTGGAACACAGGGAGCAGAAAGCCAGCAACTTGCTTTGAATGTGTTGAACCAAATTTTAACAGCTATATCTACTTCTAGACTGAACCCGAGCCTGGCTTTTTTCTTTTCCTCACAAATGCTACTACTGCTTCTTCCAATTCATTGGTATATTCCTTAAGGATTGCACATAAACTTGGAGATTTCTGGAAGAAAATATCTTGAATATGAAGCTGATCATAAAGCTACCAAAACCCTAATAATACTCCCTGCCCATTCTTGTGGTATAAAAATATAACTAATGTTAGTCCAGTGAACAGCAAGTGAGACTCTGGAGGGCTCTCTGGAAGTCTGTTTTGGCTACAGTATTACTTTTCCCTGTTTAACTTTGTAAACCTGTAATTGCCAATAAAGGAGACCGCACTTTTGCTTTTTTAACTAATATTTATTTAAACCTTACCATAAGGTGCACATAGTGGTTTCTTTTGTTTCCAGCAGCATAGAATTCACAAGCAGAGACCAATTTATTATTCAAAAAATTATTTTGTATTTTTAACCTACAATGTCCAGCTTCACAATGTGTTTTTTAGAGACCTAGCCAGCTTTTTTTCACAGCCTTTCAGTGCTCTCTTGTGTATGGGGGCTACTGTATGGCATCTCAGACTGGAAATAGAGACCCCTTTGGACAGAGACCTGTTCTCAAGATTTGTATCCGTGTTGGAGTCAGCCAGGCAAAGCTGCCTGATCTTGGTTGTGCTGCTGTGAATCTGAAGTTACTTGATATGATTATTTCAAATGTGCAGCTACCTCCATACAAGTATAGACTGAGCAGAGCATAGTGTCTGGATCAGTGTGCCTGTGTATCCTGACCATGCATGTTTTCAGAGTGGCTGCTTTTTCTTTGTGGCTAACAGGGATTTGCCTTTTATTTTTAGAGAAGTGGCTAGAAGATAGCTCTTCTAAGGTAAATAGGAAAAGAGACACAGAACTGAAAAGACAAAGGGTAAACATTTTTGTAGAGATATACACAACATTGGTAGTGAAAGAGTAATATTTACAGTGAAAGTGAAAGCTTTTAACATTTCAAGTAATCTGCTTTTTGTTGGAGAACAGCCTTGTCTTCCTGTTCCAGTTTTAATTTTAAAAAATAATATTTTTTGGTAAAATGTTCACATACATGGAATTCAGGTTTGCATGTGTTTCAATGTTTACAGTAAGTAATTTTCACTGAATCCACCCATCCAAGATGCATTTTCTTTTAGTTATGCTGAATCTTGCCTAGTGTGCAGTGCTAATGCTACACTGAAAGGACAATTGCTTTAAGTAGAAAACACCCCAGAATCCAGGAGGATAAATTAGGCAGAGAACCCTGGTGTACTTGCCAGGCTTCATACACTTCCTAAAACACCCTCAACTCTTCTCTTTCGAAGTTGGGACGTTAGGCTAGATGCATCTTTAGCTTGACCCTGTTACAGGAGTTCTTATGTTTCATGTTACGCAGAGAAGAACATCTGGAAATAAAAGCTTTGTCTGAGGCTGGGCTGAGATTCTTGGTTGCCTTTTAAGAAAAATATCATGTTGATTGCTTTCATCATATAAATATGAACAACAGGAAAAATCTGTCAGCATTTGGTGAGATGTTGTGTCATGGCAGATAAAATTTTTCTCAGCTCTGATTTCAGACTTTAGTAGTGAAACCATCTGTTGAGGAGCTCATTTGTTTTGTTTTATTTATCACAGCGGATTATCTCTTCAGATAATATTTCACAAGATCCAAGGGAAAAGCAGTGATAGATTTGGCTGCCTAATTCATCAGCTAAAACTAAGAACATGCTCCTTTGCTGTCTTACAAGTGTCATTTAGGAGACTTGGACCATCAACGCAGCAGAAACCCAAGGGAGCATAATGACTGCCTCCTTAGCTGGCACTGGCGCTCAGGGACACGACTAAACACTTCCAGAGGAGAAATATGAGGTTAGAATGTGAGAAGGGGCCAAGGCAGCCTGGCTGAGCAGGCTCCCATGAGCTGTGGGTAGCACACCGTGGAAGCCATTGCATTACATAATGGGAAGCGCTCTGGTTTACGCACAGAGTATTGCTGTGCTCTGTAATCATCCCCTTCTTGTCTGAGTTCAGTGGCAGCTTTGAACTTGCTGATTGCTTTGGCAGGAGTAAATAGGAGAGAAAAGAAGGGATTACAGAGTGACTCCGCCATTATGGTGGTAAGCAGCTTTCCCAGTTGTGGGAGGCTGACATTCCCCTAACATCTGGAGATCATCCCTCACATCTGGTGGCTGCTGACTCTTCACTGTAGCAGCATTTCCTCAGCTCCTTGGCACAGCAGGTGCTCCTGGCAGGAGTCTGCCTCTCTTCTTGCTGTGCCCCACTGGCTCTCTGGCTGCTGCCCCCAGTGCAGCACAGGAGGGACAGGGCAGACACAAGGGGTCTGCTGACACAAATCCTGTGGCTGTGAGCCCTGGGGCAGGGAGCATGCAAGGGCTGATGGTGCTCAGGTCAGTGCTGGCTCAGAGGTCTGTCCTTCAAGATGCTGCCAGTGTATCCCCTCTGCCATCAAGGGACAATATGGGAGTGATCCCTTGGCTCTGTGGAGTGTACACAGGAGGCAATTTTCTGTCACTCTTGAAGTGAGTACTTGTGCAATGTAGATAAATTTATTTAGGGTCTGTTTGGTAGCTCATGATACAAGCAAAATAATGCAAGCAGGTTGGAGTTGAGTAAGAAACTCTTGTCCTAATCCATTATAGGTGTCACCAACAAAATATTTGCATGAACTAGAGCAACAAGGCAAGGACCTACATGCCTGGAAATGCTGAGATGGGCAGGATCCCCCAGGGATGACAGGCAAGGGTGTCCCACTGCTCTGCTGGAGAAGGAGCAGAGGCAAGTCCTGAAGTAACCCAGAAAGAGAACATCTCCCACCATCTCAGCCACTGCAGTCCTTGCTCTTTCCCACGTGAACAAAGTCTTAGCAGGGGACAGCCCCAGGTTGGCAAGTCCTCGTGTCAGGAAAAGCAAAGAGAGGTGGGAGACTCCAGAGAGGCATAGCCTTTTGCCTCCTGGGAACAGGTGTCTTTAGAGGACTTCCTGCCCTAGGAGGCTCTTTCTGTTGAAATTTTCACCAATTTAATGAAGTGCAGGGCCACATTTCTGAGAGGCAGCTGCTTGCTGAAACACATTTTTGTGTCCCCCAGCATTTTCGTGTGTCTGCTATGATTCTCTTAATCTTCTGATTAAAATGTTCAAGTGTAGCTTCTCTTTCTCTTGGGCTTGCCCAACATGAAGTTTTTAATTGACATCTGCCTCTTTAACTAATGCAGTCCTTGTTCCAAGTGCTTAAATGATATCTTACGGAAATTCAGTGTTTCAGACATTGTTTTCATACTGTTTATCCGTCTTTTCTATTTTTTCCCTTGCGTGCCATTCTTTTCTATTTATTTTAGCTATCATCAGGCATCACAATTTTGGTATAACTGATATTCAGTAGTTTTCTGATCCAAGGCTTTAAGTCATATATTACTCCATGGGATTAGCCCTGCATGAAACCGCATAGTCCTGGATTAGACATTACGAATATGTATCATGTTTTAAAAATTCATTTATGCAACTGTTGGGTAAAATTAGACTCAGACAAGCTGTTCTTGTCACAAACCCATGAAAGTTCTCAAGACCTTCCCCCCTTAACCAAAGTTATTTGCCTGCAGGCAGGAAGTTTCCACAATAGTACAATGGAATAAACTCTTTTGTGGTCAGTTAGTAACATGTAGTTTTGCAAGCGGATTACAAGGTTGGTTATCACCACATTATAATATTAACAGCGCTTCAGAAATACCTGAGTAAGTTGAAGTAACTTTTATTGGTGTCGTACTTCTGCATTGACAATAAACTTCTGGGCTCGAGTGTCAGATATCTTCTGTCCCATGAGGAGCCCAGAGAGTGAGTCCCAGACATCTGGACAGCATACTCGTGGAAGAGATAGTCTCTACGGGTGTGTAATGGAGCCTGTGTAGGGCATGAAAGTGGTTCCAGATTAAAGGATAAGAAATGCATGTTCCTGGGAAATGATACCACAGGGCTCAAGTGCAGAGACAGCAGTTAGAAAGGGACCGTAATTTTACAGTCTGTGCTGTCAGTTATAATTCACAGCATGTTCCACAATGTCACACACATAAACAGACTCGGAGGCTCCTGAGAGATTTCATTTTCTTGCTGCTCAAAAGAATACTTTCCTTCTCCTTATTCCTGGAATTATTTGCCTTTGGGAAGGCTATAAACATGCTAGTATTTGCAGGTTTAAAAAATAAAAGGTTCTCTACCTGAATGACTAGAATTTCTTGCTATGTTGTAATATATCTTGGAATTAGGTCCAGATCCACAGATATATTTAAATCTCTAAACAGACACAACTCCTTCTGCAGCTCCATTGTGGAAATAGTTGCTGTGATGGGAGTCCCCTCAGACAAATGAACCCACAAGCAGTAGAGAGGTGGTGAAAGAGATTCAGCTACAAGAGAAATTGTGCAGTCAAGTGGCCTAAGATCAGATGTGTGTCCAAAGTCCCTCTCCTAATGGCTTCTTCAGTCACAAATTAATGTGCCCTGGGATCCCTGGCCCTGTCAGCTGCACAGACTCTGCAATTGCCTCTTTCTGACTAGGGCTGTTCTAGAATGGGCCTATTCAAGATTAAAAAAAAAAGAAATTAAATTAAATGGGCATGTCCAATTCAGCGGCTGTGAAATGTGTCTGAATCACAGTCCTGGAGACCAAAATCCTCTGCCTTTCTGCAGGAGTGCTCCAGTTCTCCTGTGCTGCCCTACAGACGTGTGGTAGTCCAAACCTGAAAGGAAAAACACCGGAGGAGTTTGAAGGGTGCAGTGGGTGTGTCTGTTTAATCATTATTTGCATACCTAGTGAGACTGTCAGCAAAGCAGCACATAAATACCACCGTTGGTATATTTGCTTATTTAATTTATGCAGTTATTCACTGCACAGGAAACAAGACCACTGAACTTATAGTTCAGTCATCAAAGAGCATTCAGTGATAGCCATTATCAGGGCCATTTCAACATCTTTCAAAGCTAATCTTGCAATATGACAAGAAGCAGCTATGGAAGAAAGCACTGACTTTGGGTCCACTCAAGTGCAATCTGTTCACATGGCTGCAGCTTGAACAGGGTGCCACCTAAGGGTCTCCCCTTTTTAAACTGGTAGAGAGAATAAACTTTAAGTGGTTTTGATTTTTAAGGCGTTGCTTAAAGGAAGAGGTCAAGGACACATGGGTCTGATTTTCCTCTTGCACTGTGAAAATCAGTCTCAAACTCACTCCCAACTTTTCTGCTCAGCTTTAATGTTCTGTATCTGTAGCCATAGAGAACTGCTGTGAAAAAAGACTGCTTCTGCTGAAGGAAAGAGAATGTACAGCTGCAAAGCACTACTGTCCCTACCCTATTCTGCATCTTGCATTTTCTCATGATGGTGAATCACAATCCTTTACTCATAACGACAGTAATTTGTTGTTGTGGAAAGTAAAAGAATGGTTTCAATTCAACATGCTGTCTTAATTTTAAAGGAAATACAAGCTGCAAAGTACAAAGAAATAAGTAATACTTGTTAATAGGATAATTAGAAAATCCTGTAAGAAGAGCAGTGAGGAACATCTGAAAAACTAGTGGAATTTAGTATTCACTTGGCAAAGTTTATTTCATGTAAAATTGTCTCATTAAGAGTTTCAGCTTCAAAACAGAGAGGTAGGCAGTTTTTCTGTGATACTATTACATTATAAAATCAATTACATGTTTAACTGTTTACAATTTAATAAAAGGTCTTGAGATACTAATTAATATTTTATTAATATTTGACCATTAGCTATACATACCAACAGTTTGGGGAGAATGGCCTTTTAAGGTAAATATTAGAATCTATAGACCTTCCTCTTTTCTTATTTGTATCACTGTAAATAGTTTTTTCCCTGGTTTTATCACTGTCAGAGAAATGTAAAACTAGCATAAAAACTAACAAGCCAATCTCCATGGAAATCAAGGGGGAATCTTCCCATGGATTTCAGTGGAGACTGAACTGGTCTTGCAATGACAAGGGGATAGATGCATTTCCTTGTGTATAAAAGATCCCTTAATGACATTTTACTGGCAGAATAATCCTAGGATCATAGCATGTTTGGGTTGGAAGGGACCCTTTAAAGCCCTATCATTGGATCAGCTGCATCAAAGACAGGTATTCAGTGGGAGACTTTTAATGAAGAAAGGGTAGTAGCTTAGAGAGTATTTGTTGGATTTTATTGTACAAAGCCACTTGGAAATCTCTTTAAACTCAATACAGATAAACAATGTTAAAATCCATATATTATACTGAGATTTCTGAGGACTTGCTTGATTTGGTACATGTGTGCATTAGAAATTTATTTTCCTTAATGTAGTTTAAACACATAGAGTGGAATTAAACTTAGTGGCAGTGTCTGTTCCTGCTCCGTCTGTACATAGGAATGGGTAATGTCTGCTCATGTCTATACCAATGAACTACAAGTGGGGTTTGTGACTCCTCTTATTTTCTTTCTCCCAAAATTTCTTTCCCAAACCTTATCATGTGCCACTGTCAGATTTAGCAAATTTCGACCTGATTTTTTCTTCACTCAATTCTTTTAGGTTGAAATAAAAAAGCTCAGATTTTTCAGCTTTTCCAGATGTTTCATTACTCCAGTCATGGCAGGTGCTCTCTCCTCTGTTCAGGACCACAATCCTCTCTTCTATCAAGTTCAGTTCTTTGTGTCACCTCCTTTCACTCATTGCCATAGAGGTGCTTCACATACCAAGGTAACTGGGCAATCTTTGACAGCTGAAATGATTTGAAATAGCTAAAATATCTCCTTAGTAAACCCTTTTTAATTTAATTATCTCAGACTTAAAAACCTAAATTACACTCAGAAAAAATGAGACCAAAAATTTTAATTTTACTTGTTCATGTAAAACTTTACATTTATACTTGTTTGGTGTTTTTTTGCTGGCTGTTTTTTCCCCACACTTTTGATTGGTACATCTTAGCTTTAAAGTAGCCCATGAATAAGTTAGAACACGTGGAGTTGCTGATTTCTGAAAGGGATCAGAAGCTATAGCCATGTATGGTCCCCCTTTGCCCATGTGAAAAGATCAAAAGCCTGACAACACTTGGGACTACATACAAAAGCAATGGACATTCCAGAAGAATAGAGGAGTTGAGAGCTTGCCAGAGAAGGAAACAATTTGGGGTTTTTGTTTGCTTTTTCATTTAGTAACTATTGTGACTTGGTATTAAAAAAAAAAGGGGGGGGGGCAGCAATTTAAGGGGAATTCGAAGTTCCTCAAGAGCTCCCTGCTTTCCCTAGTCACCAGGGCTTTGCATCAATGAGTGCAGTTGGCTTCTGTTGACCACACTCTGCTGCAAGGGCTGCTGAGGGTCTGGGAGCAGTGTCTGGCTAATGAACTGGAGAACACAGTGGCAGCAAAGAGGGCAATCCAACCCTTCAATACTTTAGTTCCTCAGTGCAGTTCATAAACAGAACATGCCACTAATGCTTCTGTGAATATATACTGATGAATGAAAAATTCAATGAGCTGAGCCGTTTCTCAGCTTTTTACATACTGGAGTGGGGAGTTTCTCCCTTTCCTGGCTCCTGGGGATGGATTTGCCATTATACACTTGGAAGTGTGTTTGTAACTGCAGCATTGACATCGCCTCATTCCCCTTCACTGCTGGGTAAATTATTTTTGTGCTACTCTCATTAGAGTAGGAACAGTGTTTGCACCCCAGAACAAATGTTACAAGTGATATAAACAGTGTCATTTTTGTGCCAATGTGTATGTTTAGGATAAAGCTTCTTTTTAATTACATTGGTAAATTACTGTTGAGTTACGAGGCAGTGCTACAGGAAGCAGCTTCATAAACCTGATTGTATCATTCTCATGTTTTCCTACTACAAGACCATGTAAACATGAGTGTACAAAGTGTCTACAGAAGCTTCATATAGATATTTTGTATCACAGGAATACAGCTTACTGCATGCTGCAACAAAACATTTATAGATAGACTGGCTAGTGGAGAGACAAATGTGCACTAGTGTACGTGAACTGTCTTGGATCCCAAGAATTCAATAGCAGAGCGTCTGGAGATTGCTACCTTAAACTTTGTTTTGCCTGTTGGAGACCTCTGTGTTGGCATGGAGAGTGTTTTAGGAGCTGTCTTGCCTGTCCTTGGCTGCTTTATCCATTACTGTATATTAATACTCCGGGAGAGGCAGTGCTAGGAGGGAACAATTTTCTCCAGGCACATTTTGGCATGTGATCTGCGAGGTGAGAAGGGAGCTGGGCAGATTAGTCCTCATCACCTTGCCTCGTTAGCAGAGATGAAGCACCCCATGGCCTGTATGAAGGTGCTTGGTGCTCTGTGCCCACACCACGCTGCAGATTTCTGCATCTCCCTAACAGCATCCAGCAGTAGGGGGAGGTCTAAGCCAAGCAGCCCTGGTTGGGAGCCTGGCAAGGAAGCTGAGACAAGCGGCCACACAATGTGAGAGAGACGTGGCCGGAAAAGCTTAAGCAAGTTTCTTAAAAAAAAAAAAAGTGAGTAGATGCAAGGAGAGAGGCTGGATAGCCAAAAAACAAAAGCAGCCAGAAAGCTAAATACATGCAGCTGAAGAACTTAAAAAATTCAGGAGGAAGACATGAGAGGTGGCCAGAACAGCATTAACAAAACAGACTCTCCCTTTCTCTTCCCTGATCATCTTTCATTCCACTACATCCTTCTCCTCAGCTCTTGGCTCCTCATCCTTTCCTCCTCCCTCCTCCTAACCATTGTGGAGAATGGCAGCTTCAAAAAACTGTCAGCTCAGCTTTGCACAGCAATAAGAGTGATACAATGCCCAGACTGACAAGTGAATTGAGGAAAACAGTTGATACAATAAACCAAAAATTAAGATACCTCTTAAAAAATGGAGGGATTTTGCCATTCAATACATAAATATTTTTCTCTTAAGGAAAAGGTAATTACAGGTAGTTGTGACAGAGTGTTGTGATTGTCTTGGCTTGTGAATGAGGTGTTGTGTGTCCTGTTCTTGAGCAGTCCCTTTGCGTACCTAGGACAACCTGCCTGAACAAAGTCAGTTGAAATGTGGTGCCTTGTAATCAGGCAGTGAGGAGTGTGCCCTGACGGTCTCTCTGGTTGTATTATGGCAAAAAAAAGATCAAGGAAAGCATTTTTGTTTATCTGCAACACTTAGAACTTTGTTTGTTTGTTCTTTTTGTTTGTTCTCACACATCCAGTTCAAAAGAGCAAGAGTTTTGATGTTGTAGCAAATAGGTGAATAGCAAAACAACATTTTCACAGTCAATTCCGTTCTAAAGAAACCCTTTCCAAATCCAGTAGGACAGATTCTGGCAGGTGAGAGGAATTTCTGGCAGTGGATAAATGTTTCTGGAGGCATTGCTAGTGAAGACACTGGTTTGAGTTGAAAATGCATCATCTTAGTCCTTTCAGTTATTTTATTGTTTCTACCACAGTAGTGTGGAACAGGCTCTGTTGTGCCCTGTGCTTTATAGGCTCAGAGGATGCTTATTCTGTCCCTGGAGATCCCAGTCTAGATGGTGGACTTGTTTAAAAAGCAGGGAAATACTACAGGGTGAAGATAGAAGTTTTAGTCCTTGACTTCAGAATGAATCTGATATTGGGTTGCCCAAACACACTGGATATTAGTGGCAGCATTGAGAAATGAGTGCAGATCTCCAATAGCAAGAGCTAGGTTTGTTCTATTAAACAAAAAGTTTCATTCTTGTTGGGTTTTTCTTAGGTAGTGGAAACTGAAATTGGCCAAGAGCGTTCTAGGAATATAATAAAGAGAGACTAAACTCAGATACTGCATTTTGGTTTTTTATTCCTAAGGCCATCAGGAAGCTGAGAAGCTCCCTGTGCTGATGAGCAGGTGTGTGTGTCACACTCAGCAGCATCAGGGCTTTGAATGTTTTGTGACTGTGCAGGTCAAATATCTGCATTTTAGGCATGTGCAATTCTGACTTGTGTCTTTTTTTCTGGAGTGATTAGGACTCAAGTTTATATCTATATTTTAGAGTCGATGGAAGTGTCAGTCTGGATTGCCTGACTTCCAGGGGAACTTTGCTCACCACAGTCCAGCTATGCTGGCATGGTCTCATCAGAGGTTGTTTGGGGGCCTTAATGAATGAGGCTGCAGGTTCACCTCTTCTGAGCTGTCTCAGGCTCATCCCAGCGTTCCTAGATTGGTTCATACGCTTCGGGTCATCTGGGAAGTCTCCTATGCTTTCTTCTTTCTTTTAATTTGGAAACAGCATATCTTGCATGTATCAATTTCAGAAGCAGTAGCTTTGCAGATAATTGTTATACACAGTTTCGTGTATACTCCCTCAAAGCTAAACTAATTTGGAGTGTTCAAGAATTTGCCGTTCTGAGAAAATAATGATGTTGTCTTGTCTTCCTTTCATAGATGTTCATTACTTCCAGATGTATAGCAGAATATGGATTAATTCACCTTCATTTCTACTCCACAGTTCTGCTAATCTTGTTTTTCTGACTCAGCTGTGTGTGAAGAGGACTACTGCCACCATGTAAAAGCCAATGTCAGATCTCTCCTATCACATTCCCTATAAAATCCTCCTATAACAGTCTGCTTGTAGCCTTGTGCCTGGTTGGACTTTCTGAAGATATCAGGGGTGACAAATGAGGGAACTGGTGGGTAGACTGGAGATAAGCAAGGCAACAACACAGCCTTGGAGCTAGAAGAAACAGTCAGAACAGGAAAGTGTACTGCTGAAGTTCTTGTGGCAGAGCAGTGCCGGGCAAGGTGAATGCCTCTGCTGGGATGCAGATGTTACTGTCTCCTGCATGAGATGTAAAACCAGATACACACCATTTGTGGCTGTAGAGGTCACATGGGACCTTTTGCAAGAGCAAGGATTAAGATCTCAGAGTGCCAGCCAAGTCCAACTCTGGTAGTTGAATTTTGCCTATCTAAATTTTACAACAGTTTAATTTGGAAGACTTCGCTTCCCCTTCTGCAAACACAGCTGTGTAGAGCTGCTGGTGCAGAATGTCTGCTGCTTTCCACCTGAGAGTGTGCTCAGCACTGGCTGTACTGACCCACGAACATACAGCCAGTGAAGCACTTGGAATGTACCCATGATGGCACTTGCTATAAATACATCATGGGCATTGTGCTTGCCTGCATACACACAAGTATGTGCACAGACATATTCTTCTACATATATTTCTGTTGCCTCATCTGTACAGATTATTCATGTGTGGGTACATGGAAGATATTCTCATTGGGCCAAAATATGCTTTTAGCCAGAAAGAGTTGTTTTTTTTTTTTTTTAAGTATATAAAATATGTAAGAGTATGTACCATCAGAATTAATTGCAAAATAACACAAAAACTAGCAGTGAGTGCCTCAGCTATGATTTTAATCCTTTCTCACTTCCAACTAATAGCTGGTATTGCCAGGAATAGCAGGGTATTATTCAGTGTTAAATCACGATAATAGGCAATATCACCACAGGTCTTGAGCATGAAATGCATGAGGTACTAACCAGTCCCCAAGCACTGCAGAGTGAGCTGAGAACAGGATTATAAATTGTAAGTCAATTGGTTAGTCTTTAGCAGCTCAAACTGTGGTCTGGACAGAACACACTGGAAGTGGCTCACATATGTGTTAATGATAATTATGATTAACTTCAGTGCAGCAGTTTTCATCGCAAAGGCTCCCGCAGTGCTTTACTTCTCACAGTGCAGCATTGCTGACACACATCCATCCCCACAGCAGATGACAGAAAACGAGCAGCGTAAAACCCAGAAGGGGATGAATGGGAAACTTTGGCCCATGACACTGGAACAGTCTCGTGGGCTCATGGAAAACAACAAGGAAGTTTTAAGTTTCACATGAGTTCTGGGCTCTAAAGGCAGAGTTTAAAGCCCCCTGTCCAATAAACTGCCTACTAGTAAAAGAGAGCTACCACAGAAGGGTGAAGAACTTGCTCTGCTCTGCCAATATTCAAACCTTATGGTTCCAGGATGTCTGTTCAGACATCAGGTTTAGACCACTAAAATTATTCTCTCTGGCAACAACTGTGCTGAACCGTGACAGGCAGCTCAAGGGCTGAATAAAACAGTGACATCACGGCCTTACCTTGTGTCATCCTAGAAAAATCTCAGCTCAAGTACAACTTCGTTATTGCCGCAAGCATTTTTGTTCCAGTGGCTCATCACACTGCAGGCAACAGGTATAAGGGAGAGACAGCACTCTACAAAATCAGAGGTGAAAGAACTTTTGGGAATTAATTAAGCTTCATTTTGCTAGTGTACCCCTATGGTGAAATTAATTCATTCCTATATTCATCCAAAATGTATTTCAAGATGGCTCCTTAAGATAAAACTGATTTTTTTTAAAATACTGTGTAAGACAAGCCTACGTATTTTTCTGACATTATACATAAAAGCAAGCAAAAACTCCTTGAACTGTAGTTATTATTTACCATGTGTTCATTTCTTGCAGATAATACGCTTTTCTATACTGTGCCTTTCTCTTTCTCCTCAGTCATTCAATGTCTTGCAATAACATATGTTTTTCAGAACCCCTTATAACTCCCCCTTTCAAATTTCTGCCTACTGACACCCGGCTTTATTACATACTCTTTTAGAATGCATTTTAAAGAAGATATTCTAAATTTTGCTAATGGCAGCAACTTTCCCTCATCCAGGTGCCTTCAAAATTACTTGTTTGAGAGAAAGATTCTGAAATAATGTTCAGTGGTTATGATGAAAAGTGCCTGGAAAGACTTTATCTGACTTTATTACAGAAGGCTGTGCGGCTTTTTTCTTCATTTATGGTGTCAAGTAAAATATGTTCGTAATGACAATCAGCAAAGCTAACAATAAGTAGCAACCAGATAATAGATGAGGATCAAGAGCTTAGGGAAGAATAAATCACATCTTAACAGCTATTTAATAGCAGGTGAATATGCTAGTTTCTGTATCAGATATTATATTGAAGTTTATGACAGAAAAAGCTGTATTACAAAAATATATATTCTGTGATATATTATAGCACAGAATTTACCATTTTTTTATTTGTGTGACAATATTTCATAATGCATGCTTTCAATAAGATGTTCTTTCTTGTTTTCCTTTGGAAGTGAATACCTGCTGCTAATAGCATGGTACTTCTAAAAAGGAGCACAGAAAAAATACGGTAAATGCACCTCTCCCTGATTTAAGTTTCTTTCCGTACTTTTCCTGGGAATTGACTTCCTATTTCTTATGAACTTTCCCCCATACTATTAGCGTGTTGCCTAAAGCAATATGGGACTCCCCTCTATGGGGTAGAGGGACTTTTCCTTCTTGCAGTTTAAACAGGTGCTTTAGCACCTATGATGGCATCGCTTTCTACTACTATAAAAATTCATCAATTTCAGATGCAATTCTAAGTTCTTAACTGGATTGCATAACGTTTTCAGGCCATTATACATTTTTGGTTTTTATGTCTCAAAACTGCTTGAAGAAATTGGTCAATGTATAAATTATTCTCATTTGGTTAGCTTCTTTATGTCAGTTACTGATGGGGAGGCCCACAATATTTATCATCTGCAAATACTCCAAAGCTCACTATGTAGTCGTGAAAACATTTATTCGGAATTTTGGAGCATTTTGCAATTTTCATGAGCTTTGAACAATGGAGTCTGTGACATGCCATTTGCTATACCACAAAGTAAAAAGTCATCCAGTCAGTAGTATCTCAGGACATGTGACACAGCACACATCAGAAATACAGTTTGGAAGCTGCTTCAAAATGGGTTTGAATTATTATAAACCATAAATCCATTTGCAAAAATCTGGGACAGATCACTCCCAACCCTTCCCAAAATGGCCAAAATACATAATGTTTTCAGTTTCACAAAGGCAATTTGAACATTTGTGCTGGTTGTGAAGCTGATGTCTGTTTTCAGCTCCCCAGCAGACAACAAATGTACAGTTAGTTACCTGTGCTGCATCAAGGTGAATTCTGAATGTTATGCTTTCTTACAGTGCTTTATTCTCTGATAAATACTAATGAACTAAAGGTTCGTGCTTGGCACGAACAAAAGGAAATCTGTGTGTGCTTTATTGTCAGAACTGGCTGAGAAAATAGCCCGTGGTGACATTGGCTCAGAAGACAAATCCACACAGCCCCAGCTCTCCAGCCAAATGAGTGGGGACTTCTGTTGCTGTTGCAAATGCTGGTGAGCCCAGCAGATGTGCATGAACGAGGCAAAAGCACAACATCCACATCGCTCTCTTTCCAAGTGCCTGGGCAGCACCCTTAGATTCCCACTCAATCTTTATGTATTAAAAATGGCTTTGCCCTGACACTTGATGGCTCTTAATGAGTGAGAGTTGTGCACACCTGGCACTTGCTAAGTGCAAATGCATTCCATACAAAATTGTCTAGACTCCCTACCCTGTGCTCTGCTGCCTTTTATATCTTCAAAGTTGTTCTGTTCTGATTTTATGTTCCTTGCCCAGGACTTTGCCTATCATTGCCTCTAAGTCTACATTCTAAACACACTGATGACTTCATCTCTCCTCACGTCCACTTTTCTTTATTTACAGTCGCTTTTGCAATCTACATATTTTAGTAGCCAATCCCATTTATCCCGTTGCAACTCTCTCTGGGATTGAATGTGTGCAGTGGCTTTTTATTGTTCTCTGTCCTCAGAACCATAGAAATCTGAGATGGAAAAGGCTGATGAGGTCATCTTGTCCGTTCGCCTTGCCAATGCTGAATTGTTTCCTACAGTCTAATTTTAAAATTACTCATTCAGCTGGGCTTCCACCTCTTCTCTTAGAAGATTATTCCACAGTATTAGGCTGTGTATCACACCATTAGGAAGTTTTTCCTGACAGTTATCTTGAATTTTCCTTCCTGTGCTTTTGTTCCATAGTTCATAGCCGTGTCCCACCGGGCCACTCCAAACAATACGTTTCACTCCTTTGGAACATGCAGCCTTCAAAAACCCACCTGTCACTCCATTTAAAAAGATTCTATTAAACAGTATCAGATACTATCTGTTACTATCTTCCCCACTCACAACACTGTGTGGAGCATTTCTGATTGTCCCATTTTGCTTTTGCTCCTCAAGGAAAGGAACAGAAGGAGCAGGAAGCTGGAGCTCTGTTCCAGCTCGTTTTATGACAGGTGCCACGTGAGGACAAGAAGTCGATGTGTGAACAAGACTTTCTATTCTAACCCTCCTCCATTAAAATTCATGCTGCCTTTAAATTTTTAACGGTGTCAATTAATTCTACCTACACCTTTCACACCTCCAGGCAAAATGCTGATGTCTTCCACCAAAAATGAACTTCAGGGAAAATCCTGAATACAGACATACATACTGCTTTGAATCAGAGAGACTTTGGATTATGTTAGTGATCACCTCTGAACATGTGTTTGAAGGAACTGAGCCTCTTTCACCTTTTCATACCCAATTCTCAAGTGTTCAAAACCAGCACATTTTAACTGTGATTTTTCAGAAGGACCTTGCACCTCTTTAGATATTTAAATGAGTGGCCACACAGTCAAATTACCTCAGCTAATTGGGTTGATGGAGCCTAAAAGTACAACCCATTATTTAGAGACCTAGAAAATGTTTAGAATATCTGGCTTCTGCTGTGGAAACAGAGTTCTTGGAAATTTGGCCATGGGCAACTTTGATCATTTTTTCCCCTACCATGAGTGCTGAATACTTCTGGACATGAATGAACTTGTACATGACTTTTAAGACATCTTGAGTTCACCTTTGTGTCTGCTTGTCCGCTTTTGTCAGCCTGATATGGGCTGACACAAGCGTGGCCTCAGAGAGGCTAATGTACCTGGTGCCTACAGCTATATAAAAATCTGTCATAAGAATCTGGGGTGCATGTTGGCAAAAACAATCACCTGCTGTTCACAGGAATTTGAGAATCTCTGGGATTCTTCTAACCAAATAAATATTCTTGGGAAGAGCTTTTCGTAACCAGTTCTAAATCTGACAATTATCTTGGTAGGGTTGGCTCCACAAAGTCCTGTGGAGCATCAACGATCTGGTCAGAATAGAAATAGACTGGCCATGAATAGTTTCTGTAGGAGGTAAATGAGAGGGGTGATTTAGATGAGCTCACCACTTAAGAAGCATATGGGCAGGCTGGGAAGTACATATGCAGCACAGGCATGGCTCACTGGGACGCAATTACAGTGGGATATAAGATGTGGCAAGTGGAGGTATAGTTATACCAGAATGAAGAGGTGGTGGGGTCTTTCCCCCTCCACGAAGCTCTGCAGTTTCAAGTCAACACTCACTGCTCCGTTTGGGACTCATACACAGGGCTGTGTGTTAGAGCCCTGACTCTGTTTTCTCAATCACTTCTTCTGCAGCTTAGGGATGGTTATTTTTGGCAGTCCCTCTCTTGCCCCTGTCCCTGCACTCTTGCTCTCACTGCAGCTGTAATTGTTCCTGCTCTCTCAGAGTTCCTGGGGAGAGTGTGGAGGAACCAGACCTCTGAACTGTGCACCCAGGTTGCTTGCAATTGCTCTCTTTTCAAGTGCAATTATGCAGGTTCTGTGTTTTCCCCCTGCTTTGCTCTCTGGGCAGTCAGGAATCATGTCTTTATCCTGTCAGGAGCGAGGTGCCCCTCTGAGGCTCAGATGGAAGACTGCTTTCCTCCTTCCACTCAGAGCTGCAGAGGTTGCTGTTGTCTGTCTTTATGTTGTCTCTCTCTAATTTATACCAAGCTGCTGTACTGGGAAAACTCATCCTTTAAAAGGGCTGTTGTACCATACATTGTTCACTGCTATCTGTCCATGGATTTCATTATTAGAGAACAATGAAACACTCTCTGTGGGTGTAGAGGGAGCATTTTTAGCTAGAATGCTACTTATGGAAAAATGAGTTGTTTCATATCCAAGTGTCTTCAGCTAACCTGTGCAATAAAAAATGAACCAAAGATCATCTCTTAGAAACATAAAATTTTTGTCTTTCCCTAAAGAAAAGAAATAACTTTCTAGCAAGGCTGATGACAGTATTCCTTCTGAACTAAAATTCAAGCATTTTTCTTCCTTCCTCCACAGTATTTCTGGACACTTGCCTTAGGTGGCTTAAACTGGAGTGATAAGCATTGTAGGAGATCCCACAAATATTCCCAAAACTCACTCATGCTGTTGGTTGATGGCACTCATTTTGCTTCACATACTGTCTCAGCTTGCTGTTTTCAGCAAAATTGTCTTTTCTGCTATTTTTAAGGTCTCCTCCGTGCATAAAGTGATTATATTTAGTTAGTATTTTTTAAATCTGTAGTTTCTTTATTTTTATTTATTCTTCCTTTTTGCCTCGACCACCTCCCAGAATAAAACTGTTCCTACCTTTTCCTTCTCCCATCCCGTTTCAGAATTTCTGGCCCACACTCTAAGAATGCGTTCCCGATAGAAGAGGAGAAATGCATTAAAAAATGTGCTCTCTCTCATATTTTCTATGCACACTTTTTTTTCCCAACTTGACTGCAGTAAATTCTGGCTCATGAAAAGGTGTCTTAGAAAGTGGAGTAAAGTAGATCAATGGAAAGAAGGTAAGCAGTGAGGACAGTTCAGGTGTTAAGGCTGATCCTGCTCAGGCACCTTCCTTCCCATCCAGAGTATTTCACAAGTGACTGATGCCTGCCCAGTGGCTCTGCTTTCTGGATGACTGAGGAGAAGCACTTGCAAAGACCTGGGTTTTTGGAAGGGGCTGAACATCTGCACTCAGGCTTGACAGCTGTCCAGTCTGTGAAGGTGGAATGCATAAAATCATCTCAGTTCCTGAGGAAAAGCCATCCTGATGGGGCTGGGTTGGTGCTGCATGGCTGCATGTGCTTCAGCAGCAAAACTAAGGGAGGAGGCGGTGTATCCCATTCGACCCAGGCATCCCAGCAGCATCTCCTGAATGTCCCTGAGCGGGACACACAGACTCTTCACCTGGTCCATATCTTGGGGCTCGCAGGAATCTCACTGTACCCTTCAGGCACAGAGCACAGGGGCTTTTCAGCTCTGGGTTATTGCTTCTGCAGACACAAGCACTTTTCTGTTTGAAATATTTATTTATTGATTTATTGCCTGATGCCCACCTACGGAATTCCCAGGCTTTGGTTTCCAGGTTTCCTCCCCCTGTCAGGGAATCCAGTAGTAATTTACACAGCAGGCCCACGGCCTGGGTCACAAGCTGGGCTGTCTGTGCCAATGCAGTTGCAACGTTTTTTCAGAGTTAAATATTTAACAGCTCCGAGTATAGATGTGAACCCTTATGGAGTGCTACCCTGGAACACATTTCCTATATTTTCATTCACATTAGTAGTTTCTCATGTTTCTTTTGCATGTCTAACATTATAGGGTGACACTAAGATTAATGGAAGATACTGGAGTGAAGATTAAATACCAGCTTTGAAGACACGTGAGCAATCTGGACTGGGGCCAGTCACAAGGATAATGAAGCTGTTACAACTTCTGACAAAGCCAGAGGTTTAGGAAGGAACTGGGGACACGACAGCACACGCGTAGAGTGTGAATTTTAGGAACATGGTGGGGAACTGTAGGCAGTGTGGGAATCAGAGTGGTTGTTTTGGGGACCTGCGAGGGCAGCCATAGAGGGAGGATATGAGAGTGGAGGTAAGGTTATCACAGCAGGGGATACAGGACAAAAACCCACAGGAAACAAGGTTTCATTAGCTCCGCTGCTTGCAGAACAACTTGTTTTAATTAAGCTTCCCTTCCATTTCTAAAGGGAAAATGCAGGAAGAATAAAAAAAAGAAAGGGAAAAACCTGAAAAAATAAAATAAAAACCATGAAACAACATTTTAAAATATTTTGAGTTCTTTTCTTATTCTTTTTGTGGTTTGGGTTTTTTTGGTCAACTACTGTACCACTCCCTTTCACCCTAAGAACATCATTAATTACTATATCTTCTTTTTCTACTAAAGCATTTTCAAAAAGTCATCTCTGTGACATACTTGTTGCTCCTTCTTGTCATAGCTAGGCATTTTTTTAGGAAGGTGTTTGCAGTAGAAACTCATGGTCGTGCCTGATAAGGAAGAAGTGTAGAGGTAAAACCTTTTGCCTTTTGAACTCTGAGGATTTTCCTATCTACCTGTGGGGCCAGGATTTCGGTCTACAACTGTAATAAAGTAGCTCTTTTGGGATATCTTTCTTAAAAAAATTATCTCATAGCGTTGCTTGCTGATGGAACTCTTCCACTCTTCATTATTATTTTGTCTTTGGATGTGGGAGATTGTGCTCCTGAGAGGTGGACAAGCGCTCAGTCATGTCTGGGTCACTGAAATGAATGAGGGTCTGGGTTGCAGGGAAACTTTGCGTTTAAACAATTTGTAGTGCCCACCGATGTCAGGGGCAGTCATCTGACAGTGGCAGTGACAGCACCTGGCCAGTCCACTCCAAAACTGGCCAGACCTCTTGGAAGGCAGGGGGTGACAACCCCCAGCCCAGGGACACAACACCTTTGCGGTGCTGAACTTTTGCCGAGCCTTGCAGGGTTTGATTGCATTGCAGGAACATTGAGTCACAAAGAAGAGGAACTTTTGGGCTTGCAGGATTCCAGCTGCTCTGCTGGTACTTGCCTTGTCCCGGGGCTCCATAGAATGTTCTGTTGGCCCCACAGCTGGGCTGAGATGGGTGAAACTCTGACACTGTGGGAGCTTTACGAGAGGCAGTGATTTCCCTGGTTTTTAAAGACAAGGTTAACATAATCAGACCCGTACACCCTTTGGAACCACTTGGTTCAGGGGCATAGCTAAGAGAAAAGTGAACAACAGAAATCTATGAAGTCTCTTCTTGTTTATCAAGTAACATTTGCCTGATTCAAGGGAAGCAGAGGCAAAAGCAAGAAAGAAAACAAGAAAACATAAGAAAGTAAGACAATTCAGGGAAAGAACAAAAAAAAAGTAAGCAAACAAGGAAACAAGCAAGCAAGCAAGAAAGAAGGCGAAAGAAAGAAGGCAAGAGAAAGAAGGAAAAAAGAAAAAAAAAGGCTTGGTCCAATAAGAAGCAACAAAATCATAAAATATATAATAAACCCACATGGAAAAAGAATATAGTTGATTTCCTGCATCTCTCTGAGTTATGTTTCAGTAAATGTATAGCACACATACTGTGTTAAAAGCAGATTTGACAACATATAAAACATTGAAAATATTATGACATTGGCCAATATTTATGATGTATATTTCCACACATAAAATATATTGTGTCATGTCATGGATTTTAAAAAACATGGAAGTTGGCCATGTCATAATATTTTAGAGCTTTTTAATACATTGTCAGAGCTATTTTAAATATACGTGCTCAGCATTTTATGAAACTTCCAACACATGGACATACGGAAAATATCTACTGAGTTCACAGGAGACCAGCATTTCAAATGTAAAGTTTAGCTGATACACACTTTCTAGCATAAAAACCCCTTCTCTTTTTGGTATATTTCTTGAACTTTGACATATTCACCTTGTTGCACTTTGTATGGATTTATACCAGTGGTGCTCAGCATTCAGTAAATGAGAATTGCATTTGACCTGATGATTTGGGTTTAATGAATATGAAATTCCCACTGAAGTTTTGCAAAGTGGGACCATCTGGCAACTCACAGCTACAGAAAGCCTCACAAAAACGTCAATGTTCAGCTGACAAAACCTCTCCAGTTTTACTAATTATTTGCACTTCCATCTAGAACATTTCAGTGCTAGCCCACAAAGAACGCCACCAGCATGGCTCAGGGACATTCAGAAATCTCTTCTGGAAGACACTGAGGACAAGCAGGGCTAAAATGAGTTAAGTATTTTATCTGTGTGAAAGCTGGAATGTTAAGGGAGCTGGAAGGTTAAAGGAGTTTCTGAGGATCAGAGGGAAGTTTTGGCATTTTCTGGAAACAGGGACTTGATTCCCAGTCCTGTGATTTAGCAACAAGACCACCCTTGGCTTTCTAAACGTCTTGGAAAATGATGGCAACAGTTCTGACAGCAGATACTGGGAAGGAATTCTTCACTGTGAGGGTGGTGAGGTGCTGGCTGAGGTTGCCCAGAGAAGTTGTGGATGCCCCATCCCTGGAAGTGTTCAAGGACAGGTTTCAGCAACCTAGTGGAAAGTGTCCCTGCCCATGGCAGGGGCTTGGAAAGAGATGATCTTTAAGGTCCCTTCCAACTAAAACCATTCTATGAGTCAATGAATTATTCTAAGCT
This sequence comes from Lycocorax pyrrhopterus obiensis, assembly GCA_014706295.1. Taxonomy (NCBI): domain Eukaryota; kingdom Metazoa; phylum Chordata; class Aves; order Passeriformes; family Paradisaeidae; genus Lycocorax; species Lycocorax pyrrhopterus. Next base: position 19,420,023 of record JACSVZ010000004.1, read on the forward strand.
GTGTTATTAAAGTCTGTATTTTCAAATACTACTGGATATGAATATAACTAGTCTTTTTCTTGTCTTTTAAATTATTCTTGTTATTTTTCCTTCAACTACAAACTCTTCTGCTGTAGCCTGTGCCTGATAAGCCATACAACTTCCATGTGGCATCATGGAGTGTTACCATGTTTTAAAGAGCACGTTCGGTTTGCTTGCACTTGCCAGCATCTGTGTGGGGTCACCACACACATGGTACTGGGGATATTTTATTTTTTTTTTCATTTCTTACTTTATACATCACCAGAAAGTCACCGGAGACAAGTAATTGCTCCCAAGGAGTCTACATAACTTAGCTCAATGTCTTCAGAGGAAAATGAGAAGCAGCAGATATGCCACTTGAAGGGCCAATGTATATGGCATCACCAAACACTACAGGTTAATTACAATTATAGGTATCACTGTGAATAAGGATGGGTGGAGCTGGGGCAGAAGCCTGTGTTTGCTTCAGCAGGGCTACAGAGCTACCTATGCTGCTGTTGGACTGTGTGACACCGCTCTAATTAGCTACTTAAATGTTCTCTTTTTGGCTCCTGAGTGTTGGTATGGCAATTCCTCCAGCTAAATGTGCCTTTCAAATTGGAAGACAGCAGTACATTAAAAACAAACATTAGTTTGGACAGTGTATAAAAATAACCAGCTATGTTCTGTAAATAAGGTTGCCACACTGCCCCAATTAGATTTGATGGGTTTTGTTATTTTTTTTTTAATCTTTTGCTGGCTGGTAGGAAATGTTATTTCAGCACTTACAGGAACACTGGACTTTTCTAGGCATCATCCAACAGGTTTAATTTAGATTTACATTATTTGTTTGACTGATTTATCTGATTTAAAGTGTAGCATAAAGACATCAATTCTCCAGAGCAAGTTATAGCTTTCACATATGCTTCATGTTGAGCTCTGGGGTTTAGTGGGGGATTTGCTGTTGAGGGGGCTGGAGAAGGTGAGGGAAAGTTTGGGCAGCATATGCATCATGGTCTTTTCTTCTAGCTTGGGTGTGTTTGTCATTCACTCAGTGTCTTTTCCAAGAGATTACCCTTGAAATACAGTATCATTATATAGGAGAAGAGCAGCTTCTGCAAAGTCCTAGCTATTCCAGATAAACACAGGAACAAAAAACATCTTTAGTTTCTTAGGAGCTAAGAGGACCATATTTGCCTACTGCTGAGAAAAGTAGAAGCAAGAAAATGACCTGAACATTGAAACTTATTGCCAAGTAAGGAAAACAATCCGACAGCATGGTATGTAATTGCAATTAAAAACAAAGATTCCAATTCTTTCCCTCTGTGGACAAATCTTGGTTAGAGACAGAAATGCAGAACAAGTATTTTCCTTATTTCTTGGGAAAACATGCCCAACATAATGACAAATGAAAAGTGGGAGTTTTACATGTCTTGATATCCAGAAGATGTCTGTCTCATGCCCCGTTAGTTACAGTAGTAACATTAAGGGTAAATTTAAAACTTAGGCCACTACAGTCAAAGTTAAAGCAACAAAGAAAAAAGTGGGATCATCAGGAAACATTAAGCACTTTGTAGGGAGAGAAGTTATTTAGTGAACTCTGTCCAGCTGTTTAGGGGAAGCAACAAGACCATCACAACATGTTTTGAAATGTATGTAGCAGAAACGTGTTTGCTGTAGGTTCAGGAATTGTCCTGTTCAACTCTTCCTTAGGAGAGAACTGCATTTACCTTTATCCTGCAGACTGACTGTGATGTGCTTTTCCCACACTAAACGGAACTCAAGAGAGATTATGGTACGGGAACAACAGAGACCCAAGGAGCTCAAACACAAAATGATATTTAAGAGGTACCCTGGCTGCAGTCAGGTGGTCAGGCAGCAGGTCAATGCCCAGTTTGTTGCTTTAGAGAGTGTGTTTTTTCCTTAGAACTTCGAAGACTATGCCAAGCCCAAGATCTGAATCCCTCCACAGAAACACTGTTAGTGTTCCTCACAGTCCCTATGACCCCCTGTAAGAAAGAAAAAGGCTGCTGAGGATGTGTGTGTTGTACGCCAGGATCTGATCTTCCAATCTTCCAGAATTTTAGTTCTTCAGCAGTGAGCAGAGGGGAGAGCCCATTCTGCACAGATCGTGTGTTGCAGCATTTCTGCTCAGCCCGCATCACCAACACCTTCTTGAATGTTATTTCTTACCTGGAAGAGTCAGCAGGTTTAGGTCTGAGAGGATCTGGCCATTAGCAGGAATGTTCAGCAACACCATGGAAAGGACATGAAACACCTGGCATGGTCCCAGATACACACAGCCTGGAACGTTTAACGGCACTCAAGGGATGAAATGACCAAACTGTAAACCTCTCTTCCCCCACCCTTCTTCCTTTTTTATTTTTCATAAATGCACTTTTGAACATTCAGTGCATAGATGTTTTCTTTCTACCTTCCTTTGTCTCTCTGTTTCTTACTTGTGACTCCTTGGGGGCCAATTGAAAAAAAAATGTTCTGCACCATTTACTAAGGTTTTTGGCAGGATTTTTCTAGGAAAGAGTGAGGAATGCGCTGTTTCTACATCAACTCGCCCACAGGTCACTCCTTGTGCACTGCACACACTTCAGGGATTAAAAATGCCAGGATTCCCAGTTTGTTTGCTCTGAAAAGACTGCATGCACATTTTCTGTCTCTGTCTCACACATGTTTATACACACGCATTCCCATGCACACATACACAAACTCCTTGGTGGGAATGCCTGGTGTCATGCCTGCAATGACAATGTGCTATCAATGACATCATGCGAGGTTTAGATTGGTACTAAACAAGTTCCTGATGTCAAAGGCAAACAGGGATTTTGCTGCTTCCCTAAGAACAAGGGAGAAGTCTAGCTGGTAAAATAACCTGGAAGTGATTTCAGAGTATGAATGTTACTGACTAAATAACAGTTTGCGTATTATGTGTACATATATATATATATATATATATATATATATATATAAACAGTTTCTTGTCTTCATGCCTGTCTGGGCCTGGTGAACATTATGAAATATGTAAGTTGTTAGCAAGGTGATGAAGAAGAATACCAAAACATGAAGGCTGTTGGTGCTTATTGTAAATATGTCAGGACTCAGCTGTCTTTCCATCTGATGGTGCTAAGAAATTGTTTCTGATGGAGCAGAATGTATGGAACTAATGTGATTTAGTTAATCTAACAATTTATGTGCTTGCTGTTTTTTGGGTTAACTTTAAAATCTGCCATAAAATGAATGCTTTACAGTGGTAGTCCCAGTAACACTTCTGTATATTGTCCTTTGCATTTTTGTTGGCTTGCTGACATCAGTGCTTTAATACTTAATATCCTGTGAACATTTCTGTGTTTTATAGTTCTGTATGTACTGGAGTGAAGAGGGAGGAGAGGACAGAGGCTCCCTAATAAGGAAACACACATTATTCTTTACTGATATGTTTTTGTTCTCTGCTAATCATTTTTTTCCTTTTCACATAACCCTGAGGAAGAACTGCTGTCAGAACAGAAAAGGGCAGATGGTAATGTGTATGTGAAGTGTGGTTGTAATTATGTTATTACCTAGGCTCTGCATAAGGCTTGTTTATGTGAAAGAAGGAGATGAATTCCTTTAGGTTACTAGTGAATAGTCCCAGGCCTGTAACTGATTTCCCTGGAGAGCTACTGAATTCTTCAGCTCTATCCCTTGGCCAGGCAGGGCCTTTTATATGCCACCTCTAAATAAAATAAGATAAAAAAGTCCTGGGAAGAAGTTCTGTGTCAAAGATGAGGATTAATCTCCCTGTTAAATTGTGGCAAGGGTAGAGGGAAGATGTGAGCCGGAGGTCTAAAACCCAGCAGCCCTTGGAGGCAGCCTGGCAGGGCTGCATTGCTCTCCAACAAACTCCACCATGGCTGAGCAGGTCCTTCCCTGCAGCTCGTGCTCTCTGTGGGCAATTAGTCATTCAGGGAATGTAGTTTAATCTGTTTTGGAGGTGGTGGGGGCAGTAAGAAAAGGGCAGGCATATCTGCCTCTAAGAGCTCTGGTTACCATCAGCCCAGCTTAAAAATCAACAAAGAAAACGTGAAAAACAGGGAATAGCTGTAATTTATTTGTAACATGGCATTAAAATATTGTCTTTGAAACATTCAAGGCTGAAAGTATCGAATTATATGGATGAAATGGGAAGAAAACTTCTTGAAAGTTGCAGTGAGTTTCGAAAGACAACAGTTCTCATGTTGAAATTTCAGCTGTAACAGAGTAGGTTATAAAGCTGTGACCTTTCAAAGTTACAGATTCAGAACAATATCCTCCATGCCTTTCTTCAGGCTGAGATTGTTAGGGGAAGAAAGGGAGGAGACAGCTGACAGACAGGTTTTGTCCGTATTTGTGACTCAGGGTGGCCAGCAACAGTGATACTGCAAAAATGGGACCACAGTCAGTCCCAAGGGACAGACCCAATTCTTCCCAACCCACTGCCTGCTGGAGCATCTACCCTGACTGTGTGTCTACTCAGCTGGCTTGATCAGAGCTTACTGTCCTTGCTGGGAAAGCTACTGAAAGGCTTCAGTGGGCTCTGGATCACTCGCATGGGGAGCTGTCACAAAGACAATGGAATATGTCCACCCATGTGGCCTCCTGTGCCGGGTTCTCCCAGCCCACACGAAGCTGAATCAGTGCTGAGCCTTCACCCCGACACTTGCATAGGAAATCCAGGAAAGAAATCCCCTTTAAGAACAAAACCAAACACAGCCCTTGCTAGGCGCTGTTTATAATGTGAACAATTTGGAAGGAGCTTGTTCCATATTTATGGCGTTTTTAAAAATAGATCATATGGCTTAAATATGATACTGTTCCCCACTTCAGGGAAAGCAAAATCTTTCCTCTGGGGTATAAAATATTTCCAAAATGGATGACTGTTAAAATTCAGGAAAAAAAATAAAAACCAAACAGTTTATAAAAAGTATGCTGACATTGTAAAAAATTAATAGTATGCTTGGAACCCTTTGAGTTTCCAAAATGGTCAGTTCAATAGAAAAAAAAAAAAAGGCACTTTCTTATTATAAATTTGAATTGCCTGTCTTGGGTTTTCCTAATGAAAGAATTTTTGGAGTGAATAAAGCTCACATTGAGTGTTCACAGCCCATCTCCCCCTCAGTGTGTAATTTAACCACCCAACCCTGTGGCCTGGAACACTTTCGATTACAACTTTAATAGTTATTTTGGAAAAAGTCGGTAGCCAAATATTCAACCTTTAGAATATTATGTATGAGAGTTTTCTTCTCTTACATGTCATAGGAAATTATGATGACCATGTGTGTGTGAGTGTGTGTGTGTGCCTAAGCAAAATAAATGTACTATTTCATGCTACTGGATTCCATTACTTGAAACTTTAACAACTGCAGCTCTGGGAGGGGCGAGGAAGTTGGGCCAAATTCTCAGTCACTCTAAAATGGGTCATATTAATGCTGCTTCAAAGATCATCTCTATGAATAGCCCAGAAAACCAGGTGTTGGGTAGCACTGGGCTTACCCTGGCCTGGGTTCCATTACTCCAAGTAAAGGAGACATATTTATGTAGTGGGGTTGCCCTTAAGGATCTGTTAAAAAAGCCCAAAAAACCAGCTAGTGGTATTATACAGAAGACATTTAATTCTCTTACACTCACTGTTAGGCTGAGCAGAAATCACTGGTAAAATAAGAGCTGTATATTATAAGCTTTCAGGAGCTGAGCTTGCTTACCACTGTTTAATGTTTCATTATTTTCTTGAATCAGGAACAAATATTTCAGCAGTAGAACACATGACATTCCTGATTAATTGGGTCCTCAAATGAAGTGAGCTGGAGTTCACCATCAGATAAAAAAGGAGATGGGTTTGAAAAAAGTTTGGTACATATTTCCTCTTTCTTTAAAGAAAAAGTTCAGACCTTTTAGTGGTGGCTTTTTATTTCCGCAGCTTATATATCTATCCTTGCAGAATGTAAATGGCTTATGTGCCTATCTTACCTCAAATCCTAGGCAAAATGAAATTTCTATTTTAATGTTTTAAGTGCATTTTGATGGTTGTAAAAGGAATCAGATGCTAGCCATTAGAGACCTGAATGTCTTCTGTAAGCAATTGAATTGGACTTGGGTAAGCATCTTGCTGGGTTTAACTGCTGATAAATGGAAAATAAAAGGATGTTTTGTGATAATGCAGGCATTTTATGTTGCTGTCTTAGGCTGGATTATGTTCCACAGATCTTGACATTTAGAGTACTGTAGGAGGACTAAAGCACTAATTAATGACAACTGTGCCAGGCTGTGAAATGTCATAGCTTGGGAATAAAATCCCTGAAGAATAGAGTTAAAAATATGTTTGTTGAAATTTGAAAGGAGGAAATGTATTGAGAATTCTTCCTTTGCAGGTTGGAGTTCAAACTGCCAAAAAAAGAGAGAAAATAATCTTATAAAATTCTGTCTCTCCTCCCTTTCTTTTAATTATGTGTGCAGTTCAGAGAAATGAGAATATCCAAGCTCTACAGAGAAGCCTATTTTGATGGACAGTATAAAATGGTGGAAAATTAAAGGCAAGCAATCAAAGTTGTCCAATTATCTTTCTCTGGAAGTTCTGCAGCTTCTCCTGCTCCTGTTTCCTTATTTGTAATGTGGAGTTCCTGGGCGTCCCCACTGCAAAGAACGCTGCTGTGTAGACGAATAGCAGAAGGTAACTACAGGGTGTAGTTACTATTACTACTGAACTTTCATGTCCTGGACTACCTAATATGTTACCAAATTTCAGGATTTATAATTATGGGTTACAATGTCATAGCCAAACATTTGCAGCTATAAAATGTCCTTGAAAGGTCCAGCTAGAAAAGACAAGTTAATCAGTTTCTGCCATCCTCATTTCTGAAAAGAAAGCCTCAATGTGCTGGAGGATAACAAATTCCACTAGGTCCCTGCAGAAGGAATAACATGTATTAAAGAATAAGCTTTTTGAAAGCAATTCCTGTTCGTTTTCTGAACTAGCCAGTGCACTATCTTTCCTACAAGAGCATGGCTATACTGCTTCTTGCTGCTAACAAATCAATCTTTCTTTGTAGCTTTTATAAAGTACTGGATTTTAAAGACAGAATGAAAAAAAAAGAAGCTCCATCCGGATCTAGCAGCCTACCAATGTCCCCAGCCTTTTTCCAAATGCCTAATTATTTTAGCCTATACTTTATTTGTATGGAAAACCAACTGGTGTTTGCCTGACCCTGTGTTGTGGATGCATTTACATTAAATACAAGCAAAATGAGGAGAGGATTTTAATGTAGCCCTGTGTGTATTATGGATATACAGAGACTACTGTCCCAAATATCGCTTTCATACTCCACTTATTTTCTGTTTTCATTTATCAAATAGTGTATCAAGACTTGTTTGTCTTCTGTGTTGGTCTGACTTTCCAAAAGAGTGCGTGAAAACCATCTCTAGGCAGAATGACAACTTGTATAACCTCTTCCAGGTGATCCTACATAGCTTCTTTTGCTAGCCAGGCAAACCTTATAATACCAGAACGCTACTAGAATATCATGTTTCCTCATTTTTATCACAATTGCTGCCAGTCTCTTTCCGAGAGTTTAGCAGAATTGCAAGTTATTTGCTATGATTAGTAAGGTGTTGCCTATAAGCTTTAAATTTTTGTCATTCTTTTTGTTTGCCTCTGATGTTGCTCCTATAAAGAGGTGATACTATATTGTTTTGTCCCAGGGTCATTGTTTAGCAAATGACTGATGTGGTTATAGAATATGCAGAGGAATGTACATGTAACCTCTACTTCCACCTTTTCCAGGGTCTTTGTGAAACAATATTTGCAGCACATGAGTCTCATTTCATGGGAAAATAATCTTTGATATTTAGAAGTAGAGATTTATTTTAAGTAGAGATATTAAATCTTGGAATTTTTTTTTTGAGTCTTTGTAAGATCAGATCATACCAGGAAACCAGTATTAGAATACACTCAGTTGGGATGAAGAGGCACCTTTTACAAAGGTCTAAAGTTTTTTGAGGTTTTACTGATCACTACAATTTATATACCCATATTATCATCAAGTGCAAACTATAAGCTTTTTAGATCACTTAATATGAGAGAATACATAGTTAATATCACTTTTTATGAGTCAATACTATGACATAAGAAAAATGAGTTTTCCACAGTATTAATGAACCTTTTTGTACTGCAGTAGATCTGAAAGCTGATATTTAGTAACTTTCTTCTGAAGAATATGACTATCATTATTTAGAGTTTTAGTCAGAAAATAAAAAAGAATTGTAAACGCAACGCAGCCTTACATGAAAAAAGATTCCTAACACACTGTTAATAATTGTTCACAATTAGCATCGATTGATTAAAATATGTATTCAAAAGAAACACTATGAAAGATTTATTATATTTGTTACAATTTTCAGTAATTCTTGAAACACATTATATCTTCCTCTACCTTCTGATTGAAAAGTTTAAAACCTCTATTGTTAATATCTCTGACCCTGAAAAAGGAATCGTAAAGCTACTGGCATGAACAGCTTCCTTGGGAATGTATAGGGCTCTTTCAGGAAAGGAGGAGATTTGAAAACGCAAGTTACGACCAGCGTTGCTGGGCTTTGACCATCTGGACCACTAAAGGAAACTGACCTTCCTGTGTCAATTACAGAGGTCCTGGGCCAATGGGACCCACAGGGAATAAAAGAAACTCACCCAAGAGCCCGTCAGGATCCAGAACTGCAGAGGATTAGCAAATGGCAGAGATATTTTTTGGACGTCTTACTTGGTGGCAAACATACAGATTCTTCTTCTGGTTGTCTTGACTAAGTCAGATCAGCTCTGCTCAGAGGTAAAAGTAGCAAATATCAACCCTCAAAGCCAATGTGCTGTCATCCTACATTTTATGGACATGACTAAGAGAAGAACTGAATGTGCAGACTCATATACAGAAAAGGCTAAAAACCAAACCTGTCATCCAACTTATTTTACAATGAGAGATAAGAAAATCGAGGATATGATGAGTTCATGACTTATTTTCTTAGATAAGCTCTCCTTAGCTTTATTCCCATTTTAAAAGTACATTCAACTCAACACAAATGTTTTTGACTCCTCTTTGTGGAAGCTTAATGCCACAATGTCCTAGTTTAGTGACTTTCAGAGAAGAACACAAATATTGCTGAGACAAAAATGCTGACAGCTAGAATTCAAAAATAGTTCTGGATGAACTCAGATTACGAGTAGTTCATACGCACTTTCCAAAAATGGACATAACAGCTGGAGAATTTTTCCCCCCATCCAAGAGGTTACTGTGGTCTGTGGGTTTCTTTGTGTGGGAGCTTGTATCTTCATACAGAGGAATATAAGAAAACAGCCTGCAGTAAAACACAAAAATAAACCAAAATGTAATAGAAAAGTTTCTGGGGTCTTGGGAATTCTGGGCAAAGTTAGTCAATAACATTACGGAAAACTAAGCTATGAAGTGTTCCTGAGAAGATTTTAGGCTCCAGAGAATCAATCAGTTTGAAGATGAGACATGCCAAATGGACCAGAAACAGACCTTTACAGTGAGCTTAGTTAAAGTGAGCTGCGCTTTGAGGAGTGAGGCTGAAATGCAAACCAGAGGTTTTAAAGAAATCCTGCAGTTTACAATGTACAGGATGGAAGATTAGATGAGCACAATTAACAGTTTCTGGTTGTAAATTATGAACCCGTGAACCTTTATTTCTTTTCTGGCATCTCTTCAGCAATCAGAGGAGATGCATATTTTCTTCTTGGATGTAAACTCCCAGGAGGTGCTCCAGCAATGTTGGAATCAACAGGGGGATTTCCATTGCCTTTGGTGCACATTAGTTCAGGTGCTGACTCATAGCAAAACCCATCAGCACAGGTACTCGCAGCTTCCATGGAAAATACTGCTTCTAGGGACACAACGTGTGTACCAGCTGGGTCTGATACAGCGCGAGCTAACCTATCCCAGTTTCACCTCCCACACCACCCAACGGTGGGTGCTGCATCCTGAGAAGCTGCAGCAGTTCTAGTTGTCACTAATTCTACTCCTCTGCCACTCCAGGGGTTCGTTTTCTTCCAGTTTTGCTACTGGGTGTAACCGACCTGATTCCCAGCTCTCACTTCATTCCCAGCGATGTGCAAATCATCCTGCCAGGATATAGTTTGCATTTCAGATGACTGAACGTGCCAGCACTATAGTCAGGTTTTCAGTGGCACACGTGGTCACCTGAGAAAACCAAAGGTGAAATTTAAGCTTGGTTCTACGCATTCTCTCTGTGCAAGACATGGAAGACCAAGATGAGCCCCTTCCATGTCCATCTTGAACTGATTAAGAACGGGGATCATCGTGTGCCAGCTTCCACTTTTAGTCTCAAAACTGCAGTAGAAATTTATCATCCTGTCAACGCTGGTTCCCTGAAGTACTTTTCAGAAATTCAAAGGGGGCCAAAGTATTTTTTCCACTGGCAACTGCTCTTCAGCATATTAACATTTTCCTATAGGTAGCATTTTCATGCAGTGCAACGCAACACTTCCCTGAAAATCAAGGAAAATGATGGAACAGCAGGAATCTTCCCTCTGCAGGTATCAAAGCACAAATATGCCTTTCCCAATTATTTATCTTTTTTTTTTTCCAGTATTTTTTGCTATAAGGATTTTCTTAAGAGAAGAAGACCAAAAGCCATGGTGATATTGACCATTCATTTTACAGGCAGCAAGAAAAATGAGGCACACATATTGCCTACTTTAGGTCTTTACCTTTTATTCTTGCCCACTCTGAGAAGAGAGGAAGCATGTGGAGCTGCTGCTGTTGGATTTTGACTTGGCGTAGGAGCAGGAGATCTGGTAGAAATCCCAGAGCTGACCCAGAGCTTCAGGATGCTGCTCTGGACTGTGAACCCCTCAGATTGGTGAGAGCTGCCTGGCCCCAGCACTTTGTCTCTGGTTGTTCGGTGCCTTGTCCAGCATGGTCCATATTATGCTTCCCCACAATCACTTCGCAAAGGTTCTGCGAGACAGCTCCCGTGCTGACAGACAAGCAAGGGCTCTGCAGTTTCAACATATAAAACCAAAAGTAGGAAGTGCAGGCAGAATCTCTGTGTTCTGGAGAGGAGCAGAGTGCAGGCATACATGGCTCTGCCAGCACGAGCTAACAGGAGGTGATGTTTCCTCTTCATAAAGCACATCTATGGGATGCTTGCTCAAAAGACTGTAGAGATCTATGGAAAAATACAGCAGATTCTCTAAGTACCTTCACCAAAGTGACTGGTGAAATTTCTTTATGAAAAAGTTGAGAATATAATACTATTCAGCTCTTTCTTAACAAACAGAATAAGTACATTGCTTTATACATACAGATTGTATCCGCACACTCTCATGAGTGCCATGGTTTAGTTGATGAGGAGGTGTTAGGTCATAGGTTGGACTAAATGATCTCAAAGGTCTTTTCCAGCCTAGCTCATTCTGTGATTCTGTGATTCTATGACTGATCCGATGAACCAGAGTATTTTTTTCCTTATCTTGATTTAATGATATCTACCCTTTCCAGACATCTAAAAAAAGCTAACTGGTGTTTTCATGGAGATAGACATTAGAGGGGTAGGATGCTTTTGAAAATACATTTTCTAGAGAATCCTTCTGTATCTTTCATTTTTCATCTTTCACTGAATTACTTGATCTGGGGACCACCAGCAGGCAGGATGTGCCAGACACTTAGGAAGAACATAACCTGTTTTTTCCCATTTTCGGCACTACCTTCTTCCCTGACTTTTATTTTTTATCCTCTCTTTCTGCTGGGAAAACAGAAACCCTCCCCTTCTCTGAGTTTCCCTGCTTTTTGCCACCAAGAAATATACCAGAAAAATTGGATTTGTGTTTTTCAACTTGACTGTTACACTCGTCAACTATAATGTGCTTCTCACATGTTGTGGAAATTAATCCCATTGTGGTCAGCAGTGAGAGGAGGTCAGATGGGAGCATGGCCACCTACTCCTTGAGCTGGACTCATAGGAAGCTGGCCTTATAGCAGGGCTCACAATGCCCAACAAACTGAGTTTCAAGGTGTCTAAAACCATTCCCAACAGGGCAGGATGCAAAGGGAAGGCACTTGCACCCTAACCAGCTTCTGACCTGTTCTCCTACCTCTGGATGCAGGTAGCATCTTCCATCACTTAGTGTGTACACCTTGATTCTTCTCTGGAATTAGGCGACCAAATAATTTGAATTCTCTAAATTGAATGAGATTTCAGCAGGTTGTTTTTTCTTTTTTTTTTTTTCAAAAGCAATTTGTTCCAATTTTTCCCTCTTCTTTACACCCATAAATCATCCAGTGGGAGCTGAGAGAAATGGGTTCATCCTTTCAGCTTGATGTGCATCAGTCCTCTCAAGATGGGAAGAAAAAATGTCGAGAGAGCCGCTTCAGTTTCTGGAGCAACAGGGATACTGATGACAGCTCACAGATGCTTCAGCAGTGAGAATCTTCTTGTTCAGTCTGTGCAATCAAAGGAGGTTTCAGAGCAGTCCTCAGGGTCTTCCCTCAAAAGCAAATGTCCTTCTCATCACTCCAGAAGGGATGCCCAGGACAAGGGGATGATTTTCTTGCTTCTATTAAATGGTAGGGAATAAAATTTGCTCTGGGAAAAATCTGATTGCTCTTCATCCAGTACAGAAACAAGGGTGGGAGGGAAAGAAAGAACATGATTTTTCTCTGCTATCCTCTTGTCAGAACAACATGAAGAGAATATTCTAAACCTCAGACCTTTCCCTGCCAGTTTGTCTCCTCCTTGCTCACAGTGATTATTTCAGAGGCACAAAGGTATTTCTTCTGCTGCTGAGTGCGTATCAGAGCTTGGTGCTCTTCAGTCTAACACTACGAGGGAACTGCAGATGCATGCCTGGGCTGCACATATGTCAAGAGCACTGAAAGAGCATTACAGCATTAGGAAGAGAGAAAAGTCTGGTTTTGATTACCGATAATTATAGATAAGCTGTAGCTGACAGTCATTTTCTGACCGCAAACTCAAATCAATCAATTAAAGACTGCATGATGCAGCACCCCTGTTTAATCATTTCCAGGCTCTTTAAAATGATCCATCGCTCTGATAGCATGTCAGAGCTGCTGTGTACTGTTTGTTGTTGCTGCTGTGGGTCAAATACACAGCTGCTTTCAGGCTAATTTCAAGAACCCAGTTCACTATTAAAAAAAAAAAAAGAAATATATCTATTTATAGATTGGCCATAACTATTGAATTGCCCTCTTGGTTTAATTAAATAAATATTGCAGGTGATGATTGAAATATATTTTTGATATCCTGACACATGGATAAGTGCATTTTTTAATAGAAGTTATCAGTGTTTCATCATGGGGGAAAAGATGATGAAATAACACAAGTTCAACTCTGCCCCTCCCTACTTCCTATTTTCAAAGGTTTTTCGCATGGAATTTCAAATACAGGAGAGAAGTTTGTAATGGTACCTGGACAAAGAGTTGCTGCCACACTGTAAGACTCTTCACTGGAACCACTTTGAGAAACTGGGTTGTCTTTTCCTGAAATATGTTTTTTTCCCAAGCTTTAAAAAGAGAAGAGGTGTTCTGACGGTTTAGTAATTATCAGCTGACATTTTCAGAATGTTATATTTCCTTTTTTTGCTTTGAGAGAATTTTTAAATCAGATGTTTTAAAATACTGAGATATTTCATGTCATGTATGTGAAAAAGCTAAGTGAATCAAGTTATTATGGTTTTATCAAAATGAAATATTGTGAATGACATAAGATTTTTTTTGTAGGATTTTCCTTCAGGGAGAAATTTGCCATTTTTTAATTACCCGGTTAAAAGTTTCTGTAAAAGTTCTGTTTTAAATAAATTAATATTTGTAATGGAAATAATTCCACCAGTAGTTTTTCAGTCAAATTCCAAATAAAGGTGGATAATAGCCTACACATTCCAGGTGATGTAAGCCAGCATAGTGCCAATTAATGACTTGACTAGATTTATCACAAAGGCTCAGACTCATCCATGGAGCAATAATGGTGACTCATTTAAGTATATGGTCCAGTTACACGTAGAAATTAAAAATAAATTAAATCTCAGAGAAAATAGCTCAGCATAATGCTGAGATGCAGGACTTTGGTTTTCTATCATCAGCTTTGTCATTCTCTGTTTCCTAAACTATATTGAGTCCACATATTTTTAATGTTTGGTAGAATCTGAGCTGCTTAATTTCAACTAAAAAATTTAATTTCTAAGATAAATTGAGTGAACCCAGATAAACCTACTTCTTTAAGAAAGGGTAATTTTACTAAGCAAGGGTATCCGTACCAGGATTTGACACATTTTAATAAATACATTTTAAAATAAATGTGGTCTGATGTTCCTGATTACCTTTGTATTCCAGTATTATGCATAAAAGACTAAAATGGATCTTCATGCCACTGTCTACATTACTCAAAAAAACCCCGCTGAAACCAAAAAACATGAGTAGGAAAAACAGAGCATTCCCAACATTGTAAAGTCAAAGTGGTTTCTGTCAAGCACTACAATTGGGTCTCGGCTCGGTTACCTTTTGACATCTCCAGCACAGTCCCCTTACACAAATCCCACAGGCTCTGGAGATAAGTAGGGCCTTCCAGGACACAGCTCATCTCATCCCCAAGCATGAGGCCCTGAAAGTGCCAGCATCTCACCACAGCCACCAAGAGCAGCTGAAGGTGACCAGCTTAGCTGCAGAAATGTGCGTGTGGCCACGTAAAGCTCCTGCACAGAATCACATCTCCCCAAAGAACTGGGACATCTAACTTGTTCTCCTCCTTCTCCAGAGACCTCTAGGTAGGCTGGTGTTAGGAATTCACTGCCATCCTAGTGAGCAAATCCCACCACATGCTGGTTTGGAACAATCTTGGGCAGAGGTTGCTGTGGGTAACCCTCCCCCTGTCCCAGGAACAGAAAATGTCTTCTGTGCACAAGCTGTTCCCTCGCTGAAGCAGCCCATCCTGCTGGCATGTACAAGCATCTGTGTAGGCACACTTATCAGAGTCCCCCTCCCAGCCCCCAAAGAAAAAAAAGGGCTTTTAATTCAATAGAGATGCTTTTAGAAGGCTCTTTACTGTTGTTTATTTATGTGAATTTCCTGTTGATCTCCTTGAGGATTTTGCCTGTCTAAAGAGTTTCAGCAGGACCCAGTGCCAGGGTGCACAGCAGAAACTCTTTATCCCTTCACTGGAATATTATCAGCTGATCTGAACACCCTCTTGTGAAATTGTTTATTTACAATATTAATCTTGGAGCATTTACCCTCCACTGGTGACTTGAAATTTAAGCAGTTATTTATAATCATGTTAAATAAGACCACATTTTTATTCCACTCACAAGTAAAGTCAGTTATCAGATTACATGTCTGTTTCATTCCTTTTATCTCTGATACAATGCCCTGCTCTCAACAACGGCATCAAATGAACTTACATGTCCGACTATAAATCATGCACATGTCGAAACAATAATGCTGAAAGGATTATCATCACCCTCTGTAATTACAATAATGGAAAACAGATACTGAAAGGACATTTTTCTAATCCTTGAAAAATCCCTGAGGAGGTCAATTTACTTTTCTTTGGGGAATATTTAACACAAGTAAAGTTATTGGTTTATACGTCTGTTGAAAGAACTGAGCTTTAATAAGCGCAGTGTCACAATATAAATTTAAAGTGTATTTTATTGCACCATTATGGTAGGGGTCTCCAGATGGTCCTGATATACATAGTTTTATAAGGAAGTGCTTTTTTCACTGAGAACACTGATCACTGTCTGATGAAATCCTGTGTCATAGCTGAGGTGCACTACTGTTTGTGGGAACCTCTTGCAAGTAGCAGGAGAAGATATCATCCCCCAAGACATAACAGGCATTTTCTTTGGGAGCTGGGTTGTAGTGGAGATGGGAGTGGTGGTTTGCCAGAGATTTTAAAAGAGAAGAACTTCTTGCATCTCTTTGACCAACTCTATTTAAGAATGGATCTAAGTGGTACAATAAAAGAAAATAAACACTAAGAAAAAGAAACGGCTACATACCATCTTTTTCTTTTTTTTTTTTATGGTAAGAAGAGTGCATCCAACTTTTAAGTCCTGAATTTTCAGCTCTGAAGTCTAAATTGAATCATATATTTTAGGACTTCAGTGTGGATTCATAGGCTTTTTTTTTCTTCATTGTGGCTAATTCTGTACCACAGAATTTCTTAATCCAATTTTTGAAGGCAAAAATTTTCTACTGTAGCAGATAAATTCCACATCTCTTGGTGTTTGCTATTGTTTCCCTGCCATCCAGCAAGCCATTTTTAAGCTAATGCTACTCTGACAATGGAGCAATAACCTTCAACTTGGGTACTGTTTTGATAGGAAAGGAGCTCAGATTTAAATAATCGGTCTTTGCCCACCCAGCACTTTTAGGATTTTACAGGGTAAGGTGTATTCATATGTGCAGTTTGTCAGCTGAGGGGGCAGCAACCTCCAGCAGGCAGAAGCAGCAGCCTCTTCCACTGGCATGGTGAGAGCTAGAACTCCACAGCCTAAGCCATGAGGTTTTGGTTGCAGGAGCAGCTCACCTGCTGCTTACAGGAGGCAGCCACAACAGAACCACACCAAAATGTTCAAATGAGAGTTACTATCCACCTGCATGGCAGTTTGCAACTCATCCTTCTTCTCTGGCTGCTCTTGCCATCAGCATTCTCCAGCATGTTCTGGTAGCTTTGTCGACCAGCATCTGCAGCGGGGAGGGCAAATTTCTCTCTCTCAATTACCAGATGGACACTGAAGAGCAACAGCAATTTAGAGGAATACGTGGAATAAAAGAATACCTTATGAAGAAGCACTGTTGAAGCAGCTTACTGGGCCACGTTGGGTCTAATTCCATAAGGCACAGTTTGTGTTTATGCTCTTGGAATAACAGCTCACAGGAATGACTGAGATAGTGAGTACCCCCAAAACAAATGCTTTATTGTAGAGTTGTTCAGCAGAGCTGCTTGGTAAAAAATTCCACCTGGATTTCTCCCTCAGCAAGCCCATCTCACCCTCCAGCATGTCCCTGCCACGTGCTTGGGGAAGCAGCACTCCCCCCTGCTTGTGGTTAGGAAAGGACTCTCTCCATTTGAAGAGGGCTTGCTTTCTCTCCTTGCTAGCTGGATACTTGTTTGTCTCCTGGTAGTGCCTGTGGAAGCTCTTGCGAAATGTGTGGGTTGCCAGAAGAAAACATTGCTCTGTCTTGTTTACAGAACCCAAGCTCCCTTAAAACAAACCCATAATGGTTAAAGTGAGTACCTTGTGTCCTTCTTCAAAGGGTGGCCAGCACACAGATGGCCTACCCAGGGCACAGGCTGAACGCAGCTTTTGAGAAACATAATTTGGTTTTTTCTTCTCATTTCGTTATGGAAAGAGTAAATTGCCTTTTTCCTAAATGGGATCACCCCTTTTCAGATGTCTTGGAGGAGTTAGTCCTGCAAAGCCAAAGTACTGAACCCAAATTGTCCATGTACAATTGCCAGTGTGAAAAGGACATATGGGCTTGGTGAAGCTACATCTACAAACCTAGGCCAAATCTGGAGTAAATCTGGTAGTAAAGTGTCCTGAATATGAGCTGGGAAGCTAACATTTGTAATCCATCCCTGAACACAGGTCCTGATTCCTTTCTCTTGTCCTCTGATGATCTGATAGGTCTTCTGGGGCTATCCGTTTTCAAAATTCGAATATGTGGTCAGAAGCTGGGATTCATCCTCTCTAGTTTCACGGATACACAAAACAAACACATATATCTGAGCTTGTCACTGAGGCTCCTTTCACAGTCAACAGAGGTCTCTTCAGCATAGACAGTAGAGTCTGGGATCAGGTGAAACACGCCCCAGACTCCCAGTGATAAATGAACTGGGTTTCAAAGAACTCTAAGGTGTGATTACCTGACTAGCTCCGATATAGACACCTACAGTGTACCCCCTAAAATTAAGAAAGATGGATCCCAGTGAAGGAAATGAGTGTGAGCAGATCTTGTAAAACTTTACCTACTCTACAGACACTGAGCACTAGATTTGTTAATTTTTCCTTTCTTTACTGGACTATTGCAAAGAATTTTACCCTACATAAGAATTTCTCTGATGTACAACTTTGCAGGGGTAGCTCCCTCTTGTCAGTGCAGCCAAAGTTCCTGTTGGAGAGCCAGAGACACTATTTTGAGAGTTGACAAATTTGGACTGATGGAACAGTCCATTGTGCCCTCACCACCAGGAGAATCAGCACACAATTAGTCCTAGATCTAGGAGAATCATAAATTACCTTGGCAGCCACTTCTCTGAGTGTGAAGGATCACCTGGAAATTGTTGTGCAGGAGATCTCCACAAGGACTGGAAACTTGCCCTTCAAGTCAATAATATTTTGCTTAAATCCTGTGAAGGCCTCTATAGACACAACGTCCTTGGGCACTTACCCTGTACTTGCTCGTGCCCCACAAATACAAACAGGGCCCTAGCAAAGAGCTTCTTGCCAGCTCTCAGACCTTCCAGTCACCTCCCAGACCTCCACCCACTCATTTCCTGAATGGCACCTTTCAGAGTTCTTACCACACCACCGAAGGAGCAGGTGCTAATTCTAACTCTAAATAAATATTTCCTGTGTCCTTTACGGTCAAATCTGAACCACAGCAGCCTTCTTCAAATTTCCTGCCAACTCATCCTGGGGGAACCAGTGAGAGTTCATGTTGTCTTTGTACATTGTCACCACTGGATAAGATCACTGCTGGTACAAGGGTCACCCATGACTAAGAGCAGAGCTGGTATTTGTGTTCAGTGCGCAGTGTCATGGACTGAGGCTCCAGTTCTACAAAAAAAGATAGTAATAGTTCAATATATATAATCCCCATGAATCTTGCCTTTGAAGAAGACTTTTAATCTGCTGCTGAGACAAGATTGAATTTTGGCCGCCCTTCATCTCAGAACTGTATTGCATTAGGTGCAGTAGTCAGCTTGCAGCCACTCAAATACATGTAAATAAACACCAAAACCCACATTTACTTTCTGCTACATCAGATTTAACAGAGAAAGACTATGTCCAGCATTTCTGACCCCTCCTCCTTTTTTCCAGTATTACTCAGATGGGATACAGGGAGAGGAACATCATGCAAAGCACGTTGATATATCACTCTGACCCTGAGCCCTAAAACATCAGACAATATTACTCAGTCAAATTATATTCAGCTCTGCACAAACATCTAAAATAGATGAGCCTGAAAGAAGAAATGCTGCCCCCAGACATTTCAAAGGCATTTGCAAAAAGATACGACTCAGAATTTCAGAGTTCTTCTTGTTTTCATTACTCTGAGCTCAAGTATTGGCCGAGTATCAAAGCTCCTGAAAGCAACAAGACAACTGGGATATGCAAAAAAAGGGAAAAGAGCTCTCAAACTGTCCCTTGAAAGAAAGACTTTTTTTCTCTGAAGTTTTAGTCTCTCCTGCAAGGTTTCATTTTTACTATATTTTTAAATCAATCTACAGTGATTCTTTAATTACACTGCTATCAATACAGCAACAGTATATCCTTAAAGCATTATAAATTCATACTGAAATTAATCTGCCTAGACCCCAGGGTTCAGACTACCATCTGCAGTCTCAACGTACAATGCTCCTTTGTTTTGCCTTTCTAATTTAGCCTTTGGAAAGTCCTCTGTGACAGCCAAACCAAGAGGTTTCAGAGAGTGGCAATTCTTGCAGCTACTTTTCATCAATCGTTTCCACTTTGTTCCCTTTTAAAAAAAATGCACTCAATTTCCACTTTAATTAAGAAGCTGAAAACACAAGGCGAGGCATAAATAACAGAAAGACTGTAGAAAATACATGTCACCAGCAGAGCTGACTATCTCCAGAAATGAAATGGACTTTTCCAGGTGATTGAAACACTGCTTTTAATAGCATCAAATGTTAACTACTGTATATCTCAGTCATCCAAATTGAGTCATATAAAACTTTGTCCTTATCATCAGGAAAATAAATAAACACAATAGAAATGTGACACTCTCCTGTAAAGCTGTACCAGTCTGATACTTACAGCTGTAGGACACTATTTGTAATTCTTTTTTTCCTCTTATATGAATCCTTCACAAAGAGGAAAAGAAGGATTTTACCAGAAGAGAAATTTTGTGAAATGCCAAGGGAATATTTTCAAAACTTCCAGGTTGCAGGACTTCATTTTTTGGTTATTTTTTCCCCAGAATTTTTGGAAGACAAATAACATCCTTACTGAAATAAAAAAGGACATCAAAGAACAAGCAATAGTGACAATTTCAAAAATTTTTTTGTTTTTGAATTGAAATGAAATGGTACTATTTTATTTCAGTGGCTATGGCCCACAGAATGCCTGAGGTCTAGTGTGTCAGAGCCTGTAGCTCCTTCTGAGCGCTGCTTTCACCAGCTGTCTTATTTCTCTTTTGCTGCATGTATGCCTTCTCCAAAGAGTTCTGCTGAACAACATCCTCCCAGTATTTTTATTTATAGGGTAGTGCATGGCGTGGTTGCCTGTGTCAGCAAGGCACTGGAGCTGATGATTCAGGAGGTCCAGCCCTGTGTCTTTGGTTTCACAGATTTATGGCACTGGCCAAGAAGAGGAGCTTACCTGAGTCTCAGGTATCCTTGCAACAGTTCAGGAAATGGTAGGATCAAACCCAGCAGGAAGTTTCTGCTCCCCACGGGTGGATTACTAGTTACAGCAAAACCAATATTGCTTCTCTATCCACTCTCAGCCCCCAAATTTTTTTGCAGTGGACATTTTCCCACAGGACTTCCTTGGCATTTATTATTTTAGTGTGATCTAAGCTTGGACAGTGTAACCTTGGACATGACGTACCTTTTTAGGACTCTGTGGAATAAGCTCACTGCCTTGAGTGGTTTAGGGATGAGGGCAGAGGAAGAGAATAAGTCAGTGGAGAAGAGGGGAAAATTTGGGTTGCTGCACTTACAGAAGGGAGCAGAAGGTGGCCAACCTGCTCTGCCAGGGAAGCACTGGTATGCACTGATGGTGGGGTCAGAGGATGAAAATTATTTCACCAGGAAGCCTAGAAAGGCAATTACCTAAAGTCACTGGACAACAGAGAGTTAGAGGTGGAGTAAAACAACAGATGACTTGGCTCTGAATGGCAGGTCTCCTCTATTAGCCTTGCTGTGCTAATTCCCTCATCTATAACTCAGAAGCAATAGTAAGAATACTGATCTCCAGGGCTTTGTAGGCTTTTACCATGCAATTTATAAAGGCTATTTGTACAGCACTGACTTCAGCTGTGCTGCTTAATGTGAATAGGCACTTAGGAAGGGGGCACACAGCAAGTGATGCCTGAACCTTAACAGTGCAGACAGCAACTCTGCAAAGAAAAATGTGATGACCTCTTTAGGGTATTTTTCTCCTTCATGCATAGACTGCAGATTTTTAACCAGGGGTCCCAATGAGTGAGGAAAGTGCTGCTGCGAGATCCATGCACACCCTGCTCCTTGCCAGGTTTCCTCCCTGGCAGAGCACCAGGGCCAGGTGGACTCCCTGGCCACAGAGACTCCCAACTGTGGATTTCCTGCTCAGGCTCAGTGGGATGCAAAAGCCTGAAGTGGCAGAAAAACGCATCTATAAATTAAAATTATTCTGGTTTTAATAACCAGAGTCAGGCAGAGAGAGGAGTGTGCACGTAAGCATATTTGTAGAGAGGAGCTCCCTTTGCCTAGTGAAAGAAGTAAAAGTTACTCAGGTGGTTAGGCTGAAGAACGACAGTATATACTGGCAGCTGTGAGTCTGCTTTAGAGGTGTGGCCCCTTGATCAAGCAGTGAAAAACTTTCAAAATGTTTTATTTGAGAGAATGAAGTTTTCTTTTAACTAACACAGTGTGTTATAGAAATGAGATTATCACATAATCCTTCTGAAGTTGGTAGGCGAGGCCATCATGTTACTTTCATCACCCTGAGTACTGATGAAGCCTGTGTTATTAAAAGAAGTAACCATACATCTGAGCAGAGAAGACCAATGTTTTGTTCCCAGAACTGAAAGATAAAGTATGAACACTGCAGTTTTTCAGAACTCTTTTCCCAGTTCTCTCAATATTTTCAAAGGAGGAGTGAAACAGGAGTCAAAATTAATCTGCCCTGAAACAAAATACACTTTAGTTCAGGATTTCATACAGAAAGATATGGTCAAATTTTGTCAACCACATCACCATCACATTTTACTGTGCCTGTTAAGAGCTCAATTAAACCTGAGAAACCTTTACAAAGTGAATTTTTTTTTATAGCTGCCTTGATTACACCCTGTTCCTAAGTCTGAACCGTGTGCCCTCCCTCACCACATTGCATGCTAATAAACAGCTACCCTGAGCGGGGAGAATAGGAAGTGGAAGAATATTTCATCAGGTAATTAGTACTATCAAGACATATATATCTATATATATAGATAGATATGTACATATATTTAAATGCTACAAAAGCTTGGCAGGATACAGCGTGGATCTATGTCTAACACATAAACATGAAAGACTGGCCTCATTCTTTATTGCAAAGTATTTATATTGGAAAAATTGGTTAAACATGTTCTGCATCCATGCAGACTGAGGATGTTTCACAGCACCACAAAGCCAAGTGATTCTACAAAATAAAAGAGCTGCTCTTGCAAAAGTTTAGTTTTTAATGCTGTAATTATTCTGTAAGTTGGACTGGAATGTAGAAACATTTTATGAAGTCAAATTGTATTTACCAACAGACAAAACAGACAGGGAAATCTACTATTAGGTTGTGCTACCATAAAACAATTCAGAAATAAGAAGGATGATTTCTGAGAAACAAGAGATTGCAAAAACTTTCCTACTTCATTATAGATCTGTGAACATTCAGCACTTTAATTGCCACTCTGGTAAGTACTTGTCATCTTGAAAAGTTTCATTTTCATGGCAGTTTTGGTAGGTAAATGTCTACAGGCTTCCAGATACATTTTGCTTGCTTTTTCTGACAAACTATTATGCATTTCCCAACGCACTCTTTTTTTTTTTCCTGTTTACAGTCACAGGGGTCAGGTTTTTATAATACTGTTACCTAAGGGGAGGGAAAAAGCCAAGCAACTCTTGGAGTCCTCCTGCAAAACCAAAACCCCTCCTGAAGGTTTTGCCAATGACCAGAAAAAATACAACCAAAATAATAAAATGAAAGTGCTTAAACTTTTCCTCTATACTATTTAATCATCAACATGGGTCCTCTTATTTTAGAAAAAACCCAACAAAACAAACAACCCAAATTCCATTTGCCAGCTCACTTCAGAAGGGTGTTTTGAGGGGCTGTTAAACACAGACCCTCCAGATTACGTAATCAATGATGGTGTTCTCCTGCCAGGCACAAAGCAAACAGCAGATTTTAAGCAGAAGGACCTGGGCGTGTTGGGGACCCAAGGCATGGAGCTCTCTGGACATAGAGGCTCTTGAAAATAGCTGCAACCCTTTTGACTGTACACCTCAAGGAACCTTAGGAAGGTGGCCACATTTTCAATACCAGGGGAGGCTGAAGCCTATGCACAAAACCAGACTCAAAGGTGTTCTCTGAGTCAATAGCAAAAAAAAGAATGAGCCCTCCTCACTGTGCTCTTGCCCTACTGTCTTCCCTGCACTTAGTGAAATCAGTTAGGGCTGGACAGCTGACGGCTTGCAGAACAGCACAGAGCACTGTGGAGTTTCTCTTTTCCATGAAAAACGTGAGGAGTTACTAAGCCAGTGTCTGGAAACATCCCCTCTCAAAACTGTCTTAACTTCCAGAAGTGAAGCTAGAGCCCTCCTCATCTCCTGGACCACCACAGGTTAATTTGCACTCACACAAATGACCACAGATGTTTGCAAGATGTTGTTGGGTCCCCTCTGAGGCTATCATTACCTGCCTAGAGTCAGTGCAACACTGATATGTAATTTATTCCTTTGGAAGGGCTCCATCATCGTATAACAAAACACCATAAATCTCCCCACGAATGTCACTGCCTTGGGATAAGCCAGCCCTGAAAGGCTGGAGGGATTGCTTTACATCAGCTGAGTTTGCTGCTTGGTCTTGCTGTGAGATAATGATTCTTAAAGTGTTTTTCTGGCACCTTTGTTAGGACAGTGCCTCAGACACAGTAGATGGGAAACCAAACCAGTGAGCTTTAATAATAGTTCACATGTGCAAGAGCTATTTAACTATGGAAAAAACCAGACATTTTTATTTTTTTTTCCCCCTTCTAGGTTAGGATACAACACTAGGTGCTGCTTGTGGTCTGGATGACAGCACGGTCTTCCCCTGGACATGGATATTGTAGGATCAAGCCAAGAGGTGGCAGCACTCCTCCACCATTCCCAGCCCAGGCGGGGCCTCATCCCACTGCAAGGTTCATCTTTGCAGCATCAGTATCATCAGCTTCTCCTCCGATTTATTTATATTTACAGCAGAGGGAAAATAAAAGTTCCTTATTTCTCCTGGGCTTATTTCTCCTTATTTCTCCTTTGGCAGGGGAGCTACCTTGGATTTTGGCATCCTGCAGCAGCCTCTGCCACCTCGACTGTACAGGAGAGCCCACGGAGCTGCAACAGGTCCCCAACTGCTGAGGAGGTTTTAATTTTGTGGAGGAGCACGGTTCTTAAAATGCCATAAACTGTAAACACACAGCTGCAGCAGTTTATGGACTGCAAAGAAACTCTGAGTATTTTATCCTGAGTATTAATTCAAAGGGCATGCTTTGTTATTTCCTGTTTCATTGTTGTTTGTAAAATGGTTTAATGGGTAGTGAGCAGTAAATTGTTTAAAATCTGCTGTGCACATTGATGCGGTTTTATATTGCTAGAGAGGGAAGGATTTCACTGCTTGGGTGTGAGGGAGAGAGCAAGATTATCCTGATAATGAAAACCACAACCAATGCATTTACTTTGGAACAATTGCTTCAATGACATTACCGTGTAGATATTTTAATCAGAAATAAAAGTGCTAATCCCCAAATGCAGGCCTAACAACAATCGAAACAGCTGCATACTTTCAAAAAAAAAAGGAAGCTTAGCTATTAGTAATGAGGTTTACATGCAGCCAAGGAGAGCATTTTCTGTCAAACAAAAGTGACCCTGTTTAAAATATAAAAGACAATGTTTATTAAGAATTGGTAATGAGCTAATGACAGAATTGGTATGGATCACTACCTCACAGTGTCTAGGGTGTTATACCTGTGAAATTTTCTCATGGATAATAAAAACGTCTACCACATAGCAGAGGCAGTGAGAACGAGAGCAAAGGGACTGGCTTGCATCCATATGGCTAAACTCTCTTTACCTCTCCTCAACATCATGGACTCATCTATCCTGATTTCTGGGAACAGTCCCTGTCTTATGCTCTCCCTTGAACAGTGCCCAGGAATGCTAGCTAGCACAGGACACCCTAACAATATAGATACAGAAGGGAGAGTATTTACTACGTGGTTTCCTGAGCAGTGCAGCACGCCAGCAGTGAATCAGCAGAGATGGCTGTGCAGCAGTACCGATGTCTGTGTGCTGGCACTGCTTGGTTTGCTGGTGTGAGTGCAGCCAGAGAGGTTATGTGGGAGCTGAAGTCACTGCCTGCTGAGCAGACACCCCCAGGATAGCAGTCCCTTTGTGCCTGGCAGAGTTGCTGTCCCAGGCTGTTGCAACATGCACGCACGTGTGCCTGGTTCTGTGCACTTCTCACTAAGCTTCCTCTGCAAAACTGAAACTCCTTAAAAAATCCATTTTCACTCTGGGTCTTTTTTGGGCTTCACAACACGATCTGTGAATTCTCAATATATCATGGCTGGGGTGAATCAAATTTTGAGCACGTTTCTGGTCCTTCTCCACGAAAGCACTGCCTCTCTTCCTTGTGGCTTTCCTGACTTTTCCTCAGTGTCAGACAGATCAGAATAAGTCCCTAATCCTGGTGTCAAAATAAAAAAAAGGCAATAAGACCTCCAGTTCCTGCAGAAGGCCAAATACTGAAAGGGAAACTCACAAGAAGAGAACCTCGTGCAGCCTGAAAATCCACTGATGTCTATGGAGGCAACTTAAACAAGTTGAACAACAGTTACAGGGAGTCCTTGTCAAAGTGCCTGTGTACCTGACAAGAGAACCAAGTATCTTGGCAAAAGGAACCCTTTGAGCTAAATAGAAAACCCAGAAAAAGAGTAATTCCCATGTTTTGGAAAGATACGGCAAAAATGCTTTTCTTCAGCTTCTAAAGTATTCAGCCTTCAAAGATGGTGGCAAACTCTATTTTACTATCTTTTTGGAATAGAAATGAAGGAAAAGGCTTTTGCAGCAAGGGTAATTTCCATTATAAATGGGGTCATGTAAAGAACTATAGTTTTCCTTGTTCAGTTTTTGTACGTTTACTGAAAACTTGAGGCAAAAGGGAAAAAGTTTCTTCTCACAGTAGGTAGGAGCAATGAGGTGGCTTCCCTGGGTTGGCCACTGATAAGTCTCTGGACTAGACACATGAGGGTTTTTGGATTTTGATTCAGCATCAGCACTGGCCTGCCAAATTGCCATGAGGGAACCGTCTTCTCACTGGTTGTTGGTCTTGACTGCTTAAAATGCCAGCTCTCAGAGCAGGAAATGTCATTCTTCCTTCCATCTCCTGCAGTGGCATCTTGGCTTCAGCTGAGGGGTGCAAGTGCTAAGGTAAAAGGTTTCTTTCATCTGTATTTTTTCCGAAGTTTTTAAAGCGGAGCTTATGAGTGTACAGCTGTTATCCAGGACAAATATGTTTGGGGCAGGATTATCAAAGAAATTAAGTGATATCCTAATTTTGCACACTTTGAAGGCATTAGCAATTTTATGTCCATCTTCACTGAGAACAGAATTAAATCATTGTGAAAAAGTTTTTCTATAGCTACTTTACTTTTCCTTTTTGCGAGTGAACACTGACCTTTTGCTAACAGAGTGCTAGGGGGGTTTTAAGAAGGTTTTTCTTAGATTAATTTTTTACATGGAGGCAACCTATCAATGTACCACTGCCTCCTTATTAGAGGAGTTGGGAATGGTCAACCAGGTTATACAGCTGGTCCTACCAGCTACCAAACATATATCACAGGAAAAACATTTCTCATTTTTACAAAACCTTAAGCCAAAGTTAAGGGTATGAATTCAGGAAAGTTTCAAGATTTGAAACCATTGAAGTTATAAATAAGGTAAAAAATTATCCACAGACTTGTTACAAAAAGCTGGTAGCAAACCTCTCCAGGTTTATTCTCAGGCTTTCTAGTACTCACTATTTCTCTCTGCGCCAAAAATTCTCTGAGGATGATCTTATTTCCAGTGGCTTTTGCCACTTTTGCTCTCATCCAAGCCAGAAAAGCAGAAAGCTGTAGCAAATAATCAACTAATAAAACCCTAAGCCATAATTAGGGTTGAGGCCAAAGCCACACCCTTGAACTTCACTGGTGTGTGGAGGCTGCTGTAAGAGGCTTAGTAAGATTTTGCTTTGTAAAATAAGGAAAGGTCAGAGCTGTGTTTGTGGTGGGACAGTGCTGGGGAGATACTAAATAAATGCCTGGAAAAGAACCTTTCTCTGCTCTGATGGGCCTGTTCAGCTCAGTTCATTCCCACAGTTTTGAGGAAGCAGGGATTGACAGGGCAAGAAACGCTACAGCCCAACTGCGTTTATGGGGGATGGCACCACGGCTCTCCTCACAGGATCAGTATCTCAGATCCAGGTTGTCAGGGGCCTAAGTCTACAAGTGTCCAGAGAGGATTCAAATGCTCTCTAAAACACACACAATCTTTGTATGAGGCTCACAGGGGACAATCTGTCCACTGGGATATCCTTAGCTTAAGGATAGCCACAAAGCTAAAGCAATCAGCTGGAGCAGCACAGCAACTCAAAGCAGAAGAGGTGGGGGCCCAAGCTTCCTAAAGAGTCAGTAGGGATCCTTGGTATCGCTGAAGTGTGATTCCAACGGCAAATAGTAAATGTTTCCCAGAAGAGGGAACTGCAAAAGAAGGGTGTTTTTCCTCCCTGGACCTCAGGCTTCTGTCTGTGGGCTGCATTTTTCCAACTGTTGAGAATTTGGTAGGGGATAAATACCTGTTAATGCAGAGCTTGTTCTTCAGAATTATAGTGGGAATGGGACTCCTGAGGGCAGAGTATCTTCAGCAGGAAGCCGTTTCTACTGACTCTTCCAGCCAAAGCCTCATAACTCTCTTAGAAAGACTGTCTAACCCAAAAGAGTTCTCAAAAGGTCAAAGCTTGCTTTGTGGTTCTTTAGCGGAGCCCAGAGAGACCTCGAAATTAAAACCAAGTATTTAAAACCGTGTATGTACTTATTTACAAATCAAGGGACAATTCTTCCTTTTCATTGCCAAGCCTTCATTATGCTTGCAATGAAGCGTGCGTGTGAACAGGGCCTGTCCCCTGGCTCCGCTCACTTCTAGTCACTATTAATTTTTGCAGTGGCATGGACACATGAAATGGGCTTTGCTGACATATTTGGGAAGAGTAACTCAGCTATGGCAATAGTTTAATCCCTTTTTCTGTCCATGGCTTGCATAAAGATATCATAAATAATGGTGTCTGTGCTTTTCACATTAAATCCCTGCACCTATAGGGTATCAGAGAAAGGCTACAACAGGGCTGTGTTGTCTTGGTACCATGAGGTTCAGCAGAGATGGTCTCATACTAAGTACACCAGTAAGATGAGAGTGCCTGGCAGCATCCTCTCCTGGGCCCTTTTCCTTCATTCTTCCTGTGACAAGGTGAAATTCCCTGTTCAAACTTGGGATGACATGGACTGACACCTTTCTTCTACTCCCTTCCTGACCAAGACTGATTTCTCCTCAACTTGTTTCGAATGAGACTAGGGCCACCTGTGCATGAGCTGTCAGGAAATGTGGTGCTTTCATTTAAACAGCAGGCAGCTATCAAAACAGCAATAAGAGAAGCTATCAGGCTTAATGATGGCATGCATTAAAAGTAAAATAACTCTCTGAGGTCCAGTAATGTTGCTTTTACCATTTGTCAGGTGTATAATCACTCTGGAGAATAAGAATAGTGAGGTCTTTGTAAAATCATGAATCAACATTCCCAACAATTCAAGTGCTGTGAGTAGGTCAGGTCAATACCCTCACGTCTCAAAAAACTACTTAAGCCCCCCTGTCTCCTGAGACCATTACATCAATAGATGCCTCCACTACAACAGAAAATGACAACTTGCAATGTAATACCAGGAGATCCCCTTTAACAGCTCCTCTATATTAACAGCTGCTGGGCTCTGCTCCGGGCGTTTGTCCTTGTTTCCAAAACCAGGCCATATATATTCCTCTGGTCTTCTGTGAGAAAAGCTTTTATTGTTTTCAGGACGATGTCTTTTGCTTTTAAAAGAGAAATAATGGAATGAAGCAGGTAATTCTTAAGAAAAGACAACCAGAGTAGGAATCCTAAAGTGGTTAAGTAGGTTATTTCCAAGAACTTAAGATAGTTTGGTTAATATTCAAAACTATGCACTTCTCGTTCACTGAGACTTGTTTTCAGCTTTGCTGTCTTTATATCAGATAAAATTCCAGATATATTGTAGCTAATGGCAAAACCAATGACTTCAGGAGACCTAGATTTTACCCACACAGTTTATATAATGATCTGTGTTCCCACACCTTGTAGTGCCACATTCTTTTGTTGTACTTGCCGTTTCCCACCTCAGAAAAGACGACTTCTCTCTGCCTTAAACCTTCCTTTATGTCTTTTGCATATGTTGTTAAAATGCAACGAGTGTTGGCAATGGCTGAAATGTTACTGCCTCAAATTATTTCCACAAGAGATGGGGGATAAGACAAATTGAATGGAAACATTTTTTGCAGTAATTTTTTTCTTTAAATAGTGTCACAATGCAGTAACTGGAGCACTGCTCTGCATGTCTGTGATATCTCTCCGGCCACAAGACAAGGACACTGTAGGTAGTCCTGAAGTCTGTAGGCAGACTGGCTTTTCCTGGGCAGAAAACCCAACACTGGACTGTTGCCTGGTCATCCCTCCACCAGTGAGACACAGTATAGGCTTGGTACCTCCTCTACTAAATTGAGAGTTTTCACTCAAACTCTGGGTATTTAGTTATCTTTGAGCCTTCTACCACGCTTTAAATTTTGTTTGGAATTGACTGGTGTGTGGGACAGATTCAAAGTGATAAATACAACACCTGCTTTCGACACACCTCTCAGGCCCCTGTAAAAGCAAGAAGGACAAGCTATGTATGAGCTGACTTTCTTGTGATGCTCACTAACATTTGGACCTCCTATGATTTAAGCCAGAAGAAGGAAGTTCAAGGTCAGATGAAGTTATTTCTAGTGATTCAATTTGCTGATAATGATACAGAATAGTTCCTAGATTATATCTGGATGAAGAAAAGATAAAATTGTGTTGGAAATATCTTAGACTGTAAGAAGGGTCTTCTTCCAACTCCAATTTCTTTCAATATCGAAATATCAAAAGTTTTTGAGTATGAATGGAAACATGATTTTACAAGAAGTTCACAGCATGAAAAATCACTCTGCCTAGTTCAGCAAGGCACAGTTAAAAAGAAAATACATGAGAATGGAGTTTGACTGATATGTCTTTAATGTATTTATGTTCATAACAACTCTGTTCTCTTCCTGACCTCTTGTTTCAGTTATTTATTTCTGATGTTAAAAGTTCAGGCAGCAAATGCTCCTTGCGAGCTGTAATCAGTTTTCTGAATGGCGAAAGAGAACAATAAGATTTTGTAGCAACTGAGATGCATCTTAGCCCTCGCTGGTGAAAAATGTGACCTATAGAAAGTCCTTTTCATCTTTTAGTAAGGGTCCATTATTTCTGTATATCTCTTTTCTGTGCCTTATGAAAAGGTTTGTACAGTAAAGAATGACTGACTATGTAGTAGTTCTTTCTTCTTTTGCCAAGCTCTTTTTAGCTTTGGCAGCAATTCTGTTTTCCCTGTCATCATCTAATGTCTATTTATTTTACATTGCTACAAAGCCAGTGCAATTCCCTCATAAATCCCAGGCTGTGAAGATGAAGAAACATTTCGATTCCTTTTATTAAAATTCTCCAGTGTCCTCTTCGTGATTCCTACCATCTAATTAGGTTTGGAAAGGTCATCAGTTTGAAAAACTCTTGGAAAAGAATCAATTGAATTAGGAGATCAGAGGCTGCCAAATGCCTTGCATTTCTGTGCTCTGAAATACCTGATCCATCTTGTTTGTCACAGGTGCCACAAGAGTGCTTGTCACTAATTGTTGATCTAACTAACCTCATAACTTCACTCCCTTTCTTTCACCTCCACCCTCCTGTCCTCCCTGGCTCTCGTGTGCACGCAAATATATGAGGGCACCCCCCCCCCCCATTAAACTCTTAGGAAAGTGCAGATATAAAGGTATATATATACCTTTACTTTGAATGCTATTTGAACAATTCAATGTTCTCTACAGCTACCTAAAAAGAAGATGGGAATAACGACAATGGGAAGCTCCACTCACTTAATGCCATCATCAACGCAAAGTTGTGAATATTTTATGGAATCAGGTTGGGACAATGTAGAACAATATTGTGTTAATCAGAAAAATGTCAACTTTTTTGGTTTCTTCCCATTTTGTAGCTAGTTACAAATACAAGAAGTTTTAAATTATTGCCCTCTCAGTGTGGGGAGAGAGAAAGTCTTCTTCTGGATCATATTACTTCTTGCAGTACAGAGAGAAGTAATCTCACATCCCAAAGGTGTAAGTCTTGGCTTCAATTCTAGGAAAAATTTTTAGAAGCAGACAGCCTCAGAGGATGCTGTGATGTTTTCTGAGCTCGCATGGTATAGACGCTGTTTCACAGCTACTTGGTCACTAATGAGCTCACTGATAATGTGCTGCAAGACTGAAGCTGGAGCTGCCAATTAACAGGCAGATTCCAAAGACACCGTGAAATAAAAGCGAAAGATTAGAAGTGTTGCATTGAAGCAGCAGCAGAAAAAATGCATCCCCCTGGAGTGTTTAGAAGTGAAGGTCTTGGACAGAAGTAATCCCACCTTGATGCCTCTCCCTCCTGCAGGGAGCAGTGATTGACTCATTCTGTCATTTCATGCATAGCACAGGGTGGCACAAAGGTCAGCAAATCTGCTAAAAATGATGAGTAATATACATCCTGCAAACACAACTTTCCAACTCACAGTCTAAAGAGATTGCAAGGTGGCTGAATTTACCTTCCATTGATATTTTTCAGGATTTCACTTCCTTTTTATCGATGTGTGAAGAGTGAAGTAGTAGTTTGATTTTCCCTACTTTTATTAGTTCCATCTCAGTTTTGATTTCCTAACTATGAGGTAACTTATTATATAACCACAAAATGATTGTGATATGCACAGAAAAGTGTAAGGTTAAGCACTTCATTTTTGCAACTTTTATTCTGGAGTACCCAGAAGGCCATGGATGTTCTCCATTTAACAGCCACTGTCCCCCTACTGTGCTTCTTGAGCCCTGAAATTCAGTTCTGCTGAAATATAAGGCTTATATGTTTTACATTTCATTTTAGTATTACATATGATACAAACAGGACCAAAAATCTGAAGTATCTGAGCTTTTAATTTTTTTGCCGTGTCTTCTTAATCAGAAAAAAAAAATGTTGAACTCTTCATGCCCTCCTTGTACTAATGCATCATTTAAGAGGACATTAAAAACACATGAGTTCACTCAAGAAGAGGTTAGGAAAATGTCTTTTAATACAACTGTATTTTATGAATAATTAATTAAAACATGCAAAGGCAGAGTGATTCGGAATTCCGTATTTTATATAGATAGGTTCCTATGTGTCTTAAAGGAATGTGTCTCAAAGGAATGTGTCTCACACAAGAGAGTGCATAAGTGAAACCTTCACCATTTGCAGGCAGAGAGGGGTGTTTTGCCTTTCCATATGCTGACATCACAACTCTGGAGCAGTGAACAGAGGCCAAACGTGAGGGTGTGCATGGGCACACCTCATCCCAAATATCCTTGGTGGGAAGTTGGTGAGGAGTTGCATGTGACAACACAAACTCTGGCTTTTGCCCTTTGCCTTCCTGCTGTCACTCAAGGGCTTCCTTTGCCTTGTGCCTGGCACCAGTTTAACACAGGCCTTGCCTTCATAAAAACAATAACTGTGCCCATCTTTCACCTTGTGCTAGTTTTTAGCAACCAGTATCAAGTGGATCAGACACTCTGCTCTTCCTAAAAAGGGAGGACAAGATACCACATGCTCAGATTCTCTCTTGGCAGAGAAGTGTTAAATAGGTCTTTCCCAATACAAATGCAAGGGTCAGCCATACATCCTCAGTGTTCATAAAGACTGGTCTGTGCTCTTGCAACTAAATGGAGCAATGACCAGAAACTCCGGGGAATAAAAACCCCCTGTGTTTCTGAACTTTCTGCCTTTCCAACAATTAAAGAACTAAGGAAAAAGCAATCAAATTTATGAGGCCTGAAAAAAAAATTAAATATTATCTACCTCATAAAATGAACTTTTAAACCTGAAGTCATATTTCTTCAAGCCTAATACTTTAGTTTATCTTTGATCATTGTAAATTATCCCCTGTAAAGAGCAGTGCTTGGGAAAGTAGTAGGCAGCATGTACCGTTGGAGTTCATTCTGCTTTATTTATTGAAAAATGCTAAAAAGTAAAACACTGAAGTACTTCACATTAAAATGGTATGAACCCACCAAGACAACTGCTTGTAACTGTCTGTGTAAAATTATGGTCACAGTAACCACCTCTGGCTCCAGAATAAACTTTCCATGCATGTGAGAGCCAAATGCATTTGCTTACTCAGATTTTTACTTGAATGATTATCTTTTTTCTTCCTTTTTTTTTCTTCACATACATGGAAACTTTTAAAGGAGAAGGATGGAAAAAGGCATCAAATACCTGTCACCTTAAGAGATGACGAATCATTACAAAGAAGAATCCAGACAACTTTCAGTGAACAGTTCATTTCTCTCCTTCACTGACACCAGTAGCATGTGAATGCACACATAATTGCACAGGGCAGATTAATTCCCAAGAGAGATTTTGTTCCTTCCAGAAAATTATTTTCCATTGCCAAGACTTCAGTTCTCCACTGAAGGAGTCATAATAACTAAATATCAGTATGCATTCCCCCTGCATCGAGTTTTGCACCACCAGGCTTTGCCGTGGTGTCCTGACTTGCTGGCAGTCAGAACAGAGCCATTCACTGGAAGCCAAATTCCCATTTTGTAGTATTTGACTGCCTTTCACTGTATTAATATTATTGTTCATACTACTAGACAACTCAAGAGATAAATAGCTACTTATCATATAGCCAGAGCAAAGCTCCTGCATTTTGTCTGTCACACTGGTTTTCATCCTTGCTAAAAAAAAAAAAAAGTTAGGAAAAACTGTGAATTTTTGAATTTCTGGCCATTTTTCTCTAGGAAAACAACCATGCCTTGGGCTGGGGGTACTGTTACCTCCAGACTTTAGCAAATTTCCCAAGAATATGATGTTGTTTGTTGGAACCCCGAATTCTGAGAATTACATTCTTTCTACTCTGACAAGCAATGACTCTCAGAAGTACACTCTATTTGATCTTAGGCCTTGGGAAAAACTTCCTAGACTGTGTGCTGAGATTGTTGCTGTATAATTAAAAGTTATTTCACTGGGTGAAATATGTAGAGATATAGAACTTAGGTTTAGGGATATGCAACAAGATGGAGGATTTTGGGTGTGGGTTTGTACATCTTCTTTCTTCTTTCTTCTTCACCAACCTGTGTTTTCTGGTATTGGTTCAAGAAATCCGCGGTGTGGACCATGTATCCAAATTCATTGGATTTTGAGTAAAAACATACTACTTAGCAATTTGTAATTGGGTAGATTAGAGTATAAAGGACCTTGGAAATAGCACTCAGGAGCCATTTTTAGCCATTTTTCACCTTGCTAACTAAGAAGCACGTCCCATGCAGCTGTGTTACTGATAAGAAAATAAAACCAATCTGAAACCGAAGAAATACCATCGTCTCCTGCTTCCTAATTCAAACTCTGGGTAAAATGGACTCTCAAAATACAGAAAATCATATAGGCACGAAACTTATAGTTGTTGGCTCTTGAAGAGTGACTCGCAGCAGAGGAACAGTATTCACACGGAGCAGCGTTTGGGTGCAGTGGGGGAGCTCTGGGAAGCGGGGAGCTGCTGCCCTGCCAGGCACCACCATGAAAGGTGGGGTTCCCACGGCTTATGGCGATTTGGAAGGAGTTGGGATGTGCTGCCATCATGGAAGCAAGGTGCCACCATGGGCTGGACTTGCTTGCCTGCATCTTGCCTTGCCTTCCTGCTTCTGTGAGACAGCAGCTTCTGCCGCCTTCAGAAGCACAGCTGTTCCTTCCATTGCACTCCATGCTCTGCCCAGAGCTTCCAAGCCATACAACTGGCATTGAAGGATGCCTGAAATCCTTGTTTGAGACAGGACACGGTTCTGGGAAGACACACATCCTCCTGCATCCCACATTTACTTTGGTAAGTACTGAGGGAATGAACCTGGGTGGCCTCACATTAGTACTTAGGCTCATTTTATTGGTATACTTGTCCATTCCCAAAGCTTTGCAGCTGGTCTTTAAATTTATGGAAATGCTATTATAAATATCAGAAAAAACTGGCTCCACAGGCTCTTGCAGCCTTTTCACTGTAATATTATTTATTTATAATCCTCTCATTTCTTTGTTTATTTATTTGGTCACCCCTCACTGAAAGGAGCTCCCAAGATCTGAGATGGCCTGTGCTTTGATGCTCCCAAGAATCTCTCCAGAATCACTAGGGTTCACCAGCTTTTGGATCTTTGATGTGAGAGCCTATGAGCCAGGCTTTATTTTGGGCTGAATTCGGTGTTTTTGGAGAATATGCCTCCAAGTGTGGTGAGAAGAACAAGCACTTCTGAGGGCCATTATGTTGGACCCACTCTTTTCTTGCAAACCTTTGCAATCTCCAAGCTGACGCAGAAGAGCTGATGCTTTAGAGCTTTCCAGGGTTTTAGCTCAGAATTCTCTATTTTCAAAGAGCCAGGGCAGACATTGTTTGGATTTCATTAGAAACTCATCAGACGTGCTGGATCTGAAATCACTGCTGCCCATGGCCAGCTGGAAAATACCCGTTTGTTGCAAGGAAACCCTAGCCCACTAATTATCCTAAAAAATTCATGTAGGAACTTTCTTGACCCATTTTTTTCCTGTTCCTTTTTCCCCCCTTGAAGACATGGATCAATTGCTTTCTTAGAAAAATTTAGCTGATTTCAATGTCATCTTTTGGGAGTTTTAATCATCAAAAAATGTACAGTGCTAAGTTATGTAGCATAGCTGTCATGAATTAGCAATAAATAATGTCTTGAGAGCCTTTATGGCAGGGAGAAACATGAATTTTGAAAAAAAACCCCCAAGAGGTAACCAAATTATACCTCATTTTAAAATCTAAACATTATTCAAACGTTTAGAATATGAAATATTCAGTTTAGCTGTATTATCCAATATTTCTCATTTAACATACAACTGCACTCTTGGTTTCCAACTAGGGCAGAAACCAAGGGAAGCCAAAATACCTAGACAGGAACAGATAAAAGCCAAAATACCGAGACTGGAAAAGACAAAGGCCAAAATATTAGCCAGAAACAGGAAGCACTGGACATCTTACAAGACAACCTCCATATTCTTGTGAGATCTCAAGCCAGGCGTGCTGACTGAATAGGTTCAAATTATTTGGACAAGCTTTGAATAATTATCTAAATCTTTAGGTATTTAGCTGAAGCAAACTTAAAGTCTGAGTCTCTCACAATTCGCCTGTCACTTGAATAAATGACCATTTCTCAGATAGTAAGGCAAACTTGGAGTGGGAAAAAAAACCAGCTAAGGTATCAAAGAATGGCTTAATAGCAGATGTTTCTGTCTGCTTTCTAGGGCATTAGGGAAAACAGATTTTTCCAAATAGCAATTAATTAATTAATTATTATAGTTGTGCATTTACTGTTTGGATTTATTTTTTTCTTTTGGAGCTCTTAAGCAGGAAGAAGCAGCCAGCAAAAAGGATTCCAAGCCAGTTCAGCAGACAAGAATGGCCAAAGGGCTGATGTTTCCTCCTGCTCTCACTGTCACTCACCTCTGTACATCTGACAAGTGCAAAGACCACAACAGACCATGGTAGAGCATGTGTTCACTCGATGTCCTTGATTTGCTGCCTGCACAGAATGTAATATTGGATCCCAAACTGGATCCCTCTCTGGTACCTGATTCTTTGGGTGCTTATTATTATCATAATCATCATTATTATTATCATTATTACTATTACTATTAATAATGTTATTTTTATTATTCCTACCTCTACTGCTATTACATTTGCCAACACCTGCCTTGTAAAGAGAAGCCTTGCTCCATTCCTGCTCATTGCAGTCTTTCAGTACTTAAAGGGGGCTTATATAAAAGGAGAGCAACTTTTTACCCAAGCAGATAGTGATAGAACAAGGGGAATGGTTTGAAGCTAAAAGAGGAGAGATTTAGATTAGATATTAGGAAGAAATGCTTGACTGTGAGGCTGGTGAGGCACTGGAACTGGTTACCCAGAGAAGTTGTGGATGCTCCATCCCTAAAAGTGTTCAAGGGCAGGCTGGATGGAGCTCTGAACAACCTGATCTAATGAAAGCTGTCCCTGCCCATGGCAGGGGGCTGGAACGAGAAGATTTCTAAGATCCTATATTTTTTGATTCTATGATTACCCTCTTATCCAGATGACACCTCTCCCTAGGTGTGTAATGGGCATAATGTAAATACTACTACCACTGCAAAGATCAGAAAGAAGAAAGAGAAGAAATTACATTGCGAAAATGAGGTTTTGTCAAATTTCTCATGTTTAAATACTTTCAATGCATATGGAGAGAAGCACATTTTGAAATTCACTTTTCCAATGGCTCTCTCACCAGGAAAGGAACAACTGAAAATACTGGTTTGTGTTTGCTGTATTCTGGTAAAATACGGGAATGTTATAACCTTTACTTAGCTTAGCATCCATCAGCCCTTGCTTTCTCCACTCTTTGAAAGTTTTATTGTAATGAAATGTAGTAAACGTCATTGTAATGGGCCAATGTTGATAAGATGATCATTTACTGAAAAAGAGTTTTAAAAGAACTCAGCTTCTCCAGTAAATTAAAATCTTTAGATAATATACCTCTTAAAATGACAAAAATAAACATACTGAAATCTTTAGTAACAGCATAATCAGCTTGAGAACATGTTTGGAACAGAGATGGGGAGTAAGACAGCAAAGGAAACAGCTGGTGGAGTGGTTTTCCTTAAATAAAAATTATGCTGTTTCTGCTACAAAACTAAATTATTTACTTGGTGTGTCCCCCATTCACAAGCAAGAGATGGTAAAGAAATTCTCTGAGTCAGGTTTGCACCAAATCTTATTTACAGGTTAGTCACTTGTCGTGCTGAAGTTTTGTGAGATGAAATGAGCAGGTTTTGGTTTTGGACTTGAAAAATCTCAGAGTGATTGCAGAGGCTTCATGAAGAGACAAGCACTGTACGAATAAGCCATACAAACTGATTCATGAGGAACATCATGAGAAGCACTCTGCTTTGCATAGCCCGGGAGAAGAGACTGAACAGAACAGTTATTTTGCAAGGGTAGGTTGAAGGCAGGAACAGCACAGTAACAATATTCAAATACAGACTAGCCTGCTGTAAATAGAATAAGAACTGAAAATCTTACATACTGAAAGTGAGAAATAATGTACTTACGGTGTAGCAGCAGAGGTGCTCACTTACATGTTATGAAAAGGCTCTTCAGTGTGAGGACAGAGCGCAGGTGGGATAGATTTCTTGTTGACATTGGTTGCTACTGAAGATTTTTGAAAACAGTCTTGACAAAGGTTTCTCAGAAATGATGAGCATAGCTGACTGTCTTTTCTGGTGGCACACACATTCTTCAGTAAGAATGCTCTTTGTTCATTGTGACAAGAGATACAGATCAAGAACAGTCTAACTGTGTCCTGAGTTTCTTTATAAACACTTAATTCTCCTATCACAATTGTAAAACTTGGATGAAACCAAGAGTTTAC
Source organism: Lycocorax pyrrhopterus obiensis (assembly GCA_014706295.1). Classification (NCBI taxonomy): domain Eukaryota; kingdom Metazoa; phylum Chordata; class Aves; order Passeriformes; family Paradisaeidae; genus Lycocorax; species Lycocorax pyrrhopterus. The sequence continues at coordinate 19,459,122 of JACSVZ010000004.1, forward strand.
AGTTTGATAAGACTGTTTGACAGCAACCAAGTGTAAATTAGGAGCCTGCAGCTAAGCATGCAAGGTACATCTAGGTTGATCTACTCAGGAGGAATGTTTCTTCCATCACTCTGAAACTGGCTTGTTTCTGGAAGCCAGTTTCTCTTCCATCACTTTCTTAACCTCTATTTGTAACTCTGAAGGGTTTCATTACCCAGGCAAATAGCCTTTCATAATCCTAGGAACTCCTGGCCTCCATGATGATTTGTGGTGATGTGTTTTCTAGGAGGAAGGACTCATAAAGCAAGTATTTCCTTGTTTAGTTTCCCATTTGTTCCTTTTCAATCAAGTTCATCACTGCATCAAGTCATCTATGGGTCCCTTTTAGTGTTAAAAGAGAAAGAGTTAAAAAGAAGCCCTAGGTCAGTCTCTATATCCATGATGCTGCATTTTTCCATTTTGTATTTCTTTGACATTTCAGCTGGATTATTTTATTCTTGTACAGAAGAAGACAAAACCATTTCCACATTTCTGTAGAATAAGTGGAAATCCAGTCAATCTGCCCTATGAACTGCTTTGAAGTCAGGAATGGGGCTACTCCTGCTGTATATTCCTAACTCCTGACCTAGGAAGATTTCTGGGAAGTCTGTCAGGGGCTGAGCCTGCAAGCTGTAGCTCTCTTTCCTCAAAGCAGTATGGTGAAAAATAATGAATTTATTCAGAATGAAATTAATGGTGTGATTGATACAGTTAATATAGAAGCCAAGAAAACATTCATCTGAAATTGTGAGGCTATATTGGCTTACATGAGTTTTACAGACCATGGTGATACAGAAAATGTAATAGAAATCCACACTGCAGAGCAGAAATGGTCTTATTGCTGTAGCATTAGGAAAATTTTCAGTCTGCAGTTCAGTGTAGATATGAATTAAATAATTGATGTGAATTTCAGGATTAAGTCTTCATCAGGTTCCCCTCTCGAGCAGTTCTTTACAAGACATGTGAGACTGCTAAGTTTCAGGGGAAGAGTCTAAATACACATACATGCAAATTGAATTAAAAACCCATACTATTGATTTCAGATCCTCAGGCAAGGGTATGGAAGTAACCACACTCTGTTTTTTCAAGTTATCAGGGCTATCATCTTCAGGCTTATACAAGTCTCTCCCATGCTGTAAGTTTAAAGGCCAAATATATGTTTTGAGATGTGATGGATTCACACTAGCTACAAATTATGATAAATGTCCTCCACCTTGCTGAACATATACAGTCCAACATATCAGTGGGATTTGAGCATGGAAGCTAAATATGGAATCATAACAACATATGCTCATTTGAGGAAACTGCTCTCCAAATCCAAATGCAGAATTTAGTCAGGCCCTTTTGGCCTTTGCTTTTATCGGACAAAATGAAACCAGAAAAAAATCCGCAAACAAAACACCTTTGCTTATTTCTTTGTATGAAAAATGTAACATCACTTATACTTTGAAGTTACACTATTGCAGTAAAAATCTGAGAGTAAACTGGGTTTCTGTTTCCAGTCAGAAAATATGGTTCCATTTTATTTGTTTTTTACAGTGGCCTCTCATGCTAAGTCTCCATGTGATCATGACATTTCCTCCCCAATGAGAGAGAGACCAGAAATCCAAGCGATCACACAGAGAATTTGTGTGTCTTGGCAGCTGTGATCCGTATGTGAACACACGTTCTGCTCACGCCAAGGTCCAATTTGCTGAGATGTGTGCAGTTTGCACCGAGGGCCTGAGCCTCACTGGGACCCTTCGAAGAACTCCTAAGTGAATCCTTAATCACGGTGTGTCCACTGGAAAAAAAGCAGACTGTGCACCTAGAAAATTCAGTTTTGACTGCCAGATAGCTAACTTCCCACAGCTCTTTCTGCTCTCCAAAAATCAGCAGTGACTTTGAACAGCTGACAGCGCTTTCAATGGTACATCTGGAGAAGCAAAAACACCACAAAACATCTGTTTTTGTTGTTGAATAAAAATAAACAGTACAGCGCTGAAATCTGAGCAGAGAAAAGCCTTTCGGATACAGTGAACGTTTTGTTTATTGCACAACCCTGCTCATAGGAGCCGATCTCGTGCTGGTGGGTGGATCAGAGCGCTGCTGCTACGTGCTGGAAAGGCACGGCTATCGCTGAGGGGGCCGTGCCAGCTCTCAGGGAGAGATCCATGAAGAGGTAGGAGTGAGATTCGGGGAGGCACAGCAGTTGTGAGCATTCCAGCACCCGTGGGATTGCTGTGCACGAACCCAGGGAAGGCTCACCTGGACCCATCCGTACTGCAAAGCAGAGAAAGGCAGGCCAGGGTCACCACAGGCAGCAGGGTGGCTGTAGGGCTCCTGTCCTGGATGGCTTATGGGGAAAGGTGGGCACCATCTGGGCATTCCTGTCTTATTTTGAACTCCAGAGGAGCATTTCCATCCACTCAGCCCTCCACCTCAGCTTCACTTCCATGAACATCATCACCTATGATGTTTTTAAAGGAAAGCTGGAAAGACATGCTGTAATATACCTCCTGAGATCTTTCTTGGGGTTTAGAAGATTCGCTGGAAATTTTCAGGATGAGATGCAGTTTCTGGAGAGATACGAACTGACCTTCTAAAGCTCCCAAAGAGGTGTCCCCAAAACTGTGCTGATACTGATCTTGTCACTGATCCTAGCCTCAGTTAAACAAGAGTCATTCCTGACCCCAGTGGTGTTATTCTATACCTAAAGCACTGTGCTTCAGTTCTGTGTGAAGTTCAGTATCAATCAATTATTCCCATGAAGGGTACCATGGTGGGGGTAATAGATCAGCTGCCTGGACACAACCCTGAGTAATGTGTTTTAGGGGACTCTGCTTGAGCAGGGATATTGGACTAGATGAACCCCAGTGGTCCCTCCCAACCTTAACCATTCTGTGATTCTGTGATAACTTCAACTGTGCCAGAAATAACTTCTAAGAAATCAACTAAATTTTTCATTCATAATTACTCTAAAATATCTTTATTTATAACAAAAATGACTGGGCTCTTGTCAGTCCAGAATGAGACTTAATTAAATTTGAACTGAAATGGAGATATGAATTATTTAGAGAGAATTACACTGAAAATAGGAGGCTCATTAATTACCGATACACTACACCTTGAAGATGTTGGATTTGTGGGTCCTTCTTTTTTCTTTGAAGGGATCTGAACTCATTGTGTACAGGACCCCTAGGAAGCACAGAAAATATAATGCACATTGTAAAACACTCTCTGAGGAGTAAATTCCACAAAAGTTCCGCCCTTGTTTCATTGGACCATACAATGAATGAGACAAGAAAAGTTTTTCTCATTTATCTTCACTGAAGGCAACCATGGGGTTTAGCTAAGTAACCTAACTATAAGGCTGGATTGGAAGTGGTAGAAGGTACTTTTGTTCTGGATGCAGAAGTGGTGTTTTAGATTGTTCATCTGTCACTTATACAAAATCCGGCTAGATATTTCGAATTTTGAAAATTGTGTGAAGAATGTTTGTCATTTCTTGTATGGTTTGTTTCTTTTTAATTTTTAAAGTTTATTTTCTCTACATTTTCCCAGCGTTTGATTTGGTGTTTGAATTAGATTGTTTCAAAGTACAGTAAAAAAATTTGTTTTGAAAGTGATAGGGCAGTTTGAAAAGGTTTACTGAAAAGGTTTTTCACCTCAACTTTTTCATAAGCTAAAATTCATTAAACCTGATTCCTCCCTTTCTTTCAACTCCAATTTTGACAACCTGGCTTTTTTTTTTTTTTAGTGAAACAATTCCTGTGACATTATATGTGGTGCAAAAAATCAGTATTTTCCACTAAAGATATTTTTCACTGACTACACAGAGTAGAAAGATTGTTTTTTTGCAGTGTCCAAGGAAATAGATTGAGGAAAATGAGAGCTGTGCTTGGGAAAATTTAAGTCAACAAGAAGAGGCTACAAAGCAATGGATGTCCTTCAACACCTTCAGCTATTGTGCACACACCTAAATCAGGTGAACAAGAGATACAGAGACAAATTGCAGTGACAGCAATCGAATATTTGAGCCAAAGTGGAAAACTAACTAAAAAATAGGAGGGTCTCAGGCAAGATAAGAGTACGAAGACCAATGGCATAAAACAGCAGACTAAAACACAGGAAACCTGCAGGAAACCCTACTTTCATTGTGATGACAAAGGACTTGTTTGATCTACCTGTATCTTCTCAACCTTTTCTTGCTTTACATTGCCAGTAGTGTGGATGCCACAAGGCTGCAGCAGCACAAGTCCAGGTTTTGCAGTGCTTTTCACACAAAGCATTTAATGGTTTTCTTCTACTTCTCAGTTAGATAAAAGTCACCTTTTAAAAAATGCCTAAGCCAGTGCTGATGTTACTGATGAGCAGAGACAATATGAGCATGAGTTGAGGCCTATCTGAACACATGGTGGCCACCTCTCTCCCTGGAGAAGCAACCCTGGCACGGGGGTGAGGTGAGCAGCAGGACACACTGATGCCTTACACTGTGCTTTAACATCTCACAGACCCCACCAATCCATCCTATCCATCCCATGAACACAGCAGTCACCTCAACTGAATAACAGAAAATGTGGTATTTGTCCAAATTTCATCTTCTTCATCAGACTTCAGCCTTGGCTGGGGCCATGCCTACACTGCATTCACATGCCTCCTGCTCCCTAGGAGGGACCTTGCACCACCAGCAGAGATAGCAAAATGAGGGATCATCAAAAAAATGCAGTGGTTTTTTAAATTTTAAATCAGTGAGTTTAACAGAACAGGAATTTGTCATTAAAGAAAAATAAATTTTTAGAATCTAAACGGAATTTTGCTCTTTTGAATATTGCCTTGATCTTGTTTGGTTTCCAGGTAGTATTACCAGTATGCACCTGCATCTCTGCGCAATGCTGTAGTGGCAATTTTTATGGTTCTGCCTGACATTACAGTTGCTTTCAACAGGAGTGAAGAGAAGGATTTACTCTTCCGAACTATCCTGAATCATTTCTCTGGTGAAGAACGGCCCAAGCTCACAGCAATGAGGCACGATGAGAGAGCACCTGCTCTGCACCTCAGAGCAGCAACACCGAGTGCTGAGGTTTGTTCCCCTGCTAGCACACCCTCTGCAATGCCAGCCTGCCCCTTTGTTAGCCAACTGAACCGTGCATCCATCTGGGACACTGGAAAAAGGAACTTCATTGTGAATGTAGGATCAGTGCTGCTCAGGGAGATGTGCAGAGCTAAGAAGATACTGTGTTATTTCATTTGTTTAAGTGGCAGCTTTTGAAGAAAAGAGCGCGGTGCAAAAAAGAAGTGCCTGAGGTGACAGAGAACCTGGGAGAATTATGTGCCTAAGTGATCTGGAGACAATTTTTATAGCTTAGTTCAGTCTTGGATGGATCCCAGCTTCTGCAAGCTGCTGATTCAGAATAGAAGATGGCTGATCTTTTTCTCCAGCAAAGTAAATAAATAGAGCTTTAGAAAGGCAGAAAAAAAATCCCCTTTCTGCTTTCCAGCACTTCTGGGGGGCTCCTGGGGTTGTGGGGATGTTAATTCAAATGACTGAGAAAACATGATCCAGTTCACTGATAGGTTTTAAAAACAGAAGTTTTTAATGCAATGGAAACAAAGGCTGACATGAAAGATTCAAAATAGAAGAGAACAGCTTCTTCTTAAATCAGTATAAATTGTCTGTGTGTCATGGCAGTGAACATGTTTCTTTTTTTTTTCTTTCAGGAACTACGTAACCACAGAGTTCCTGTTTACTGTATTTCTTAAGGATAAAGTTTTCTGCGGTAAGAGACACCTAAGACCATTAGGCACGCACACTACAGATCTAAAGAAAGTCTATTTACCAGAGCTTCCAGGAAAAATATTGACAGGGCAGTAAAAATACTTTCCTTGATTACTCAGGCTCATATTTTAAACCTAAAATTACAGGAACTTTTCTCTTTTACCAATTTATTTTTAGCATCTTTATTTTTTTTCTTTTCTTTTTCCACCTTTTTTTTTTTTTTAAATTTTTGCTTACCTTTTAAAGCATGGCAAGTTTCCATTGATTTTGAAAACCAGGGTCAAATTTGGTAAATGCTTCTAATAGCCCTCACCCTTTTTTTCTGTGTTTGCACTAAGTCAGTAGGAAATGATCAATAGAAGGTAAATTTACCTTTCTTCAGGAACTGACAGATGAAGCTACAGTGCATTTCAAAGAATATGGCCTCTCCTTCAATCTATTTTTAATAACATATGGGTAGTAATACCTATGTAATGAAACTAAGCTGTCTACATATTTATGTAGTGCATATTACAGCAAAATCTGAACACCAAGCAAACACTGATGAATTATCCTGGAAACTCCTTGGGAAGAAAAATATTTCCTTTTCAAGCTATCAAGGTGCACAGATAAGTTAAAATGAATGTCAGGGTATTTGCATTTTATGGACACAGGATCCTTCAGTCTGAGACAGGAGGGGAACTCCAAACTTCTGGAAGTGCTTTTTGCTTCAGAAGGAGGCAAACACATGGAGTTCTCCTCTGGCACACAAGTACAGATATTGAAGATCAGCACCTCAGGTGTGGTTCTGCTCAGCCTCAACACTGCAGAGTTTCAGGGCCCTGAGACATGAGAGGGAAAATGGGCCTGATTTGTTCAGGCAGCTGGATGGTCTTGGAGCCTTCAGGTTTGCCTCTCAGGCAAGCAATTTCCCTGCTCTCATACTGATACAACGGAAGACTTTTAAAAGAAGAAGAGATGACAGTGTTTCCTAGCTTGTGGCAGGCAGAAAAGAAGTATATACATTGCAGGGTAAACTGGAGCAGTTCATGAAGTCCACCAGGATGAAAACTATTTCTTTCAAGACGAGCAGGGATTCTTTGATTAGTTTTGTCTCTCTCCTCTCATCACTCTCTGCAAGTCTTGCAGATGGAACTGTCTGGAGTTAGACTTCCAATTTGCCTCCATCCCTTTCTGTTCCCAGGAAAATGGTCTATAAACTGCTTTGATCAGATAAAGTTTTGGCATCTTGTTCAGAATGGGAACTTTCAAGCTTTTCAAGCATGAATTCCTTAATTCAGCCTCCATGCGGAAAGATAACACAGCAAGGAAACTGCCATTAATTTCAGAGGCTCATCCTATTTCTAGACACAGAATTTGTCAGGAACTAGTATTGCTCCTGCTGGAACAGTGAATATTTTTCTTCAAATCAGTCCCTTTTCAATATTTCAGAATGTCACAGATTAGATAAGGGTTGTGTGTTCTTACAAGGACTAGAGCATATCTGGACAGCAACATAAAAAAACCTCAGAGATGAGCAGGGGAGTGAGGAAACAAAGAGGAGAAAGAGTTTTGTCACGTAACCAAAGCTTAGAGACAAATCACAGGAAAACAGTATCTACGGACAGGATTAGCTTGTTCTGGAAGGACTGAGAATAAAAGATTTTGTGTGTGTGTTTTAGTTCAAGGATGTGTATATTTGCTATGATTATCCAGAAGCTACCATTGCAGAGGTAATTCATGGTGCCTTTTTGGTCTCTTGCTCACTTTCTATGAAACACAGTTGAGCCTTTCTGTCCTTTACTAGAGGTATTTGCTCTAGCATATATATTTATGTATTTACACATCTATACACACTCACATTACCTGTGGTATACTGTGATGCCCACAGAGTGTTTTGTGGACTGCAGGAAGAGCTGCATCTTTTATGTTGTTGCCTGTGACTGTGAGGACTGGATTGGACAAACCAAACTGTGTGTTTGGGAAAACCTGAGGAATCAATTTTCTGTGTGCCTGTAAGTGTGAACATATTTAAGAAGAAGAAGAGAAAAAGCAGAACCCTACTAAAGCTACTGGGTGAGGTGGGAGCTGAAACCTTTATGACAAATGTACTGAAAATGTTTTCTCTCAAAAACAGAAGTGAGCTGCTATAGCAGGAGATATTTTACACACAATACTGACCAGTAGGGAAGACCAGACTGAGAGCTTAGAAGAGAAATGTGATTTGAATGAAAGTGTTTATTAAATATTTGAGTTTCATGTTCTGTGAATGGTAAGTGAGCAAGAAAAGAACAACAAACAAAGGGATAGAGAAGCTGCAGGAGAGATGGCAATTGCTTCAAGCAGTTGCTCTATAAAGACACTTGCAAACGACACCAATACCCAACACTGGAAAATAAGAAGCAGAAATGAATAAAGCTGAAAGGACTAAACTAGACAATCCTTTCCCGTCTTCAGTCTTCCCACAGAAAAGGTTTATTTAGAGATATGAAACAATTTGTTTTAAGAAGGAGGGTTGCACAAGCAACTGAGAGATGCCCCACTTAATTTTGAAGACATTTCACTCTACAAGTGCCCATGATCATTCTGTGGGACCAGATAAAGTTATTACTGGTTTACAGGTAGGAGGGAATTCAATTATCTCTTCCCAGATAGATCTTTTTTTTTTTGATAGGTAGGAAGGAAATGACTATAGATAGTCATGCAGTTCCTGGAGAATCTTGGAGTCAGGACAAACACAGACATGTGGTGCCAGGAAAGTCAGTCATGGGCTGAGCTGTGGATGAATACAATTAGATACAAGGTCTCATCTCAGAAAAATGTTACCAGAAGGTGGTTATAATGGGAAACAAATGGTATCCCCTGAAAGAAAAATAACTCTTCCTGAAGCCTGCTGGGAATTCTGAGTTCATACGCAGGCATGCTTCACTGATCTGGAGCTCATATGATACCTTTATATCCAGAAATTCTGGGTCTTGCACATCTGGTGAAGAAGGCGGAATCAAATATTTTATTTTTCCTGGTTCAGCTGGGAAAATATCACCAAAAATAAAGAGCATAGCACCTCAGTTCTTGAAACACGAAATTTTCCGTGATATCAATCCCATCCTGATCCTGACTGTCCAATAATTCCTTATAGAAGCTGGAAAAATAGCCTTAAGAAAATGCTTCTGCAGTGAGCAGAGTGTGTTTCCCATCCACAGATTCAGCGTCCAAGAGAGGAGGGACAGACACGTGTCTTCTCACCAAAGGTATATGAACCCAGCAGTGTTCACACGTTTTCAGCAACAGACTGGATTAAGTCTGGCTAGGATAATACTGCACCTTCAAGACCTCTGCTCTTGCAAAATCTTTCCAGACCAATCTTGCCACTGGGCTGAAATACACCCTAAAGATACTCAAGCAAATAGGTTTGACTGTCTAGTGCAGACTCTGTAATTTAACTGCTATTTAAAACCAAATAGACTTGAGCTCTTCCCAGAAGACACTATGGTGGGTGTCAAAGGCTGTCCAAACAAGAAGGTCAGACTTTAGCATGTTAAAGAAAACGTGGTTTTATGCAAACCCAGTGCACTTTTTTTTTCCTCAGAACATCATCTATGTTCTAATCCAAGTAGTCCCAGAGCATGGCCTTCCGCTCCTTACGGCATCATCCAGATTAAAGCATTTTAGGAAGACTGTTGTCTTTCCTTTTAATTAGAGCATGTGTCCTTACTGTTGCTATGACTATCGAAGAATTTAATGAGTATAGAGATCAGGAGCTAGAAATGTATTTCTACATTCAAGTAGATTCAGGCAAAAAAAAGTGGAAGCAAAATACATTACTGCTAACCTGAAAATGTCATTCAAAGTTTTCTATTGGGTGAAAATTTGGATGCCTTGCAGAAGTTGTAATTCTTTTTTCTTCATATCTTCTTAATATCTTCATGTATTCTTAATTCTTCATATCCTTTATGTAGTCTATAAGTTTAGAAATTTCATTTCAAGTTCTCTGGCCGTGCAAACTAGCTCAACAAGTGGGATCCTAAGGTGGGGCAACCATGTTTTATTAGTGGCTGAAAAGTCTTTTCTTTCACCTTGAACTGCAGGTGTGATCACATCAAAACCTATGTTACTTAAAAAAAAAAGACCTCACAAGGGCATTTTCCTCAAGTGCCCACTTTAGACATGACACAAAATGATTAAGGGGAAGTTCTGTTCCAGCTAAAGAATTCTCACTGATCCAAGCTGGAACAAGATTTACTTTGGAGGCACCTCCTTCAGCAAGGTAACAAGAAAAAAACTGAAATGGTGATAAGGACAAAAACAGAGATCTTGAATCCCTGTCCAGAGCCATAACAGTGAAAGACTCCCACTTCATCTATGAGAATTAGTTATGGAATAAAACCGCATTCAGTTTTCTCCATTAAAAGATGGCTAATAATTAGTATTTACTGAAATCACACTCATTACCCTGTGCTATTACCCTATTTTAACATATGCCATTAAGGAATCTGAAGCATCCTATATATATCATTGCTTCCCATCTTTTTGGAATCTGGAAGTTCTCATCACAGTATTATGGCCAAAACGGACAATATTTCATTTTAGATAAATGATGTACCTAAGATATTTATCTTACTGCTTGTCAGACCAAAAATGCAAGATTTGGAAAGCAATCTTTCCCAGGCTTCCCACCTGACCTGCTCCTAGTTCAGAAGAGTCAGGGAAGAAAAAGCCTTAAAATCATGGCATTTTTATGTTTAGGAAAGTGATTTGAGATTCCTATCTGAAGTTTTAATGTCTTTTGCTGAGTTCCAGTCAGCTGGAGGCAGTAGCTAAAGCACCTGGTCTCTTAAGCATTGACCATATATAAGGAAAAGCTCTGAAATGTGTAAAATCTGAATGTATCTTGTGTAACGGAGTTCTTAAGCTGTATTTTCTTTAAATTGCTCAGTGAATCATACAGTCTAAGCACATGATGATATGATCTGAAATGCAGGTTTTAGTGGCATCATTTTGGGATGACTGTATTATAAGTGGTGAAAACATGAGAGAATTTTGTACATCAACCCAAACGAGTGCCAATAAATCTTTATGTCTTTGCTGTCTCTCATCGTGCATTTGTGTTGCATAGCTGGATGAACATATTGAAGCAAAATTTTTAAGTCAATGCAGATCCTTTCTCTGGATCAGCTTTGAACAGATTTTTATTTTGATTAGTTCTTTTGAAAAATCTTAGATTTATCTAAAACAGACGACACAGAGGGTTGTTCACCAGCATTTTGCCATCATTGCTCCCTCGAATATTCACGGACTAAAACAAAGATCTTGTGTAGGATAGCATGTGATCACGTTACTAAAGACCCAGATGTATGCAGGGAGTTCCAGGAGGGAGAGGATCAGAAGAGAACAAAAACAGAGCACGTTAGGTCGTTAGCAGGGTCTCTTACCTTTTGAACATCTGAAGTCGAAATTTGGGAATCATCTTTTTATTTATTTCTTCTGTATGAAATAACACCATACTTTCATTCATATGGTTTGTGCCATATGTGCATATAAAAGAGATAAATCCTTATGTTTCAGCAGAAGTGCATGATATATGCACGGGTAAGTAACATTAGAAGGACTTTCCCCAGAGCCCGCTTTATATCCACTAACTCTGCTGCCTCTGGCTTCTCCCTGGCTTTGCTTCCCTGTTTGTGGGTTATCTGAAGATTTATTTTCAAAAGTGAACTCATGTGGTGAATGCAAATGGAGCATTATATCTGCTTTGAAAGGCATATACTGCTCTTGATAACATTGTATATCATGATATAGTGCTCCTAGCTAAAATATTGCTTCTACTTCAGCCTACAAAACAGCTCAAATAGAAACAAATCTAAGTAATGTAGTGAAGAATTGTTCTGATGAAAACGTATTTTTGTTGGCTGTTAAAGCAATAACTCTTAATATCATTAGGAATGACAGTAGTAAACTGAGTGATTTTTATTCACAATATATTCTTCTTAGTAAAAAGTATCTTTTTGTGTGCTGGTGGTGCACGTGAGGTTCAGTTTCTAGTCCTAAGGATGCCTCCAGCTCCAAATAAGTTTATTAGCAACAGGTGGACGAGGCAAAAATGACCAGTCATGGGAGGTTCATTGTATTTTAAATCAAAATGCTGCCCTGAACACCTCTTTCAACAGAAATTCAAGCTCATGGTAAAACCTTTGTGTGAAGTTGCTTCTTTCCTGTTCCTTAGATCTTGTATGTACAGTATATTATATATTTTTTCGTTGTACTCCTCTGCAAGGTATCTGCTATCCTGCAGTCCTGTACATATATCAAATGCTCTTTGTTGCATATATCTGCTCTGTCCCACCTTGGTGTATTTGTGTCCCAAAAGATGTTACCAGGCACAGGCAACTTGAACAAGAACTTCTTGACACCTGGCGAATTTCAGAGGTCCAAAATGTTTTTGTATAAAACTGAACTCTATCTCAATAAATAATTGTCTTGAAGAAACATCATAATATTTAAGGAAAGACTCCTTTCAGACTTGCTTGCGCTTAATGGGAAAGTTAACAATTTGTTGTGAAGAAATGAAACATTCTGCGTAACTTGTTAATCCATAGCTGCCTGTAGAGTTGCATAGCCAAAAAAAAGGCAAAGATTTTGTATCTGAGCTCTTCCTTGGATGAATTACATCTTCAACAATGCACTCCTTCAGTCGCCAATCCTAGCAAACTACACAGTGCATCCAGTGGGAATTGCACACAATACAATGCAATGAGAGATGTCCAAGCAGAAAATCCTCCTAGCAGGGACAGGACAGGATAGAATAATCCGTATTAGTGCTGCCTTGTACTACAGAACCATTGCTGCATGCCCTGATCTCCCCTCCCACCCAAGAAAAACTACAAAAAACCAAAAAAAACAACGCAAAACACTGAACTCGAGATTTTCTTTTTTAGCATTTTGGAAAAAAAAAAGCAGAGAAACATTACAAGTTCTAGAATTTCCGTTAATGCCCTTGAATTAATGTATAATAGGTTTTTATTTGGAAGAATAATATTTTTAATGTATGTTATTACAACTACTCTTAGCCACTTTCTGACTTAGTGCGTGTAGGGATCCTCCAGATACTATCTAAAAGGTTTTTTTTCAAATAAACTACTTGTTTTCACTTCCAGTTCAGAATTAAGCTGCTCTGCTCACATGAGTAGTGAAAAAATAAAGAATGAGATTAGCTAATATCGTGGTGGATGACATTTTAATGGAAAATAAAGAATTGGAATAATATTTTTAAAACAGCGGAGTGACAAATACTTGAACATGGCTTTGAAAGCCTCAAGGGCTTATAGTTGAACAGCAAAAATGACAAATAAACAAGAAAGCTTAGAAAATAAATTAAGAGAATCGCTGAATTAGAAAAAGAAATCTAAAATGATGAGGACTGTTATTCAAAACTGTATTTTAATCCGAACATAATTTTAAACTGCGTCAGTAGTACACACAAAATCCTTGCTAAGTCCTATGAACCAGCAATTAGAAGCGAAAAATTACTGTGTAAAAACTCACAAAGACTTTTTCTCAAGAATAAGATTGGCCTGGGCTTATTATATGAGAATACAAAATCAGAAAATTTGAAGTCCTCGTAATCACTAAAGTATGATTTTCTTTTTCTGTCATTGACACCAATTTTATAGTAGTGTCGTATGTCATCAAAAGTACATGACAACAGTAAAAAGCTACAAGGGTGAGATATACACCGAGTGAAATTAAATACATCTTTAAGTCAAATCTATGAAAATGTAAGGCATAGGTATAGGTGCAAATTTAGAGGCAAATGGTTTTCAGTACGAGAAATAAGGGCTCCATCCCAAATAATGGCATTTAGTAATGCAAAACAAACTATGTCAAAGCAGATAAAATTGCAAATTGCTTTAGTGTGTCAGAGAAGTGTCTTCCCTTTTATTTTAGGTTAATAAAATAACTTGAACAGATGTAACCATACTTGCTTCATTTAGAGATCAAGAGGAAAATTTGGGGATCAGAGCTATAAAACCTTGCAGCCATCAGATTCCTCATTTCCTGCATTTGTGCTACCTTTCCATGGGAGGCAAAACATAGAATGGGAGGGGGGTAGGGTTTCACAAATCTGTTTTCATTTTGTCTAGGCTTTTAAACACTGATTTCAAGATATTCTAGTTCATGGTCCTGATCCAAATCCTGCTGAGCACAGCGGGAAAATTCTCAGTGACCTCAATGGGCTTTGAATTTGACTTTATGTACAAAATTTCTAAAAACTAAATAATAAAGTTTGGCCTTTCCAAAGCGCACGTCTGCCATGTGCTCTGTGCACCTTTCTCGTAAAACTGAAACAGCAGATATGCAGGAGACATCTGCACAGCAGACCAAGGAAGAGGTTGTGCCAGGGAGAAGGAAACATTAGAAGTTGATACCCTTTCTTTCAGCTGGGAGACTGGATCTGGCTCTGGAGTCTGCAGATTTTCCAGGTGGCTTTCCTTAACGGAGCACTGGTAACGTGCACAATGCTCCCCAGGCTTGTTGGAAGGAGGGTGCATCCCAGATTTCCAGTGGCATGTAAAGATCTGAAGGGAGAACTCCACTCCTGACATTTAAACAACTAAACTGTGTTTTTGAGCCACCATTTAAAAAAAGAAGTTCATGAGACAGTGGGGTGAGAAGAACTGAGTGCTACCCACTTCCATTTGCCTTACTGTGCCCCAAGGGGTCAGAAACCTGGTAGGAAGAGGACTTTTAAGAAGATTCATAAAAAGATAAGCTTATCAATCCAGAAAAAGTTAAATGGACCTATGCAAGACTAGCAAGGCTCTAGCACAGTGTGTCAAGCTTAGTGAAAGAAAGCAACATGGTCCCACACCCTTGGTCTGATTGTCATCTTGGCTTTTCTTCCCAGCAAGCGACAGACTTTCCAGGGGAGACTGGGGTGGGGAAGGGGCAGACTGATGGGCACCAGGTAAAGGTTTATTGGAGCCACGTAGAAAAAAAACCTGTTGGTTTTTCACTTTTCTGCATAGATTGAGACTCTAAAGTGCAGTGTAGGAAAAAATCTGATTATCAGATGCAATATTCACACAAGACTTTTGCAGTTCGGTCTGATCTTTGGGTGTATACAGAGTTTCAGTGTTCCTTAATAAATTACCTCTTCTTGTACCAATTAACCCCCTTCTGTGACTGTTCAGTGTTTACTTGGGGCTGTGCCAGTGCTAACAGCTATGGCTTAATATTCTTTTTAATGGCTTGCAATTACTACTGAGAGCGAAGGCTGCATAAAATATTAACACTTAAGCATCTTTTACATGCCTTTGAACATTAGATTGTGTGTATAATATAAGTGACTTTTCATTCTTACAAACCTGTTCTTTGCTTAGAATTCCACTGGACTCATGAAAATGCTGCAGTTAAGTGATTTCTATTGATTTATTAACTTCCCTCAAAGTCTGATGGAAGTCACTCCATGCAAAATATTGAATGCATTTTGTTCTTTAAATTGTTCCATCATAATGCCAGAAGAATAAGAATTTCCACATTTTAAAGAGGTAAAGTAACTTTGGTAATAACTTTTAAAGCATGTTTGCTTTTTCCCCTGCTGTGCTACCACTTTGAGGGTATCAACCAGAGAACAGCTACTGTGGCTGCAGAATCAGTGCCATGGCTGGTGTACAAAGGATAAGAGAGCAGGGAAGTTACAGATCCAACTTGGAGCTCAACTTCAAAGCAGGTTCCCATCCTGAGAATAAAATCACTGGAAGCTGGGGATGTAGGTATCCCAGCTACACCCAGATTTGTGCTTCTGCTCTGCATGGGTTGCGTTGGCCTCCAGCTGAAGAACAGATCTGAAGAAGCACCCCATCCCTGCCTGGCTCTCCCATTGTCCTCATCAGCTCTATCAGTTCTATGTTTTCAGGGCAGACTTACTTCATCACTTCATGTTCAATGGTCCATTAAGACAAGTGGTAGACAAATTTTTAAAATCTTGGAACTGATTCTGGATAAGACCTCAAGTATTTGCAGCTTACATAAATCATTAAAACACCTGGGATCTCCAAAATTGTCAATAAATCTCAAGCAATATGGATTTCTTGTGAGTTTCTTTCCACGTCCAGCTTCTGTTAAGTCCAGCAACATTTGAAATGAATCTTCCTCACAGTATTTTGGCACACCTACGTTTATTCCTGGCTGGACTTTAGAACTGTACAATATTGGAATTTGAAAAAATAAGGATATAACTATATGCTTGTGAACCCTGAAAGAATTTCACTAGTGGATTGTTTTCTAGTCTTCTTCTAAATTGTAGTGCCTTCAGTTTTCTGGAGGAGGTTAACAAGGACACTCCAGATCCCCTGTTTTTCTTTTTTATTTTATTTGCTTACTTTTCTCCCCACAGGGCACTTTACATTTCTCTATTCTGTTATCCCACTTCATTCTATTAATTTAAATTCATCTGGAACAATCCTTGCTTTTCACAGGCAAGCCTTAAACTTGAAGATGTGAATAATTTAAAGGAAGAAGCCTGGTGAATGCAAAGGACAGCAATGTGTGGGAGAAATACAATTTCTGAATATTCTGATTTTCAGTGAGTCTGCAATATCTGCTGGGTTTATCTTTTAGATTAGCATGGAAGAAGCATTACTTCATGAAGCTTGTAGATATTCTGGAACTAAGGTGACAAATTGAAATAAAATAGCTGTAGGATCTGGTCATTTCAGTTTTGTAGAGAAGAATTGTGTCTTTCTTTCAGCAGTTTCAGGAACCTTTTCAGCTAAATCTCTTGTTTCTCTTTCTAAGCATGAAGTTCTCAGACTCTGAGAAAAAAAATGTTATTTCTTTGCAACTATTTTTAATAGAATAAATAGATTTCCCTTTAAAGCAAATGCTGGAGCAGGAGGTGGTGCTGGGGGAACACCATCCCTTAGAGACAGCAGTGACAGATGAACTTCACTGTACCATGGAACAGTATTTTGAGGTGCTTTATCACCTACATGTTGTGTACATGACCCTGCACACAGGTTGTCCATTCAGCCCACTGAGTCTGGTGACTGAAAAGGGAATTTGGAAAATCCACGTGATGAGTGTACAGTGATCTAAACCTGTCCTACAGGAGAACCCAGATGAACTGCTTTTGAAATATAATCTTTATCTCAAGTTTAAGCCTCTCAAGGGATATGTCTCCTTACTTGAGATTCAAGGTTGAGAAAACTTTCTCCGGAGCATAGCTGTTCTTCCAAAGCAGTCAGCAGGCTCAGATTTCTTTTTTTTGGTGATCCCTCATCATCCATACAGTTGTGAGCTGGAGTGCAAGAGGCCCCCACTCCGTGCTGCCTCTCTGTGAGACTCCATCAGGCTGTTCTGCCCGGGTACAGCTCCCCACGGTGCTCTCTGCACAAAAATGCAAGTTCAAGGGACCAGAAAGAGAGGCTCAGGATTGAAAACAAAAACAAATGTCAGAGCAAAGCCGGTCTGAATTTGGTACATCTCCAGATAAAATTATCGTACAATTAAGAAAAGCCTCAGCCCTGTACACATGCTTAATTTCATACACTAAGCCTATTCACCACGTGAAGCTGAACAAATGAGCGAGTGTTGTCAGAGCTGAGGTCCGTCACTCTGCTAGGAGATATGCATGCCGTTTCCATAAGCCACAGCAGCAAAGGCATAATTTAATAAAAAAGACTTTTGTTCGTGTCTATTAAAAGAAACTTATAAATCCTCCAAATGGTACACTTAGGATTTGGTCCAAAAGTTACTTAAGCCGATGGAAAAGCTGTTATTGATTTTAATAGGTATTTATTATATTTGGCTATTCCTTCAGCCGTCACTCTTTCCCTCTCTGTCATCTCAGCTGAGTTCCAGTCTCGTCTCCTGTATCTTACCAATATGTGGACAGCATATGTTGTTTAAATGAGAGACTTGTTCATTAGTTTATGTTTGAACCATGCCAAGCACGTCCCAATCCTAACTGGATGCTAAGATGATGGTAATAGATGACATAATTACAGTAATAATAAAATCCTGTGTTTAGCCATGTTACACGCTGTTTCATTCCACAAACAACAAAGAAAAGGATCTAACATGCACACAATAAGGAAATACACATCTAAGCAAAAGCGCTCACGTGAAGAAACTGTCCTTATTTCATTGTAACCTGTTCTGTTGACAACAGCAACTGCAAGTGCTAAACTTACTTGGTTTGCGTTCATTTATTATCTTTTTACCTTTTTACCTTTTTGGAAAGGGCTGTTTGAGTAAATCACCCTTCTGAATGGTTCTTCTATTTTCAAGAGACCATATAAGCACAAAGAGGGGATCATAAAGACTTGACAAGCCAGATAAGAGTTTATCTTTTATTTTTTAATACGTTTTCTCTTATAAACCAAAATCAAAGCTCACAAAAAAGCTTGTGAAACTTTTGATAATGTTTACTACACAGTGGTTGAGCTTTACAAACAAAGCAATTGACAGGCATATTTATTTTTCAGTCACAACAAGTATGGACTTCAGATGACCAGAGAGTTTGGGTTTTGGTTCAGCAGTCCTTAGCTAGATTTTAAGCAAGGACATGTATTTCAGTCCCTTTAAATTAACCTTTTTTCTCAAGAGTTTGTACCAAGCAGATCTAGATAACATTTCCTGGAGCATCAGCTTCAAGTTCTTGTCAGTGAGCAGCTTTCAGGAGGTTGTGACTGTGCCTTGCCCTTCTGTGACCATTCCATTCTGCTCCAGAACAGCACTCCAAAACCTGCATGTTGACCAGGAAATTTCCTTGCCTATTTGCACAAATAAGACACTAAGGACAGAATTTTGACTTAACTCAGCTTTTCTCTGAAGCTTTCATGCCAAGGTGGGATTCACTGTTACCTTGTCTGAGATGAATGCTCTTGTTTGCCCTTTCCAAGGCAAAGCAGAGTCTTGCTTTGCTCTTAGAATAACATCCAGGAGCTAGAGTATTCCCAAGAACATACGGGCTCTGGACTCAGCTCCCACTTTTTTCTGAAGTTACTGCAGTCAGCATCTATCAGTACCTTGGGGCCACTGGGTTCCTGCTCTTGAGAGACTGGGGAGATACTCCTGTGCCTGCCTCTCTGGGGTACTCAGTGGGAAAGAGAGACCCAGGTGCCAATTCCTGCTTCATAGTTTGTTCTGCATTTAGCAGACAGGGGTTAAAACATTATCAAAACCCCCTTGGGAACTGTGGTTTCACTCCTACCGCAGGGAGTGACATTACTGGGAGCTTAAAGTTTGCCTCTTTGGACTGATGTTGGAGGAATTTCATAAAAAATAATGTGCTAATGAAGCTTAAAGACCTCTACAGAGAAGTGGCAACTGAGCAGAGGTTTTCAGGATCAG
This sequence comes from Lycocorax pyrrhopterus obiensis, assembly GCA_014706295.1. Classification (NCBI taxonomy): domain Eukaryota; kingdom Metazoa; phylum Chordata; class Aves; order Passeriformes; family Paradisaeidae; genus Lycocorax; species Lycocorax pyrrhopterus. Next base: position 19,478,233 of record JACSVZ010000004.1, read on the forward strand.
AGTTTCGGATTACCATCCAACAGCAGCTTCAGCCACTTATCTTTTGGTCCTGCTCAATTGGATCTTTCAGCTCCCATTAACATAAAGATGAACCAAAGATAATAATTTTCACATAGGATTGAAAATCATATTGCCCAGGAATTCAAGAGAAGATAACAAACAGAATTCATACGTGAGGTAATGAATTAAAATAGCTGAAGAGAGAAAGAAAATAAAAAAGGAAAGCATTAGGGCTTCTCCCTCCTCCTGAATCTGGCTGGTTGGGTTTACTTTGTGATGCCAGACAGACTTTTTTGTCTGAAATACATTTGCTGAAAAATCTGTTGTAATCCATAAAATGGCTCTAAAGCATAAAGGAGGTACTTTCAGAGAGCTCAGAAAAACTAGAGGAAAAGAGAGGTGATGCTGGTATTTTAATGGGCATTTTTCTCTTCATTCAGAGAATATCTGCCATGTACTTTTCTGAGAGCACAGAACAATTATTGTCATTCAATCACAATTTTTCTCACAGCCGGGATAAAGGAGAAATAACACATACAAACACACACAAATACACATGCATCACATGCAGAGCCTCCCTCTCTTTCTCTGTCTCCCTCTCTCTCTCTCTGATAGTTCCCTAGAGAGTTCCATCATACCTGAGTTTATGAACCTTGGATCATCTATGGCCAGTGGATTTAGTAATAAACAGAGTGGAAATGTTCTTCATCAGAGTTCAAAGGAAATTTCGACCAGCCCCTGCCAGACATTGCTTCCCCCTGGCCCCTCAGCATTTTACTGTAATGACTTCCTTTGAGTGGAAAGAAAATGGAAAGGAAGGCAGCCTGTACATCTTTAAAATGTGGCTTGAAATATAGGAAGCTCTGTAAATGAAGGGCATTGGGATGGTTTTATAGTGCAGCGTTTCAGGCTCTTTTGCCGTGCTGGAAACATGGTGCCTGGGAAGCACATGCAACATGCTGAGGTGTGAGCCTAAGGGCTGAGTAAAGGAGCTGTATCACTACATTTAAAACAAAAAATTGTACCTTTGAATTCCCTCTTATAGCCTTTGACCGTTGAAAATCTGCCTCTGTTGGGCAAAATCTAAAGACACACTTTATCTTTCCATAAAATGCTGTGCAGTCCCACTATAAATCCCACTACACACAGAACACCTTTACACATGAGAAAAGAAATGTATATGAGAAGAAAGGGTTGCCAACACTGTTAGCTCAATCTACTTCATCATATACTGATATTCAGAGCTACTAAGAGCTCCCCACCCTCCTGGATGTGAACAGGTTTAAATGTCCCCATTTTCAAATATTGGAAATTAATTATGGACTTTATTTTTGCAGATTGTGTGGTGAAATCATAGCACTTGGAGGGACAAACATTTTAAAGCACTGGATGGACCCAAAGGACTGCCCTGGTTACTTTTATCCATGGTATAAAAATACCAGACGTGCATTTTTATCTCGCTTTGAAGGTATCCATGAACTGGAGGTTGGTTATAATACTTTCAAAGAACCTTGAGAAGTGAGAATTATAGGCCCTTCAGAGAATTACCTATATCCCTCTAATAAATTCTCATGAGGTTTATCTGAAGATGGTGGTGATGGCTCAGAGAAAGCCATAAATTGCCTGGGGGACATCACAGTAACACATTTTCTCCTGTGACAACCAAGGGGACAGTGGGGAACACAACAGAAACAGCACACATTGGGTAATGCCCCCCATCAGACTGCAGATGTGTGAACTAGTTTAAAACTTTTATGGGGGCTTTTATTAGGCTGTGATGTAGTCCCAGGCTCTTTGCAGTTGCCAGTGTAGCCAGTTGCTCGTAAGTTATAACAAATTAAAAATAACTAATGCTCAAGCTATTGTACACTAAGGGTTGGGGAGTCCCAAACAGATAATATTTTGGGTGGCTAAGTAGCCAGGTTTCTTCTGTGCCTTGTGATCCTACTTGTGAGAGCCATGGCATTAACCATAGCTCTTTCACTGATTTGAAACAGCAGCAGAGGTTCAACCTAAGCAGCAATCTTCTAAATCCTTGCTGATGCTGTAAAGGCTCTTTAAAACACTGATAAACTAATGGTTACGTTGAGTTTTTTTGTTTGTTTTGTTTTAGGTTTTTTTGGTTTGGTTTGGTTTGGTTTGGTTTGGTTTGATTTGGTTTGGTTTGGCTTGGTTTTTTTAACCCCAGTTACCTACTTCAGTTAATGTAATTGATAGCTTTGGTACACGAAATTTTCTTTAAACCTAAAGCACATGTAAAGTTACAACTTTATTGCCAAAAATTGTCTTGGTCGTGTATCTTGTTTCTGCTGAAGCGACGCAGTCCCAACACAAATTGCCATGTCTCTGTGAGATGGTTTGGTCCCAGTGACTTCACTGTCAGCTGGAGAACTGGGTTGCAGCAGCAGGGGTTTGGTGGGGAGTGGGGCCACAGGGGAGATCTTCAAAGTGGCAGTGAGGAGGGGCCAGTAGTTCATCACCTCTCATAATGCAGGAACTAAAGGGACCCAAGGAACTGGTAAGGTGGCAGATTCTGAAATAAGTAAAAGGCTACAATTATTTGCTCGCTCTGGTGCTGAAACTCTTTGTAATAGAATGCTGTAGCTACCAAAATTTTACCTGAGTTCAAAAAGCATTAGACAAATTATTGAGAGAAAGAGTCACTGAAGACAATGAAAAACACCAGCATACAATCTCAGGCTCAAAAATTCATAACCCCCAGTCTGATGGAAGCTAGCAGGATATACTTGAGAAGCATCTTTTCCATGTAACCACAAGCTCCTGCAGGAAATGAGAGAACAGAGTAGATGAACCACTGGGTTAATGATGGTATTAAATTATTATCTTCTAGATATTAACAACTGAGCTAAGCACGATCCAGTCTGAAAGTCCTTGGATGGCTATGACTTCATGCACAGCTATTAAAGCTTTGTTAGAAAAGAATTCCAGAAAATGTCATGGAGTCTCCAGATGTTCATAAATTGGATAATTCTATATAGTTCAGTTTAGACAGATGAATATGTCTTTCCACGTGGAAACTCTAAAGCAGGCACAGAAGGACAGTTAGAGAGCGGCACATCAGACAGGAAAAGATGGTGAGAAGAGGAGAGACGGTGGCAACACTTGCAGGGATCATCAGCAGTAGATGGATTCTTTGGTCTCTTTGGGCCCTTTCCCATGCCCAAGGAGAATTAATCGCTGCAAGCATCCATCTCTTTTCAACCCTATCGTTGGCCATAGCAGCAGGAAAAGAATGCATCCCCTGGGCCCATTTTTGCATTTACTTTAAGCTTTTCATTGTAAAAGCAATGCAAACTGGCTTTAGTATAAGTGAGGATTAAGTGTTGCACATATCGTTATGAAATCGCCAGGGACCACAGTGAAATCTGAGATATTACTACACACAATTGTTGAATCAGCTCCCTTTAGAACCTGATTATCTTTTTAAACAAATTTTGTAAATGAGCTGTAATATTTTATATCCACTCAAAGCTTTTTAGCCCAAAGCACTTAACAAGCTTAAAGACCTGGAGTGGGAACCAGCTTTTGTTCTGTATGCGGACGGTACCTGGCACAATGGAAGCCAGTCCCTGAGTCAGGTTCCCATGTGTTGCTACAACAGCAATAGCCCCAAGAGTATGAGCAGCAGAATGGAAATACTGACATTTCTGGGTCAGAAAAATACTAGACAAAGAATGAATAAGGAGAGCTTTGATTTTTAAATAAGGAGTTACAGAAAGTAACCAGAATCTAAGCTAAACAGAGATAGATTTTGAGGGCTGATCTAAAAGACTAACCTTATTAACACATACATCAGAATCTTTTTGTGATTAGTTCTATTCTGTCAAGAACCAAAAATGTTTCTAAATAAGTGTAAGGATTTGACAATACAGATATACATACCCATTTACACCATATAGCTGTACGTTAACAGCCAGGATACAGGACTTGAAGGATTTCTTTCCCAATTTTTAAAAGAAATACACAACCATGCCCTATAAATATATGTAATATTCACTTATAATGTTTGGAAAACAAGTGCCATTTCTTATTGATATTCTGATTAAATGTTCTACTCAATATTTTTACCAAACTCCCAAATAACTGCACTGAGCTTCTTAATAGGAAACTGAGATCTCTAGCCTTCTGTTAGCAAGCCTACTGAGCAGAGAATGCAAAAGGAAAGGTTTACATGCAAATTAAACCATTTGTGAATGGAACACATCTGCAGTTTGACCCATCCTGAGTAGTGGAATATGGTCTGTTCTCTAAGTATTTTCTGCTTTGGTGCCTGGGCAGGCAAGCTGAAGAACATAACAAACACGGGCACTGTTTGAGGAGGTAAAATGCCACTGGATGTCGTTATTTCTCTTTCTTTGAAACTGAGGCAAGTCTTCTCTAGAGGTGGAAAATATGGCTATTACAGAAGGTAGACGAGTTCGATTTTGAATACTCTCGGTATTTTGGAATAGTTGTTCTTAATTTAAAATAGCTTTCCAAAGTCAGACTCCTTCATGAGTCAGTGGAAACATACACAACCCTTTGCAAATGCAAGCAAAAACTTTGAACGCCCTCGTTTTGGTACAAATTGGTCAGTCTGCAAATGGCTCAACTAACTGGACGAGCCTCTCAACCCTCCAGGCTGCTCACATTGTTCTCTCCTGGCCTTCCCTTCCCAGTGACTTCGGGGAAGCCAGGTTTGTGGTAATATAAAAGTAGACTAGAACCTAAGCATAAACTTAGTCATTAGTGTTTCTGAGCATCAGAAATCGTGTCATTAGGATCATGGAGTTTATCGCTGCAGCCAGCAGAAGTCCTGTTTATTTGAGCACAGTAGTGGGGATATAAGAAAGATGGAAAGTAGCAAAACTCTTGAGTATCACACTTAGTTACTGCACAGGCATTTCCTCTGAGAAAACACTGCAAACACTACTGGTGGCTACACTAAAAGTTGGGATTTAATTTTATGTCATTCACTTCTCTGGTCTGAGATATCAGTGAAAGATCAGGAGCTCAGATATTTCTCCTTGTTAATGGCTCTCAACACTTGACTGTTACTTGCCAGGAAATGGTTCTCTTTCTTCCATTATAATTAGCAATGATCTTATCAGTACCTGAGACTAAGAACCAACAGAGAAATATTTTCTACATGTTCCTCATTTTCAGAGCTGAAGCAAGGAGCTAAATTCCATTATGTTGTGTACCAGCAATATTACTGCTTTTTACATTCCAGATCCTTTAACTTCATCTACTTTACCATTGTATTTATGAGTCAGATCTTCATCATAGACACTGAACATACGTCAGTGATGGCATAGCTGAAGGAGTTCTTTGGTCCATGATTTTAAATGTTTTGAAAGGTAACAAGGAAAGAACCCAGCTTAATATCCAAACCTGGCTGAGCTGAAACAGTCGGCAATAACAAGAAACGCCTACGTGCTTGTAAACGAGGCATCCCGTGTGGAGAAGAAACCTTTCACATAAATACTTTATAATGGTGAACTGCTCTTGAACTCTGTCCTGTGGCTGATAGGACTTTTCACTATTGAATTCTAAAACCAGAAAAATCTGAAGAACCACAGAACTTGTCTGTCTTGCCTACATACAAAACTTCCCTCTCTTTCCTACTACTTACATGCAGTGTTTGGTCTTGGGAATGAAATCATAAATCTTTGACATCTGCAGAGAGACAAGAAGTTTCAAAGGTAGAGATTTGTGGGTTTATTCTGATTTTGCAATAAAACATGAGGTACACAAGTGGGATCTGGAAGAAATTCTCATCATTGTGGGCCACGTGAAAGTGTAAGGGACCATGCCTACAAACCTGGAAAACTAGGAGAATTAACACAGAACAGGTCAGTATGGAAATCAAGCAAACAAGAAGGAAAAGCATGAAAAAATGTATTGAGTTTAAATTAACATCTAGGAGCACTAAAATTGAGATAATAATTTTAAGAAGAAGTGGCATACCTGACTATTTTCATCTCAGTAAGTTAACAAATTTATCATGAACATTTTAGGACTTTCTAAGATGGCTTTGTAATCTAACATTATATGCTAGATATCTAGAAATACCAGAACTATTTTCCTTGTTGCCAAAGACACAGACAAAACATTAAGTTTGGGGCTAGTAGGTGCTTTCACTGCAAATGGAAATACATTTCTTTCATATGTTTTTTTCCCCTGAAATTTTTTGTGAGAAATAAAACCCACTCCCAACCAGTTCCACATGTGATTTATTTGAGTTAAACTGCATGGAATTAAATCTTAACAAGGGACTGATCTGAAATCTATAGAAATCTCTGGGACTCTTTCTATTAATTTGAGTGGTCTTTTGATCGGGCCTTACATGAAGAAACACATTTATGAGTCCCAAAGATGGAACTCGTTAAATTACGTTTCCTTTATTTTACATGTGTAATTTAAATTATTTTATATTTTATAATTCCCTATGAAAATATTCAATTCTAAGTTACGTAAAGATAGGGGAGTTGTACTGATATGGGAACCAGGACAAAAAAAGTTTGCTGGTATGAATAAATATTGTTCTATTAACCTTTTCAAAGCTTGTATTATTTGCAATAACTAAAGATAAGGGCATATGTTAGCTTTTATGCTTTTTTAGTAGCACAAATGTGAACATCGCGTTTTAGATGCAGGTTACAAGTATGATTTAGTAAAAAACTGGTTCAGCAGGATCCACTGGGGAAAGCAGATTAAGGCACATGTTTTTACCTGAATAAACCAAAAACTCACAATACCCCAGCCTGGCAAAAACCCAAAAGTCCAAAACTCTTGTGCAAAAGATCTGTGCCACCAAGACAGAGGAAAGATGCTCAGCCTTACAAGTAATGTTTTTGGGGAACACAAGAAAAGGCTGGATCTGTAGTGGTCTAATGGCTTGAGACAACTCATATTACACCATGTAAAGGCCAATACGTGCCCTCAATACATGGCAAGGATGGAGATCTTCACTGGAAAATGGCAACAGGGGCTATTGCACCCTGAGTGCTGACAACCTGATGTGAAGTCATGGAAAAGGAATGACATAATAATGGATTTTTTATTGTGTCTTGTCCCTCCCTCTCCCTCAGAGCTGCCACAGCAGGAATGTGCTTCTTGGGAAGAGAACCTGTGTTATTGTTTGATTTCTGTTTTCTGCCAAAGGCACTGGCAGAAATCAAGGCTTTCCTGTTACAAGAGAGAGGAGTTTGCCAAAACTCTTATTTTTTCTACTAATTCCAGTGTAAGAGATCTGAATGATAACACAGAAGGCTTATGTACCTGCCATTTTACAATTTTTTTGATAGACTGCCTTTTGCAAGCAATGGTTATTTATAGTGTCCAAAAAACTGACTCCACAACCCATGAATGATACTCAAATTGATGATATCAATATCCATTTTGCTTACTATTTTTATGCTTAAGTGAGTTGAACTGTAATTAAATAAAAAGATTTAAAGAAGTTTCAGATGTTCTCAGTGGTAAGATATCAACATTCAGCAGTTATGCGTTCTGGAAACACCAACGAAGTGATCTGTAATATTTTCCCTATTTAATCCCTGCAAGTACTTGATTTTGTCTTGGTTTTATTTATTATCTATCTATCTATCTATCTATCTATCTATCTATCTCAATACACTTTTTTTTGGTGTGGGAGGTGCCACCCTTTATGTCACACATATTTACAGAGAAGATACTAGGGAAAAAAAGAAACAAACAAGGAAAAAGTCTTATCTTTAAAACAAATATGAAAAGGACAAACTTCTGAACCCAGGCTGTTGCTGAACTTCAAAGTGAGAATTAATATATAAAATATCTAGGGTCTTGAAAGAAATAGACTCTTGAAGAATTCTAATGTGTCTAATATAAATGAAAAAAGAAAAAAAATCCTTTGAGTCTTTAGAACAATATTAGTTTCGCATGTAAGTTTTTCTTTAACATCAACTTTTTTGACTGTTTTATTGAAACTTCAACAGACAGTAGCTTATTTTTCCACAGACTTAAGCACCTGAGATTTTTGGCTAATGGATATAAGGCCAGTAAAATTTCCTATAAAATGTAACTTTATATGAGAACTTACATGATGTTTATAGAATATATTCCAGCGTTTGCTTTTTCAAAAGCAAACTTCTTGATATTCATAGGAAGAATATCAGCTGCATTGCAATGAGAAAGTGAAAATGATCAGCTGACGAATACAAATAAACAGAGATGTTTTCCCTGGCTTCTCTGCTTGCTTCCTCAGGATCTCTGTTTCCCACTTAAAGATCAATAAACACCAAGCACAAAGCTCAGTGAAATCCTTTCTGTTCCTTCTTAATGAGCTGTGAGTTAGAACTTAAATTAAAACCAGGGATGAACAAAGACTTTTTTAATGAGAAAATTTCTGAATCAGAAATTCTACAAATTACTCTTGATACTCTTCATTATCCTTAATTTTGGCAAAAAGATCCACTGGTGGCTATGGATTCACAAATATTATCTAGCTAAAAGGACTGCATTGAAAAATATTCATCTTCATAAAATGAATAAAGGACTGCATTTCAGAGCCAAGAATGACACATATCAGTACTGGATTCATCCTTCAGAAGGAAATAGGCCCAGATAACCAAGATAATATACTTCCCAGAAATAAGCTATCTCTTTTATGATTATCAACAGCAAAACACTCATTTCAGATAAGAACTTCTGCAAGTTTAATTACTGTCAGTCAACTAAGGCTTTTAGCACAACCTTTTACTCAGAAAGCAGGAAATGAGGTAGCAAGCTGTAAAATGGAAGAGAGCATTTCAATGTACTCTGCTTCTTCTGCAAGTCTTATATAAAAGTATTCCAAAGAAAATAAACCAGCAGTAATAAAACTGTCCATCAACTGGATTTCATACATAAAAGCATTGAATAAGAACAAAACATGTAGGATTTCTGACAGCAGGAGTCATGATTGCTTCCCTCCATGTAATTTACTCCAAAAGCCTTTATCTGTTGCAAACAGGTCAATGATTTCTAACTTTCCTTCAAATTAGACACCTAGACACCCCTGCTTTTGTTTGAGCTTCAGACTTCAGAGAAGTCAAATGGAAGTTTAACTTTGAATGCCATGAAGCAAATTTAAGTCACTGCTTTGGACTGACACTTCTACCCTTGTTCACTGCAGCCTGGAATGGCAAATAGGTATAAATTGTGTCTGGGGAACAAACAGAATGATAGAACCACGGAGTCATAGGGTCACAGAATCATAAAATATATTGGGTTGGAAGGGATTGCTAAAAGTCATCCAGTCCAGCCTCCCTGCAATGAGCAGGGACATCTTCAACTAGGTCAGCTTGCTCAGAGCCCCATCCAAACTGACCACCAGAGCACCAGAATAGTATCACCCAAAGCAAAGTTTCTGGTGTTTCTGGTTTTTCTTTCTTGAATCTGGTCCTACAAGATGGAGACCACCAAACCTGGCACTCTAGGAACCAACAAATCCCCCACTGAAATGGGAAAATTTGGAAGGTAGCAGCAGCTGCTTGTATCCTGTCAAAATCTTCCCATACAATCACACCACCACGCATTTTTTCGCTTGCCTTGGGCCAAATCTAAGAAAGGTTGACCCAATGTCCCTCTGATTGATTTCGAATTTTCAGTCTGAACAGGTTTGATGGGAATTGCCTGGGCACTAATGGATAAGTTTCAATACACAAAAAAATACTGCTAAAAACTGTTGTCCTTAGCAGAGAGGCAGTGTGCAATGTCTCTTTCTTTTCTCCTTTACTGATGATTCCTAAGGATTCCTTCACTCAGTGGTAAGCACCTTGCAGCCTTCTTCTAAGCAGCTGAGATGTGGCTTCAAGCATACAAGCAGTGAACATGCCTGAATATTTTTCTCCTAACATATCTTGAATTTTGAAATTGGTTCTAAAAACCGGCTGATGCTCTTAGACCTTTCACTTTACATGTGGCACTACCCAGTCAAAAATCAATGAACTACCCCCAGTTGCTGAGGAATAACTACTTCAAGAATTGGCACAAAATAAAAATATGAAATAAAACTTTCCTGTTGCTGCTGGAGTAAGGAAAAAACTACCTCAGAATGTTACATAATGAGCACATCCCCCAAAGACAGTTATTCCAGGACTCAAATCATATTTTGTACTAAGGAAGATCATATCACAAGGTTACTTGTCTCAGCTGACCTTTGCTGAATCCACCCCTAATCTGCTGACCCATTTTGTAGTAATATTGCAATTTCCCAGAAGGGCTAGATCCCTGTGTGCAGCTAGGGATCATCATCACCACAGGGAAAGCACTCAACATATTTCATTTTATACAGCTCAGAAAAAGTTAGGGTCCTTCCCACTGATATCAAATCTGCTTGCATCTCTCTCTTTTCTTTCTTCCTCTCCAGTCATAGCCACTGTTGTACCAGCTCTGCATCTACCTATTTTTTAATCTCCAATCATTTCATTAAGTGCCAGTTACCAAAGCTTCCCTTTTGCTTAGCAGACAACGATTACTATTATTTAAGGTCCACATGCACATGTTGTAACAGTATAGCTTAATATGATAATAGAGGGCTATTGATCGGGAAAGGAGCGGGACTGGAGGACGCTCAAACAGTCTTGACTCCTCCTTGTGGAGGGTTATGTATGGACTCTGTCTGCTCCTTCATAAACAACAGTCTTTAACATAAATAAAAGCCCTTTAGCCCTCAGCTGAATTGAGAGAGTCTGAATGGGTCTTGAATCAGCTTTATGTCATAATTTCTCACAGTCATCCCACAGTTCTGCTGTTTTCATTTAGAATGAATATAAACTATCCAGATTTAGTGTGAGTTTCTGCTTTCAGGAGCAGTGCACTTAGGGATTCACTGAGTATGTGAAGCAAGTTTTCAGTACCAGTTTTTAAACAGGGATTGAGACTAAGTAATGGAAATAGCAGAGCCCATGGGATTGATTAAAAGCATGTTGAGTTCTCTAATATTCAAAGCGCGGTAATTAGAGCCCTCTATGACACAGGACTGTAAAATCCAGTTGATCAGATGCTCACGTACATGGGCTTTCCTTACAGCAGTTAGCTAACACCAGAAACGTTCCAAACATGTAATGGAAAAACCATTACTATTTCGGAACCCAGGACGCCGCACACTGGATTCGCATTCCTGTTACAGCAAATTGCTGTTTATCTGGAACACGTCATCCTATTCTGAGTGTCTACCCAAGGGTCCATATTTTCTGTCTGAGCAGCCTGTGCTGATTACACCCCTCCGTGTGTCATTTGTGTCTCCCTGCAAACCGCTGCCCAAAGGAAAGCGTGGAGGCTGCGGGGAAGGGAAGGCACAATTAGCCCTGTCCTCCAGTCATGACGGGAAAGTTGATACAAGAGTAATAACCACAAGCCAGGTCTCTCCTACATTTATTGTCATGCCCATCATAGCCAGTAACATTTCTTGAACAATAGTCATTTATAAAGGCCTGGCTTCTGTGGAAAGATTTACTAACAGCCCTAAGTGGAAACTCCACTATAAAACCAACATGCTCATGGAAATAGTTCTACTACAAAGGCATAAAAATAATGCACAGAAGTGACCCACCAATGCATTTACTGTAAAACTCAAAGACTAAAAATAAAATAACCTCAATATATAAAATGAGTAGAATTTTTTTCTTTCCTTTTTGAAACACAGAAGTAGCTCTAATGGATCATAGACTAAAAAAAGCATATTGTGATTGGAGCTAACAATATTTTCACATTCTGCCCTTCAAAGACTCAACTCAATTTCATTTTTACAAGACACAATCTGGTAGTGTAATAAAAGTTTTCTTTTAAAAATTATATATATATATATAAAGGACAAAAACTAAGGGTAAGAAAGATCATCAGGACTGAATAATACTGACTGATTTTCTGTCATTCTCACTACTCCAGTTGCTGAGCATTCACAAAGTAAAAGAAAATATACCAGTGTCTCCAGAGATGCTGTGTCAACAAAAACTCCTTCCGCTGGCATGATACAATTTCTGTTTAACTAATCAGGGGGAAATTTATCATACAGGACTTGGTGGGGTTGTTTGTGGAGTCATTAGCGCAATGGCACTCAGCTCTAGGATGACAGTTGTGCTCTTCAGAAGATGAAATGCTGCAGCTGGCTGGGAAATGAATGAAGGCCAAAACCAGAATAATAAAACAGAGGACTTAATTTGAAAAAAATTTGTTCCTAGGATTTCGTGGCTGTGTTGGTTTATTTATTTACTTATTTATTTATTTGTTCTTTCCAAATAATGAGAAGGTGCTGGAGACTATAAAGTGGTAGTGTGCTGAAGTATTCACTCATAGCCTTATAGTGATTTCTTCAGTGTCTTGCTGTAAGAATATTACACTTTGCTAACAGGCTCATAAAACACCTTTTCCAAACATCAAAGTAATGGAATGAATTCCTAAGATAATATTCAATTGCTCAAATTCTGCCTAATGCTCTGTCTCTGATTCCCAATTATAAAAGTAAGATAACCATTTGAATTCTAAAAATATTCCAGTGATGCCTGCCAAAAGTCTTACTGTTACCTTGTTCATGTAAAACATGACTTCAAGGAGAATTTTGGTAAAACAGAGTCTAGTTCTTCACAGATTTCTTATTACACATTTAACTGACATAAGCATTGCAAGGATTAAGTCAGTAATATTTGTAGAAATGTATGGAAGATACAGTTTCAAAAGTGCTTTAGTAAAAGTGTCCAGCAGATAAAGCAGCTGATGAAATTCAGGTTAGAGAAACGTAAAGCATAGTACATAGGAAAAGTATTCCTTGGAACAAATAATTCCTTAAAACAAATCTACAAAACTCTACCTCAACATACGATGTTAAAAAGAAAACAAAATGAGATGAAAAACAAATAGAAGGCCAGGAATAATTAAGAAAATAATAGAAAACTTTAAGCATCATTATGCCAGTGTAAAAATCCATGCTTAATCTTCACTGTAAATACCGTGGTTATTGTCTGCTCATGAAAAAATTACAGTAAAGTTAGAAACAGCTCAGCAAGTCTCTGAGCCACAAATTTCTGAGAGAGTATCCTGAGGCACTACGAATTATATATATCCCGATATGCCTGCCTGTTCTCTGACTTTTTCTTGAACATCCCATTATCCATCACTCTTGGCGACAGTACAATGAGCTGGCTGGACCCATGGGCCAGCCTGACACATCATTCCTTATGTTCTTGACAGATTTAAAGAAAAACCAAAGTGGAAGGCTAGTTTGCCTTGGTCAGTGTGCTTGGCTGGGAGGGAAGAGGGAGGTGTCCTACTGCATACAGAAGAAAGAAGGTATTTTCACTGCTGTTGGCACCCTGTTTTGCCAGAAGACCAGGAGGTTTAGAAGAACACAGGGAAGGCTGAGTGCTATTATATTTTAAAGCATTCCCCTTTTCTCACCAGCAATACACAATCCCTGTCAGGATTCAGCTGCAGCCAAGTGTTCTTCACCCAGACCCAAGATAGATAAAGTATCTTATTCTGTGCAGAATACTGTCAGTGTATACCATGGGCAGGAGGAAAGAGGGGACAGAATGGATAACATGATAGGGCATGGCTTTTTCTTTAGAATTATGATTATTATGTTCTATAACAATTAGAAGGAACCTGAGTACTTCAGTGTGATTTCCTGTTAAAAGGACACAGAGTAGGAAGCTTGCTAACGCAGCCTGCTGCATGAAAAAGGAGATCCAGGGCTTCAGTAACAAAGCAGAGACCCAGCACATCCCTATCTCTCCTCTCTTGTCCTACCTGGAACCTCTAGAGGTTGGGATCAGAGAGACATTCCTGATTCTTCCTTTCACTGTTCTTCTTTTGCCAAACCCCCAGTGGAAGACCACAGTGAAAGAGTACACAGAAAAAAAAACCCAAAAAATGTAAGTCCAGAAGAAAAGGAAGTGTGGTCATCCCACTGAATATATTTTGATGGGAGATGAGCAGCCTCAGGGAGCACAACTTGCTGCACAGCAATTTCTCAGTATGTGTCAGTGCTCAAGTTCAAAGACGAACACCGGAAAGGGGAGATCCTCATTTGCCTACCCATGGAGTCCATACCCACATGTGGTCTAAAAGGACCTAAGAATATGCAAAAAAAAGTGCTGTCTTGCCATTATGATGATTGCACAGCCCATGTAATCTCTCTCCAGCTGGTGATGTTAGAAATCCTGTGTTTGGTTGCAGAACGAGGCACGGGAAGATGCCTTTTCTTTCATTCATTTGTATTGCCATCCACTGATTCCCCACACTGCAGCTACTGCCAAAGATGAAGGGAACTAGCACGACTGCCTCCATATGCAGTCCTTTCTCCATGTGTGAAATGAAATCAGCTCTGCTTCTTCTCTTCACACCGTGATCTCTCTTGATATCACACAGCACATCTCCCTTTACTGAGAAGTAAATGTGCATCAGCAGAACAACTCCACTAAAACATGCAGTTCTACATTGTCCTTATAAGCTACATTTACTGGAATGACTGACACACACAGAGCAAATCACACCAAAGCTGTCATTTATCACTCACCTTTAGGGTTTACCCATAGAAGTAAAATTTAATAAAATTCAACTAGTAGTTCATCGAATTCAAAATCTTCTTCCAAAACTTCTATGTGTGCTTACAAAAGTCTAAGGGCAATTATCCATTGAAATGCTTATAGGGGAATACTTGTTTTCAAGTTCAGAAAATTAATCTGCCTTATACTTGGAAGCACAAAGACTTACTATTCAGAAATGTTCAAATGCAGCCCATTTAACTATGACTTTATTAATATTATGGAAGCACTGATAGCAACCCTATAACTAATGTTCAATTAGGCATGAAAACAAATACCGATGGAAACCAAATAACTACACCTCAGTTCCTCTCACAGATGTGTCATGCTTCCCAGGCAAAACATCTGGAAAACTGCCCTAGCAGGGCTATTGAGCCTTTCCTTAATGTCAAGGGATTCTTGGCAATCTGCAAAACCTTTACTCCTAATTTCTGCGAGTTATTGGTAAGAGATGCAGATGTTAGGTTAATGTTTGCCTGTGCTTTTTGGGTATGAATCTTACTGCACTGCTGCAGATATCATTACATTAGGGCAGCTATCAATAACTTAGTGTGGAGTTTAGAGTGGGTTTACAAATAATTTCAGCTGAGTGTTTGGACTGGAGCTGAAGGGCTGCCATAAATTTTTTCCCTGTCCAAGACTCTCCCAGTTGTGAATAGATTTTCTAGATGTTTGATCTTCTATGGAAATTAAAATTAAACCAAATCTTATAGTCTGAGTAAATATTGTAAAGGAAAATATTGTAAAAAAACCCCCAGAACACCTAAGAGGAGGATTATTCCCTTGTTCTTCCTTACTGTTTGAATTAAAGAAACCAATGAAGAAAATGTGAGTTTATAAATGCTAACCTATCAAAAATATATCACAGAGCTCTTAGAGCAGTTTTAGTACTTTACAACACTGAGGGAAGAAAAAGCAAGACAGAAAAAAAGTGTTAAGGACTGAAGAGGTGTATTTTCCTTGATGGGGGAAAAAATTTCCTCTCCTGGATCACAGAAGATCATTGGACAAGAAGTTGCCTCCAAAGCATCCCAGACCTAAGAGTGCACAGAGGGCAGATGCATGGCCATGGTCCTCACTGAGGCGAGCTCCAGGTGGCGTGCAAGGTGCAGGAGGGAGCAGTGGTGACCTTCAGGATTTCAAACTGAGATGCTTCTCCCCCAGACGAAGAAATAGGAATTAAGTTTCTTGTGCATCCTCCTGCACTCAAGAGGTCTCCATTCTCTTGTTCGTGAGCGGTGCAACTGCTTTTCTCTCCTTCCCTTTTTCCATGGCAAACGAAGCCACCAGAAGCGAACCTTTTCTGCATGATTTCTTTTCATCAGTCATAACATCCATCCATCAGGTACAGAAACATCTGGGTAAGCTAGTTAATGTGTAGCTGACTTCAGTTAATGTTTATAATTAAGCCCTGAGATTCCACAAGCAGTGCATTTCTGAGGGATTATCACACACCTCAGGTGCAGCATGAGGCACCAGCCAAAAGCCAAGTGACTTCAGCTACTCAAAGAGTGCAATAATCCCTCAGAAATCTATTAACCATGAGTGCCTTATAGCTATTATGGTATGGAAACTCCAAGGTAAAAAGGTCATACCTGTGCTTTTAATGAGAAATATTGACACATGCATGACATCACCGCCAGCCAATCAGAGATCCCCATTGTTACCCTGTGTTCACAAATTATTTTATAACAGCCCCAAGTTATAAAGCAGTTTACAGTGTTGTGAAAATGAAATAGATCACTTACATGTTGAAAACTCATTAAAAAGTATATTTTATATGCAAAACATGTCTAGGCCTACTCTTTCCTCAGGTCCATCTTCAGGTTCAGAGTGTGAATGGTTCAAGTGATGGAATTGCTCACACTCATGATACTAAGCACTTTAATTATTACAAGCTGTACATTTTCAATAACATTTGTAGGATTTAATGAATACCTAAGCCTTGTCTTTCAGGATCCCACTCCAGTTCCTTCCCAGCACTGGTCCCAGCATCCTAACTGTATACCCTTGTCAATTGGTTGCTGAAACAAACACTGGTCACCAAATCTGGACAAAACTGGCGTATTCCAAATTCCAAAATATATTTTAGTCCTGATGGACAAATAAGAGAGAGAAAAATCACCCCTGCTTTAGGAACCTGAGCTGAGGAGATGGCTCATTAACTTGGGCCAAAAGCATGTCAGAGATGATTCTATCATGCTGTGGAGAAATCCAACAACCCAGCATACAGGAAACTCATCTAAGCAAATACAGCATCCAGAAACCTTGCCTCTTATTGCTTGAATTGTTAGCCAGAGATGCAGTCACAGAGGCCCAACAAAAGAAAGGAACTTGTTATTTGCCAAAGGGTAGCAAAACAGAAATTTTGGATATGATGATTTATTCAGAGGACAGAAAAACTAGGTGCAGATTTTCTTCAAATTCGGAAAACTTTCCTGCTCAGTCAAAAATGGCAATTTGTAAGACATTTATGTTACTGCACTGGTTGTTGACTACTGTGATAATGTGCTGTAGTGGGCATGACGAAGGACCACTCCAACGTGATTTTTTTTTAATGGCACCAATATGACTGAACAACATTAAGCACTCAGTATATAATGGTTAGAGAAAATAAGTGGGGCTTTCTTTATGACTTGCAGAGTCAACAAACAGGCTGTGTCAGGCCAGCGAGAAAAAGTGAGTGACAGATCTAAGAAGCTTTTCGGAAGAACGCATTGATATTTGAATCTGCAGTTTCCATGCCCTAGCTGATGTCAGCTGCTGGGTGAAAGCCTAGATATCAGGTAGCCAAGACAAGCATCTAGCTGCCACTTGAAAGCTATCTCTTTCAGGGAAGAACTGAAGTAGTATTCTTTCTGCGGCTGTGCCTGCCAGGCAGCAGACAGATGCCCGCTGTGCGAGCTAAACCTCCCCTATTCTGCCGTGCAGAGTGCATTGCACAAGCCCCAGCTATACATTACAAAGGAGCACAGCGAAGGAGAGACTCACGGGTTCCATCCCAGATGCTTGAGCCAAGGGCCTTAATGCAAGCACAGCATAAGTCAAAAGATGATCACAAAAGCCGCTTTGTTTTTGCAAGCACTTGTGGCATTATTAAAGTACTGGTCATAGAAAATAACCCTGGATCCAATCGATCACAAGTTGAGTCAGTTTAAATTACACAGAAAGTGAAACAAACAGACTCATAACCAAGATTTCTTTATTTCAGGAAGAGAAACTTCAGGACCTTAATATACCCAGTGCATGAAGTCAGCTGGGCTTCAGAATTCCCAGATATCAGCACGGAGGAGGCTCAGCACACTGGAACTCAACACTTCCTGGAGCTTGTGAGTTCAGGAAATGGAAACTCACAGAGAAGAGGTGGGTAGAGCACTGCCAGATGGCTAACAGAAACAAGGGGACAGAGAAGAATCATGCTGAGGTAGAGGAAAAACAACTCCAAAAGCTTAATGCATTCGGATCAGGAGAGATGACTAATCTCCTCCCCTGAGCACTGCAAGAACTGGCATGTGAAACATCAGCTCCAGAAGCAAGTGGTTTTGCTACCCCAGCATACTGCACAAGGATAGGATTGTAACATGTGTAACTTCAACTCGTGCATCAAAAACATGAGAAAAGAATAAATGAGTTAAAAGTTGATGAAAAAAGAGCAAAAGACAGTTCTCTGATGAGGAAGTTCTGCAAAATACAGAAAAAAAGACTATTCTAGTAGGAGTCTCTGGAACATTTAATATAGTCTCACATGAGAAATATTTAAAATATTAATGGAGTGAACTAAAATAAAAGCTCTCAGGTAAAAAGTGGAAAACTGTCATTATCTGTATAAGAAACTGGTAGAAGACAAAGGTGGAACTTCAGATGAGTGCCATAATTGCTATGATTGCCTTTTGCCATTTGCAAGAGTGGAGTTTCAGTGTTGCTCCTTTGAGAATTCCAAGTGAGACTTGACATGCTGTCTCTGGAACAAGAGTTTTTCATGAATAGCAGAACACAGACCACCTCCTTTACTCAAAATCTGAAGGGAAGGTTGCTGCTATGAGCCCCACTGCAGTCCTACATCACATTTGATAATAGGGATGTGCAATTCGAAACAGAAATTATGGATGAGTTCGTGTCCTAAGAGCAGTATGGCTCTGCATGTGCGCAGTTGCCAATGGTTGTTCAGAGCACTCCTCAGATGAAACCGATCCTTCAGAACTCCCCAAATGCTGCTATGACTTGAGCTGATACAAGTTTTGTCATGTTTGTCCTGATGTGACACAGCAGCCCTCCTGCAGATACACAAAAAGAACATTGCTAATGTAAATATCCTCAAATGAGCGTTCATAACTTTTTGACCTCCAGTATTTTCTCTTTGTTTCCTCCTGCCTTCCAAAGAGCTGCTTATCTAACATTTCAAAAGTCACCCTGGGATGGCTGACTTCAGTCCAGCAACCAGGATCTGATTCCACTTTCAGTAAAACTGAATGCCTTTTGTTTAAATATGTAGCAACAAATCACAGTAAGTTCAGGAAACAGTGGCACTGTACACTTAAGATTTAAAAGGATGTTAACAGGCTGCTCTGTCCAAATATCTTGAAACAGGAATCTGTTTTGTAACACTCTTCCAGATTCTAAATATATCACAGCAAATACAAATTACCACTGTGCCACCAATGCGGTTATTAAAGCCTTGGAATGTCTTTTATTATACTGACTCCAGCATTATTTCAACATGTTGTCCCCAAAATAGTCATTCCATTACCCTAAGAGGTGATTAGAAAGCCTGAGTTCTCTGGAATGTTGTGACAATACGCTGATATTTCAGAATTATACCCCTTGGATCCGCACCAGTTGCTCACAACCCAGGCCAACCAATAAGATAAAAATTAGTGTTTGCCAGATGAAAAAAAAAGGCAGAATCACCAGAAAGGAAAATGTTATTTAGTTACCAGCTCTTCTGGGCATACCAAATAGGGGTGATTATGAAAGCCAGTGGACCTTTTGGGTCAACACAGAGTGTTTGTGGGTCCAGCTGAGGATGAGGTAAATACAAAATGCACAGGGTGAAATGCTGGTCACACTACAAAAACTCCCACTGCTTTCAGCGTGGCCAAGTTTTCACTCTTCAGAGCCATTAAGTGCTCCAGCAGTTATCTGCACCTGTGAATCTGTAGGTTCAACGTCCAAGATGAGACCGGTCACCAAGAGACCTTTTAATATCTGATTTTTTTTTTTTTTAAAA
The DNA here is from genome assembly GCA_014706295.1 of Lycocorax pyrrhopterus obiensis. Classification (NCBI taxonomy): domain Eukaryota; kingdom Metazoa; phylum Chordata; class Aves; order Passeriformes; family Paradisaeidae; genus Lycocorax; species Lycocorax pyrrhopterus. The sequence continues at coordinate 19,498,027 of JACSVZ010000004.1, forward strand.
GGAGGAACTCTATAAAAATGAAGCATCTGAGAGTGTCCATAAAAATGGAATTACTGTTCAGTGTAAAATGCAAGCTGAGGTGATAGCCAGAAAAAATTCACTTATGAAACTTTGCTTGATATGGAAAACAAGTATCAGCTCCTTGCTGCTGTATTGTTAATACATGAAAATGAAAGAAATCCTGTAAAGTCTATGGGAGCTTATTGCAGATGAGTAATATTGAAGGCACCCTCATAAAAAGGATAATGCTGTTGGTAATCCTTAGCTGATCTCAGGGGTTTTCTCCCTTTCTTTTTTCTTTCTTTGATTTTTTACTTTCCCTCTTTCATCAACATCTGTTTTAGGTCACCCTTGAATCCCACCTTCTCCCCAGGAAAGCAACACAATAGTGTGCTCAGCAGAGCCCCCCAGTACACTCTCACACACACATTCTCCAAATGACAAATAATCTCTATATATCTTCTGGGAACAATAAAAATCCTTGGATGTGCTCCCAGAGCCCTCAGGAAGTTCAAAAATCCTTAGAGGGGGGCCCTGGATTGAGGTTTTATCTCTAGAATTTTACATAACAAACTTGGTAAGTGTTGTATAACAGTTAATACATATTCAATGGCCAAGAGAGAAAAAGAAAAAGGCAACCAACATTAAAAATAACACTGGGGAAGGTCAAGTGCATGAAAGGCCTGGTGTGCTCTGATCACTTCACGGCGAGAGCTGGGTTTGCTCTTTTTGGTCCCATTTGTGCTGCACTCGCTGGTGTTTTGGAAGTGGAGCTGCCCCAGTGCTGGAGTGCTGTGCAGGGACAAGCTGCTGAAGCTCAGGCAGGACTAGAAATGCTGAGGGATTTTTGTATGTTCTCCTCCACACCCAGGTTTCTCTTCCTTCCTTGGTTTCCTGTATCATGCAAAGCTCCCTGGCACCATCTCCACGGTTTTGCCAGACACTTTCGAACCTGCTTAGGCAACTGTTTCTAGCTGTTTTTCTTTTATTAACTGTAGTCTGAGACTGGTCAGCTGAGCCACAGGGCATCAGTATATGACTGAGTTACTAATACTTTTATAGAAAAAGAGGATTTTCGAAAGATGATTCTGATGAGAATGCTCTAATGTATATTAAAAGTATCTGTGCATGCAGGTGCTCAAAAGAGTGTCTCTGCATTAGAAAACCAAACTACCTTTGTGAATTACCATGCAAACAGAAAGAAGAAGTATTGTTAAGGGAATCTCAAATATTAAAAGTAAATTAGTGCAACCCTGGATTGCTTACCCATGGGAAAAAAAAATCAGTTTGTTCACTGTTGTTCTTTAGTTTGATGGGTCTTCTCATTGCAGAGATCATCTCATGAGGAAAGGACAACAGAAGATGACCATTGACCATCTGTGTATCAGAGAAATAACGAACAAGTGATATTTAGTTGACTCATTCACATGAATATTCATGTGAATTCAGGCTTTTGTTTTACATTTTTCCTATATTCTACATGATATAGTGCAAGGGTAGGAATGAGCCAAGACTGAAACTCTGTGAACTCTGACAATAACATGCTTTAGCTCCTCCAGTGAGTCCAGCCAAGCTCAAATCACCTCCAGCAATAATTATTTCCAAAGTGTAACAGGCAGCACTTCAATTTCTGGTAAGTTCTTCTTCCTAGTAGTAATGGTCATGTATAATTCATCTTACAGTAAGTGAAGTGAATCACAGCACTGATTTGTCCTCTCTAGAGCACAGCAGGTTTTTACTGCATTCAATCATACCAATTTTAATAACAATTGCTTTTAATGTTAAAATGGGAAAAAGCTTGGGTACCAGCACTGGCTAAATGCCATCCTATTGTCCTCAGAAGAGGCTAATTCACCCTGCCAGCAAGCAAAAGAGTATTAAAGGGAGAAAACGCTGAGGAATTCCATAAGTGTGGAATTCATCCCCATATAGAGTGGGGGAGGCCCAGGAGCTATTTTAGTGGAGCTCTAAGCCATAGCAATTTAAGTGGGATTTAAGTTGTGTGTGGACCCGTGCTGGCTCCCTGCACGGAAGAGGCTTTCAACCAAGGGTTTTATGAGGAAGATGCAAGGGGATTACAAGCATTACAGGCCCACTTCCATCCCTGAGGCACAGGATATGAATGCACACGAAACCTACAGGAAGGTAAATGAAGGTGCAAGCCCCCTGCTTGGCAGCTATGTGGTCACAGTAAATGAGAGGTTGTCTCCAAGAGAAAGAAAGTTGCTGTAACGCCAGTATATTGTAGACCAGCTGAGCACCTCATCCCTCATCCCTTACTACCAAATGAAAAGGTGCCCTGTGGCCCACCAAAATCAGGCTTTTGAGATGCAAGGGCAGGCTTAAGATCACATTAAATGACTCTGTGGCTTCCAAGCTGCAGGTAGTTTTTGTGGAGCTTAGGCAGGGTGAGTATATGGTTGTCTGTACTCACTTATGCAGATACACCTTCAGACAGGTAAGCACAAGCTCTGCAAAAGCCAGAAAACCTCTGTCTAGTGGCAAATGCTCAGAAGTGAAGAGTCACTGAGGCCACCCTTCCCTGCATGCACTGGCTGCCTGAATTGGAAGCTTCTCTGCCAAACACGCAGTCAGACCCCTGAAGTGCTCCTGCAACACTTGCCTTCCCTCCATCACCACCTCCTCTCAGTTGACAAAACCAGTTAAGAGACTTCTTGATGAACCACTTCAAAACCTTTTTGCAGATGAAAATTTACTTCTTCTTGCTGTGTTAATATCGATACAGATAATTTTCCCAAGACGATGGCTTGAAATGCAAAAAATGGCAAGGAAAGAGCATCTCCAGTCAACAAAGAAGGTGGAAGAGGTAGTCTTACCTTCTAATGGTACATAAAGCTTCACAAAATTATGAAATGAAACTCTGTCTTTCATTGGGATTTAGCTGTCTTTCTTGCCTTAGGATTTAAAAAAAACGAACCCTAAAACTTGAGGGCAAGGTGTATCAGACTGTCACTGCACTTGGCTGTTGGAGGGAGTGAAGGTGGTGGTACCTGCCATTGTCTTCTGCTTCCCAAAGAGCCCAGTGCACTGAGTCCCTGACTGGGATGGGTGATCAGGTTCATCCTCTTCGTAATGTGGAGGTGAGACTGGACTTCGTGAGCAAGCCACTGGAAAAAGGCAGAAAACCAGTGTGACTGCCATTCTCACATTCTAGGAGCAGCTTACATGAAACTACAGGTACTTGGAGCGTCTTAAACATTTGGGATACTTACTGAGAAAAATACATCCATTGAAATGGGCAGACCTACATTTTGAGTGACATGCTGGAAGCTGATGTGCCTAAATCCACTTCAAGAATTTACTTCTCAGGATGCATGTTAAAGGATTACAGCTGTTAGTCGGCACAGTAATGATTAGAAAGAGAAATTTGCCAAAGACTCAGAAAAAAAACCTTTTGCTTGGAAAGCACATTTCCATGAATGTTACTAGTTCTAAAGAGAATATATTTTGATCTTTGGCCTTTAAAATTCTGGAAATCTTTACATTTATTACTTATTTCACATAAAAATTCTTTTCTAGTGATTCTAATTGATAAATGCTGGTGCCATTTCTGGGTGAGCTCTATTTTAAATTTCTTGAAAAGCACACTCACTGACTTCTTGGGTATTTCTGCAAACTAAAAACCAGGCTCAGCAGTCTCATTTCTTAAACTTATTTAGCATGGTTACTGAAGCAGAAACTTATCATGCATGAATGTGAAGCAGAGTCATTTGACTTTGACTGGTGCATAACTTTGAATACAGAGATAAACTGTACTGAGTCATGTATGGTATGTTTTTCTAAGCATTATAGCCGTGCTCAAAAGATCAAGTTTCTGTCTCAGTTTCAAAGCTTCATTTTTCTGAATAGAAGGTAGACTGTATTTTTAATTTTTTAACAAATTAAAATCAGTTCAAATGTGCTGGCCTCAGCATAAGGGATAAGTATTGTGTAACTACTTTTTATTGCTATGCCTTTTTTTTGAAGATGAGGACATGCTTATGAAAAAGACTAGCTTGGATCCCAGCACCAGGCAGCAAGTCAAGAATGGTGCTCTCTTGCTTGAGGTGCTAGACTAGGATTAACAAAGTCTGCACTAAGTATTCATTTCTCTGTGTGCATCTTGTGTCATCACTTAAACTCATAGTGCCTTAGCTCCCCATTTACAAAATAGTCATAATATTTCCACACTTTAATGGACCCCAAGAGGATCCCTGAAATGGCTGCTTCTTTGAAATGTTCAAGATTTTAAGTATTGTAAATGAATCAGCCTTATTTATGGCTGTGCCTAAAAGCTACTTTGTATATCACTATATGGGAGGAAGACAGAGTTCAGCCAAGTCAGCTGAGGACGGGATTTTGGTATGGAAACTTCAGCTGTGCTGGCCACAATGGGCTGGTAAAAGAGGAAGTGATGAGAGGACTCTGCACCTCTACTTTTCTCCAGGCTTTAGGTTTGGGGAAGGTGGGTTTTGGTTTCGATTGTTTGTTGTGGATTTTTTTAATATTTAAGAGTTTTCTTTTGCATAGGTGCTTTTTGCTCTGGAGCCAGTATATCACCAACAATTAAATAGTAAATCACCAGTAACTAAATAGTAAATCTTGACTCATGGTTATAAGAGCCTTAGTTATCCCAGAAAGGCTGATTCTACAAGGGGAAATATGTTGCTAAACCTTAATGCCCATGAAGAACCTTACCAGGGTTCTTCAGAGAGACTCCTCTCCTGAGCTGCTGACATCAGCTGAGTTTGAGCAGCACCAGCTCACAGCACACAGGCCAGTAGTGTGTTCAGGGTGATTTCGTTACAGACATCCTATATACCCAAAAGAACCCTTGGAAGCAACCTGGAAGGATTCCTATGAGCTCTTAGGATCCATAACATTTACTCACACCTTTGAAACAAACTCTGTTTGCTTAAAGTTCATCAAAGCAAGAAAAAAATTGGAGAACCTTCACATTTCACCTGAAGAGGGTTTTGGCGCTGCCCTCAGCTCTGTGAGCTCTTCAGGGCTGGGAAGGAGAGAAAAGTGAGATGAGGGTGACCTGCACGTGCGCCAGGGTGCTGCAGGTACGTGCAGTTGGTGCTGCTGGGGTCATTCTCCAGGACTGAGCACTCTCCTCTGTCACCTCCTCTGCACTTTGCTCGCACAGCGTGAAGCACACTTTTAGAAGTAGAGTTTATTGCAGACTTGCAAACATTTATTGGGCAGCTTCTAGGCTGGTGTCAAGTTATGGTCATATCCTGTTCCCAAGAAGGTTTTGGAGATTGTTAGTGTTTCGAGGAAGGTCCCCCTGGGAATTCCCCTTTCAAGGGAGTGAAAGGCAACACTGTTTAAGGAGATGGAGGTAAAGATATAAAGCCCCTCTTCCAGGCTGACCCAGCAAAATATTCTATTAGCTCAAGTGGCAGAGCAATTGCCTTCGAATACACAAAGATGAAGTCTTAGATCCCCCAGCAGATTTATTCTGAGCATATTGTATCGTAACTGGTATGTAATTCATATTCTTTAATTGGACAGCTCTTTGATGGCCTGTAGCTGGGTGTATTTTAGTAACCGGCTGTTTTAGTGAAAAGAATATTAAAATCCTTTGACATGCAACGGGACTAAGTTTGGTGGCAAAAAGAACCACAGAAATATGCTTTTGCTAAAAAAAAAAGGGGGCGGCCAACTGGTGAGAAAATATTTGATTACAGCATATAAGTACTCTCACAAGAGAGAGAAGGAAAGAAAGCATTAAAAGTTCTGTTAACCTAATAGAGAAAAGTTTAGCAAGAACCTATGCTGGAAACTTAAAGCTAAGCAAATTCAAATTAGAAACCAGACAATTTTTTTTTAAATAGCAAAGCTGATTAAATAATAGAACAAAGAAGAAGGGACAGGCTGCTTTCTCCCTTTCTTGATGCCTCTGTACCAGCACTGAATGCTCTCTGAGAGGTATCCTGCAGTCAGATGCAAACTCCTGGCTTGGGAAAGCAAGAGAAATCACAGGATGTGTGATTTTCAAGCCAGACAGGATGAGCTAATCACTACTTCTGCCCTAAACACATATGAACCCATATGACACCATATAGTCTTGTTTCTTTGAAATTCTAGAATAAAAAATGTACTTTTATTAGTTAATTTGTTGCAATAGTAGCATTCATTCAGTTAGAGAGGGGATAGCATCCTAAGAGGCATAGACCAGGTAGTTTTTTAAGTTTTCTTGTTTTCTGTCTGCCATATTACCACTGTAGGGTCACCAAATCATACCAGCTAGAACAAAAAAGAAAGAATTCCAGTGGTATTGTTGAAAGGTCTTTTTTTTCTTTTTTTTGTGTTGGACAGTGTGGAAAGATACATTTTCCTTTTCCATGCCCTCTAGTGTTTTCTTGGTCATGTTCTTCCTGATTCCCTTTAGATACAAGGTTTTCAACATACTCATAATAACTCATAGCAGGCCCAGTAACTCCATATTAAAGTTTTGAAAAGATTTTAGGTTTGGAGATCTCAGCAGAGTTGAATAGTACATCATACAACAAGGTACATAGAAAAATTGTAGTTTTAAGCCAATTATCACTTTAAAGGCCTGTGGTTTATTATCTGGTGTTGGTTTTTCTAGAGCTTCAGATTTCAATACCTGAATTGAAGCACAGCTAAGCCAACCAAATAAATTGAAGACTGTTTGAATGATTTTTATGGCAGTAATATAATTATTTAAAGACTGGAATTTCAGATTTTCCTAACAGTGTTGGAAAAAACAGAAAAAGGTTAAGCTCAAATATACAAAACAAATACAGTAGGTTTTTTTTTCACTTCCATTTCAAAGCAATTAACCTACTTTCCAGTCTTTCCACAAACAATGAAGACAAAGGTTGAAGTGGTTCAGAAGATACTTGGACGGAAGACACGATGGTCTCTGCATACTGAATCATGTCACTGAACTCACTTTATTTGAAAAATGTGCCAATTCTGAATTGTGAAGTTGAGAATAACAAATGATTATTGAAAAATATTTTATAAGTACTTTTTTCATATCACTGTGCTCTGAATAAAAATGTACCTTTTTTTCAGGGTGGAGAACTTACAAAGCTTCACTGCTCTGTCTACCAGAGATGCACGTGCACTGGCAGAGGCACAGTCCCTGCCTTTAGGGATGTAGCCACTGTGCCTCTGTACTAATTCTCCAAAAACAACTGCAAGCCTGGTGGGCAGACCTGATCCTGAGCTGAGCTTTCATTCTTTTCTGGAGAGAAAGATCTCAGTTTCCACTTATATCACAAGATCATTTAGGACTATCAGACACTTACAGAAACCTATTGATCATGATTTCTGATTTCAGCAGCCATGAGGCTGAAGTAAGGAAAAAGTGACAGGTAAAGTCGCAGATACTGACAAGCAGGATGTCGCTGAAGTCTTCTGGACTCTTCAGCTCAGGTCACTGGCCTGTTACTCTGACTGAACACCACAGTGCTCCTTTTGGCCCCTGGTAAACAGAGGTATAGACTCCATCTGCCATATAACTGTGAATAAAGAAACCAGGCAGGAAAAGCCTCTGCAGTGCTGAAGTGTGCAGGGCAGAGCTGACCAGGTCTAGTCCTGGGAAGAGCTGGTATTAAAAGCACGTTCTGGGTCAGGCAGAAGTGGCATCTAGAGACTGAGCAGTGATGAGGATGGCAGCGTGTCTGCATGTTTGTCCCTACATGCTAATGGCAGTTGCTGTAGCACAGTGGCTGTCATGAATTTGGCTCTTCTGAGGAGTAGCCAAGTGAATTCAAGAAGCTCCATGTGATTTTGCAATGATTTTCAGGAATACGCTTGCTTGTGAGTGGTCCAGAACAGGATTTTCCTCCTTCTGTGGAGTCGCCCTAATCTCAGTTTTTGTTTTGTTTCAGAAACACAAAGACAGTGGCAATGAAGTAAGTGGGTACAGGATGACATATGCAAAAGCAACAGGTCTTATATAATATCCCCATTCTCTCTCCTCCACCCCCTTCTGGAGCTGGAGGGGAAAGTCAGTGTACCATATCCAAATAAACAACGACAGGCAAAACCCACAGTGGGAAAACACACTGAGATTGACCAGCATCATCCAAGATTCACATGTGACTGGTTAATAGACAGATTTCTGCTATTTGCCTGCCTTAACTTCCATGCTCAAACTCTGCTTTTGGAGAAGCAGCAGCCTGTGGGAGCAAGCTTGGATGCTGAGAGTTGCATGGGAGTTCTTTCCCGTGGCACTCCTGTGCCAGCAGAGACAGCCCAGCACCTGAGGAGGCTGAAGAGGTGGTTTGTCCCTAGCGTTTTGAAAAAGCCGTGGCTGCAGCACCTGAATGGAGAGCTCCCAGGACATGAGAGTGCAGTTGGTGAGGGAATGTGGTCTGCCAGGGGCTGTCAAGTGTGTTTTTCCAAAACAACGCAGATACAACCTTTATGGCTGAAAGTGAGCGCTGTACAGGAAATTAAATACATGTGACAGAGACAAGCGGAGCTCAGAGACCTCATAAACACAGATGGAGCCATCTGTATCTCCAGTTCAGAGAGCACCTGTTAACAGCTCACATGCCACATGCATCCTGCTGTTGGAAGAGTCCTCAGGAGACCTGATTCCCAATCCACCTCATTCATCATCAGGCTTCACTGTTTCCCTCTAGAGAAGCTCATAGCAAGGAGAGGGATAACAGATGCTGGCCCAGCTGGTCTGCCTCAAAGAGAGCATTGCTTGGAGGGCTCATCTCCAGTAGGAAGTCCCACAGCACTGTTTCTTATATTGGAACCTTGAGGAAGTGTCAGCCCTGCTCCCAGCATGTACAAACTCCGCAGTCAGGGATCCCCAGGATCCCTGGTTAGCACAGCCCTGGATACACTCACTGAACAGTCTCGCAGACCACAGCTGTTACACTGGACCTGAGCAAAGACAAAGTGGCTGAAGCTGCTGGGTCTTTGCCAGGACCTTTGAATTGGATTCTGAACTTTACTGCCCAAATCCCAGCCTACAGTGTTTTCATACCTACTTTGATCGTGCTTAAAAATGCAGTGTAACAGAGTGAAACATAGCAATGTCATTCAGGCTGAGATCTGCATCCTTGTTTCTCAGTCTTTATCACGACAGTCACATGTTTATATATTATCATTAGAAAAACTTCCAGCCTTGGAAGAACTTCCAAATTACAGAAATCAAAGAGGAGAGTGAGCAGTCTGAGGCATTTACTAAAGTATTAGGTTCCATTAAGTGCCAGAAGAAAATCTGGAGCTTTTCATGTTTAGAAAACAGGAATCTACCTGCAACTTTGTTCCATACTAAAAGGCAAGGAAGATATAAAGAGGGTTCAGGAAAGAGAAAAAACCAAAATGGTGCTGGCCATATCACAGATGTACAAGGTTCAGTCTCAATGATCTTTACCTGCTTTATCAATTAGCTGCACCAGAATTCATATCACCTACCAGGCTGCATTTGAATGACAACACTGCAGCCATTAACACAATACAACCAGAATCACAGCTCCTGGTGCAATGCAGGCAGAATTGGAAGTGCTTGCTAGCAAACGACCTGATACATTTTCTTTCCTGTGGGGAATTCACCTGCAAAAGAGCCTAGTGAGCCTGACTGCTTCCCTGTTCAAAATTGTGCCTCCATTACTGTATGTAGAGTGAAATCAACCACTTCAGACTTGTGTTTTAGCTCTGGTGCAGACTTGCCTCCGCAGAGTCAGAGCCAGGGGTGAATCCTGCACAGAGATCTGGGGATTTCTTCCTAGGACTCCATCTCACTCAGTCCTTACTATACTACAAGAACATGGGAAAACATGGAATCTGTCATCTGTCATGCTGCCTCCTCTGAAATCCAACTGGCCATTTGTTGGGGTGCCTCGGACCACTCGGGGTCCGCCCGCTGTCCATCACGGCATGCCTACCCAATGCGCAGACGACTTGGAGAGCGAGGACCAGTCCATGGGCAAGACCCAGTTCTGAGCCCACACCACTTCTCCAGAAAGTTCTGATAAGTTCTGTTGTTAATAGGTTTGTTCTGTAAATTCCCTCCTCTGTAACCCAGCCATTGGTTGTGTGCCCTTGGGATCCTCCTCCGAGCTTACCCTCTATTGGTTGTTTGTTCTGTACCACCCCTGTAGAAAACCTAGGTAACCCTGGCCCTCCTCGGCCAATTCCTTCCCTTTGATTTCAGGGAAATAAACCCTTGGAAGGTTTCACGGACTGGTCCTCTCCCTTGCCTCTTTCGCCTCCGGGATTCCTGAGAGACTGAGACCTTCGGGTCCCCTCGCCTTTGGGTGCGCTTGCTGACACAGAGCCAGTGCTGCCCATTCAAGCGGCCGCCGAGACTCGACGCTTTTCAGTGCCACTGTGGGAAGGTCACTGTAGCCTCACAAGGCGGGACGAGTACCCCCCGAGGCCAACCCATCTCCCAGGGCAGTGACAGCCATTGACTTCAGCATTGCAGGACCAGGACAGTTATCTACTCCCACACCACCGATGCAGACCTCTGCTGTTAAGAGATGGAGCAATCCCTTCTGGGACGTTTTCATGACCACTGTTTGATGAGGAACACGAAAAGGATATGGTGGTCTCTCTCACATACAACTTACATGCTTTTATGAAGCTTTGCCAGTGCTGTCAAACACATAATTACTGTCCTCTGTTAATAATGAATAGGGTGTAAACATGTGCTACATATCCAAATAACACATATGAATGATTTGCCCTCTTGAAACTAATTTATTCCACTGTACTTTGAACTGATGCAGAATACTGTATAACAAGTAACTCTAGGATAAAAGGTCAGGCTGGAGTTTTTTTAAGACTGGGAATGAAAACAAATACTACAAACATTACACAACAAAAGAAGCCTAAATATTATTCCACGAGGAGCTGTTATATTTTGAAGAAAACAGTGTGAGTAACAAAGAATTCCTTGTGGACTTCCAGCAAAGATTCTTGATTAGAATGCCTACGTGATTTTCAAATGCTCATCAAGACCAACAGCTGGTAGTGACCAAACTTCTCACACATCTGGTCTAATCCTTTCACAACATTTTGAAACTCCAAGAAAAAAAAATCATCAAGAAGCAAGACGTGTGTAAAGCAGAGATTTTTCTTCAGTGAGGCTGTGACAGGCAGAGTGATGAATTTATTTCCAAAGTACCTGGTTTTAATAAATATGATCAGCAGTAAGACGTTACTCACAAAACAGGCAACTCTTGTGAGAAGCTGGATTTATTCCTTTGCACATCAGGAAGGGCTGTCTCTGCATTTCTCAGCAGCAGAAAAAATGCACTAGCAATGCTATCCGTGAGATCTGAGAGGGAACAAACAGTTGTTTCTCTATTACTGACTCCCAGATCTTCAAGTGCAACTATAACCATCATAAATGGGACCTCATAACACTCTTCCTCCCCTCGCTGTTAAACAAGGTGTTACTGTGATGAACCAACGCATCGGGGACTTCTGATAATGTATGGCCATGCAATGTTAGATGCAATGAATGTAAATACACTGAGTATTTTATATAAATACCTTTCAACCGGAATCAACCAAAAGCTATGCTTAGGCAATTTACACTTTTTCTCTGAACTTAATACATGAAAATTTAAGCACCCCAAAGGTTTGGGTGTTATCCAGAGTAGATGGAACATTTGTGAACTCTTTCCACAATGTTTGGGCACCTCTTGGGTGAATCCAAATGAAAATTCAAGAGGTGCTATATAGCTAAGGGTACCCACTCTCACACTGAAAGGAAAATACTACTATATCTGCTGAATAATAGTAATAATAATGATAGTAATAAAGTGCCGTGGAACTGGATGGGTACAATGTTGAAGAAAGAACAATCATAATTCATAGTCAGCCAGGCTGGCTCCACCTGTCTCCTAACAGTGTATTTCTAGCTCGGCCCACCATATTTTACATCCTCAGAAAGGGAAGAAAAAAAGTATCTTCAAATATTCATTCATAAATACTAACTCAATTTCCATCCTTGATCTTATTTCTTTTACCACAACATTGCTCACGTGTTGCAGCAGATATAATACATAATGGTGAAGAGATATTTATTAGTGTGGAGCTCAAAGCCATTAATGCATAATACTAAGGTTTATTTCTGATAATAGATGCTGAAATCTCCATACCTGAGGCAGTTGTTCGCTATCAGGTGCCAATAGAAACATATGGCATATAAGGACTGTAGAAATTAGTTTAAAAATATTTTTTCCTTAATCCTATCTTAGTAAATCCATCTCTCTGAAAATGCTGCTTTCCATTGGAAAGGGAGCCAAATTTTAGGACTTGGTTGTGTGACAGAGTTATGGTTTGAACTTTACTGGGGCACCAGTTAAAAGCCAGCAGTTGGCAGCAGCCAGCTATCTTACAGTTGCACATGAGGCACAGCAGCAACGAGAACACACGTTCAGGGGAGATCTGATAATCATGTTTGCAGCTGGAATTTTTCACAGATACTGTACAGAAATTGGACTTTAGGCAATGCTCATCAAAAAGAAACAAAAATGCTTGCAAACGCAGTTTCGAATTCAAATTTCATAAAACACTTTAACGCTCCTGCTTATTTTTCTCTTCTACTTTCTCTGTTAAATTCATGGCCTGGAATGCACAACTGCAATGAACAACAGTTTAATTTTCAATTTTATCTTTAAACACAAGTCATGTCTTGTTCATTTTACGGTTCCTCAAAATCTGAAGGTCCCCGATAATGAAGTTTCAAGCATTTGATAAGATTTATAATAAAATGTAAATTAAGTTGTTCAATTATGGGTTGAAAAAAATTATCCAGAAAAAATGGGAGTGTTGCATACATAATAGATTATTTCTGTTAAATACTATATATCACTTCTTCGTATCAAGGCCTAGAGTGAGCTACTGCCTCTATGGATGTTTGCCATGTGGGTTGCAGACATCTGTTGAGTGTCAGGGAATGTAATCAAAGGATTTGCCAGGAACTCCATCAAAATCGTGCCTTTTACATTTTTCTTAGTTGAGAACACCATGCACAGCAGATTGACCTAATGGAGGGTAACACATTGAACTGGAAGCAAAACGTTTAAAGAGATGGAAGCCTCATTGTTAACACCATGAATTCTTCGAAATGTTGTCCTTAAAAGTCAAGGTGGGCTGCAGATGGGACACAAATATCACCCAGGAAAGCTCCTTGAACTGCCCTGCTGTTGGCCCTAGGAGCTGAAGGAACATGGGCTCTGCTTACTCTTCACTGTTTCTGCAGGGTTTACTTTTGAGATATCTAGAATGGCAGTATTCTCAGCCTGGATAACCACAGTTCCTTGGGAGCAGAACAGCTGGATGTTTCTGCTTGCCTCCCAGACTGCAAATCAAGGGAAAAATACATCTGCATCCACCCAATTTTCTCCTACATAGGAGCTCATTCCAGCCAAGTATTTAACTCCACAAAAGCCTATGGAAATGGGGCCTTTGCACACATGGGAGGGAGGAGTTTGCTTTTGTGTTGTCTCATGGCACTTGGTGCTGCTTTTACTACCCCTATAATAAAACCCTTTCTAGGTGTCCATTCACCAGTCTCCTTTCTTTCTACAGTGGTAAATAAAAAAGTAAAAGATAGCCACAAATCTCAGAGTTCTTAATGTTTTTCTGCCTCACAAATTGCACGATCATGTTTTTCATGTAGCATAGGGTCATGACATGAATACTACAGAAACAACTAAATAGAAGAGTTCTGGCATCCTTCATAAACTATTCTATGTCAGACCACAGAAATCTGCTCCTGTCAGCTGAAGCTTTACAATAAATTAGCCCAGGATAATGGTACCACCCACTAGGATGGTTACGGTTTAGAGTCTGCTCATCCTCTCTGACAGACTCGCTCATTCAGTGATTTATAGCATGGCACACAACACTTCTGTCCAAGAGCGAGCACTCTTTGTGTGGCCATTTACAGCTACAGAGAGAGGGGAAAATAAAGCTTTGGGGATTTAGAATTTTTCACAGCAATTGAAAACCCCACTGAAAAAACAGCATGATTTAAAACATTCACACTGGGATTGAGATCCTACCCTTCCTCTGTCAACCGGGTGGTCAAAAATTTTTTCAAGGCAGTCAGTAAAATTACAGGTAGGTAAAACTACAGTGGGAGAAACAAACACTGGCATTCTTACTCAACAAGAATATATTCCAAACTGAGGGTATTCCTCATGAAGGAAAGTATCTAAACCCACTAGCAATTTCCAGAATTCAGGGTCAGAGGTGTCACTAGTTTTATTCTAAAGGAAAGGTCAAGTCAGGAGGCTCAGATGCATATCAAAGTGTCCTCACAGCTGAAGGAGAATTCAGTTCCAGCAGTTTCAGGAGAGTATCTGCTGTAGATCACCGAATATTGACTGAGTAAGCCACATGAATTATCCTCCACGGTTACTATAATGATAATATGAATAATAATGAGTATGTGTAACTGGTAGTTGCCCAGCTGGAAAACATAAAGTTTCCGTATATATCTGCCAATTGGACTTTTAATGACAAAACCACAGACGTTTGGACTATTTGAAAAACGACAAATGGAATAAAAACATACTATCTCTGTGAGAAACTATTTGATTTGTAAACTGCAGCATTGTAAAACAAATGTCATGTGTGTAGAAAAAAAGGAGTGGAAATGGTTCTTGAACACATATGGAAGAAAGTTTTCTTGATTTAGTGCTTATTGCAATAAAACTTATGATTAAGAATGCAAAAGCAGAAATATCTCTGCTTTTGACTACTTCTTAATGTTCATCCAAAGGAAATGTCTTATCTGGGGGAGGAGAAGGAGCAATTTAGTAATTTCTGACCTCAGGCTGATACTAAAGCATTCTGAAACAAGAAGGGCCCAGGGGTGTCGAAGGCAGCTGCCTGAATTCCTCAAAAAAGTATATTTACAAAGGCTATTTTGAGTTCTCTGCATTTCTGTAATGGAATCCAGCTGCTCTGACCTTTGGAAATTACCTCGTACAGTGTGAACAGCAGCGCAGATAAGTGCTACGTTAAATTGCAGCTAGAGTCCAACTGCTCGGCGTTTCGGTTAAAGGGCTGGCATGAGAGAAAGCAAAATAAGAAAGAAAATTGTATCTCTGGCCTAAGAAGCAAAATAAAGACTTCGGTCATTCAAAATAATGGTTTGATGAGACCCCCTCAGTGAAAATAATGTATGCTAAATAAAACTTGAAGATGTGAGGGTACGCTTTTATGAAACACCAGGAAACCAAACTTGAAAGAGAGGATCTCTCCTCTCATCTCACTCCTGAAATAATAATTTTACCTTCATTCTTCCTGGACTGTTCTAGGAAGCAGGGCCCTGAAAAGGAGTTTAGTTAAGAAAACATTTATATAACATTAAAAGTTCAGATTTGGTCAGATTTGTGCAGAACAAAATGGCACCAAAAGGACTAAGACGGGATCTGGCACAGGCCCTTTCATGCCTACTTGGAGCAAATTGATAAAAGAAGTGTATAGCATGCTATTTAGGGCCAAAGTCCATGGGAGAACATCCTTTGCCTCCAGCAAATGTCAAACAAGACCTAAAATCAGAGCTTGTGGAAAAAGTTTTTCTCCTTTAAGAGAGACTTGACAAAAAGCAGCTCCAGCATTCCAACCAACCAGACTCTATGTTTGCCCAGCTCTAAGTAAGAGGTGACATGTTGTGCTTCCCAATATCTACGATGGCTTGACTGACCCTGGTTCTTTCCCGAGGGGCAGGTCCCTGCTTTGCCCAAGCTGCACGTCCCACCAGGCACTGCATCCATCCCTCACCTGCACCAGGCAGTGGACAATGGCAGATGGATCTGAGGAGCTGAACTTGAGGCTCAGAATCCACTCCTCATCCACAGGTCTCAGTGGCTTTTCACATCACAGATCCTTGGTTTTCAGCCAAGACCTGAGCACGTGGAAGAGGGAAGAGCAGAGGGTTCTGGCTCTTGTCTTTTTTAAAGTCATCAGGGTCAATGTGACTCACATCCTTTGGGTCTGTGACTCCGGATTTTTATTCCTATTGCTCAGTGTTTTCATGTTTCTTTCTTAGAGGTCCTAAAAAACTGATGAGAAAACACAGCTGTGAAATGAAGCCTGTGAAATCAACTGTGCTGAGGCAATATAGGAAGGCAAATAAAAAGCAAAAATCACTTATTATCTTTACATTTGATTATTTTAATTCAATCTCACCACCTTTCCAATACTTACGCAAGTATTTTTTAAAGCTTGGGGTGGGTCATATTGGTGAACTCAAACTTGGGGTAGTCAGTAAATCCTTGGAGCATATTTCCAAGTGGAGAGTGTTCTCGTGCACCCATTGGATCCCCTTCAAATGCTACTGCCGTGTTCTCTTTGTTAAAATGCAAAAGCAAGGCTGGCAGCTGTGGGAATAAATGCAGAAATGGACAGACCCGTGATCCTGCTAAGATCAAGGCACGCTGGATAATTGTGTGAGCCTTTAGAGGAAGGAAAACGATGCTTTAGTGCATCCCTCTGGCCTTAGGGTGGCAGCCTTGCAGCTGTACTGAGAAGCATATGGTATCTATGTGCACTTCTCCCTTCTGCAAACCCAGTCCCTCTGAGAGCATCCAGCTTTGGGCATGCCCTGGCTCCTTCTTACAAACAAATCCACCTCTAATAGGACAGTAGGGCATGCAAGCAGGGCTGGAAACTCCCCGGCTGCCTGCTGCTATGGATCTGAGTCAGCAGAAACATGCCTCATCTGCTGTTTGATTTTCTCTGCCCAGGTTAGGCTCTTAGTGCCTGCCACCTGATGCCAAGGCAGAAAAGATGCTGCTGGATACTTCAGAGAGAAGTTTCGGTAAGTGATGTCAGACAAGGAAAGTTTTCATATGTAGATGACCAGCTCAAAAAAAAGAGACTTAATAACCATTTCCCAGCGACAGCTGTCCTAGTGTAAGACATATGAAATAAACTTGGTGCCCTCAACTGAGCTAATCATAGAATGGTTTGGGTTGGAAGGGCCCTTAAACCAAGGACCATCTTGTTCCAATGCCCTGCCTTGGGCAGGGACACCTTCCACTAGACCAGGTTGCTCAGAGCCCCATCCATCCTAGCTGGGATGGGGCATCCACAACTTCTCTGGGCAACCTGTTCCAGTGCCTTACCTCCCTCACAGTAAAGAATTTTTTCCTAATACCTAAATTAGTCTCTCTCAGTTTGAAACCATTCTTCCTTGTCCTGTCACCACATGCTCTTGTAAATAGTCTCTGTCCATCTTTCTTGTAGGCTCCCTTCAGGTACTGGAAGGCCACAATTACGTCATCCCAAAGCCTTCTCTTTCCTAGGCTGAACACCCCCAATTCTCTCAGCCTTTCCTTGTAGGAGAGGTGCTCCATCCCTCTGATCATCTTGGTGGCCTCCTCTGGACTCATTCCAAGAGGTTGATGTCCTTGTTGTGCTGGGGACCCCGGAGATGGATGCAGCACTGCAGCTGTGGTCTCACCACAGTGGAGCAGAGGGACAGAATCACCTCCCTCTACCGGCTGGCCATGATTCTTTTAAAGCATCCCAGGATACAATTGGTTTTTTGGGCTGCAAGCACACATTGCTGGCTGATGTCCATCCTCTCATCCACCAGCACCCCCAAGTCCTTCTCCCCAAGGCTGCTCTCGATCTGTTCATCCCCCAGCCTGGATTGATACCATGGGTTGTATGCAGGTCTTTGCCACAACAAGAACCATCACACCATATACCAAAGGAAATGAGACAAAGCCACTGAGTTGTTTCATTTATGTGCTGCGAAATCCAGGACCCCAGGACTCTGAGATTTTACCTTCCCCACAAGTATCAGACCAGTAGCTGAAACAAATAAGGGGAGAACAAGAAGGCAAGAGAGAAAGGGAGTTTTATAGAATCACAGAATATGCTGAGTTGGAAGGGACACCTGAGGATCATCATGTCCCACTCCTGGCCCTGCACAGGACAGCCCCGAGGATCACACCGTGTGCCTGAGAGCACTGTCCAAATACTTCTTGAACTCTGTCAGGCTTGGTGCTGTGACCACTGCCCTGGGGAGTCTGTTCCACTGCCTGACCACCCTCTGGGTGAAGAACATTTTCCCAATATGCAACCTAAATCTCCTCTGACACAGCTAATAGGGAAGACATGCTTAAGAAAGGAAGGTTCAAGGAATCAACCCCTATATTCCAACCTAAAAGAACTTCAAGATTACATGAAAAATGTGAGGGGATGACCCAGTGAATCAGGAATAGCTGTCCTGAGATATTATTGGCACAGAACAATTCCACTCCTGGGACTGATTTCCAAATATGCAGAACACTCGGTTCAAATGCAGAAAAGCTGTAGGTGCACAACACCTTCTGAAATCATGTCTTTTATGTTTAAGTTGGGTTTTTTATCTTCCCCTCTGCCCCCGTGACTGAATGTATTTGTGGAGGCCAGCTGGATCCAATTCCTAGGACAGTAGTAATACACTCCCCAGCCCTCCCCACTTTTTCCCCTTTTACATCAGTAAATTGGCAGGAAGGTTATTTGCATCATTGCCCAGAGCCAAAGGTCAGCATGAAAAAAAGAACTTGTGAATACTTTTATGAAGAAAATCCAAACTGTAAGTGAATAGCCTTACTTAAAAAAATTATCAAAACTACTTTTTTGTTCAAAGTTAGGTTGATGTGGAAGCAGATTCCAGATTGTGGAACATGCATGATGTAGAAAGGTCAGGGGGAATGAATATTCAAGATTCGGAGACAAAGTCAGAGGCATAAACTTCCCACACATTCCATCCAAAGAAGAATTTTTCCTTTCATATTCTGCTGGTAGGATATTACACACTGGTTGTCAGTTCTAAGCTCCAAAGTGCAAGGTTATTTTTAAAATTTTTAAGTTCATTCTTCCAAAACCAAATGTCCCCATTGAGCCACTTCCTACTAAGTGGCTGCTTTTTTAATTTGACTCTTGCATTATGACCCATGGTGGGATCCTCTTCAGCTCGGAACGGACCTGGCCACAGCTTGGTGTCAGAGCAGTCTCAAGGGAGGCCCTTAACTCTCTCTTCTGCTTGCTTTGAAAATCTGCCAAAGCACAGGAATATTAAGAGCCAGTTCTGCTCTGGAAAAAACTGTAGTGAGTGGCACAGTGTTTACCATGTCAGTGTTTCCATTTGATATTTGAAGACCTTCCATGTTAATGTCTTTTTTTCTAAGAGGTAGCTTAATGAGTGCAGGCTAGGTTTAAAAAAAATGGAAAACTTCTTGTCTTCTTATGCTTAATGTCAACTGACAGGTGCTACAGACCACACTGTTCACCTTTTACATCAGAGCATCCACACTGCCTCCACCTGTGCCAACAGAACCACATTTGCTAGAAAAGGAAAGAAAAATGATGCTCAGAATTTACACTGAGAGCAAGTCCAGCTGGGATGAGACCTCTCTGTCCAGCAGCCTAAACTGAGTTGTATGGACACCTCCAGCTCTTTACTTCCAGGGGACCAGCTCACCTGGAAGTGAAGCCACTCCCAAAGTGCAGCTGAGAAAGGAGCACCGATGCTAATGTGCACCAGGAGACTGCTGAGGGGCACTGACGTCTCTCTGGGAGTTGCCTCTGCGTCCATCTCCTTCCACAGAAGGCCTGTCTCTTTAAAGCTGTGTGGTTGGCTCATGCTCAGCCTGTGGAAGGGATTTCCTCTGAGGAAGCCTGACAGCTGATGTGGCTTCTCCAGGTTTCTGGTTAGGGCTGCCGAGGTGGAATGTTTGCGAGGAGCCCTACGGCTGCATTCAGTTCTCCTTGCTGCCAGCTGGGAATAGACAAGGGCACGATGGGACTGAATTCCCTATTTCCATTTCTGAGCTAGCCTGGTACCTAGGGTGAACTCAGGGAATAGGCTTTGCTACCTCTACTTGCATGGAAACAGCAGTTGCAAGAGCAGCTCCTTTTTTTAAGAAACCTGGAGCAAGTCTGAGAATTTCAGAAGCTGGGCTGATTCTCTCACAGCTGAAAGAAGTGGTTAAGAGGCTAGCAATGCCAAGACTCAGCACTGGAAGAGGAATTCACATGCGACAGGAATTATTTCGTTTGGCAGAGGCGAAGGAGGCAGAGGAATGACCAGCCCCAGCAGAAAGCCCGTGTACCTGACGTGGTCTTTGCAGGCCAGCTGTTCCCCTGAGATGCTCCATTTGCTACTTGGAAAGAGAGGGAGGTGGGGGTGGAGGGAAAGGGAATGGCCGAACTTAGACAGCTGCAATGAGTACCTGCCAATTTCTGTATGATCCACTGTCCACCCCCAGCAAAAGATGTGTGAACGAGAAGGAACATCTGCACTTCCCTCATTCTTATCTCACCCTGTGGGACTCACAGACGGTTGGTCTAAAGCTGGTGTGACTTATCTTGGGTGTAAGATCAGCACATACAAGCTGTAACTGGCACCCAAAGTGAACCCAGCTTGGTTTTGGCTCTCTCTGGTGCATAAGTTGAGAAGACTTTGATTTTCATCCAAGTAACCCCTCTCTGCCACTAACTTGAGTCTGCTCAGATGAACCTCATTGTAAGGTTCTGCAAAAAAGTAGCCAGTGAGGCTTTGCCAAAACCAAACACACTTTTCTCCCTGGATAATTCTACTGTTCAGCAATGGAAAGTCATGAACACCTCATCATGCATCTCATGGATAAAAAGTGACGTGCTGTGAATCACTGGAATCCCCTCGTCTGCTTGAATATTTCATTTTTATCAAATGTAACATAAAATGGTGATACAGATCTTTTATGTTTTTTCTCCAGAAATAAAGGTTTCGTTTACACATAACAGACCTAGTTTTGCATCCTATCTATCTGCTTTGTTCTTAAGGCCATGGTATGTCTTTTCAGCCACACTTCATATCCTTTTCCACATTTCCTCTTTTTTTTTAATCTGCCATAAATGTGGTGCATAATTTTTCCTTTTACTGCACTGTCTAAATAGAACAGGCCATTGACAACAAACCACATCTTCTTTTACTAGTGATCTTCAGATGTAAAATACAGTGACAGTAATTGTTTTTCCAATGATAAGAAAGCTTTTTAAATGTATCTGGCATACGGGGAGGTTGCTATATAAACCTGACTTTTTGATTTATTTTACTTCACAAGTAACTTGTCAGTTTTCAAATCCCAGTGCTATTTTCTTCTCTGAAGAAGGTCATGAGAGGTTCAATAATGGCTAAAACATCAGTAATAATTAGGAAAGTGTACTGTTCTCTGGAAATAGTGAGCCTTACAAAGAAACTGATTTTGAAAGTCTATGGTGCTTTAATATTGAGGTCAGGATGCAGTTATGGAATAAATTTTCAACCAACATCACAATGCTCAGCATGACTAATAATTAGCCAAAAAAATGTAACTAGTAGTTCATCAAGGCTCTTCTTGTGTTTAGAACAAATACAAGTGCCAGGTTTATTTTTACTTCCTCAGGCATGATGTAAGGTTTCTTCCATTGGAAAATCCCCTATTAGTATATTTGTCTGGATTATATAATACTGTCCATGGGGCTTTTTCTTCTTCTGATGATTTGTACCTACGGAATTCCCTTTATAAACAAAACTCTCAGCATGTGACTTCAGTGGTTGCTGTGCTCAGGAGTGACCCCTCTGTGACACACTTGTGCCCGAGCTGCCTGTGGGCAGTGCCCAGTCCCATCCTGCTGTCGGTGCACGCTGATGGCATTGCTCATGGAGGTCTCTTGACTCATACAAATGGATATACTTTCAAGTGCCTCTGTTTGAAATTTGTTGAGAAAGCCTGAAGGAAAACATGTGTAACTGCTTACTTTCCATGCTTGGCTCTGCAGCAGCTGACAATGGCCCACCTTGTTCCACGTCTGACTCGAGTTTGCGAGATGACAGATGAAGAGGTTGAACACAAAAAGGGGTTGCAGTGATTCTTCTAAAAAGAGGGAAGTGGCACTAGACATTCTAGTGAACTTTGGCTCACCAGGGTGGATGGCTGGTTGTGCTAGCTGCAGGATGGGCTGGTTTTCCAAAGAAGCAAGATCAGAAGGTGGGCTGAAGAGACCAGAGGCTTGGCCTGCAACCATAACCCAGGCCAAACAAAAAGCTTGAGAGGGTATAAAAAAAAGTCTATGAAATGCAATGAATAGTATACTACAGTATTGCATTTTTTACACAGGCTCGGAAAAGGACTTTTTTAAGATCATCTGTAAAAAAGCATTTTTCCCCAAACTTCAGAGGTCAAAGTTAAGAGAAGCCAGGGTTTTTTTTTTAATTGTATTTTTTTGACTGTATACCAGGATGACAGTTCTTCGTATCTGATCACTACTTGTATTGTGCTAGAACTGGGGACTCAGGATGCTAAATTCTAAAGAGACATACAAGACAGGATCATGGTTATCTTTGTTTCAGAGAGCTTAATTATTAAAAAGAATTATGAACTTCAGAGGAAAAAAACCCAAAAACACAGTCTCTGTTTTCTATAAGTGAAAGGAAAAACTGCATGACTTGGCCCTGATAGGTTCATTCTGTTTTCTTGGATGGGTGAAAAAGGGTCCCTTTCATCCTCAGCAGTGGGGTGATGAGTCTGCAGTAGAACTGTAGTTCTGCTGGGTTACCCTGTGCTGTGATCTTGGGCTGAAAGGCTGGGACAGAAAGCCTCTTTAGTTCCAGATGCAGGACTCTGGTGAGACGTGCAGTAGGTAACTGACTGCAATTATTAGGAATACATGTTTTCGAATGCAACTATTAGAAGCTGCACGAATTTAACAGGCAGACGAGGATGGCTGTGATAACTGCTCTGCACGACAGATCTCCATCTTCTTGCTGCACTGGCTTGCAAAATTTTCCACTGCAAAAGCCTGAACAAGTGTCCTCAGAATAAAAGGCTGCCTTTGGCCTTGACTCTAGGTAAGACCAGAAGAGCTAAGACTGTGGTTTTGCCACATGTCCTAGAAAAAGAACAGCAAAACTGGGCCATTTTAGGGCTAGTGACCAATTTGTTTCTCAATATTTCCTTCCTCCTCAGGAAGATGAATAATTTGCCCCAAACCTGGCCAGTTGCATGATGTTTTGGGAGGTGAACCTGAAGCCTTTGCCTCGCCTTCCTGGGGGGAGTTTCTCTTTTTGGCTACCCTACAAGCCACAGGTGCCCTCAAAGCCAAATGCAGCACAGACAAACAGCAAGGAGGATGAGGTTTTCGTGCAAGGGCTTTTCTAGCGAGAAAATTGACAGGAAGGAGCATTTTCCCTCCACTGCTGCCTTGGCCCACTCAAAGTCCTGGGAATACAAATTAGAGAACTGCTAGGTCAGCTCCTGCCATCCACACAGCCCACATGGAGCAAAGGAAGGTCAGAGGTGACGAGCATCCCACCCTCACGGCTCCTCACACCTACCAGCAGCCGAAGTGGACCCAAGTGGGTCTTCAAAGAAGGTACAGAGAGCCCCAGGGGTGGTGCCAGCTCCAGCAGCTGCCCATCTTCGTGGTGGTTGGGCTTGTGCTAAAGATGCAAAGCTCTCACTGTCCCTGCTCAGCCACCACAGCTGCTTATGCAGCTCTGGCAGGGCCCAGAGGCACAACGTGACCCTTCACTTGCACTCTGGCCTAATTGTGATATTTCACTCCATCGCAGCATTCGCTGCTTGTCATTTATTAACGTGGTGGTCATTTATTAACGTTGCATCACACCCCCCCCTTGCTCCAGAGCGCTTCCCTGGAGAGCCGCGCGTGCCCCAGCAGTGCAATAAAAAAATAATTTCCCCCCTTTTCTGTGGGAAAAGAAAGTGTTGTCTCTGCCAAAGGACATATTTCATGACTGTGTACTAGGAGGGGACTCATAGGCTTGGTGTTTTTTTATTGAGCACTAGTGAGAACCCCCAAGTCCTGTGTTGAAATAAATTTTCAAGGAAAAGCTTGCTGTGTACATTTGCAACCTGCCCTCCTCTGCAGTGGGCCCTCCAGGTAAGATTGATGCCATTTAGCTCACTGTATTTGAGCCTGCAGGAGAGCTAGGAGGGTGGAATGGGTTCCCTGAAACATTCAAGCCCCACCTTTTTTGTTTAGAAAAATAAACTGGGCTGTGCAAATACTTTGCTGATCACAAAATCTACTGGCAAAATTATTGTACTCTTCATTTTGTACAAAAGGGAAAACAAATGCTGGCAAGGATCACAGTGTGGATATTTATGTCAAATCCAATAAAGGCCAGAAAACCACAAGCACTAGTCACCATCTGAACTGATATGAAATCAAAATTCATTTTTGTTCGGGTTGGTTGACATAATCTAGAGTAATTCTTAATAAATCCTTTCAACCAGAAAGGGGTAACAAGTTCAGTTTAAACTGTGGGGGATTGCTTCACAAGAATAAGAAAGAAAAATTGAAGGGCAGCATAGAAGGCTGTGTGAGAGTATAAAAACCAAGAATGAATAAAGGGGTTTTAAAAGAGAAAGAGAAAGAGCAGTGACAATGATAAGGAATTCCACCCATGGACTAGATGTTTCTTAAACACACAGGTAGTATCAGGGTGAGGGTAAGATTTGTCACAAACATACCATGTATTTTCCTGGCGAGCTGTGGAAAGCTTACAACAGGAGCAAAAAGGTCTTAAGTGACCAAAATGTGAACGTTCTCCTTTCTTTCACACTGCTGTTCAGGCAGGTTTACCTTGGATGTTCAGCAAATATTGCACTGCAATTGCTGCTTTAAATTACAATTCTGTAGGCCAAAGCCTTTCCATTGCCCTTCCAGCCACAAAGCAGCTACTGCCACCTTAAAAGATCCAGCTAGGTTACATCTGATGAAGATTTAACCAACTTTTCTTTCAAATCAGTTGAAATATTTGCTTTGCAATGTAAATTTCTCAATTTTCAGAAATCTCAGCACCCAACACTCTATTTCCATCTTGTTTTTCATTGTGAATGACAAACAGTGTTTCATGGGAGATGAGGTTCAAACTAAGGATAGAAACTGGAGAGTTTCAGCTCCAGTCCACTGAATTTAAATATTTTAATTTGTTTGTTCCTATAAAAATTCTCAATTTTTCCAGGAAATGTATTTCTCTGGTGGGTTCCAATTATATCCACTTACTGACTGACAGCTGGGCAGAGTCACCACGGACGGGATGGCATTCGAACTGCGTTGTGGCTAACTCTGGCAGCAGGAAAACTTCTTTGTGTCCTAATCCATAAGTCATCCTTGTTTTTTTTCTGGAATGCTTCTTTTCAAAGACAAACTAACTTGACATGATGATAAATGCTCCTGAACTTAAATCACAAAAAGGAAAGTACCTTCTAGAATTTTTTTTTTTTAAGACTCAAAGAAAAGCAGATGACCTTTCCAAAGTCCAGTGGGATAAGGTTCATGTACCTCAGTCAGAAACAGCTTGTCCTTTTGTTTAAAAAGTAGGTAGGATGAAGAAACCTATGAATCCTTGTCCAAGATGCACAGATTGATCAGTTATGATATGAAGAGCAAAGATTGAGTGATATTTTAAATTGTTACTTTATAGCAGAAATGTATTGTGATGTATCATCCTTCACTAAACTTTCTTTCTGGGTTCCACCACCCCATTGTTTGGGTTTCTTTTTAAACAGACCAAATGATTAAATAGCACTTTTAAAAAAATCTGTGACAATGCACTACTAATGAACCAATGTGCTGTGCAGAGGATAAGGTTTTTTTGCTTTTTGTTTTGTTTTATTTTGTTTTTGTTTTGTTTGGGGTTTTTTTTGTGGTTTTTTGTTTTTGTTTTTGTTTTTGGTCCTGTTTTTGATTTTGGTTTTGGTTTTTTTTAATTAAAAATGCATCCTCTTACTAGAGAAAAGTAAGAGAGAGGCAAGGGAGTTTCTGAAAACCACAGCCACTAGTTCAGGTTCTTGTTACAAGCACATATATTTGTCTCCCTGTCCAGGCAGACTGCCCTGGGTTAAAGCCCCTCTAAAGGTTTCATGCAGTGAGAGTGATATGTGCTGCTCTATGAATTTGCTGTGAGAGGACTTTTCCTGGCATCTTACCACTCTTCAACTCTGAACATGTTTAAATCAGTTGAGTAGGAATCTTCAGCAAGATATGGCTGTAAATTGTGGGGAATCCCTTTTGGGACACTGCATTTGTTGATTCAGGGCAAAGTGACTCAATTTGTTATTTGTTTAAACATTCCATTCACCAGTACATAGCCACATAAAATGTGGAATCACATTCTTGTGAAAATCCTAGAGGACAGTAGGCCACTAACCCATGCCAAATTTCACTTGAACCCAAGCCAGGTTTGTTCAGCTCACATATACAATGAATAAAAAAATGCAGTCTACAAGTTACAGTAGATGCTCAGCAACCTAAATGTATTTAATATATACCTCAGATTAGGGTCAAAATATTTCCCTTCTCTTCTGCAACCACCTGACAGTGAACAAAGAATAAGGAAGCACAACTTAGTCAAAGCATTTCATTAAAACTAAGGCAAGATTTGATACCAGCCAAGCCTTTCTTACAACCTGCTCCTCAAATTCTGAACGAGAGCAGCATTCTGCTGCTAGAGCAGGGCAGCCCAAGGAACCCTGCTTTTCTGGAGAGACATCTTCAGTGCAGGCAGCATCTCTTCTCTAATATTGCATGACTTAGTTGCATCACTACCCAGGGGAAGAAATGGTGTAACAAATTCATTCATGGTAATGAATACATAAATATTGTTTGTGAAGTGTCATCCTTCCTCTGTAGGTTACAGTGGTGGAGGACTTCAGGAAGTGTTACAAAAATGAAATTGAGTGCTTGGCGGTGTCACTAAAACAGTTGATGGAATACACATTTTAGAGAGCATTAAAATGAGTGAATTATTTAAACTCTCCTCACAGGATTTTCCTTTCTGTTATTTAGTCTGTTCAAGGTAGGAAAAGATAATTCAAATGCTTCAGTAAAAATTTTAAACAAACAAACAAATCAGTTAATCTCCCCTTCTATAGAAGCTATTAATTGCTCTGCTTTGCTTTTGTTAAAGAGATAATTAAAACATGCAGTTGCAAAGCAAGACATTGCAACCGAAATTAGAGAATGCTCTGAGGGAAAGCTTTAACCTTCAAGAGGAAACAGTTTCTAGCTGGAGGGTGTGAGCCCTTCTGAGCTTCTAGGAAGGAAAAAAAAGTTCCCACAGTGTAAGATGTGCTCCTAATTGTAAGTTTTCTTCACCTTTAAAAATTCAACTGGAAACACATACTTTCAAACAGGGCAGTGCTTCCCTTGCCAGGTGGGAAGGCAGTTAGGAGACAGAGAGTCAGGAAAGCATTATGTGACTCCTCTACTGTTGTAGGGCTGGTTTGTTAGCCTGTATCCTCAGAATGATTTACTGACATTTCACAAAAATTTAAAGTCTGGTCCCAGGACCTTACAAGTCACACTTGAACCTCATCTCAAGGATCTTAACATTAAAAGTATATTTACTATATCTACTTTATATTCTACACAAACCATATTTTATAACAGGAGGTACAGTATCAAAAGGCTGTGCCTTTATCTTTCAAAAGCCAAATTCCCCATTTACATTTTAAGATCATTAGAAATTGATTGAAAAGAAAACACGTAAGAGAAATTCAAGCAGAATGTGAGCTGGCAAACAAAGCCATCCTCATTAACAGTTAAAGAAGGCAAAATGTAGGAGCAGGTGGTGGGAGCACAAAATACAAGAAAAACAGACAAAAGCAACATCTCAAAATGCAGAACTTTGATAAGTGGTACAGGGACTCACGTTAGAGAGACACCAAAAGCCTGCAAGCAGAAGCGAATTGCCTGATACACTGAGGAGACTGTTACAGGCAGGTGGGACTGACTGGGAGTAGAGGAGGTGGGATATACAATTTAAAGAAGGAAAACCATTTTGATCAGAAATGTCTGGCCAGGTAAGGATGTCACTCAGCAAGGTCTAGTAGCTATAGATGGTGAATTGTCCCCTGGGGTGGGGAAAATGGAAAGAAGCCCAAGGTACCCTGGAAACAGGAAAATTAATAAGTGAACAGAATTACCTTCGGACGCTCTCTAATAATTTAATATCTTTATTATATCGTGGTGCCCAAAACTGCACACAAAATCCAAGGCAAGGCTGCCCCAGAGCAGAGCAGAGTGGAACAATCACCTCCCTTGACCTCCAAGGTGTTACTTGTTTTGGTGTCTGTTCAACCTGTATTTCTCTCAGTGCTTCTGCTCAGTGATGTGAGCTGAAGCATTTCAGTGCAAGTCTCCTCTTGTGTGTTCTGGCAAGAGAGCTGGCTGCCATGGGCTGTGTGTGTTGTGTGGGAATTCCTGCCCATGAGGGAGGAGGGTAAGGCCTGTAGTCAAAGGAGCTGAAGAAATGGAGGTGCTCTTGAGGTTGCCAAGCAGGTGGTAGACTTCTTCCAGCAGCTTTTCCAAAATCTAAAGTGCAGGAGTTGAAGAGTTCCTGTGGTAGCACCTTGTAGCACAATATAAACGTTCTGGCAGAATGCTTTTTCCAAACAGGCTCCAAACCGCTACATTTCCATCTGAAAGATGGAAGAAACCTGTTTCTCCTCTGCTCTAAATAACATCAGCTTGTAACACTTTTTGCACACTTCTTCCCTATTTCAGACCCAGGTTACAGAGATGAAGTTGAAAGTTATTTTGAATTTGCATTTTAGCTATATAAATTGGTTCTGCTTACTTAAATCTTTCTCCTCTGACTTCCACTGGGAACTACAAAGCCACCAGCTCAATCTTACGGTGTCCTTCCTAGATCTGGGTGATCAGATCAACACTTTCATTATAACAACAACAAAATCCTACTTTTTTTCCTTCATCAAACACCCTTTAGGTTCCCAGATTAGTCTTTTAATTCACAGACTAGCTGGTACACTTCATTCTCCTGACCTCATTCTTAGGTCATGCATAGGAAATGGCTCATGGATACCAAGAAATTTTGCACAACTAGGAACAAGGAGAGACTGATCCTTTCTCAAAATATCTGCTATTGGCAAGGGTTGGTCATCCTGGCAAATAGAAAATGGTACAATTTGTTACAGAAATCATTGTACGTAGGTTTAGAAAAGTGATCTTTCCTGTTTGGATTTATACAGAGATATATACCTAGTTGTATTTTAAAAGCTTTCACTTCCGTGGGTATTGTTCCTGTCAATATTAAAGATGTTGCAGCATTCCTTATGAGTCAAAAGTGCCTTGTTTCCGTTATATGGAAAATTCATTTTAAAAAAAAGAGCTCTCACTACTGTAAAGATCAAGTGTCTATCTCTGGGAGATTGTTACATTCCTTTTTCAGGAGCCAGGGCTTAACAATGCTGTAGGAAAAAAAAAAGGATCTATATGGCAAATCTTGTAGTACAAGTTTTTGTGGTTAACCGAGGAACATGTCATGAGTCAAGCCTTTGGAAACAGTTTAGTAATTAAAGACAAATGCTATGACATAACCATTTACACGCAGCAGAAAGATTTTTAGATTAAATCTGGCCTGACCCATTGCTCAGCAAGTGTTATCTGGGATTCTTGAAAGTCATTCATTTATTTACATACTAATTTGGCCCACATGTTTTATTAAAAACAAAAGCCTACATTCCTCAGTGGAGTGAGCTCTAGTCCAGCTCTGGTTAACGAGTTTGGTCAAGCAAGGTATGGACCTGTTCCAATGGGTGCTATATGAAGATACTCATGAAACAGCCGAGAAAGTTTTGGCTTTCAAATACATTTGCCCCTCTAAAATATATGCTCTTTAAGTGCATTTATTTCAGGTGGATGAATGAGCCCTGTTTAGCTACACTATCAATCATGCACTTGCACTCTACACATGGTAAATAAGCTGGTCCATAAAGTGAAGTTGTGGAGAAAACAGATAATTTGGCTAAGGCAGCTGGGCCTTCCCTGAAGAGGGAAAGTGTGTGACACTCTCCTATGTGCATGTCAAGATATTGCTGGATGCAAATACTGCCCCATGTAATCACTGAGTGCAAATCTACTTCCCTCTTGTTCAGCCAGAATCACCTTGCCACCAGTTCAGCTATCTGAAATGCTTCTGCTGGGGATGTGCTGAAAAGAAGAAAGAAGCTTTCTATGGATGGGGTTTGGGAGAGAAATAATGCAACACTTGCTGACAGGATAGCACTAACAAGAGGAGAAGATCAAGGTGTAAAATGCTTCTGAGCTGGCATAGCCAAAAGCAGAAAAGTAAAGCTGCAAGATTGATGACTGAAAAAATTTGAATAGAAATAGAGAAAGGATTCTTTTGGCTATTAAATTCTGGGCTGCCTTCCTCCCCTGCTCTGTTCTTCTCTTTTGTCAGTGAGATGAGCAGTGTGAGCTAATGGAAAAGAAGGGACTGGAAAACAACAAAACACACGAGATGAAGGAGGACTAAATTGGATATTTCTGCAGGAGAAGAGGGACTTGATCCAAATGAAAACAAGTGACCCAAAAAGCTTTTTTTTTTTCTAGCCAGAAAGTGATCATGCTCCTTTCAGGCAGGGCAGGGAATTTCTGAAGTAGTGTTGTAAGCAGCTGTCAGGAAGGAAAAGTTAGGCTTTATTGTAAGTTGGTCCTCACACATAAAAGAAGCTTCTAATGACCTGTGAAGCTTCCTCTCCTCAGCCAGTGCCTACTCCCACAGAGACACAAGACAGAGCAGCCCACTGACACTGGGCAGGCGCCCCTGTGCAGGCAGCCAGGGTGATCTGTCAGCAGGCCTTGGGGAGTACCAGCTGTCAGTGCTTGTGTGGGAAGGGAAGCACTTCAGGAGACACAAGTTGAGAAGAAAAAAAAAAAGCATTGCCTCAGGTACAGGTGAGTGCACAGCTGGTTTCTCCATGGGACTGGAGCTAGCTGCTCATTCCTGCTCTGGGTGAGTGGAAAGCACTGCCCGATCCTGCTGCTCTGCTACGGAAGGTCTCAGCCAGCTATAATGCTGTTGACAGAGCTGAAGTCGCAGGTGAGGACACAGAAATAATTTTCCTCAAAGCCCCAGCCTGTTTGGATCTTGTTTTGCAGCACTGCAGTTGTTCCCCCTCAGCCCTGAGGCAGGCGAGCTGACCTGGCAGCAGCTGTGACTGGGAGCTCCTGGCTGGGCAGTGACACGGCCCCAGTTCTCCATGGCTCACTTCAAGGGCAAAAAGGGGACCCACTGTGCACAGAGCAGGTGCCTTTGCAGGACCACAGCCCTTCGAGCAGAAGTGTGCACGACTCCAGAGTCACAGAATCACAGAATGGTTTGGGCTGGAACGGACCTTAAAGATCATCTAGTTCCAAAAGTCAGGGCACCTCAGCGTGTGCACACTTTGCAAATAAAGAGCTAGGGGCTCTAGCCCTAAAATTTCAGAAATAGGTATGAAGGTGATTGCAGCATAAGACAATATCTTCTAACGTGTTTTTCACTTCTTCATGCATCTGCAGATCAAATAGAGGTGCAGGAGAGTGGCTTTCTGTATTAGACGGTGCAAATTTTCTCTAATTTATTTGCTTAGCAGAGGTGAAATCTGATTCAAAGATGCATTTGCCATTAGTAAGTGCTTGGCAGTGGTATTTAAAACAGCTCCTTTCTATCTGTGGCAGCTTTTACCTTTGCCTAAGCCTCACAAACCCAAGATTTACAAGCTAATGAACCCTAACTGACAAGACGTAGACGATACCCTGTGCACTGGCTCTTTGGTGTAGATAACTAAGGCTTGTGAGTTTACTCTCAAACTGACTGCCTAAGCCTGGATATCTGCTGAGATACTTTATCCTTTTATGAGGGTGAATCCAGAGTGCACTGAGTAATGCATAATAAAATTAGTTTGAGAGGGGAAAAAAGAGAGCAAAAAGATAAGCACAGTAAAATAAGCTCAAATGACTTCACTGTTCAGTAATGACTCCTACCAAATAACTGCATTGTAGTTTTATCTTTCCAACCAAGACTGTGTTAATGCTCTAAAATTAAATCTCTTGTGAAAGTTATCTGGAATTTCTCAAACAAGTTTTAAAGGGGTTTATTTTTTCATCAGAGGTCATGCCTCAAGAATTTGTAGGAATTCCGCCTGGAAAGTAATAATCAGTGGAAACTGGCAGTCAAAGCTAATTTATATTACTCTTCCAGATAAAAATTCCTTCCGTCTTAGACCTGCATTTCAAAAAAGATGATTATCACTCTTGAGAGAATACATCAGTGAAAAAAGAGAAGGAATGACTTAAGAGATGTCTCTCCTGCATCTATAGATTTGGGGTTTACGGTGGCTTTTTCATAATCCTTCCTTCTGAAATGTGTGAAGGACAGACAAAAGGGCAGGAAAGGGAGAAGGAGAGGTATGTATGAGGAGACACCAATGCAGGCTTAAGAAATCAGCTGTCAGGTAATTCCCCAGGAATTTCAGAACAAGTGACTTCAAAGCAGATTCTAAGACACTTCACCAAATAGAGATGCTAGAGTCTATTGCTTTTTTTTTTTTATTCTGCTTGTGGTGTCATACCTCATCTGTCACTACTGTATCTGCCTTTCTGGCAGCACTCAGCTTCATAGGTTAACTGCTGCTAGAGGAAAAGTAAAACCATCTCTTCTTAACTTAAAAAGATTCCAACTTTGCATGCTGGTGGGACAGCTGTCACTCACTGGCTCTTGAACTCCTCCCCACACCACCAGCACCAGGCAGAGGCTGAAATGGCAAAGCTCTTGATGCATTTACAGAGCAGATCCTGGACCTGTCTGTGTGTGAAAGAGACTCAAAGGACAGTGCGCTCACAAGGTCAGAAGAGCAGGAGGGGGGATGAAATCAAAATGAGGGCATCTTTGGCAATGACACCTGAGCTGTGTGTCCTGTGCTTTCACATGTGCCTTTTCCATATGCCGGCCCTGCTGGCAGACGCTGCTGCCTTCAAAGTCCCAAACTGTCGTCAAAAACAGCATCAGTGCGTCCTGGTGTCTGGTGTTCACCATCTCCTGCAGGGCAGCACAGAGGGATGGGCAGAGCAGCTTGTGCTTAGTTTGTCAGCAGCCCTGCAGCTGAAGCTCTGATCAGCTGACAGCAGCACCAGCTCGCAGGACCTGCTTGCAGAAAAGCGTTTCAAACAACCCCACGCAAAGGCAGCACGAGGCTGTTTGTTAACCGGATCTCAGCCTGAGATGCTGCCGAGTGCTACACAGCCCATATGCACATCACAAACCAACAGGGTTTTGCTGTTCTCCTGCACAGTCATGCTGGATCAGACATTTTCCTGTTCAAGCACAAAGCAGATCATTTGCAAATATAGGAAGCCTTCTATTTATTACAAATTGAATCCTTTTTTTATTGTAATGTTCCAACAGGTTCTTTTTCCTTAAATCTGCCAGTGTCACACACACGTGTATGTGTGTGTATTTATTTTTTCCACAGTATTCCAAATCATAATTTTGGTGTAAGGCCATCAATAACCCCATGAGCTTCAGAGAGTAGGTAATCCTTTAGGAGTGGAAACAGAAGACAGATTTGCTTCCAATGGTGAGCTCATTCCTAGGTCACCATTGAAAGCAGAGAAAGAAACATGCTCCAAGATAAACAATGGTTTGAACTTGAAAGCGTTTTTCTTTTAGGGTGCCCAGCTTTGCATGAAGGAATTCCTGAGAATTCTTCTCGACTGCTTTGAGGGCTGTTCTGGTTTCCCAGGTCATTAGTGTGCATTTTCAGGAAACACAGTGACAATGCACTGACTCTGTGATGTGCTTTGAAGACCAGCATTTAAAAGAAATATGTAAACAGATCCTCACAGGCTCACAGTTGCAGCTACTTGGAGGAGCAGGGAACAGCGAGGTGGACACAAAACCAGTTAGGAACAATGCAAATAAAGACCATGACTTAGTGAGTGAGACAAACCTCAGTGAGTTCCAGGCAGTTTAATTTCTTCTAACCTAGAGTTTAGCAGCAGCTATTGGCTAGCAGATAACTGTGTGGACGTGCATTTGTAGACACTTGGGATACTTTTCCAATTAATAAAATATTAAATAAGCTGTATTAAATAAAATATAGTTCCAGGTAGGCAGCATAGACCTGATTAATAAAAATTCCAAATTGGTTGCCCTTAATAAAGCAAGAAAAGGCACCTGCTTGTGAGGGCCACGCGTGAGGAGTACCAGGTTGTGTAGTACCTTGTGACGACTTCCTGGAAGGACTCCTTACCAGACCGAGTGATTTCTATGGCAAAGAAAACCCCAGACATGAAAAAACCAGGCAGTTTTCCAGTGACCTGGGTTTTGTTCAAAGGAATATGTGCCTTTTGGAATTCCAGGTCAGTGGCTGGTAGGATATGGGTTGCCTCTGATTTTAAGGCAGATAGTTGCCAACTGGAAGCAGCAGGAGAACCACCCCTCCTGCCTACAGAATGAAGTGTTTAGTTTATAAAGAAGGAGAATGAACAGTTAGATGAGGTCAGATACTCCCAGTGGAGGACTCCAACACAGGAAATGGATGGACTCATCTGCAGTGACCAAGCAAACCCATCATCGGTAAGTGAGGTTAGGCAGGAACCAGGATTCACCTTCAGACCAGCACAGGGACAGCGATTGTGGTGGAGTTATGGCCCTTTCTCTGAAGGGACAGAGGATGGGAAGGAATTAACACACCTATTAACTGAGTGCAGGGTTTTTCACTTGCATTTTTAGGTCTTTTAAAAACTAATAAAAACTTTGCTGCTGTTGGGAAATAGGCAGTCTTCAATTTTTCTTTAGAGTTGGATGCCAAATTATGGGAGAGCTCTTTTCAGAAAAAAAAGCAGAGGTTCAATATGACAGTGTTCCACTAATTTGTCTTGGCTTTATGAAATTGTTCTTGCTGATTTTTTTTTCCTGAAGTTGAAATATCAGTATTTTTTTCCTGCATTTTTTGAATGAAAATGTTTTATTCTTTGATAAGGAAAACTGCTTTTCATTTCAAATATCACCTACTTTTAATAAACTAAAAAAAAAAAAGTTAATTTGAAACAATGGAAAAAGAAGAGGTCAGTGAATAAGAGAAGTTATTCATACATTTGTTTCAGAGACCTTAATCTCAAATTACCCTCCTGACTCATGCTCAGCTTTGTCCTGCTTAGGCTAAAGTATGCTTATAGGGTTGAAAGCTGGGTCCACTGGGGGCCTCCTTCCTCCCTCCTGAATGGAGGCACAGGAAACTTGTCTTAAATGTATTTCCTCCCATCCATCCATCTGCCTCGGAGACAAGGGGTGGCCTCCATCCAACTCATTCAGTGATCTGCTCTCAAAGGTCTTTTAAAATATGCTGTCAAATAAACAGATTATTTAACTCCTGCTAATCAAATCAAATAACCCATAACTATCTTTAAAAAATAAATACTTTCTCACATAGTGATTTCTTCATTCTCAGCTCTCTAACTACACCTACCATCACTATCTAGGACTTTGTAACAATAACCTCCTATTCTCTTTATAAGAATAATTGCCATGATGAAGAATACTTTAACAAAATAATACAGCTATGGAGAAGAAGCAAATCATAAAGATGCATAAACAAAATTTAACAGGTAAGTCCTCACTGGAGATATTCAAGAACCGTCTGGACACAATCCTGTGCCCTGTGCTCTGGGATGACCCTGCTTGAGGAGGGAGGTTGGACCAGTGACCCACTGCGGTCCCTTCTAACCTGACCCACTCTGTGAAAAATTGTTTAAGAAGAAAAATTTTTTAAGAAGAATTGTTTACATGCCCCCCCGTATTAGAGTTTGGACAGAGTCATCACCTCAGAGAGATTACAGGGGATCTGCTGAGACCAGCCAGACACTCTTCCTGCAGAGGATGGCTTTCCTGGCTTGTGACTCCCCTGGTAGAGACACCCTGAACTGCTGGGAGGAGAATGGCTTGTCTTTGCAGTCACTGCTGGGAAGGGGAGATGTGCCACTGGTGTTGTGGCAGCCTGCTCTTTCCTGAATGACTTGCCACCTTGTCCTTGACTTTTTGTTCTTTGGGGCTTCCTTTGTCACCAAGGTTCTGCACATTACTGTTGGTCATGATTAGTTACTTTTTAAATGCCTCAGTTTAACCTGCAATCAGTCTTCTTTGAATCATTCTGACCATGGGAGAAAAACCTGTCATGGCAGGACTGAGGGGAGACTCTTTGAATTTCCCAGTATGTGATAATTGGTTGGGTTTTGTACCATTTGCTGTTCTAAGGGGTTAAATGAAGAGATCAGCCATGACTAATGATCTTTGTAGGTTCTTTGTAGACCCTGGGACTGTGGGCTTGAGACCTGGGCTTCAACCCAAGCTCTCATTTCTCACGCTGCTGTGCAGGTCTGGCCTGCACCCCAGTGGGGGTAGGCAGAGGCAAAGCAGCTCCTCAGACAGGCAAATAAAAATGCGGTTTTAGGACACGTTTGAAACAAGTTATTACTGCCACAGTTTTTGGATGGTCATATAGAGGATTTAAGAAGCTTGGTAAGGCTAACAAACAGCACAGGCATCATCTTTGTGAACATTCGAAAGTCCATCTTAAGTCCTTCTCTTTGTTTTCAGAGCAGACAGCATGTGGGATTTTTTTTTGCTTTCTAAACCTTTCTTTCTTCATTCTCCTCCCTGACTACTGTGAAAATACACTGAACTCTTACCTCTGTCTTCTTGTGCTGGCCTCCCACTCTCCAGAGCACCTTTGACATTTGTATCTGCCTTTCAGCAGAGAGCTGGACAGTCAGCTGAACAGCCTGTGTTCTGTATTTATTTACTGCCAGAGTGCCCCTGGCAAGGTCACCACTCAGGGTGAGGAGAGAGATGATCACTCTGGAACCTCTGGCAAATGACTTTATGGGTGATACGATCCAGTTGCAGATCCTGATTTATGGAAGGGAACTGGGCTGTGATGAGCAAATCACAGCTCCCACCACATATTCCAACTTCTGCGTTCAGGCAGGAGCTTTCGGGGATTAATTTGTACTTCCCTGAAAGCAGTAACGTTTTCTCGATGGGGAATGGGATGGGAAGAAAGAATTTTTTTCTCTTATATTAAGATTTTCTTGAAAGAGAGCAGGTAGGATGAAAAGAAGTCACTACAGTTCAGTTCCAGGGTTTTTTTCTGTCCCACCAGTCTGTTATTTTCACTCCTCATTTCTGCCTGTTCCTGAACTGTTACTGTCTGCACCAGAAGGTGAATCAGGGTTTTCCTTTGTAATTGCATCTCAATAAAGAGTCATGGGTACATTGTCTCATAGTGTCCAGCATCACTCTGAATCAACTGGCAAAAACTTCTGTAAAAACACCTGAGACACATCTAGGAAATGATGGCATTACAATGATAATAAGGTGATGATTATGTTCCAGTTCCATTCTGAATACCGGTGATGCATAAGGGGAGGCAGCTCAGACCCTGTTTTAACAATTTCTGCAACCTCAAGTTATTTTCACCATTTGTTTCTGTCTAGGTTCAGGACCAAAGATGCCATTACATCATTTAAAATGAATTTAAAGGTGTTTTAGGCAAGGGAAGCTACAAAAAGAAAAAAAAAATTATAGTCTATTTTTAGCTCAATTATACATACAGGATTAAGAGACCCATTCCAGAAGGCACCTGACTGAAAAGTAGTTTTATAGTGACTGCAATGGCACTTCAGGCTAGGGGTAAGAGACTAAAAATGAGAATATTTTTTAAGATTAAAAAATCTCGTACATTCATATAGAAAAATAAACCCCTCTGGGAATTTCTCATCACTGGTTCTGAGATCTACAACAACTTAATGAATTAATATTTTCTACGTAAGTGTAAAAATATACTTAAAATTCAACAGTTATTTGACAGAATTTGTAATATGTTATTAAAAGCAGACAAATATAACCCAAACTGAAACAGCAGAACCAAAGAGTTTGTTATTTCCCAACTCACTGTAACTCTATATTTCAAAGCTTCAGCTTATCTATTGTACCACAGGAAGGTCAATATCTAGATTACAAAAGAAAAGGAAAAAAAAGAATAGTAAACATGGTTTCTTCAATGAAATCTTGTTTCAGATAAGAAGTGATTGTGCACTTTTTTAATATTTCTGTGTAGGAAGAAGTAAAATGATTACTGCAGCACTTAAAAATAAGCCATATGATATTGATTTTGGAAAAGCATCATAATTTGGTTTGAGCAATTAAATTGTGGTGGTAGCTCTGCCTAAGGTTAGTACATGGAGCTGTAACAAGGCTCCTGGTTTAAATATCTAATTCCTCCTGTGACTCACAGACAAGTTCCTCAGTATTTTTATTCTCTCAGGAAATTTTGTAGACCTTCCCTTGATAATAGCAGCACTGGTAGCTGAGTTACTGGTATTTCCCAGGAGGAGATGCAGCATCTGTATCATATTTTCCTTGTCTGCAAATTATTAATATGATCATCTACTTCATGCAAATGCTTTGAAACTCAGCAGATTAATGATGGTATACAAAAATGAAGCAAAACAGTTTTAATCAAGAGTCAGATGAAAGCTACCACATGTGAGGTAGAAAGTGTTAATCATGTTTTATCATTAGTACTTCATGATTGGCATAAACGTTTTATGTACAGTCCCCTCTCACAATCAAGGACACCATGAGGAGTTCAAACTGAGGAAGTCTTATTAAATACTGTTAAGGTATTGTCTTTAAATAAATGGAAAGGTCTGCAGTGAGTGGCTAAACTGAGACACTCAGCTTGCCCTGCAGACTAGACAAACGCTCAGGAAATGACTAAAGTGGGACATTCATGCTCACAGAGGCTGGCAACAAGGACAGAAGTCAGTGGGCAAAGCTTCTGGGGTTTGGATGACTGGCTGTGGTCACTTCACGTTGTTTTCCATTGCACTCACCACTTACTTTCAAAATACCCTGTGGCACGCAATAAATAAATAAAAAATTATGTTCAGAGCCTTTACAATAAATTCTAATCCTTAAACCAGTCCCATGAGGGTAGGAATTCAGTCACATAGTTGGGGGCTGAATAACTTCAAATGTCACTCTGTGTTTCTGTAACGTCTTCAGAATGAACAAGAAATTGCAGTTTCTGTAGGAAGAATGCAGTGTTTTGTTTTTCATTAATGCATCCTTTGTCAATGTTGTACCTGTTCACAGTAAACTATCCCTTTCACCCACTATCCTTAAAAAGTGCTGCTGAGAAGACAGAACAAACCAAAGAAAACGAATGTTATTCTTAAAACTTTTTCCATTGTAAGGGAATTCATAGGTCTACATTATCCCTGAACAGTTTCAGCCTTTACCTTTTGAGAGTTTTTGAGAGTAGTCCATGAGGTGGGTGTTTTACAATCTGTATCACCTAAATGGATTTTGCTTTTACCAGCAGCATTTTAGAATTAAACTTCTGCCAAGGCTGTCAGATTTGTGTGAAAGCGATGTTGCTTTCCTTTTTCATCAGACTTTGTAACAGCTCCAACATTTATTTGTGGCATTAAATACTTGCTTTCAGCAAATATACTCCCTTTGGAACAAAACATGTCCTCTGAGGAAGGTGGCAATTTTCTGATCCTACAGGAAATCACTGCTACATTTTCATGGAAATATATAGTGTCTGTGGGAACTAGATTTTGAACATATTAGAATTATATTTCAATGGCTTTCAGGTGCTCTTCTAAGGATGCAGACATGTCGGAGCAGGTTTTTCAAAAAGTGCTTAGACATGGGAATTCTTTCTCTGAAAGAAAGTTTTATTAGGGTCACACTATTTCTGTCTCTGTTGGTGATTAACCATAAAATTTAATCTATAAAACCTTGATCAACTGGCTCTCCACATAAAAGATCTCAAAATATTTTGTAATATCCTAAACACCCTGTTCTCTTCCTCCACCAAAATTTCCTAGGTTCTGTGGACAGCAGGGTGAAATTTTAGGCTGAAAAATATTTTTATCTTTCTTTTGTTTTATATTGACTGTGTAAAAATTCTGTTTTTATGAAAAAAGGACAGCAACACTTGAAAACCTCAGCCTCACAGAAATCTTGTATGATTTCAGCCTCTAGAACCTAAGAGAATCAGAGAAGTGACGTGTGGTCTTTTCGAAGTTTTTTTACTTCAAATCATCGAATTAAACATACGGGTGCCTGTCTTGAGACATTATGGACGTTTTAGAGATTTAGTCAGGGAAAAAGGTTTGTGGCAATAACCTAACTGGATCTAAGACGTGTTTTATTGTCTCTTCTTTGTCGCTGTCTCAGTCTTCCTTGGAGCTTAAGCAACACTTTGTAGTGCTTTGTCAAAATCCTGGCTGCACAAAGGCAGCGCTGTCCTATTCACTGAGGGACTGCAGATCTGTTTTGTGTGGAGCTGCTACCGAGCTAGTGTGCTGTTGCTGTTTTGGAAAGCTGATATATGTGTCCTGACACAGCCTTCAGCTGAACAGCCAGGGGACTAAAGCTGCTTTATTGCCCTGAGCAGGGCTTTTCCCGGGAAGGAGGCAGGCACATAATGGAGATGCTGGTCTACTGTACTTCTGATCTCCCCTGAATGACCTTACTGCTGCATACTAAACTCTGTGCTTATGAATCCTTGCCTGTGCACAAATAATGCTTGGTTTCAGCTAAGACTGCTTTGAAGGGTGTAAATTAGCATTTTGCTGATAAGTGAGTTGGTGATCCTTCTTTTTATCCAATGAGAAAGTGGCTTAGGATCATTACATAGAATGCACCTGCAATACTAGATGGAAATGATCATCATCCTCAATGCAAATACAATTTTAGTAATCATAGAGTAGAAAGTATTCATTTCACACTCTGCAAAAAAAGATAGATCATGCAAAATTTTTTAAAATTTAATTTCACCTTACTAAAAATTGAGCTCACTTTGCCAACAACACAGGCTCTTGGCAAGATAAAAAATATGCACAAGGAGCAGAAAAACTGAAAGAAAAGAAAGACAGCTCTACTGTCTTTTTCCTTTCTTCTTTCCACAAACAGCTTTGTTCATTGTACCCTTATTCAAAGATTTTGAGTGTAAAGTATTTGAAGTTAATTTGATTTTTTGTTTAATCAAAGACTAAAGATACACATGAAAAGCAATGAGAACATTGAAGAATGCAGTAGTCATCACCGCCCCTGTTACAACGCTGCTGTTGTTATTCTGCTCTCTGTAATACTGACTACAAACTGGGGAGGGACCTCCTGGGCTCTTGGGCCACTCAATAACTACATTATACGAGCTCCTTTAGTAACTAACCATGATCCCACTGAAAGTAGGTCAGTGTTTCACCCACTTCTCCTGACTAAAAGACTGTTCCAGACCCCGTACTTAAGCTTCTTCCGAAAGCTTCCTTTATTCACGAATTGTTCAAGCTCATTTGTTCATGGGCCAAGAATATCCTCTAAGTAATTCTTTCCTTTCCCCTTAATCCCCATGACTGGCTCACACAGATCAGCCATCAATCTCATTCTTCTGTGCTGGACAAACCAGGGTTTACCCTCCCCTCCCAGAACATGCATGCTGTAATTTAGTTAATCTTTCCAGAGCACTGATTACCAGAGCTCTGGAGTGCAATTTTGGTGCCATCTCACCAGAAACCTTCACAGTGGTGGTGGTGGTGTTCCTTTTTTTTTTTTTTGAAATCCTGTGAAGCAAATAAGGTTGAAATCTTCCCAGAAAAGTTTATCAACAAGGATATCAATATCAGCCAGCTCCTTACATTCTAGGGAATTTTAGAAAAGTGAATCCCTACTTGATTGAAAATACCCTGTATAGGATGAAAGGGACATAGTCCTGACCAGACCTTTAACTGATTAACTACTTCCATTATAGCCAATTTAATACTTTTTTCAGTTTTACCTGTCATTTAGCTAGGGGGCCAGGAGCTGGAAGGCAAGTTTTGCTCCTGATTCTGCAGTGCTCCAACAGCAGCGTTGTGTGGAACGAGTTCAGGGATTCATTTGAAGGTAGTTGCACAGTAACAGCGAAAAATCCATTCTGCACCAGCTCTCCTCTTAGGTCAGCAGGTGAACTTAAGGACAAAAAACGAGTTAAAAGGCAAATATATTCCAAACAAACAGTAAAAAAATAATCAAGAAAGGTATTAAATTAAGATTCATAAAAACAATCCAAACGAAAACATTTTGTCCACATAAGAAGCAATGTGTGTTGCTTCATTCTTTAGCTAAGTTTTTAAGACATTATTTTCCTCTAAAAGCTGAGACAAATTTTTAACTGAGCCTTATTGATGAGGTAGTAATGAAAAGTGGCTAGCAACTTAGAATGGAATGTAAAAATAAATGGTATTTCAGAAAGTCAAAGAAATGGGCATTTCTCAAAGGAAATCTTACATTTGAAAATTTCTCATTGTGAAGTACTTGGATGTTTTCTAAATCATTCCTGTTCTCTTTGGGATCCAAAGTGCGTGTAAAAAACACAGCTGCTCAGCTATAAAGAGGGCAGGACAATGCAACCCAACTTCAAGGTCATGGACTCCACCACCTGACTTTAGGCACTGACTTTGCTGCCATATGAAGGCCTCTGCAGCTGGAGAAGTTTGCAAATGTGGTTGCAAAGCCCCCGAGGCAGCTGCTTCTGCAGGCAGCCTGCACAGCTGGGGAGTTACCCAGAGAACGTGGGAAAGCCACTCGTGCTCTGATCGGTGAACTGACTGCTCTGAGGCAGGATATGGCTTTTCTTCAAAGCCTGTAATTGTTAAAGAGCAAACTCTATTCTGTGCTGAGGGAGCTAGCAAACTTTCTCTCAAGATTTAGTTCATTCTGGGACTTTAAAAATATTTGGACGGGTCTGAATAGAAATTCGGCAGAACCTCATCTGGAAGATAACTTGTTCTGTCATGTCTTTTGGAAAAAAAATTGCATAATGTCCCTAAGTTAAATATGCACCCCCAAGTGCTGTAATCCTTCGTTAACACTCTGCTAATAGCTGTATGAGAAAAGCACCCCCAACCTGTTACAAGAAAACCAAACCAAACCAAACCAAACCAAACAAACACCACCACCCCCCCCCGCCCCCCAAAAGTTTTCTACTTGGCTCTCTGGTGTTCATGAAGACAGGTTTTATGAAAACTGCCTGGTCAGTATGTAAGCCAGGTTTGATTAGGTGTCTGAATGAATGAATGGATCGGGAACACACTTTTACACATGTAGAAATAGAAAATATTCACCGGCAAGACTTGTAATTGCAGTTGTGGCCATGCAAAAGGGGTTTAAATCATCTTTATTTGGTTTGGTTTATCTTTGTATTTACTCATCTCCATCTCAGAGGAGGCTTAAAAATAGGCAGAATTATATTTCTTGATATTTTTTTTCTTTTTAAAGCCTCTTTTTGCCCTTTGTTCCTCTCTTTCCTAATTTACTGCGACAAAGCCTCAGGAGCCATGGACTTCTGCTCTGCTTATACCTCCATTATTTTCCTGGAGAGATGCATTTCAACACAGAAAACTTTTCATAAGTTTCAAAACTTCATATCTTCAACCAAGGTGTTGAAACATCCGCTAAATATTCCTTTGTGGTCCTCAAGGAAAACACAAAGCACAGATTTTCAGTCATAAACTGTAACACAAAGCAAGATATCACAGATTAAAAATGGAAGAGGAAATGAAAGTCAAAATCAAACATGGTTAAGCCCATGTCTAAGCTTGCCTCCTGATGAAATGAGGTAAAAGGACAAATGACAAATTAAAGTTAAGTCTTCCCTCACCGTTCTTAAAATGCAGGTCCCGATCACCCCTGGAATGAGGGGAAAACAATGAGATGCAAATTCAGTATGAGCACCATCACCATTATCATACAGCCTTTGGTGATGCTTCTGCGGTTGCCAATGCTTTCTTTTAAATGTATATGTTGCACCAGAGCTTAATGATAGAATGGAGTGTGACTCCTTTAACCAAACCAAAAAAGATCCTGTTCCACAGACCTAAATATTTTGAAGGGTTAAGTGGATGAGTGTGGTTTTGTTTTAAAATACTGTCCCACAGTAATCAATCGATCAAAATTGGTTTTAGTCAAGAAATGAATCACAGAATGGCTTGGTTTTGAAGGGACCTTAAATATCATCTAGTTCCAACCCTCCTGCCATGGTCAGGGACTGCTTTCCACTAGACCAGGTTGCTTAAAACCATGTCCAACCTGGCCTTGAACACTTGCAGAGATGAAAGAAAACACCCAAGCTTCGAGTTACCCCTCTAGTGCTTACTGCTGGTAAAAGATTTTACCCCTGTAGATCTGTTTGGTAACATGGCTATTGCAATTAATTAGATTTCATTCTAATTTCTTTCTTTGCTAGAGAAGTTCTATACTTCAGCCATGTCTTTGGCTTATATTTTTAAGACCAATGACAAAGAGAACAAACAGCTGCTCCATGCTGACCCAAAGCAATTAAGAAAGTGAGTAAGCAAATGATGCAAGTAGAGAGAGCACACAAAATATTCAGTACAGGTGGGTGCACGACAAGGGAGAAAGGGAAGTAATATGGAAAATCAAGGCATTTATAATCCCTGCTTTTCTACAACTCTCAAAAAAATTTATTGTGTTTATTGTGATGTTTTCTAACTCTTATTTGAAATATTTTTTGCTCGACTTATCCATAACTCGCACTACTTGTGTGTAAATCTGTTTCAAAAACAGCCCTTAGCAATCATCAGTTTATTTCCTGTACTGCCTCTTTCTAATGCAGGTTAATGCTGGTGGTGCCACTGTCAGATGAAGCCAACCATAGTTTAACAGCTGTGAGCTTATTATCCAGTCATTTGCTGAAGCAATGAGCTGGAAGCTTTTTTCTGCATCCTTCCAAGAAGTTACAGAAGTATGGTAAGGTACAGTGGCAAAGTTAATTAATGATTTTGAGGGAACATGTGGATTTCAAAGATATAACATTTTCAGGAGTTGGAAAGCAATGTGTGCAAGCAGCTGGTTCCAAGGGGTTCCACACAAGCTTATTT
Source organism: Lycocorax pyrrhopterus obiensis (assembly GCA_014706295.1). Lineage (NCBI taxonomy): Eukaryota > Metazoa > Chordata > Aves > Passeriformes > Paradisaeidae > Lycocorax > Lycocorax pyrrhopterus. The sequence continues at coordinate 19,542,796 of JACSVZ010000004.1, forward strand.
AGTCAAGAGAAGGTATTTCTGGCATTTCAGAAAAACGAAACGAAGGTGACTGATTTCTACCACCAGTAGAGAGATCCACACAGACTGAAAATTCTGGCAGGTTCCCAGATCTTTCTGTCTTTGGAGAAGGTAATTGAAGCTGCACCAAGCATAAAGATCAACAACTGTCTATCATATCCAGGATGAAGTAAAAGCTACCGAATATTAACCTAAGAAGGACTCAGAATTAGTTAAAGAGATTAAGGAGCTGATGGACATGTAAGTACCTTCTGAAGAATTACAAGATATCTAACCACCCTCAGAGGGCTGAGTTTACCAGTGACTAGTGCTGAGGATCCACTTCCAGAGCTTGTTTTCTGTTTCTTGCCTTGCTTTTTGCTGCCTGTTGTCAGGGATGACTACTCAAGCTCAGCTGCCATGGTTCTTCCTCACTGGCCTTTGCAGTAAGTCATCCTGGATTTCTTATTTTTCCACTGTGTCAAAGCCCCCCAGGTTTATTTGTTCTCAGGCTTCATACTGTAGCTGAGGGCTCCACTGTGTGCAACATTTCAGCCTCCACAACCACATTATTTCGCTTCCTCCCATGTAATGCACCCATCTTTTTTGCAACAAAGTTCAAAATCTGTTCCTTTCTTTAGATCATAAACTTTGTCCTTCCCTCATCATCCCTGGCATTTGGCTGTATGCTGCCTAAAGTCATTCCTTTCTCAGTGACTGGAATACATACCACTAATTACTGGGAATAACCACAGCTTAAACAATTAGCTGACACCCCAGTCAGAGTTTGGGGCACCAGACTGTGAGATATCAAAAAAAAAAGTCTTGTCTGGTAGAGCTTGAGTCGAAGAGTTTAGTGAATGACATAAGATAGTAAAAACTGCAGAGTAGGTGGAAGCAAAGAAGTGATTAGATTGTGATGCTGCATTAGAAGCAGTAGTCCCAGAATTAACATTTCTGACATGGAAGGACAAATCTTGCTCTTATAGCTATATCTTATCCCGGATTGATGAACTGAGAAAGTTTTATCGGAAATTCCATGGAAGAAGGTACTAAAGTGTCCCAGACTAAGCTGGGTATCTCAGCAGAGAAGCTGCAATTGCCACCACAGCTGAAATGGGAAATTATGACCCCAAACCACATAAAATAAGGAAGCCTAGACACAGACCAAGTTTTTTCTCTTTGGTTTGGAATAAATACAATAAAGGGGATTATTCCAAAGTATCTTGCTGCCACCAGGTAAATTACTTTAAGGCTACAAGGTCATGCTTTGGCGAGCATAAAGACAACAAAAAATAGAGAGAAAACTCTGCCAGCCCATCCCACTGGTGTCTTAAGCTGACAACAGGCATGTTACAAATACACACAAATCATATGAATACCACATTTTATAGATCACCTTTCGCTGTCTAAGGGAAAAGTGAAATCACAGTGAGGATCTCCATCATGAATGAAGGGTATTGAAGTAGCCTACACGTGCCCTGGTATTGCCAGGTGACATCATAGCATAGCTCAAGATGGATTTCACATTGATGTAAAGCACTGTTTAATTTCAAAAGTGTAGGTATCTAACAGCTCTAAGACTTGCTTCATGGACATTAAAAGAAATGTTTACTTTTGCTAGCAATTACTTGACTTGCCCAATTATCCAGAAAAATGACCTCATTGTAGCACATAAATGTGCATTGGAGACTCTGTATGTAAGCTATAAAAAATAAAGCTTTTAAAAATAGATATGCAACAGGACTGAGATACTTGAGCCCTAGACACATGCACAGTATTGAGAATAAAAGGAACTTTTCTACAGTTGTTACCAATCAAACCACACAGAACATTTACAAAAACATAAGAATATCTCCCAAAATGTTTATAATGGTATCTGGCTTATTTGCAGATAACCAGCCAGGAGGGAGGAAAATGACCAAGCTTTTGCACGGTGTGAAAAACAAGACTTTACCTCCAACTTCCTCCTACAGCCCTCAGACAGCTCTCACTGTCTGCTTTGTGCTGGCACTTTGTTTTGCTCCACCTTGCCAGCACATAGATAAGGTCGTGGGATGGGACTTTATTGGATCAAAAAAAAAAAAAATCTGAGCTACTGCCTCTCTCAGGCTCTAAAATGAACATAGAGAAATCACCTGGGGCTTTCATTAATTCCACTTACCTTTAAAACTTTCTGTAGATGACATTTAGTCACTCCTTGCTGCAGGTTTATTAGGAAGACAGAAGCTGTAATGTTCTCCTATGGAAAGGTATTTGGTGCCTCAGTTTGAAAGGTTGACAGGGCCTCTGTATTCACCATCAAGACAAGCACTATTTGAAAGCGCTTTTCTTGGACAAGAGGCTTGTGACAGAAACTACTATAAAGCTAAGTAAATGCCTGCCTGAAATAAAATGAACTTACCTGTGTGAGAGCTGCCATAAAGTGAAGAAGTTAACAGACATTTCCTAAAAATTGCTGTGTCCTTACTTGCAACCCTCCATCCTCCTCCATTCAGCCATGGCCTGTCTTGCCAGTCCTATGGATTCAATCTGTGCAAATTAGGAAAGAGCAGGCAAAGGCTGAAAGACAATCAGTGATGCCAGCTACAAACTACTTCTCACAGTCTTCAGCAGCCTAAAAGAGCCACATAGGCAGTAGGTGCATGCATGTGCAATACGTGTGTGTGAAAAAAAAGAGTTATGAATCAGCTTACTAAATATTTATAGGGTTCAGATCAGTCCTGTAGGTATTCATTCTTGCATGAGACATTGCATATATTTTCCCAAATAAAATAATACAGTGGAGACTGAAGGGATAAACTCAGGGGTGGCACTGAAAAATATGATGCAAACGTAAGCTTTCACTACTATCACCTTCTAACGCCTCTCTGTAAAATATTAAAAGGAAAAATTCGCATCAAAAGAAGTTTGCATCCAAGGTTTTGACAGAGCTGGTTAATATGCACAGTTGTCCCAATAAATCATTAAATGTGTTTGCAGTGAATTCGTAAATCACTATGTGAGGCATTGAAATAACTGGCACTACTGTTTTGGCTCAGTTACCAGTTTTACATCAGGGACTTATTTTCCAGTTTTTTTTCCTCTAACTCGCTGTAATCATGTGCTGCAGTTGAATCTAAACTGAATGGCATGCACAATAAATATGCTCTCTCACTGAGATCATGCAAGCACTGTAAAATGTAAAAGAAAACAGTGGAAGGCACTGAAGTGGTTCACACTGTGACCTTTCATAAACCAAGAAGAGAAAAACAGCAGAAGAGCAAAATTTGTCAGATTTATCTGCCCCTTTTGGCTCAGTAACAGAGACTATGTTTGCTTGTCTTGTGAGGACATCTATGGTGCAGGAAGAAGCCTTACCTGAGCAGGAAAGAAATCCCAGCTCGAAGCCTTCTTTCATCCACTCACAGATGCCACCCTGCTGTGTGTTTTTTTAAAGAATCTTCCATCTAAAATGATGACCCTTTTATGCAAAAGGAGACACTGGAGAGAGCAGACACTGACTTGCAAAGTAAGCAACTTGCTTGGAGCCTGAAGACTCATTCTGTACCTCAACAGCAATCCTGCCTGTCACTGCCCTGTTAATGCTTGATCTTATGCCATGTAAAACCCACAAATCTTCAGAAAACAAAATAGCTACAAATGCCAGAAGGGACATTAGCATCTCTCAGTCTCTTCCAAATGTAAACAGCTGCAAATCAAAAGCTGATCTTACGAAGTGCCCTTATCAGTGTTTAAAAACAATCAGGGTCCTATAACACAGGGTTATCTGCTTTTGGTTGATTTTGGTTTTCGTATTAACAACAAATACACTGAGCAGGCCAGAGGAAAGTGAGTCAGACCAGCCCAGGGAAGACCTGGTTTCTGATCCCAGATATGCCTCCTGGCTTCCTGTACAACACAGGCTCCACCATGGAGCAACAATTACTGGGTCCCTGGTTGGTCATTCGTCTGGTCAAGTCTGACTGTTTTACAGGACAGGTGATCTCTTTGGCAAGCTTTAGAGTAAAAACAATGCAAAGTGACAGGACTGATTGCTGTCGTGAGAAGGTACTAGCAGAAGTCCAGTTCTTCAAATTTCTTGCCCTCCACAACTGGCCTTCAGCTGAAGCAAAAAAAAAAGTCAGTATTAAGTGTAAACCACCTTAGCTGTTCATAATGCCATATATAATCTTCTGAGAGTTCTATTTCCCAAAACATCCTATTTGACACTTCCATGCTCACGATTTTTAAAGTGCAGAATTATGTACATTGACTGAAAACGTATAAATCAGTTTTTATATATTTAACAGACACACATATACACAAAAGCTTGCAGAATGTAATTTTTGTACTTTTCAATGCATATTAAGAAACATTACAATCATTCTCTGATTTGCAAAGGAAATATACTCTTAAATAACAGTTTACTTCTGAAAAATAGGAGCTAAAAATATCAAGCTCTTCTGATTCAACTGTATTTCTCAATTTCAGACTCTAAACTATTCCTGATTTTATTTTCCAAAGGAAAACTAAACCACTAAAAGTAAATAGTTGGAAACCTGTTTTTCTCATTTGGTCATATAGATAGATGCCTGTTTCTCAAATCCTCAATTTTGTTACTTCTTTTTCTTCCATATTGATGCTACCTTTGGTAAAATGAATTCAGATTCATGGAAAAAAAAAATAGGTTGGAAGGGACCTAAGGAGGTCACCTGCTCCAACTTCCTCGGAGCAGCACCAGCTTCAAAGCGGTCTGGTTGGTTGAGGTTTGAAAATCCCCAAGGAGGGCTTGATTTTCCATGGTGCTTCTCCACTCTCATGATGAAGAATACACTTCTTGCATTCAAACACAATTTCCTTTGTTACAAATTGTGATCATCACCTCTTGTCTCTCTGCCATGGTGTCCTTCAGAGAGTCTGATTACGTCTCTGAAAAGTCCCTTGGATAATGGAAGATGGCAACCGGATCCCCTCAATCACCCATAACTAAGCAAACCCTGTTCCATCGGGAATTCCTAGAGCCTCTCGTGCTCTAGCCTTCTACCCATTGCAACAGCTCTCCTCTGGACTTGCTCCAGTTTATCACTTTCCTTACTGGGGGCCCAACACTACACAGTTTTCCAGGTACAGCTACTGAAATTCACCTACAAAGTCAGCTGGAACAGCTCAGTTCCTCAGTGAAGGCTAAAGAACTTTTCCTGCAGCAGATTATGGAGCTGTCACATGCTTCCATCCAGGAAAGACCTACAGGTAGTGTAATTTCTGGCAAAAGGTAGGTACAACCTTCAGCCACATCTGGGAAGGAGTGTTTATCTCCTGATCTGGATCCTTTTAAAAGGGTATTTATCTATGACCTTAAGGGCTAATTTTCAGGCACCTGTCTCTCATATCTTGATTTAAAATCATTCCCATTACTGTCCAAGGAAGTTTACCTGCTGCCCAAGGAGAATTCCAGAAGTCCCAGCTGCCCCAACAGCCTGGGGAGTTGTTACGGGGCTGAAGGCAAAACTGCCTGTAAAAAATAGCTAAATACAAACCAGCTAGGAATATATCATGTCCCTGAGTTGTTCATGCCAGAAAGCACCACAAAGCCATTGGGATGCAGTAAAAGCAATAATAATAAACAAAACATTTCATCTTCAAGGAGGGACCCAAACCAGAAAAGCAAGGTAATGTTATTTGCTTATGCCCTGGCTCCATAATTTGTAACAGCAATACCGTGGGGCCAAACGAGTGGCGTTGCAAGTCTTGCCCTAAGGACTGAAGTAGCTAAACAGATCATTTGCAAATGGCTATAAATAACCCACATGTTGATCTTCAGCTTCCTGCAGCCTGCGCCAGTATGAGAAATGACTCCAGGAATAATTCCAGAAAAAAGCCCTGTCCACTTGCTGACTTCAATTCTGCCTTTTGCTTTCATATCCACTTTCAGATAAAATTGCTCCTGTTGGAATACTCTAGCATATTGCAATGCTATGAAAAATCACATTGCTGCTCTGTTTCTCCTGCCTTGGGAAAGAAAAACAATCCTGATATTCCCATCTTGAAGTGCTTTTTCATCCACTTGGTCAATGGGTTTGGATGGAGTCTGAAAGAACGTTCCTGTTCTGCAGAACAATATTGTAAGAACCCTTATCACTTCACATGTTTTGTGAGTCCCAGAACACTCATTCCAACCCCATTTGCTGTAAATTTCTTCCATAAATCTTCAGCGCAACTTACCTCAAGCCAGCATTACATTCCCCAACACCCTCTGTCCCAGAAAACAACACGTTGTGTGATCATCCCCATTGGTAAATCTACCAATTGAAGGAAACCAATTGCAGAGTCAACAGGAGAAAGTCCAATGGCAACATAGGAAGTCAAGAAACACTGGACAGATCCAGCAGAAATTACTGGGGGGAAAATCAAATGCCTGTACGGAAAGTGTTGTAATTTAGTTTTATTCCAGGTCTAAAAGTGGAAAAACTTAAAGCTTCATACTACTTTACAGCAGCACCGTTCAGCGTCTGCCAATGTTTCCATTATGAACTGCAATTTTCAGGGGTTTATAACTCAGCCATAAAAATTTGCTTTGGTATGGAGCTAGAAATAAAAGCTCTCCACCCAAAAAAAAAATTATTCTCCCTGCCCCCGCCCCCCCTTTTTTTTTTTGAAGGAGAGAGTTAAATTGAATTTGGTTATTTTTAAGCCAACTCACTTTAAAAAAGGTAATTTTTTTCAGTTACTTTTTGTACTACCACAAAATACAGATGAACTTGGGGAATTTGGAGTTACAACATATGACAAACCACATACAATTCACTATCATTATGCTGAAAGAGGGCAAAGTTCTTTTTGGTTTGCATTAAAGATGTGAACAACATTCCTAAGAGATGGACAGTAGTTATTCTGTGCAACTTTGCTATTGCAAGGTCTCATCCAGGGGACTCTAACCAAGTTCAACATTGGCAATAAAAATTATATAGGCCTACAAAACATGACATAAGGCAAGGCTGAAGAACTTAGACTTCATCTAGGAACTGAATATCAAGGAACAAGTGACAACCATTTCCCCAATATGAAAAAAAGAAAAAAAAATTAAGGAAGACGGTGATCAGATGCTTTCCAGGTTCACTTCAAAAAAGAGTAAGGAAAAAAAATGTTTATCTGCAAGAATGAAGTTTTAAGTTACATGTCTGTAAAGTCACATGGCAGTGAAGTCATGCAGTGGAATCACCCTCATATTGAGCTGGTCGTATTACTTAGCAAATATTCCTCTTGAGGCTGGGCAATCACTTTGAAGTTGGTGGTGAAATGTAGCACTCAAATACAGGTTACTCACATATAGTACTCACATATATACTCTAAGGTTTTATGACCAGCTTAAAAAATCCCTACATTATCTATTTTACTAAAGATCGTTTGTGTTTGTTTTTTTTTCCTTTGCCTTGGATTTCTAGAGGTTTTAGAGCATAGTTTCAATTCTCATGCAATTCAGACTATAAACTTGAAATACCAATATGCAAAAATTCTCACAGAGTCATGACTTTAAATGAGCTACAGCTTTACGAAATACATCACAAAATCATGCCATTTGCAATAGAATGACACAAGTTTTTAGCTCTGCATCTAGTCCATTATGCAGCTGATTTACTTCCCACATTTTATTTGGGACAGAGAAACTAGTCTTAGCAGTTTCTTTTTTTTTTCAGTGTGTCTTTTGTTTCACTTTACTAAACTAACATACTTTCAAGTGTCTTTTAACCAGCAATCTTCTAAACTTTATCCAAGGAATTATACCCTATTATATCCAAAGCAGCAGTTATCCACACCAGTTTGAACCAAATTGGAGAATCAATTTTTTCAATCTTTTGGGAAAGAATTAAGAACTTCTGAGATTATTAGCAAGAAATATTTGCTGATGTCTAGTATTTTATCTGATGGCTTATCACAATGGCCAGGAGTTTATGGTAATTTCAATACAGTGTAAAAACACTGGTTTATAATTTAAAAGATTACAAAGCTTTGAAAAGCTTCTGACCACGTTTAAAATTTGGCTGAGGGATCAGCTGACAATGCACTTTATTTAATGCACATCACATAAATTTTAAATATTTCTGATTCTTTCCTAAAGAGAAGCTTATCTCCAAGTGGTGGCTGGGAAACCTTCTGGCCCTCTCAAAGGCCTCTGACATTTTCTACTGCCCCTCTGGCCCCTTAAGTATTACATCTTCTCTGAAATGTGGTTATGTTCCCCAGAGTCTTTCCTCTGAAGGTTATTCACCATCTCTGCTGTCCTCCCTCACCCTCTCCAAACATGTCTCATTGGATTGCATCACGCCTGTTATCTCTGATATTTGATTCCCAAGTACTGACTGCCAACTTCAAACATTATTCTGGCTCCCCATATCACTCATTGCTTTTGATACTAAAATAAAATAAAATATAATAAAATAAAAACCCAAACCAATCCACAAAACAGAACAGTAGTACATGTCATTTTTCTTCCTAGAAGGTCATATCCTCTGGGATCCTGTTTCTCATCCATGCATACTGCTATGACAGCTCATCTCTCAGTGCATCTCAGGTCTCGGGTTGCAACACCAGATCCAAATACACTCAAGACCTAGAGGTCTTGTCTCTGCATCTGGCCTGTGCAAGTAAAGCCCAGCTTATCTCTGACCGAATGGGCAAGATCCCAACCTACTTGCAGCCACCCAACCTCAAAGCACATTGACAGGCTCTTGTTATTCTGATGCTGACCCCACATGTGATACCCTGGTTATCCATGTGCCAAACATGCCCCTGCAGCCAGAAGAAACTTCTTGAATATTTGGCTCCTGCCCTTTCACTCTCAGTTCTACTCTGAGTCCAAAATACTGCTTCCACAAAGCAGGCATGGAGAGAGCTGGGCTCCAAGCTGGAACACTTTGGGAAAGGGACTAGATAACTCTTCCCAGATAAGACCAAAGGGAACTTAGGATGAGCAGCTGAATAATTCAGCTTAAGTGATCTTTGACAGGACAGACTACACTGAAAGTTTGGGTTTGCCGTGAAACATTTCAGTCACCTGGTCTGAGACACGAGCCGAAGTTCTCTAACAAGAACACAGGTTTAAGTATAAGGTGGCAGACTTGGTGCCCTTACCTGGTAAAGACAGTGCACAAAGTCCATGTGCCAGCAAACACGTGATGACTGAGCTTGGATTTACACAGTGAAGCCCCAGAGCTGCACGGATTCCTCTGCTGTGGGTCCTGCTCTGCATGGTGCCCCAGAGAGCGCAGTGCTGCAGGACAGACACTGCTCCATGCTCCACACAGGACTCAATGCCCCCAGGCTGCCTCCACTCCTCATTATCCCCTTCCCACCAAGATTTTAACACAACAGACAGCAGGCTGCAGTAGCTGCACAAAGCTCTAATTTTCCAGTCTAACACTTGAGGTTCCCTAGACCACATCTCACCTTCAGCTAAGGAATTTTCAAGAGAAGTAACAAAATGAAGCAATACTATTATAAGCAGCCCTTGGGTGGGTTACAAGTCATGCTGCTGATGACTGAGTAACTCTAATCACCTTCAGAGCCCTGCAACTTTCCTGAAATAACGCAAAATGTTATTATGAAATGGAATTTGTACGCAGAAAGCAAGAAAAACAGACCTTTTAATTTACCAGACTCACAACTATGATTAGGACTATAATGGTGGGTCAGAATGTTCCCATTACATCAGTGGGTCTATAATTAGCCCCTAACTCTGTTTTTGAGGGAGAAAGAACATCTTTCAGCTTGCCACTGGTGGCTGTATCAATTTCAACACAAGTGCCCCTTCTCCAGCTGTCAGCATTATGCCACCATTTCACCTACATTTTCTTGAGGCTTCTAAGAAAATAATAAAAAATCATACTACTGAACTGCCTCTTTGACATCCTCTCCTACTTGACGTACTATCCAGGAGAAGCAGATGCTCAGATGGCACAGGGTCAAGCTCCCAGTAACTCCACTCATGTAAGGGCGTTGTTTGATGTATTTTGGCACAGTTCAACTGGTCCTAAATGAGCTCCACCAATTCACAGAAGGAACTGGCACAGACAACTCTGCTCTACTCTGTATAGCATTAGCAGGTCCTCCTAATTATTTATTGAAAGAACATTTTATTTTCCTGCTGCTCTCCTAAAGCCAAGTCCCTCCAAGGTGGTCTCCATCCAGTGCCTGGAGCTGGACGTTAAGCTGTTTTTGAATGCCTGAAAGTTCTGCGTGCCACCATCAGGTAACCTGACCAGGTCTGGCCAGCCAGCCAGAAGCTAAATGTGTTCAAAGCTCTGGAGATGATGTTGGGCACAAATCTAGGAACACAATTTGTGCCATTTAGTTGTCTCAGTAAGCCAAAACACAATTTTGACTACAAGAGACATCAGCACACACAGATCTATACGTAAACTGTTGTAACACGCTCACTTGCGGTTGCAGCATTGGAGGGAACTTGACAAAGTAAAATGAGGCCCATCATTTTTAGCACCACTTCAGCATTTGATTAAGTACAAAGGGAAGGTTTTAAAGAAACTGCAGTGAGTTAAATTTAAATGACTTGAGGTAATTACAGTAATTTTTAAGACCTACTTTAATAATGACTGCTATGGAGGAACACTATATTAAGCTCTGACACTTGAGTTTCACTACAAGAAGGGAATGGCACTGGTTTCAAATACTACTACATCCAGCAAGCAAAGCAAGTACACACAACAGCAAGATCATAGACAAGGATCTATGCTATTAATTCTGCTGCAAGTGTAATGTAACCTGTTGTGGCAGCCCATTAAAGTTCTGTGGCTGAAGTATAAATTATAAAAATATAAAAACATGATGGCTGAAGTAGCTTTATCAATACTGCTACCTGTCAAAGAACACAGACTGTCACAACTAAGAAAAAAAGGCAGTACTTTCTGAAAAAATAATTTTTCAGGAATATATATATTTCTATAGTAATAATTTTAATATTATAAAGAGGCAAAGGCAAGAATATTTACCTGTATTACCCTGTCTTTCATTTATCTCCCCTTATCTCAATTTTCTCCAGTAAAGGGAAAGAACTAGAAGAGAAATGAAGACAAGAATCCCCAAAGGAACCAAGAACATCTGTGGCTTTTGAAGATAAAATAAAACTCGTTTCCAGGGTGAAAGGAAGTTTGCTGGGGGCGGGGGAATGAGAGAAGAAAAGCTTTAGTCAAGCAAATTTTTTAAAAACCCCAAAACTAACAAAACAGAACTTGTTGCACCATTAGTTGCATTTCAAACCTCACACAATAAGGGCAGCCAGCCTGCAAATCTGGAAGGAAATTCGGCCCATGTTATTGGTGGATGATTTCAACATAGCCCCAACGGGAATGCATTTAAAGGTCCATATGTTTGCTTGGCACCAAACCAAGTTCCATTAAATAACACTGTATTCAGCTACACAACAAATTTACTTACCATACATTTCATATGAGAACTAATTTGTTTGATAGCAATATTGCTGATGTTTATATTGGTTTACTGTAATGAAAACAGTATTTTCCAAACTATGAACAAATGCATACCAGTAGTTTTACAGTGGCTTAACCAAAGTACTGGTAGTACTTCAAGAAGGGAATTTATACAATACGTACGTGTCTCAGTGCTGCTCATGCCAAACATTGTAAGGGGGTTCCACGATGAGGATGGAACTTGCTTTTATCACCGGGAGAGCCGACCTAAGTCCCTTCATAGGCCACAGGGAGAGTTGCCGAGGCCAGCAGGACTACAGGCAATTCCAGGCTTGACAGCTTGTTGGGTCCAAAAATGCCTTCAGGAAAACCAAATATTCAGAGCTGGTGGAGTGGAGCATGACACAAGGCTCTCCCTTCTCATGACATTACAGAAATTATGAAGGCAATCACTTAACCGCTGTTTCAACCAAATGTTAAACCCCTAATTGCAGATATGAAACCAAGGGCCTTTGTATAAAATGTGAAATTCACATACCATCGCCTATCTGGTCAACAAAGCTGCCAAATATTTTTATATACACAAAAACATTGACAACCGAATTGTGCTATAAAAACACTAAAACATCTTGAGGATTTCACTCAGTAATTCCATGCGGTCTGGCATTAATCAATTGGACATCTTCAGAAAAAATATATTTCCTTAGTGAGGAAAAAATCCAGTTCTTCCAAGAAAGTCACCTTCAGTGTTTCACATGTTTATATTTTTGCTTAGTGAAGCATCGTTTAAAAAAAAAAACAACTGAGAAGGAGCCAAGGATGATTTAATGATGCACTTACTGAAACCTCTGCAAATTGTCTTTTTTGTCAGCTTTCGATATACAAAATCTGCCCTGGCACTTTTAATATTAATATCCATTTTTTTCACCAGCACAGATTTGACTTCTGGTTAGGATTCATGCTAAATGATAAATACAAACAGAAACAGGGGCCACAGTGTTTCCAAAAAACCATATCAACATATTATTATAAATACTGGCAGCACCATCCTTCATTTGCCATCCAGTTCATTTCTCAGGAAATTATGTTAAATTAGCACAGGACACTCCACATCACCTCTCTACATGCTGCGGGTGGCCATAGTACAAAAGTCTGTATGGTTCTAAGTGTAAATCTGATTGATGTGTCATGGAATGAAGTGTTTCTCCACAGGCTGACTGGCCAAAAGGAGAGGGAACCCACTTCGAAACAAACTTCTTCTCCCTTCCCAAATCAGTGGGGAAGGAAAGGTGGCAGTCAGACAGTCACCTGTAAGTCCTCACTGAAAAATACTCTGCTGCAAACCAAAGAAAGGGTTAACTCCATTTCTGAACCCTGAGTTCCTCACTGGGCATTTATTTAGCCAATTTAGAGTGCAACCTGTTCAGTGGAAACACTGAAAAACATTAATTTCTCTGAAAGGTGGAGGATCGAGGCTTAAGTCAAAATGGGTCTATGGGTAAGCCTGATTTAAATTATCGTGCATTTGGAAAAATCCTAGTGATGAAAATGCCATAGCTCTTGACCAGAAGGTCATCAGTCAGCCATTGCTATTTCTGCAGTGCAAAGACAATGAAGGGAAGCTCTGTTTTAAGTATAGATGAAGTTTGTTGCCTAAATCATGCATCACATTAACCCCCAAATCATTCCAACTTCCACTTCATAAAAAGGTAAACACAAAAGAGAGACTCTCCTCTGATATATAAGCATACCTTAAGTGGGCTAGAGATTAGCACTGGAAGCTCTGGAAGGGGAGCATGGTTGAGCACTCAACCATTTTTATTACTCTGGAAGCATTAAATCACTGCCTTTGCAATTTTGGCATACTAGTGTGACTAAGATTCATAATTATTTTGGCTGCCCCTCACAAGACCTTGGCTACATTAAGAACTTCACCCCAAACCCTCCAAACTCAAACAAAAAACCCTCCATCTTTGAAGCCAGACTTCCTACATAGATCCATCAGTGGGAACCATAGGCTCTACGGCAGCAGAGATTGTTCACATGCTTGAATATCAGTATTTGGCTGAAATGTGCCGCAGAAAGCATTTTTTCCACTAAGATCAATTATGACAGCAGGTAATGCTTGCAGTCTCATTCATTTCTGCATACTTTAAAGGCCAAGAAGCAGCAGAAGATATATTTTTTATAAATTTTCTACTGTATACATAACATAACATCTTGATGGCTTCCTTGATTCCAACTATGATCTGATGTACATGATGTCTACCACTGTACATTCTTTGTGGTGACAAACACCTTTAACTAACCAAGAGAGCACAAGCAAGCAATTAATTCTTCTATGCTTTTATTAGGAGTTGCAGACTATTAGATTATTACTGCTTCACGTTGCATTTAATTTAAAACAGTAACTACTTCTAAGAAGCCAGGGTAAAATATCCACCAACCACAAAGTACTGGCCTTATGAACTGGTAGAAAAGTTCTAAATACACTCTCTGGTCAATTTTGACAGTCTCCACTGTGTATTACGGCCCAGGTTACAAAGTCTCATTGGCTTTGTTCTCAGGAATCATGACAAATGACAAATTCCTTGTCACTACCAATTAATGATCCAAGAGTAATGTTTAACACTCATTACACAACTGTTTTTAAGCTCTTAACAAGGAGATAGCAACTTTTCCTTGCATTTTTAAAAGAACCTATAGATTCAACACTGAACCCACAGAAGATTTTAGGTGCCTCCTCACCAAAGCAGTGCCTATAGCCCTCACATGCTTAACAGAAGAGTGGAATTATCGTACTTCAAACTCACAAAACCTATCTTGGTGACATCAGGTTAGTAGGCTCAACGCTATGCCATGGGGAATAAGAGGCCTTGCTGGATCCACACCACTGGCTCTTCTAAATTATGATTTTTTTAATCTAACTGTTCTGTAAACACAATACTCACCCAAGGCATAGCCGGGTGCTAAGTCCCAGTGCAGTGTGCAGAGAAACATTTGAACAGACAACCTGATATTGAAAGTAGAATTGCTAGTTTCTCTTTCTTCTGAGCTGTATCAGGTTCCCACAACGGAAGAGGATTTGGAAAAGAAACAGAAGTAGGAAACTGAATTGGTAATTGTTATTTCCTTTCTCTAGAGCACCCTTAACCAGCTGCATCTCAAATGAAGGTTGAGTCAAGCTGGAAAACTTATAGAACAAGTTTATTTTCTAAGATCTCCTGAACAATCTTCTCAGCTGTCCTAGAACATGTCAACTGCAAAGTAAACTCATATCCACTTTCCTCCATCTATGTCCTATCAAATTTTGTTCTAACATTGTCCACTAGGTTCCCATTTCCGTGTTCTCCCATCTGGATCTCATCTTTATAAATACAAGTTACTTTCACCCACTTGGCTCACTTCATCTGTGGAGACTTGTTAAATGGCTTTAAAGATGATTTACTAAAAAAGCAGTGAAAGATCTAACATGAGAAGAGATTAATTTAAGTAGAGAATTTCTTGCTTTAATGTCAAAATTACGTTACCAATGACTTCTGGCTTCCCACATTGCTCAGCCAATTTCTGCCTTATTCATATTTGCTCTCTGGCTTTATACATCTGTACAAGCACATGAATAACTCAGAAGGCACCCACATTAACAGCAATGATCTAGTCACAAATTTCAAACATCTGAAATACAAATGTGAAGTGTCAGAAAAGTAAAAAGAAAAAAAAAAGTCCAAACACTAGTGCTTTGTTTCTGAAGCAGTATGGAACACACTAAGTGAGCCCAAGAGTTAAAGTTTTTATTAAACTAGTTTTCTTTTACCTACTGAATTGCGTGTTTCACCAAAACAGTACCAAGCACCAAGAAAATAATATCAATCTGAATGGATTTACTCAGTCAGTTATTCCAGTTATATTTTTAAATGGTATTATAAGTTTAGACTTTAAAGCCAAACTCTTATCTAACTTTGAAAGGAAAGAAAAAAATACCTCAAAAGAGTTACAGTAAAAACATAAACCAGCATTGCCAACTAATTGCTCCTGCCTCTTCTGGAGCAGGATGGAGCTGCCCCCTTTCTAGTTTATGTTCTCGTATCTTCAGCAGCTCAAGTGGTACAGATCCAGGCTCGGCACTTAAATTTTGCAATCTCTTCCTCAAAATGCTGTTCAGGACTGTATCTTTAAACATGAACAGAAACAGGACAAAGCTCGTGTACAGAGGGGGGAAAAAAAAAAAGGAAAGCGCTTCAAGTTTGTTCCTCCTGAGTGAAGGACATCTTTCTCCTTAACATTTTTGTATGATCAGGAGTGAAACATAAGGGATGAATGAGAAAGGTTGCATTCTTTTTCATTCTCTTCATCTGAATCTAAACTCAGCTGATAAGACATACCAGTTCAGGGCTCTGCATGCCCTGGCACCTGATAGAGGAACTCTGTCCCAAAAACATGCAACCATTTAGTCCACAGGGAAGTCTTTTTGATTCTTAAAGACTCTAAGAAGCACTTTAAACTCTCCAGAAATCAACAGGCAGGTCCTGGAGCTGCAGTGCCATAAGCATTGCAGAGATGCCCTTTTGGCAAATAAACCCTTACCCCATTTCCAGTATCAAATTAAAAATGAAGTTTTTAAGTGTGGCAAAAAAGGGCCAGGTCAAAAAAGGAGGCCAGTCAAAAAGCTGTCTGAATTACTTCTGAAACATGCTGTCAAGCAGCTGGGCTAATTTTGACTATTAAGGTTTTCATTTGACTAGAGATCTAACAGCAGGCCCACTGTCTTCAAGGACTAATATTGCCTCTGGCTGCTTCTCAATACCAACCAGCAACCCAAATTTTTCTGGGCTAAACTTCAATCTGTTTGTCCAGTATGAGCTTGGCACCATCTGGGACACAGAGCCACACCATCCTCAGCAAAAGGGACAGGTGAGTCCCACTATCCTCACTTCCTGCAGACTGAAGGAAAACTATTGATTTCTCCAACATCCCAAAAGTGACCTCGAAACCTCTGAGATTTGGGATTCCATTACAGCATATACCTAATGGATTTCCAGTCTTACATCACAATGCATCTCCTGGTTCCTTGGCATTTCACTCACAAGCCAAGAAGATGGGGGAAAATCGATGCAAACTGGGGACTTACTGTTTTCTAAGGACGTCATGACATTTGTAATTGCTTTTCAACCTATATCATGGGAACTAAGCCAAACCCTGTATCCACTGTATTTGCAATTATTGACACTGCTAAAACAATCAAAAGAGCTGGGTTTGGCTTGGTAATATTTTCTATTCCTTCCATGATATTCCTTCAACTGTTCTGTGCTCTTCTCTGACCTTGCTAAAAGCCACCTTGCCAGAAGCCTGCCACTTTCCCATCTGAATGCACTTGTCACCAAAATGAATTGCCACCTTGCATTAGTGGTTCAAACAGCCTCCTGAGAGGAGTTCAGGAAGAGCAGAAAACGGGGTAAAAGTGATGTATTATCCCTAAAATGCTGCTACTTCACTTGTCAAGGATTGCAATTAGAGTTGGGCCAAGGCAATGTTAGCTCAGCTGCCTCTGAACACACCTGTTTCAATTTAATTTGCAGTAATTAGGAAGCCTAGGGCACCAGGAAAAACTGCTGTTCACTTACTGTTTCTAATAGCTGAGTTTTCATGTGCCATTTAAAATGCTGTTTTTCAGAACAGACTGCTGACTTGCTAATGCTAGGAAAATGAAATAAAGCAAAATATTTTTAGCAGCAGGAAGTTGTTACTTGCTACTGCCAATTACATGCCTTGTACTTGAACAGTGACATTTTTTTCCCTTTGCTTACTCTTCAAGATAGGTAAAAGCTGGCTGAGGTCTCAGGGCATGAGGATTCAAATAAAACAGTCCCTGGGAGCTGGCTGATACTTCTGGAGTCATAGTCAGTACTGGCAGCAATCTGCTGTGACAGAGCAAACAACAGTGTCCCAGATCCACTCCTCAAAAACGGGAAAAGGAGAGGATTAAGCAAGAGACTTGGATCTATTGGCTTTGGCAAAAGGCTGAATAGCTTGTCATGCTAAAAAAATTACTGAAATTGGGGAGTAGAAAATGGGGCAGAGGGGGGAGAAATAAAAAAAGCATTACAATTACATAAGAATAGATATTTATACTCGAGTTAATTTATCAAACTGACAGAGAGATGAATCATCCACCATTAAAATAAGGGGATACAAGTTTTCTTTATATCACAATCATTATTTACAACTTTTAAATATTCATGGAGGAGTCAAGTATCCTCATTTTTTAATTTAAAATGTGGTCTTGCAGGCCAAAAGAAAACTCTTGGCAAAAATAAGTTTCTACAGGAACAGGGCCCAAAGAATGATTTCTCCAAAAACAGGATAGATCTTAGCAATCATGATGGCACTTCTTTTTTTTTTTTAAATCTACACTGCAAACCACAGAGGGCTCAATAAACTCACACAAAGCTAGATCTCTGAGTCACAAAACAATGAGAAAGGGCGATAACAAGGGCCTGTGGTACACCTAGACACAGCTACTCAGGACTTTTTAAAATATAACACAAACCTGATTTTTTTTGAGGCGACATACAACTCTGCTTTGAGGCAGGTTCATTCCCACATGCTGAGAAACCAACTGAAGCCAATACAGTTCCTCTCACCAAACCTGAATAGATGCATGCATTTCTACAAGTAAAACTACATTAATAATTGGCCTTTTTGTTGCTGTAATGCCATTAGAAACAACCATGCCACTGTGTACTTTTCCATTTTAGAATACCTCCCTGCCCGCCACCCACCCTCCAAAAAAAAATTATCTGGGATATTCAGAACAATGCTTCCTGAATATGGATTTGATTATTTTGGAATGGTTTTAATATTATCAGTGATTATTTTTTGTAGACTAACGTGTGCTTAAAAACTGGACAAGAAAGCAGAAAAAGAAACCCATACAATAAGGTGAGGTTTAGTGGTCAGCACCATCTTTTCACCACTTAGGTGAACTTTATGGAATATAAAAGTGTCTACTTGAAGCTGTGCTTACATAAGGGATATGGGACACCCACATATATACGTCACACATGATTTTAAAACTACAAAAATCAGAAATTATGAGGCTGGATCTTCATTTATTCATTTGCCTTTGGTGCTTCAACAGGCAATTTCTTTACAATCCAGGATTTTAGTTTCTCTATTTCAGTTCTGTTCAGCTCATGATTGAGGTTTGGAAAAGTATGAAGTGATGCTGATACTCCCAGAGACTTTAACATCTTGTTGGTCTCTTCACCCCATGAGTAAAGAACTAGTTCATCAGCAGTTCCATGGCACTGAAATAATTCTGGAAGAGCACTTTCATTTCTTTTCAAAGCCTAGATGGAAAGGAGACACTGTCAGACATACTGCCAAAAATTTTAAAAGAATAGTTACAATTACATGGTGACAACTTATACAGCATTGAACTTACTAATCTACATTTTAGGGGTCATATTGTACTACCTCTATGGAAGTAAACAAGGAAATACTGGAAAAAAATGCCCTTCAAATTCCAATATGGTAACTCTTGACAAATGATAAGGTTTACTTTAAGGTCAATACCCCTCTCCAAGTAAGACAAAAAGAAAATATTCATGAGAGCAATTGGAGCTCATGAGTATTATAATGCATCACAAACTTTCAAAGAATAGTTATGCTTGCACAGACTCTTCAACAACTAAGGACAACTAGTAAAGCATTTCATTTGTTAATCTCCTTGTACACTTTAATAATTGTACGGTCTGTGCAAAAAAGCTCAACAAAACATCATTTAAAGACAGCTTTAAAGCCTCACTTCCCTAATATTCTGATTATCTATTTCCAGGAAATGGCATAAATTTAGAATATGAATCAACTGCCTCAGATGAATAAACATGTATACTGGATTTTAATCACCACATTTTCCATGTAGCTAAGCAGGTGTTCTATAACGCCTACTACACACTCACCTGGTAAACAGCAGAGTCCTTATTGAGAAAACTAGACAAGGCAAAGACTCCTGCCAGATCCTGATGAAACCTATATGCCAAATGCATTGCCATTCCACCTCCCATCGAAAAGCCTCCTAGGGTGCAACAAAAGAAACAAAGATTGGATTTTTCTGTAAGTCTTCGTAAACAAGTGTGCAATTTATTATCTTCAGACTAGTTTCTTTTATACACAATACAATAAAAAACGTATCTTAAAGGTTACAATGACCTTAGAATCACAGAATCATTTAGATTGGAAAGGACCTCTAAGACCATCAAGCCCAGCCTATAACCCAATACCACCTTGTCAAGTAGACCATGGCACCACGTTCAGTTGTTTCTTGCACACCTTAGGGACAGTGACTCCAGCACCTCCCTGGGAAATCCATCCCAATGTTTAACAACCTTTCTGTGAAGAAATTCCTTCTGATGTCCAACCTGAACCTCGTGTGGCAGAGCTTGAGGTTTAATTCAAAGCATGATGCAATTAAGACAACTGGAAGGCTAAAGTAGTGCTGAAGATTCATTACTGAGAGAGGAGAAAAA
Organism: Lycocorax pyrrhopterus obiensis; assembly: GCA_014706295.1. Classification (NCBI taxonomy): domain Eukaryota; kingdom Metazoa; phylum Chordata; class Aves; order Passeriformes; family Paradisaeidae; genus Lycocorax; species Lycocorax pyrrhopterus. Next base: position 19,562,744 of record JACSVZ010000004.1, read on the forward strand.
GGAACAGCCAAAATGCCATTACTTGAGAAGCCATTTGTGCATGGTCCCTACCAGGCAGCTGAAAACTGTGGCCACACATACTCTGACATTAATGAAGTAAAACTCTATGAACAGGTAATTCTCACTGCTTTTGGTATTCAAGTTATTTCCCCCCTAGGCTAGCAGCACTCACACATGAAAGACCTCTATCGTACATAATCAATGAGCATTCACACTGAACTAGCACTGAGGATATTTCTGATGTTACACTCAGGATATATCATAAATAGGGAACAAATGCAATGTCAGCTCCCCCTGAGCTCTAACAGGATCTCTGAATTAACGGCCTTCTGTGATCCATATGTCTCTTCCACTGCACTAATTCCTTATATAAGATAATTCCTCAGGGATGATTTTTATATGACAAACGCTTATTCATTAGGAAAGAAATCCAGACTACCACATTACTTCACAGGGACACAGTACACAGGCCATTATATTGACTGTATCCAGATAATGACTGAAGTTTCCTTTATTTTCTTACGTGGAATCTGATCATTTATCTCATTTCCTTTTGATCATTCTGAAGAATGCTGTCATTCCAAACCGCAAAAGAAGCATTTGTACTCCAAGAGACCATTTTGCATTTGCTTACAAATAAATACAGACAATGCTTTGACAACATATAAAATGAAGTCCATTCTAAGTATTTCAGATTACAGGAAGAAAAGCTACATTGAAAAGTCATTACTAGTTTGTAAATGATTTAATCTTAAAATTTTGTACCCAGTTAGTCACAATCTGGCACACTGTCTGCAATTACTCACCAGCAGTCTTTGACAATGCAGTCACCTTCTGTTCAGAAGAATATTAGGTAATGGCTCTTTTATGTGGCTCATACTACTACAAGAAAATGCAATACAAAGGACTAGCTCTTTGAATTTGATCTGACTGGGAATACCTGAAGTTTATCACCTGACACCACAACAATCTCCAAGTACATGCTGTATGGTAAATGCTTCAAAACCAACAATTTGAATAAGCATTTATAGCTGCAGACTATTCTTTTCAATTACAAGAAGCATTTCAGTAAAAGTGTATGCTTGACATAACACACAAAAGACATTCTCAGTCAAGAACTTCTACAAGAATTCAAATTTTGGATGAAGGAAAAATAAGAGGCAGGTACAGATATTACACAAAACAAAGGTATGAAATGACAGAACATAAACCACAAAAGTACACGTATACAGATGATCTCAGCACAAAGAATACATAAACTGTATGCTAAGTAGATCATGTCAGGAGCGTTAGACAAAATCAAAATGACACAGCAACATTTCATCCTTAGATGGGCAGAACATTGCAAGCTCTTCACCCATCTGCTTCTCTACTTGAGACCAATCTACTTCCAACACACACAAAGACTGTGCACAGAAGTTCAGTTTGCCAGTAGGTTTTAAATAAAAAAGTATGTTCACTTGCAGTTTTCCCCTCATACCTATTTTAATGAGAACTGTGATTAATGCTTCAAAACAGTTAACCAGGGTTAGCTCTACAATGCTCAGGATGCCAGTTCAGGAAAGTACCTAACTCTTTGTGTTAACTTCCATGACTCACAAAGGAGATTTATGTGTAGGCTAAAAGGGGAGCACATACAAAACAGACTCAATTATGTAAAACACTTTCAGTTGCAGAGAAAATTCACTCAAGGATGCATTTATGACCTCAAATCTGCTTCAGTGTGGTGCTGATTTTTAGGTAACATCCCTCCGCAATACGAAGAAAGCTGCTTGCAACTCACTTTGCTAGTTGAGAAAGATCAGCTGCAATCACACAGTCATCACACTTCCAAATAAAAGAACTTGAATCAGAAGGAAACTCCCATTCCATACTTTACTAAAATGACAACATTCTTTTCTGGAACATAATCTGTAACTATGTTAAGGTAATCTCAGCCACAGGATAATGTAACACAGTGTGTGAACAGAAACTGAATTTCTCATAGGGAATTTATTCCTGATTGAATAAAACAGAAGCCCTCATCACAGTTGCCATTTTTCAGTGATAAAACATTCTTTTCAGAGCTTGTAGATGGCCTTTGGAGCCTTTTAAACAAACCTCCAGCTCACTTTTGCTAAAGAGCTTGCTTTGTATTAATTTGCTTCACATTTGTATTTGTCTGAAACGGTAACTTGGTCCATGATGACACTTGAACATTATACGGGGTTTAGGAAACCAAGCATTTACCTGCTGTCAAACTTCAGCTTTATTTGTTTCTTTGTATTTCGTCTAACAATGTCTGTGTTTGCATCTCAGAAAAGACTATTATCCAGCAAAACGGTTTCTTTATTTTTGTCTCTCCTGTCCTGTATACCATACATAAGAGAATGCTAAAAACTGCCTTCTCCCCCATGCTTCACTTTAGTGGCTGCAATGAGCTATTCCTGAATTCAGAAAGTTCTTTAGGTGTCCAATCTTATTTACAGAAAAAACAGCTCTCTAACACACACAGGTTTGACATTGCCAAGTGCACCCTGAGTCATACAGATCTGACTGTAAAATGCCTTAGTCCATTTGTTATAATGATTATGGAATTACGAAACAACAAACATCACCTTTTCACCCTTTTCGGTAAAACTTTAACATGTGCTCAAAGCTGTTTGCCACACTAGAAATCACAGCCATGGGGAACAAAAATAGTTATGAATCATACCTAGTGCACAAATTTTGAAGAAAAAAAAGAACAGGAGAAGCTAAACCCCAGACTTAGATGAGATTAGGATTTGGGCGTATGGTTGTAGTTTGGGGTGTTTATTTTAAGCAATATTTGTTCACTAGTCTCTCTGTAGTAGTTTTTCTTCATCTTTCCTGTATTTCTTCAAATTTGTCAGTACAGCTTTGGAACAAAGTGGCAAGAAATGAATCCTACAGCACACAGTGCCTGTGCCAGCACAGCACAAGACAAACACTCTTCGGTTGCATAAGGCTACACCAGCACAGTTAGAAATTGTCTTGGCCTGTTCTGTTATTATCACAATACATTACATACTCTTGCCTCCTTTTCATTCCATTCTCACAGCATTTTTCATTGGCAATTTCTCCTTTTTTAGTATTTCAACTTAGAGCTGCTTTAATCAGTTTGTTATCACGGAATTTCTCCCCAAAGCTACATTTCAGTTTACTTTCCTGTCTCTCTGGGCACTTTGTAATTTACCTTCTATTAATGGTAACAGCACAACCTTGTTCTACACATCATCTACAAAGAAGCTGACTTTCTGTTTTGACCTTCCCTTTTCATCAATGAATGGGAGTATTATATACATTTAATAGTGGTCACAAATGAATATCAGCAGAGTACAAATGCCAGTGGAACAGCAAATTCCCTTCTCCACAGAACTCCCTGAACCCTGCTTCTGTGTTAAGTGCTCAAACATGTACTTTGTCTCAAGTGAATTTCCTCACAGCAGTGATTTTCTCCTTTTAATCTCTTCATGAAACTTCACCAAACAAAAACCTTGCACACCAGCAATGAATGCTTTCCACCTTTGATAGCCTTGTTATTCTGTTTGTTACTCAGTCTTTACAAGAGCAACAAAGTTGAGAGTCTTTACAAGAACAAAGGCAACCTCCCTTGAGTGGCTCAGCCACTTGCTCTTGTTGAGAACATGAATCAATTTGCTCCCCAACCTTCTCACCAGTCAAAACACATTTGGAAATGCATATTTAAGTGGTACGAGTTTTACCACTTTCTTGTAAAAACAAGTGTACAATTGTTTCTAACATATCAACTCGCAGTAAAACCAGAACCAGTTACACTTTTATTTTCAACTATTATGGGTAATAGAGGGGAACCCAACATGTGTACCTAAGGAGTCATAATTTTTAGCACTGGAAGGAAAATAAAATCCATGAAAAGTCTCAAATCAATTTTTATTAAGATGTTACTCTGACAATCTATGGCTTACTTCATGTACCCAGTGTGTTTTCTTGGTTGTTTCTAGAGAGGATGACAGCACTGCCCTGCTGCAACACTCACCTGTCATTTTTACAGTCAGCATAACTGCACAACATGGGAAAAAGGAAGAGAACAACCTATCCTTTATGCTCACAGTATTTGTGATTCTAAACTGAATCACAGAGAGCAAAGTAGAAAATAGCTCTCTAAGCAAATAGTGAAGCACAGAAACAGGTTGTTCTGCAGAGCTGTGAACCTTCTGCTAGCAGAGGTCTTTTAGAAGGCAGAAAAGCAATGGTAAGGATCTGCCTAAAAAGAGCTGAACCTGCACTGACACATGACAATGGAATAGCAAATGTTGTTAAGTCTCACTCTTCTATGATTCTGTTGGCACAACTGTGAAGAAAGTACAGGTTAATTTGTACCCTGTGGCACGTCTGCACAACTTTCAAGCATTCTAAAAGCCCATCCATCCATTTAATTTTGCACTGAATTCAGGCATTTATTAAAGATGAGTAAGGACGTTTTCAACAGAGTTTGTAGCAAGGCTGAAAAGATCAGAACTCGATTCACTTTATAATTAATTTCTTACCAAAGTCATTATCTTATATGTGATGACAATATCATGATTGAACTATTTTTGAGTTTACTGCTGCGAGTCTTACTTACTGCTAATCTTCACTATCATTTGCTAAGCCTGTCATTCACCACACTGAGAATGGTCTAAAGACCTTTCAGAGTCTTTAGACACATTGACACCATCAAATGCTGGGAAACAAAGTAACAAGTAATGGATCCTACTCTTGGTTAAAATTAGCATCATACGTCCTACTGAAAGAGTTATGAAGGAAATAGAATGATTCATTTGTTAATGTCTCTTTTTGCTTCCTGATGTGTAAGCTAGAGTAGCAGAGATCCAAAAGAAAAACACACGGTCAGTTCAGATACAAAAACAAACCCCAAAAACCAAGAGGAGCAAACATTTACCCCTAAGTACAAATGCAATGCAAATTTACACTGATGCACTGAAAATAAAGCAATGTTGCAGGTATTATAGGGAAGATGGACTAACAGTACTGCTTTGAGCCCAGCATCTCAGGCACCATTTGGATAAACCACAAAGCCACATAGTGGGAGGTACAGAAAGCAAAATCTCATTTGAATTGCAGTGAAAAACAGCAAAACAAATCTATGAATTTACTCCATGAGAACAAGGCAATAAGTACTTCTGAATGGAAGACAATGTCATCCTAATAAAGACAGAAGATACAAGATAGGATGAGTGACAGCAAAAGGCTTATAAGCCAAAAATATAAATGCCAAGATAGTAGGTGAAACAGTTTGCTCAACACTTTAACGATTTATTGTTGGATGTTTTTATCTTCAATATTTACAGAATCCTCTCTCTGGGATGTCAAAGCCAAGATATTTCCCCCCCCTCCCCATCCCATTCTCACACATACTGAGAGAGAAGGAAATGCTAATATTTACAAGAAGCACAGAGCTTTCATGTTGCTTCCACCATGGTTCAGTAGCTATGTAAGAAGTCTAGCAATAAACAAAAAGTGGTTGTGTGTCTCGTGTTATTGTTACAGTACAAGGGGTCAGGAATCATGCATGTGTTTTTTGGCATTAAGTCAAATCTACAGGACTGTTATGGAAAGTTTATTTTCACTGGCTGCGTACACAAGTGACTACAGGTGGCAGAGACCAACACGCTTGGATCAGCACTTCCGAGCTACACAAAAAGTGACCTGTGAAAGTAGGAAAGTAGTGCTAAATTAAGAACAAAAAAAGAACAAAACGACTGCCTTCCACCGACGTGCAGTTGAGTACAGCGGGCTCTATCAAAATGCTCAGAAAACGAGAGGGTCTTTTCTTTCAAGAGTTTCTGACATATTCTCGAACAAGATTGCTGAAATCTTCAACAATTTTCACCTAAGTGGAGTTTTTTTACGGTGCACTATCAACGTGGAAGCAGTTAAAAAAACCCAAAACAACAGAACAACAGACACAAGAAAATAAAAACCAAAACCACCACCACCTGAAAAACCAACTTAGCTTTACACAGAAAAAGAAATTATTTTCCCACATTTTAAACCATAGCTTGTTTGGCCAATTTAGCAATGAATTCAGGCATTTATAAAGAAGAAATACATCCTGTTTTTTAAGAAAGGATACTATCAAAGCTCCAAGTGTCAAAATTTGACTAAATTTATAATGTTCTTTTATCTCCAAAGTCAATAAAACCTACTTACAGGACTATTTGCAAGGAGTGCTTTAGCCAGGAAGACCAGTAAGAGTAACTCAACAAGAATGTCTGGTTAAAAACTAAGAGCCATTATCAAATTCTGGGGATGATATAATTATTTTTTGAATAATTATGTACTGCTGTTAGTCTCCCTTCCTTCCTCCTCCAAGGTCAGGGGAAATAAAGATTAATCAGAAGCCCACTTCCTTCAAAAGACTTGTGTTAAAAGGAAAGCAACTCATGAAACTGTCAGGAGATAGGAATGGGTAGATGAGCCATGTCACAAAATTAATACGGATGTTTTAAAAATAAGACTTCATTTACATCCAGTAAACTAAGTCATTTAATTCTTTAGCACTAGATTCATAGAGCAGCTGTTAAAAGCAAGGCTGCACCAGCATTTTTCTTGATAAAGAAGAGAGGAGTCGCACTGTACAACCTGGACTCCATCCCCAGCTTTAGCTCTGCTCTACAAGCAGCCACTTGTGGATTTCAGAGCTATTGAAGCAAACAACACAGGCTATAACTTCTTTCAGAGAAAATGCTCTCACTGTCCCACTGTTCTGAGCCTTGTGGAGAGACTGAAAGGCTCATGAAGGGGAATCATCTCCCAGAACACCAGATGCTGGGCTTCTCATTTTCCATGTTTGAGAGTCCACTGCTGCTTCCCGTCTCTTCCCACTCGTTCACCTTTGCACAGTGCTCCCTCAGATCTTGCCTACTTATCCCACACCTCTGAGCTGTCAGCAGCTGCCCACCTTCCTGCTTGCCTAACGCCTCGCTCGCCCTCATCCAGCAATATCTGACACTCACCCTCAGCCTGTAATTTCTACTTCTCTATCCCATATAAAACCATAACCTTCAATTTTCTTTCCAGTCATTAAAACTCCCACTTACTACAAAATGGTCACTCAACCCAGTTCTCCTTAACCCTTTAAGGAGCACTTAATTCCCTGTAAGTACCTTCATGCAACTGCTCTGTGACCTTCCCGAAAAGGCCCCCACTGTTCTTCACAGACTCCCAAGTTCTCCAGTTGCTTCTCTCAACTATTTTGTCTCTATTTTCCATAATAAGATATGTACCAGTATTCCCATTATGGATCTCATGACTTAACAGCAGTGAATGCGCTATAAATTCATAGCAAAATTTCACCATGGTTTCTCCTGCTATAAATGTCTTATTTTTCCCTTTACCTCACAAAGGCCGCCTCCTCCGACTCCACAGTACCAGCAGTCACAAATCCCGACTGCTCCCCACCTGTTACCTTAAGGCCCATCTTCTTGTACCAGATGGATATTCCGGACTTTTTCAAAGAGAAATCTAAAAAGATCTGACAGGACTTAGTTATCTGGCATTCTAAGCAAGTAACCATACCTTCCAGTATCTTCTGTACACCAATCTCCTAACCTCAGAAAAATTTCAGGCCACACATTTCTCCTTTTCCAGTGGACATTACAGTTTGATGCAGACAAACTGGCCTTGTATTTCCTTTTGGTCAAAAAAACACAGAATGGTTTGGGTTGGAAGAAACTCTAAAGATCATTTGGCTCCAACCCCTGCCATGGGCAGGAAGTCCTTCTACAAGACCAGGTTCCTCAGGGCCCCATCCAGCCTGGCCTTAAACACTTCCAGGGATGGACATCCCCAACTTCTCTGGGCAATCTGTTCCAGTGTCTCACGACCCTAAAAGTAAAGAATTACTTTCTAATATCCAATCTAAAGCTACGCTCTTTCAGTCTAAAGCCATTCCACCTTGTCCTGTCATTACACGGACTTGTAAAAAGTCCTTCCCCAGCTTTCTTGTAGGCCCCTTGAGGTATTGGAAGGTGCTGTAACATCCCTCCAGAGCCTTCTCTTCTCCAGGCTGAATACTGCAGAGTACTGCAGAATACTGCAGAATAAAGCTGCAGAGTGCATTTACAGAAGTCCTATTTTCCTGTAAGAAACAATGCCAGAAGATGGGCACTTATTTGCACGAAGTCCTAAGACAATTAATGTCACCTTTATGCATAGAGACCTTACAGGATCTCTAAGCTTCATCCTTCACTGCATCACGCACTGGTTAATGATCAAAACTGGTGCAGAAAAGGCACAAAGTTCTTGTGGAAGAACACTTCATTTTGTACAGCCACAAGTGACACAATTTTCCACTACCAAGTTTCTTATGCATCCACATGAGTCCCCTTCTGTACTTTGGACGAAGTAACTCAGGGCTGCCTTATTTTTCTTCTTGCATAAACATTTGACTGAGCCATGAGGATGCACGATTGTAGTCTCTGTCAGGTGGGGAAACAGAGCTCTCAAGAGTGACAAAACAAGTAGAGTTATTTCTGATTTATATGTGAGGAATGCAAACACACAGAGACGGGGACTTCCAAAGAATCTACAGGATGAAACACTCAGTGCATGCCAACTTCCTTACTCTGCTTACGACTTGGAAAACAACCTTCATACTTCGCAGTCTGACTATTTCTAATTTTGAAGGCTACAGAGGAAAGGAAAAAAGCCTAGTAGCACACTGGATCTGTACACAGAACATCTCCCAGCTCGCTCAACAGCAAAGCACCTGCACCTCTCCAGCTGCTTCCAAGTCAGCAGGTATAACATAGGAAAGACAGATCAAAGAGACTCTGTTGACAGCCATCCAAAACAATGCACTCTGCAGCCAGGGCAATGAGCCAGAAAGGGAAAACAAGCACAGGCCTTCACAGAGCAACATGAGGCTGGACCAAGAAAACACACCAGGCTGAATGGTAGTGGCTTGACCACGCAAGATTTTGACGGCATGACTCAGGTGGACATAAATTTATAAGATCCCACCTTAAGAGTTTTTTCCCCATCCTGAAATAGTTTGTGGTCTAGAGATGGGACAGGGAGCCAAGGACTTGTGAATTCTCATTCCCTCCCTGTCATAGGCTATTTCATCACCCTCAACTCCTGCGCCTCAATATCCTGCTATCTGTTTCACCGAAGTACTGTGAAAGTTACTGGAAATTTGTGGAAAGAGAAATAAAGATAGACACATATGAATTATTACAGCTAATACTTTGTTTGTTATCAAGTGTTAACCTTTAGTGCTATGTAACATGCACATTTTTCCTGCACGAATTAATTTAACCCAAAATGATTAGAGCAGTAAGGAAAAGTTCATGACTATTTATATGCTACATCTCCGTTCTCCAAAATGCACGTCATTTTTGGAAAGTGTACTTTTCCATCCTTGAAAAGGGCTTAAAGGAAATAGTAAAATTATGTACTTCTCAAAGTAAATCACTGCCCACTCTATTTTAAATAATGATTACAAATGACTGTTGACAATAAAAACAGTTTTACATTTTGAGGATACTGCTTACAGTTAGCCACATTCCCCACCTGATATGGGTTTAAATAAGAATTCAATATTGTTGAGGACTGGCTATTGAAAAGGATGTTCAGCAGTTTCAAGCCATGCTCATGAGGCTCCAGGACAGAGTAAATTCAAAGAAGATGATCTCTTAACCATTAAAAAACCATGAGAATAAACACATTAAAAATAAATCTCTTACCTATGAGTATCCTATCCTTGGCAATGCCGTTCTTAACCTCATCGTTGATCAGGTCTGTAAGGCCCCGGCACATGGAATCGATGCTTTCAATGTGTTCAGGAACGTCATTACAGATCTTATACCTGTCAAACCACACATTGGAAAAGGCTCCTTTCATAGGTGTGTACGGCCTGGAGTGGTGGAAGAAAAGAAAACAAATGATTAACGAAGCATAAGACCAAAAGCCTCCAGCATATGTAATAAATAATAAAAAAAAAAAATCAGTATATCTCCAGCAAAAGAGAAAATAAACCTCTTTGAGGTCTAACTCCTTTTACATCCAGTCACACTGCATTTCCTTGCACTCAAGTCATGGTCCTTCGAGAATGAAGCCAACATTTGAAAGCTATGTAAAATGCAATTTTCAGCCAGTTCAATGTTAATGTTGGTTAGGTCAGCTAAACATTTTAAATCTTAAGCCTGTCAAGAGGTTCTTAATCCTAAACAAAGCTAGGGTTGAAATCCACAATGGAATATGACAAACTGAAGTAACTTCTAAACCAGACAGCTTTGCAGGGGCTAACTTTATAGAATTCAATTATCTAATTCTTGACAAAATTGACAGGGGATGGGTATTATGAACCTCTAGGTATTAAAAAAGCCTGCCAATTTCTCTTTTTGTCAAATAAATACAGCCATCCTCATCTTAATGGGGCAGGTATCTCATAAAAATAACTGAAAGAAATGCCATGTGCTTACTGGACTGGTGCACAAACAAGAGACATGATACTACCCACCATAACACCATGCTGTCAGAGTATTATTTTAAGTGCTTCAACAGGCTGCCCAAACCTTAGATAATCAAGAAACCTTCAATTCAAAGAAGCCTTTTCTTTGTTTTTAAATAAAGATGATTAATAGAGCCCTGAAATCCCAAGAAAGGTGATCTAATTGCCTTGCAATGGCTCTACAATATATTACAAAACATACTGCTATGAGATCGATCATCTCAAACAAAGCTCCTTGAAACCCTTATTTGCTTTGTTCAACAAATTCTTCATTTTTACTTAAGCTTAGATCAGATTACAATCATCATCCACAAAAAGACAGCGTTTGATACATTTCTGGATGGGAACACACTGAAAATGCTAAAGTTGACTTCTGTGCTGTCTCTGGAATTTTTTCAATACTAGGATTAAACAAAACCACAACTAACCTAAAATGAGAAAGCCACTAATCAGTTACTCTTAATGAAGGAACAAGTTCTGCCTTTATTAACACCAGAGAGGCTTCACATATGCAAACAGCTATTTCTAAACCAGTACTGCCACTAGGACGAGTGTTCAAGATAATACCATTTGCACTATTCAGTCATAAAAGTAAAAAATGAGAGAACATAGGTTTTCTTCTGCCTGTTGTCATGAATGTGAAAAAAAGTCCATGATTTAAAGGTTGGAAAGAAAAATATACTGAAAGAGGCAACAAACAGCAACAGATAGGTACAAACAGACACACTACAGGTTCGTCTTTTTCAGCAGAGCTTCAGGGTACCTCAAATGTACGGTTATTGAAAGTGCCATACAATATGTGGTCAAGTGCCTTAGGTAACTCCTCATTTCCTTAATTCAAAACAAACTTGTTATTTCCAAATTACAAATTATTTCCTTAATACAAACTGTAAACTTAAGCACCAGAATTTTAAAAACAGGGCTATTTTCTTTTCAAGGTAGCCTTTACTTGTCTATTAAAAAATTAACTCTTAAATTGAAGGAAATTCAGTGGAAACATCCTGTATACCCAGCAACATAAAGCTACATTTAAAAAACATTATTAAAATGAATTTGCCTTTTTTATTGTCTTCTCTTTAGAATCCTATCTCCAGGATTCTTCCCAAATGAATTTATCAACATCTAAGAAATAAGATTACAAATATCTAATTCACAGAAGTCAATTTCTAAGAAGAGCTATTCCAGTCAAACCTATCAAGAGCAGAATCAGTGGAGTTTCTGGAAGTCATTTGGACAATGCGATGTACAACGGACTAAATCCCTGGGCAAATAGCATTTAATCCATTATTTTAGCTTCTCTCAAACACTTTTACCTCAATCCTGGTTAAAATGCTTAGCAGCCAGAGTGCTTCATTATCTAGTAAAGTCAGAGTACCTAATATCTGTGTAAGAAAAGATGTGAAAGGTTTTAGTATTATTACAGCAGGTTGACCCAGGATTTATACGGAACAAAGATACATCTATATATTGCATTACAGCAATTTACTGTTACATTACATAAATATTAAAACAGGTTTCCCCACAACTAAATGACAAGATCATGCCATTTATAAACAGGTCAAAATTCATCATGAGATTATAATACTTGATCTGATGTTGAAACTCAGGATTTCTACTTGCTGTCTTCACAAATTCTTCAGTAAGACAGATGAAAGACCAATGTCTTTTAAGCCCACAGGAAAAGACCCCCAAGCAAACAGACAAGTGGCTTTCAGCTGACTCAAAAACGTCCTTGCAAGCACTCTTGATTTCTCAGAAATGCATTAAAAATAACCTTTACATAAAGCTGAGAAGTAAGATTCTTTTAATGGTTCACCCAACTGGCACATCTGTTTTAGTCATTCACCTTTTTCCTTAAATAATCCCTTTATTAGCTGGCACACTACAACTCAGACATTACCACGGTAAACAAATATGTTTGGCATGGAACCATCTGTACAGCTCCAAGAATACAGCACCAAATTTTTTCATACAATTAAACCACACTCAAAAAAAATTCCCTATGTTACAGTGACATGGGAAGCTGGACTAAAATATGCAAAAGCAAAAAAAATACAGAGTGGAGTGGAAACTCCATCCAACAAGATCAACATGGTCAGTTAAGGACAATGTCAGATCAAATAATCAGCTTTAAGCTTGGGGTTTTTTTTTTGCTAAGTTAAATCAAAATTCATGCCATTAGTCTATCTGTGCCTCACCTTCCTTCTTCTCTTTTAAAAGTTATACTAGAAATAAAGCTCTGTGTCTCTAATACTGTGTGCTGTTGAAACTGGGAATGAAAATATATAGTCCCCCAAGATGTGTGGGTATTTTTTCTTACTGAGTTTTAAAGGGTGTGAGTGCTTATGTTTCGCTTGTTCTGGAGCACATAAAAGATTGAAATCCATATAAGAAAACAAGAATCAAGAACCCTCTCTCCGGGTATATCCAGCTTCCAAACTTGTATCCTTTTTTAAGAGACAGTTGAAAGAAAGTTCACTTTGTATGAATTTCTCTCTTAATATTTAAAAGTCAGAACAGATGGCAAAGGAGACATGGTTAATATCAAACATCATTTAAGAAACTGCAGGCATTAGGAGGATTAGAATCTTTAAAATGCTTCCCAACATCCCCAAATCACTCTAAATCATGTTTTCTGATTACTTTATAGCTCCTATTTGTAAGGGTGTCATTGTAAATCAATATACCTCTTGCATTAGAGTGTAGTCTCAGGAAGATCCTACACAATACTTCCACTGTCTTAAAAGGAAAATACATCCTGTAATATCTTTGTAAGTACTTCTCATCCTCTTAATCTCAAAAAGAAGTAATTTTCACTGTTGATTTCACTGTGAAGTTTCAAAGCAATACACATCATTTCAGATTTTACAAACTCACGATAGATTAGCTTCTGCTAACCTGAGTTCTGTAGTAATGAAGAAAACATGATGAAAGTAGGTAGCAGCAACACCATCTATTTCCACCTTTCTGAAGAATGAATATATCCTCTAGACCTTCTTAATCGTGTTTAGAATTGTGCCAGCTAGTCTGAAATTATCTTAACAGAAGTGGAGAGCAACCAAATGATGCTACACAAGGTTCAAATTCAGATCTCAAACCACGGCAAATTCCATCTCCAAAATGATGATATTAGAATAGTGATTCACATAAAACTACAGGTGGTTTTGTTCATTACCCAATAAATCACTGTCCCTATCCAACATTTTAAGTCAGAAGACAAGCCAGCAGTTCTATCTGCTTTAAATAAGAGTAGAAGACAGCACATTGATAAATGGCAAATATTCTTCCCCCAGCTCTTTCTCCTGATGCACAGTTGCATCACTGCCTTCATGCTCAGCACTATGATCACCCTGCATTACATAAACCCAGACCACTGGTGCTGGCTTCCAGGCTTCCAGACAGAACTTCTCAAAATGCCAGACAGAACTGGAAATTTAGAGTGAAGTTGGGCTTCAAGATCGAAATAAAGACAAAGAAAGATCAAAAATTACTGAAACCCTCAATTTTTCTTGCTTCCCAAGCCCATCTCCTCTCAGTTAGGAGACAGGGACTCTCAAGGTGTACTGCTGTCTTTCAGAAGACTATGCACCCCTCTGAGAAAATCTACAGGGCACACTACCACAGCAGGTCTGCATTGCTCTGGTGAGACTCCACCTGAAGAACTATATCCAGTTCTGGAATCCTCAGAACAGGAAAGACACGGACCTGTTGGAGCAGGTCCAGAGGAGGGCCACAAAAATGATCAGAACACCTCTCCCACAAACAAAAGCTGAGAGAGTTGGGTTTGTTCAGCCTGGAGGAGATAAGGCTCCAGGGAGACCCTACTGCAGCCTTCCAGTAGTTAAAGGGGCCTGTAAGAAAGATGGGAACAAACATTTTAGTGGGACCTGTTGCAACAGGACAAAGGGAACGTTTAAACTTAAAATGGGTAGATTTAGACAAGATATAAGGAAGACTTTTTTACAGTAAGGGTGCTGAAACATCAGCACAAGGTTGCACAGAGGTGGTAGATGCCCCATACCTGGAAACATTTAAGGTCAGGCTGGATGAGATTCCAAGCAACATCATCTAGTTGAAGATCCTACTCACTGTTGGGGGTCTTAAACTAGATGACCTTGAAAGGTCCCTTCCAATCCAAAATATTGAGTGGCTCTAGAAGCAAGTCTTGACTCTCTTACAGCTGATGGCAGGTTTTTTGCATGAAAGCAAATTACTCCTAAATCCCAAATTCTCTCATAGCATAATGTCACTGCTGAATTTCAGTACTATATTTCAATAGAAAATTCTGCTTTTTAATTCCCCCTGTCTCTTGAAGCAGAAAGCAAATTTTAAAAGAAATGGGAAGGAAAGCAGAGAATCCAGGTAGTCAAATAAGAAGTATAAATTGGAAACTCTAGTCCAAGGTACATCTTATGTTAAAACTGAGGGTGAACATATCTTAACAATGAAGCTTTGTGGTACGGTAACAGAGCATATGATGTGTCCAAAATTCAAACCGCTTCAATTTAGAACTATACTTTGAAAAAAAAAAAAATTCTAAAAGGAAGGCAAGAGTCATCTCCATGAGGAGCAATTTTGGCTGTTCTCCAGGCTGTGCCTGTTCACTCAACCACATGCAAATGCTTTTGATAGAGCTGTTCTGGATGCACATTGTCTGAAATGAGAGCTGACTGAGCCGGTACAGAATGGTTACCTGAAGAAATACTATGCTGACAGCATTTGTTACTTGAGACAAATCTTATTCATTCAAGACAAAGGGAGCTGCAATAGAATCTGGCATAAAACTCAGTGGGAGAAATTAAGTTTGTTTCTGTTTCTTTGTTTCTGTTGGTTTGCTGCGTTGGTTTTGTTGTTGAGGGGGGGTTGGAGAGGGTAGTGTAAATTGTGGGGATTGGTACTAATCAGAGAACAGCAATAATTTTATGGTTGAAAAGACCATAGAAGACCTTTAATACACATTGCCAGTTCCTCAGCAACCAACTAAGAGTGGCTGCTTTATACATTCACTGAAAGGAAGTGGCAAGAGGCAAACCAGGGTCCAATCTGCATCAGTTCTCCATTATGGGGTCTGAAAGGCACTCTGGGTTTCAAAGTGGCATCTTTCACGAGCTGGTGGCAAACAACACTTAGGATGGAAGAATGACACTAGCTAAGCACAGAAACCCTTGGAAAGACGGTAAAGCAAGAGCACAGAATGGCATATAACTTAGAAATCCACAACAGCTTGCTGGAATGGTGATATAAAAAGCACTGTCTCCAATTCTTCTGCACTGGAGAAGGGTTGAGAGAAGAAAAACAAGAGGAAGGATGCCTAAGAGCACAATGTAGTAAAAGGGATTAAAAATCCAAGATCATTTCCATGATATTCTAATTTGTTTTCCCCAAGCACGACTACAGTTATCTCTGACAAGTGTTTACTGCATTCCACGTGCTTTTAGCATCTGATGTAAGCATTAGATATATGCATATCTGTAAAGTTTTCCTCACCTAATTCCAAAAAGGAAAATACAAAGTTTATCCAAGCATGCTTTGAGCATTATCATGCAGAACACGTTGAATTTCTACTTAAAGGAGATGAAAGAACCACCCCATGACACCAACCCAAACCTTTTCCATTTCTCCCTCAAGCTCCCACCTTTAAAAAAGACTCCTTTGTGTTAAATTTATGAATGAGGTTAGGGCTTACGAAAGTCAAGGATTAATAACATTTGCTTGAGCCAAAAACAGTACGATAGGCACTGTGCACGCTCCCCTCCAATCCATCTCGAGTCCGAGCTGCAGTACCCCTGCTGCTTTTCCAATCTGAGGCCTCTCACAGGCAGAGGCTGCCAGTGGAGCTGAGTGGTGCCAAACTGTCTGGTGGTTTTGTGATAGAGCCAGATGGGGACTATGGTGAGATGAAGCTCATTTCCACCCACGAGCTGAGCAAAGATGTGAATTTAGGTGAAAAGATGGAGTACTGGGCCTTTTAGTCCTTACCAGCCACATGAAGATAATGGAAATTAGAATAAATTGGGAAAAAAACTCCAACTAGACAAGTTCTGCACGGAGATTTAAGTCCCAGAGAAAGGTTTGTTGAGTGAATGTCAAAAAGATCCACAAAATAGCCAAGGTAGTATTTATAGCTGATTTTCTGACTTGCAAAAGAGAAAGACTGTCGGAATGGAATGCAAGACAACGCAAAGAATCTTTGGCCCAGATTTTTTCAGGGAATTATAGAAGGCAAGGTATACGTATTAAAACAAGCAGAGCCTAAATGGTTTTAAATTTACCACGTTAGCTCCTGCAACGCCAATTTAAACTATCACTTTCTATTAAAAAAAAAAAAAGGTTAAATTGGGTGGTATTCAGTTCTGATTTAGAAACTCAATAGAAACCTAACGTTTAAGTCACAGTTGTAGCAGCTGAAACAGTATTTAAAGTTGTAGCCATCCTGACCCAAATAAAAAGGGAAAAAGGAAACCCTTTCCTTTAAAACTATTAGTGTAGACGTGGCTTTAGGGATTGCATCAGCTACTAGGGCTCCAATTTGAGCTTGTTTTTTTAAAGATATATATTAGCATTACAATGCAGAGAAAATAGAATTCTCTTGTGTTTAACAAGTTTAATCTATGTGCAGAAGCACTGATCTTGAAAGAAAGCTGGATACAGTTAAAACAAGTTCTTTACTCATTTTTAAGTATCCCAGTAGACTACATTACAGAGGAAAAACCAAAACCTCCAAGCAATGTGTAAAACTTTTAATTTGTAAAGCAAAATTTGCATACCCCAGGTACCTGCATTTAATTTTCAAACACATTCCAAATTCAGGTGTCACTATTCTCACTACATCACACCGAGCCTTCAAACCCACATATTTTTTCCATTTTTATCTAAGCATGCTTTTTACCACATGAACTTTACTTGGTATTTTTGCAAGTTTTTCTTTTTTAACTGTAAATTTCACTATCTACATTCTGTTATTTTTGCTCAGGAAACAACCAAATATGAGACTCATTGCACTTTCCAATGTGATGGGGGATAAGTGAGACAAAATGCTGCAAACACTGCCTGTCCAGGGGACATCAGGTGATCGCTCTCTGTACAAACCCTGAATATTATAAAAATTATTAAAGAAATCTTTTTTTAAAAAGGAAGTGTGTTTTTTTACAGAGACCTATAGAGAAGAGTAAAAAACAGTTTCATAAAATGTAGTTCAGTAACATTCCATGGCTTTTACCCATAATCCTCTCTAGTGTTTGCCGAAATCAATGCTAGTGAAGCCAAAGAACATATTTCTGAGTTCTTCCCAATTATATGCTGGATTGGTTTTCCAAAATAATTTTCAAATACATTGACTCTTGAATCAAAACATGTCTGAACCTCTGATGCTGTGCAAATTAAAAATGTGCATGTTTCAGCACCTGGGATAAGATCTAAACAAAACATAAATATAACCCAAATCCATCCTCCACCAAAAAAAAAAAAAAAAAAAAAAAAAAAAAAAAAAAAATCAATGTTGTGTTGAAAAATGTGAATTCCACTGCTTTTGAAAACTCTGTTCAACAGAGGTGAAGAATATATAAGACCATATCTATGGATCTATCAGCAGAATAACATCCATCAAAAATGTGAGGAGGTATTCCTGACCTGCAGCTTATCCTGCCAAAGCCCCCAGCTTTGCAGTTAAATCATCGAGCCTGTTTTTACCGGCATAACTGCTTTGACAGAGAACATTCAAATGTGCATGTGCAAAGTTCTCCTGGAAAAGACAGGACCTTAGAGTATGACGTACATCCACATTAACAGTATTTTGTCAGAACAGCACATTAGCCAATCCTAGGAGGGTGTTGGCAAGCTTCAAGCTTTTCTTTGATTTCATCATCATCACAAAAACCTGCAGGCACGTTGTGCACCGACAGTGCAGTGGCAGGTTAGAGACCCACAGAGGCTCTCTCAGGAGCCTGACTTTCAGCCAGCACATTACTCAGCCTCTACGTGAGCAAAGAACCTGGTTTCAGAATCTTTCCAGCAGAACTGCATGCCCATAACCACCCAGCTACAGGTCTCTTGAGCAAGGATGCTGAATTCCTCCCCTGGTGCCAGAAACGTTTTGAATTCTTATCAAAACATATATGCATATATATATATATTTACACATACATAAAACCAACATATATATTCAAGTTTAATTACTTTAATGTCTGCCATTCAAGTTTGGAAGTTCTAGGCCTTGCTTTTATTTTCTGTGAAAGAAAGGAAGGCAACTGTTACAAAACCATTTCAAAAAAGCATAGCGTGGTTTGTTCTTGAATACCAAAACAATGTGAAATAGGTCTGTAAATGCTTTGTTATTGCGGTTTCAACCAATGACATGTATCATCACCAGCTTCACTCCAGCATTGCTGCAAACAGTGGCAAACATTGCTGTACTTAGGAGCATCTGTTTTATTTTACTGTGTCAGCTAGGGCTGTTTATCAGCAACAGAGGGCTGTACACAAGAGTACTTTTCCAGTCAAAGACAAACAGTGTGGGTATTTTACATTCTTTGAATATACAACTTTTCTGTTTTGCTAAAAGCCACTTCTGAATCAACTCATGCATGGCCCTACCTACTCCAGAAAAGAACAAGAGTAACCTCAAGTTAAAAAAGAAAAAAAATGAGAGTGAAATAAACTGTTTATTCACATCTTTCAATTACAACAGTATCTTTCTTCACATCTGTTTATCAAAGTACCGAAATTCAAAGTCTTAAGATGAAAACAAGTTCCTTCATTTGAGTCAGGAGACCTTGCTCATTAATTATTCATACATAGTTTACATCTGTAGTTACCCAAAGAAACCAGAACAAATGAGAAAAGGACTAGACCTCAGAAGTGCAGTGGGATGGAAAAGTGAAGCACTGGCCCAGCAGATGTGGTCTGAGGTGCTCTGGCTGCATACAGCACAGGGAAAAAAATCATTTCCCAGGGATGCAACTCCTGCATTTCGCCAGTATCTGGTGTGTTGGTAGGGAAGCAGTGGAGCCCATCAGCATGTGTGATGTGCCACTGATAACTCTAGCATCACTTCAGACTGTCATCAGTGAAGCAACGAGCACATTATTTACAGAAAATGGTATTCACTCCCTGCTAACCCAGAACACACAGCTTCAAAGGCTTCCACTCATGGGCTTGATTTTTCTGTAACACAGTGAGTACATTCACACTGCAATCTCTCAGTTGCTTTTCCTGCCTAAGTGGACCATAAAAAATACATGGTCAAGGAAAAGGTTTCCTTTTTTTCATGTATTAGTGAGTGCCAGACAAAATCTGCTATTATACTTGTTTATACCCTCCAAGAATTTTTTTTCTGACTTTGAAACCTCTACACCTCAAAAGTCTGTGTCACAATTTCCTTTTCCGTTCCGCATTCATCCACACTTTGCACAAATTCAGAAAGAAACTCAACCCCGTTACATTTCAAGGAAACATTTTCCTAACTTAGAGCCACAGACATCTTAAAAAAAATGGTATAAGAAAAATTAAACACCTCTGAAATGTAGTGTTTTATATTTAATATATGTTACATACATAATTTATGTAATTGATTACATATTATATATTTAATATTATCTTTGGATAGATTAGCACGGGGATAGGTGTCCAACTTTTAGCCTCTAGATTTGACTTCACAAACTTTCAGATTCCTACAGGAAAAATATTTTGTCTGTATTTCCATCTACTACTGAACAGTGTCATTTCATAACAAGACTTGAGCTTACAGCAAATGTTGAACTCAATTCTCTCTGAAACAGTTGGGCCAGGATTCAAACAAGAAGTAATGTGCATTTTTAAATTCCCAGCCCTTTTTCCAGGAGCTGAGGATCTTTGACATCCTACTTGCCAAAAAGACCGACCACCTTCAGGACTGAAACCTGGCATTAAATACAACACAATATTTTAATGGTTAATACATGGGAGTTATTATAGGTAGGATTGTGATCTGGATCATGGCTCTATAATGCCACTACAACACACATTGCACTATCATCTTCTATTTAAATGAAGGAGATGGAAAGCTACTATGAGGACAATACCCAAATCTCAGCTAGAGGCTGTGACTTCTGTGAACCATTTAGAGTCTTAACCACTCAAAATCACAGTTCCTGGACAACAATGCATGGTTGAGCTGCAGTTTTGTCAAAAAGCATATACATGAGAAAGAAAAAGAAATTGTTACAACAGTCTGTACCAATATTCAGAGCTTATTTTACAGTTTTGGAACACAGTAATTTAACCCTACAGTTACAATACACTAAATGATACCTGGCAGGAGCCGTTGGGTAAATTACTTTTATATGTTGGAACGCCATGTCTTGATTCAAAATTTGTTTTATCCATGCTCTTGCTCCTTGGCCAGTATCACCTGTATCACACAGAAGAGTACAACAAGAATTATTCTGTGCATTTAGCAAGAAAATTATATAATGTCAAATATACTTCAGATTGACTTAATTTCAAATTATGAAGTTAATACACTAGAATGCTAAAAAAGAACTTTGTAGAACAACTTCAGTCCCTTTTCCAATGGACTCAAAACTTCCTAGAAAAAGACTACTTAAGAGATCCCATAACATAAGTTTAATCAATACATCACTACATTCACTGACTTAAGTATCTCCCAAGCAGACACAAGGCCTTCTCTCTTACTTACAGTTTACCTTATTTGCTGATAAGTGATAAACAAAAATCTTGATGAACATCTTAAAAAATGAGATAAAAGAACTGTTGCTCCCCTTAGAAAAGATAATTACTTTTACTAGAGAATTTTATGTTAACCCACTTCAGAACCCAGTAAAAAAGATCTTCACATTTAACTATGCTAACATTGCACATAGGCTTTAAGGGAAGAAGAAAATTTGTAAAGAGATAGGTTCAGTTAAAATATCTAGCAGACTCTTAAAGAAACCTTAATCACACAGTTCTGTTTGAAATCTGTTTGTAGTTGAGATTCACTCCCAATCTGGATTTTTCCTAGTCCTACCAACTCAGCCTACGGCCAAAACCCCTGCAGACTGACGTGCTACGAACAGGATGAATTCTTCTGCAGATAGCACATGCTCCTTTTACACAAATACACATCTACACACCAGTTTCTCCAGCTTGTCTTTGAATCACTGGTATCTTCAGCCATAACTTCACTGCCACCCCTCTGAAGAGCAGGCACACATAAGTCCTCAGTGTAATACAATACTTCAAGCTTGAGGAATCCAGTCAATCAAGGAATATAGTTTACAGGAGGAAGGATGTTTAACCTAAAAAATTTAGTGGGGGCTCAGCAAACTGGAATTTCACTACTGCCACTCATGCCATATGACTTTAGTCTTGCTTGAAGTTGAGGTTCCCATATATTATCAATTCAAATTGCTAATATTCTCTACTACTTTAGTTCAAGTTGTTTGGTTTGACTTCAGAACTCACCCCATTCTTTTCTATAAAATGGCCACACCAAAAGAAAAAAATATCACTGTCCTTAGCCAGGCTTACTGCCACATTACATGGACTCATCTGAACACTGTCACATGAATACACCAATTCATTGTTAAAATTATTGTAATTCCCCAATGGATAATATCTGCTCTTGCTTTAGGACTCTAACAAAATTCAGTGGTTTTTATTTACACACACAATAAATGTATTTTCAAATTTGAAACAGAAGGCAAGAAGGATTCAAACCCAACAATTTTTTTTCCTGTTAAGCACAATTAACATAACTAGAACTAACTGTTCTCTGACCTAAACACTCCACGTGACAAATAAAAAACAGGGTTGCAAAACTGACACAAATCTTATCCTGTGCTAAGTTAAACAGTAAAATCAAAGTTACCTCCTTAACTGGATGCTTCAGAACACACTCCCACAAAGCACTTTGCTTATGCAAGTAGTATGGTCAGAAGTCCAAACACACCTCTGATTCTTCACTCTTGACGTACAAGGGTTTCCTCAAGGCTGTTATCACCTCACTTATAAACAACGTATCTTTGGGAGGCTCGAACTAACATTTTTTCCCTATACAATCCTTTTTTTTTTCAGTTAGAAAGCCAAGGTCTAGGCTTTGCAAATACTTGCACAGAATGAACCCTCAGGTAAGTCAACTAATTATGTAAATGATTACAGAATTGGGACTTAGGTCTTTACGAACTCCTTAACGATGTAGGACAAATCATTATTCTATTATTTATTCCCACCTCTTAAACCTTGCAAAGATCTGCAGAAACACTTACAGTTATTGAACACAGCTTGTCCATGAAAAGGTCACAGAAAACTCAAGAGAAAATTTAACTATGCCCTTCCATGTGTCAAGAACTGTCATGGTCCAAATGCTACTCAAACATGCAAGCACTTGTATGCTCAGATAATGGTTTGATTTCCTAAGAACAGAACTTGAAGGAGGAGAAGGAGAGGAGACTGTGACATCAAACAAAAACCAACAAACCTCCTGAAATGTTAAGTCTTTCAGGCTCTTCTGAAATTTTAGCATTGTATGTTCTTCTGAAAACTACAAAAACAAGCAAATTATGAGTGATTCTGCTTTGAGTCAGTTTACAAACTGAAAAAGACTGACAGCAGCTATATTATTTTTTTCTCCCTCCTCAAGTAAAATATTAATTTCTTTCCTTTCAAATATAGCTTGAATTTCCAAGTTTTCTTTCTGTGCAAACTTTAAATCTAACAACATGTAACATGCAGATTGGATATTAGGAAAAATTTATTCACCGAAAGGGCTTTCAAGCACTGGAACAGGCTGCCCAGGAAAGTCACTGAGTCACCATCCCTGGAGGTATTTAAAAGATGTGTAGATGTGGCACTTAAGGACATGGTTTAGTGGTGGACTTGGCAGCGTTTGGTTAATGGTTGGACTCAATGTTCTAAAAGGTCTTTTCCAGCCTATGATTCTGCGCCTGTTACAACATGCAAAGTTGTAATCCTCAGCCTAAAAAGCTATTACATACTTGCTATGTCCATTTGCCTTCCTTGCCAAGCTACCAAATGGGACCTCTACCTCAATCTGATGTAGAGTACACCAGGATTTTTCTAATATTTTTCTATACCATTTTGCACTTACATTCTGCACTCGTTATAGTTTGTCTTGAGCAAGCATTATGAACAAAATGGATTCATGCCATTTGACTGCCACTTTCCATCACAAGCGCTGTACAAAGGTTTACAACTCAGGTTTACAGGCCAGCCCACAGCAACAGCAATGTGGCCACTTCTGTTTTAAATTCTATTCTGTGGAACTCTTAGAAACCAAATAAAACCACCCCATTACAAACATTATGAACAAAATCATATAAAAAAAGAAAAATTGTAGAGTACTTTAACCACATGTGGAATCAACCTCTAACCATAATCCTCCCTTACTCCTCCAACATTAGAGAATATTATTTCCTCAAGCATTAAAGCATTAGCATTAACAAGAGAGCTGAACACATAAACTCTTTCACTTTCATTCTTTTACTCACAGAATTTTTAAAAAGCAAAATTAAACTAGATTATAAAAATGAAACTAATTTATTAAGGACACACGTCTTTGTTAAACTAAATAGAAGCATCAGCTAAAAGCAAAAGTAACCAAAACACAAGTGTTGAGCATATTGCCATATGCACATGGGCAGCTCAATAGTATTGATTCCCAAGGCCTTGATCTAACAAAGATCTAAGATTACTGGGTTTTTTCTTTTCTTTTTTAATGTCAGGTGGACTTTGTTGTTGTTATTTAGCTCGTTAGAAATAACATTTAAGGAAAAAAACCAACAAAACACATGCTCCCTTCCTGCCCTCAGGCCAGTCACTGATGTAGGTAGTCACCCCTGCAGCGGGTGGCCATGAGGCCAGTCTGGACAGGGACAGGGCCCTTCTGAACAGTCAGAAGTCTGTCAAGCCACACTGGCATTTAAAAGGTGACAACAATACTTTCATGTCGATCCTAAAACAGCAAGAGCCACTTTAATTGTGAAAATCACCCTTTGCATGCAGCTACCCTCTGAGAGGGGCAATTTAGGGAGTAACACGACTCGAGGAAACGATGTGAAGTGTGAGGTCGGGTATTAGGAAAAGGTTTTTCACCCAGAGGGTGGCTGGGCTTTGTAACAGGCTCCCCAGGGCAGTGGTCACAGCACCAAGCCTGGCAAAAATTCAAGAAGCGTTTGGACAACGCTCTCAGGCGCACGGTGTGACTGCCGGGGTGTCCTGTGCAGGGACACAGCCAAGAGCTGGACTGTGATGATCCCGATGTGCCCCTTCCAACGGAGCATGTTCTGTGACCTCCCGAACGCGTGTGTTCCCAAGGAAGCCGCGCTGGTGTGAGCTGGCCCTGTCCCTGCGGGACCCTCTCCGGGCACCCGCACACGGCTCTGCCGCCCACCGCCGCCTCCTCCTTCCCGGCCTGAGGAGGGCAGAGCCGCGGGGACACGGTCACCTCAAACCCCCTCCCCAGGCCTAGCGGCTGCCGCGGCCACCCCGCTCCGCCGCCCGCCTCCCGCAGCGCCGGAGGGCTGACCCTGCCCGCTCCCCGGAGCGCCCCGTCCCCACGGGCAGCGGGGAGAGAAGGGAGGGAAAGCAGGCACCTGAGCCGTGCAGGAAGATGAGGGAGGCGGTGTGCTTCCCCGCGGGGGACACCACGCTCCGCTGCAGCGCTGCGGGCGCCGCCATACCCAGCACTCTCCTCCTCCTCCTCCTCCAGGCCGGCCCTGCCGGTTCCGGGCCTGCCGGCGCCCTGTCTCCGCCCCCCGCGCCTCTGCTGAGGTTCCCCCAGCTCTCCTGGCACCGAGCTAAGGAAGTTCTTACTCGTCACGCGGAGCTCGGTTAGCAGAGCTTGTTTACAGGCAGCACGGACTCCGTGTAGAGGCCGTATTTAGCAGTGCCCGGTGGCAGGGGCCGATCCGCCCCTTTGGTGCTGCCACACGTGTGCGGGGAGGCGCCCGGCTGCAGCTCGCCGGGAGCAGCGCTGCGAAGGCAGGGCCCGGCTGCGGGAGAGCCCAGGGGAGGCGGGTGGCACTGGTGGCTCCTTCGTGGCACTTCAGAAAATGAAGGGCCTGCAAGGAGCACCATGAAAAAGGTCCCGCAGACATTTGAGAGCTTGTCCGACCCTTAATCCGTGTCAGAGCACAACTATTCTGATGCTCTTGCTAGTTTCAACTGAACTGCCATAAGGGGATAAGGAGTAGGAGCTTACTTTTGCACTTTAGGGTAACTTACACACGTTCAAGATAATTTTTTTTTCTTTTTTTTACTATTATTATTATTTTTTCCCCTCTGGTGCTGTGCAGATTAGCCACCTGCCGTAGCGCTTTGAGGTCTGCGGCGGTGGGGCGAGGATGGCCGGCCACGGGCCGCGCCGTTGCCGTTTCCCCGGCCAGGTGCGGCGCGGCGCGGCGCGGGGTGAGCCGCGAGAGAGCGGATTAGCTTCGCAGTTCATCACAGCTCCTTCTGGCAAGCCGCAGGGGCGCACCTGCCAGTTCTTAGAAATGTAATGAAACCCTAGCCTCTTGAGGCAGCACGTTATTACCTTCAGAATGGCCCCTGGGTTAAGTAGATGAAGCATCAGCGTGTGTGTAGTATGAGGAGCATGCTGTGCTTGTATTTCTGTTCGAATTACTGTCCTGACTATTCCTGTTTATTTAGGCCATGAAATCTTAGGGCGCTGGTTAAATGTAGACTTACAAACAGCACGTTATTTTGCCCCTTTAGTGTGCAGCTGTATTTTTAATGTATCTGAAAGCATTCTGCATGAGTCCAAGAAGTAAAGAGAAGGCAAAAAATCTGATAGTTGGGGAAATGAATAAATTGCATGGCAGGAAGGGATGAAAGGTATATCTAAATTTTCTATAGTGTCAGTTGCCCAGCTGAAGAATACAAAATCTCAGCAATGTAGTTCCAAAATGAACAAGTCAGTATTGATGGTGTTTAGTAGCTAAGACACAGCTTTCTTTTCCTTTGACTTTCAGTATACAAAAATAATTGTGGTGTTTGAGCCATTAAGGCTCATTTTTTTAATTACCGTAGAAGGAAAATTTAGTTATTATTATTGGACATAATATCTCATTAATTATGCTTGTTTGCAATATTTTAATTTATCTTGCCATCTTTCATGAGCAATCATCATTTTTTGAGGGTTATTATATGTGAAGATTTACTGAACAAAGGTACATCAGTGGTGTGTGGCTTTGGACAAACTCTTCTGCACAGTTATGGCAACAAACCATGATCAGGTATTTTTTAAAGCTTATGAATTGTCATTCCCTGCCTCTGAGCTACAAGCTTGGAGGTACAAGTTTTCTTTGTGCCAACAAATAAAGCTTGATGCCAGGAACAAAACAAAGAATAAAATATCACACCATGCAAAAATAGTACTCAAGGTTTGGAGCATTTTGTGTCTTGTTCTTTTGTTTAAAGAGAAACAGTCGAGGCGTAAGATTTATCCTTTTTTTCTGTCAGAAAACAAACAAAGAGCTAACTTTATCTTCCCCTGAACAGAGAGGACTACAGGGCTGGCTTCAGGGGAAAGAATAATATTTTTTTTAAAAGGGACAAAATAGACAGCTACATAGAAACTTGTGAGAGAATAGGAGCTCTGAACAAGCGTAAATTGAGAAGCGCTGTGTTACAATTTGAATGACAACAAATTTACTGTAATAACTTCTATTTATACCCGAGGAAGATGTTTCCTTGGGCTGTTTTTGAGGTGTATTAATTATATTGAATATTAATGATATTAAATGACATTTATTGATTAATGAAATTTAATTAAATTTTAAAAAACCAAAACCCAACCCCACAGCAAAATCCCTTCATACTGTAGTGGACCTGAATCAAGTTCTCAGACTTGGCCAGTAGAAGATTCTGTTGTTTCTGGGAGTTTTCTGTTGTTAGAGGAATAAGAGTCCCCTTCCCTGCCAGTTTTGCCTTCTACCTAAAGGAGGGGAAGGACGAAACATGCCTGGAGTAAGAACTAGAAAAGGGTTATAACTGTTTTCCTGGGCCAAAGCTGTAAAGCCTGTGAAGCAGAGAGATGTAACCCATGGAAATCATGGCTGCTCCAAAAACCTAGCCTTATGAACTGAAAGGAGTTTTCTGAATGAATTAATAGTATGTTAATAACTGTGGAAGATTATAGGCAGTATGGAAATAACTTGCAAATTTTGTTAAACTGACATGTGCTTAAGTTCTAATGCTTATGGTGTTTTACAAGTCTTTCACTGCTGACATGTAACATCTCCAAAAGGAATTTATTACGTTTCACAGCCTTAATAAAATGTGATCCCACACCCTTAAAAACATATTCTGTTGCAATTGCGTCTTTTTTTTTTTTTTTTTGTCTGAATGAAATGAATGGATTACATTGTGACTTAAATGTGAAATAAATATTGAAATCTAAATATGTGGCCATATTTAAGTTTTCCAGAGAAAGTAAATGTTAAGTGTGGGCTTTGTTTTGTTCCTTAGGATAGGCCCTTGCTCGAAGTGCTCGCTGATTGGGTTCTGTTCTCTCATGCTGACTCTACTCAGAAAAAATTAGACTTTAATTTACTTGCAAGCATTTTGATACTTTTTCTCATTTAAAATGGCTTTTCACTTTAAAATTGACTTTAGCTGAAAGCAGTGTGTTGCAGAGTAATTTTTATGTTCAGCATGTGTACATCTATAACATCCAGAAACACTGCTACAGCTGCGTATGCAGAGCTAAGGCTCCTGCACCTGATACTGAAAAATAGTTTTCAGATATTGTACAGTTACTGTTGGCTTTTTTAGTAGGTGAGTTAATCCACAGATGTTTCATTGGTGATTACAAAGAATTATGTCTGTTTCCTAATTGATTATATTATTATATGATTATTATGATTATATTGCTATCTATTATATATCTAGGTGATTTTGACAGAAGCGGGGATTTTGGTGTGGAAATAAAAATATCAGCTATTTGAAACTTTCCACATCCCCCCTTTATTTCTTTCTCAGTATCGTGGCATTGCCATCATCACCGTGTCAGAAGATGGCATAGTTGAGGGAAGGTATTCTATACTTGTTTTCTTCATTATTGAGTGTTGAAATTAAATGCTGAATTTGACTCTTTTGTACATTTCTTCCCTCTCCTACCCTTCTTCCAGGGCTCAAGGGTCTGTTTTGTAGACCTTCATGCCAATTACTGTGATCTGATAAAAACAAGAAACTGTCCTCTGATTTGTAGGTGGTTCCATATGTTGGAACTCAATGGCAGTGCTTTGACATAGAATTAATATTTTTATGTTTCTGCTTTCAGTATACATCTTGGCATCATTTATTCTGAAAAGTTCTTGTCAAGAGCTGTCTGCACAACTGCCACAGTAGAGGTAGGAAGTGCAACAGAAATTGCTATTCAGGCACACAACCTAGTGGGCCATTTATCATGCAAAGCTAGTCATACTCTCACCAAGGCAAACAAAAAAATGTATTTCCATTCATACTTTTTAGCTGAACAGTTGAGTCTTTAGCAAATGATCAACTTTCAAAATATGTAGATTTTGAAAAATTGTTTTCTCTCCAGTCAGAAGTATGTTTTGGGGCTGCATTCTCCTGTTCCTTAGTGGAAAAAAAAAAAATCTGGCTAGGCTACATCAATAATATTATGCATCATAGGTATGATTTAGTGTGGAGTTGGGTAAGGGAAATCAGTCTGCAAGAGAAAAGCAAACATGAATACTGTCTGGCAACATGGGATCTTGACCCAATGTTTCTAGTTACAAGAACAAGGTAAACAAGTAAGAAATAAACAGATCATGTTCTTTTTGGCCCAAGAGACCATCAGGGTTCAGGGTCTTGTGAGACAATTTTGCTAGCAGGAGCCAGATATTTACTGCGTGCCATCCAATTTGTTTAAAAAGAAATGAAGGCTCTGTCCCAGGGACAACAGGAGGCACTTCCCTTCTTCAGGAATCAGAGCCTGCACCTATCCAACAAGCTGCCAGAACAAATCCAGGCTTGGCTATGTTTCTGGTGCCTGTGTGTTTCTCCTGCTTGTTCTTTGCAGCAGAAACTATTTCTAGTCATTTGGATGTCCACTCAGCTGCTTCATCTGCAGGTACCTTCCAGGCGAGCTCCTTGGCCCATCTTGTTCAGCCTGCTGTAGCCTGGAGGGATGTTCCTTGACGCAGAACTCCCCAAAGAGTTTCCCAAACGTGCTCAGGGCTTAGCAAAATCATGCTAACAGTATTCTCAGCAGATAGTGAAGGTGCTTTCTATTAATATGTGGGCTAGTGCTGTCTGCCCACAGTATGTTGGTGGGACTGGTTTCACATGGGTTTGACATTTGCTAGCAGAGCTGCTTTACGTATCAGACACTATTTCAAACATTCCCTTCCTGGGTAGTGAACTCACTTGAGCGTGGGAGATCTTCTGCAGAAGATTAAAGTGGCTGTGGAAGGGTTTGGCTTCATTGGGAATGAAAGATCCTTCATCAATATAATCTGTTTATGTTGGCAAGTTGTTTACACCTCATGATTTTGTTGTGTTTTGGTATTTCTCTCGAGGACCAGTGTTCATGCATATATGTTACTGAATAGGAATCTCAGGTTCTTGTTGCTTTAAAAGGACATAGGCACTATAAATGAAGAAAAAAGCTGTGAAAATATGAACCTTAAAACTGGAATTTATGTGTGAAAATACTCCCAAGATTGCTATTTTAAAACTCTTACAATTTTCATTCAATTTTGTAAGTCCTGATTTACGACGTAGAAATTCTTGAAATTAATAGGAACA
The DNA here is from genome assembly GCA_014706295.1 of Lycocorax pyrrhopterus obiensis. Taxonomy (NCBI): domain Eukaryota; kingdom Metazoa; phylum Chordata; class Aves; order Passeriformes; family Paradisaeidae; genus Lycocorax; species Lycocorax pyrrhopterus. The sequence continues at coordinate 19,593,003 of JACSVZ010000004.1, forward strand.
TTCTAGTGAGGTTTCTGCACTGGAGTTCATAAATGAGCGTGCCCAGAGGTGTGCTGCCCCTTTCTTCTTTCGTGTGTACGTGAATCGAGCATATTGAACATGCCACGCTCTCAAATAACATCGCTGTGCTAGCAAGCTCTCTCGTTTTCTTCGTAGAAATACAATCTATCCAACTGAAGCGTCTTGTGCCAATGTGGAGTGCTTTTGCCAGTATAAATTGGAAGTCTGAAAGAGAGCTTTGCTCATATAAATATATTGGCAAGACTTAATACAGTCACAACAAAATCTACATTTGCTTTCTTAATGCTAAAATCTGGTTTTGGTTACATTACTGTCAGTCTAGAGTAACTCTCTGGTTGACCCAAAGGTAAGCTGAATGCAACAAAAGAGTCTTTTGGACTCACAGTCTTGTGATACCACTGGAACATGGAAGTGGCAGAAGGTGCTTTTTTAATATGCAAGTAGAAAGTATCCATGCTCACACTGGTTTTGTTTAATTTACCTCTTCTGAGCCTGAGCAGGTAAAATGTAGAAATTTATGTGAACACTGGAAACATGTAATACAGAACTCCCCAACAGAACTGTTTGTTGCTTTCTTCCTGCTTTCATACCCATGGGACTTTGTATGGTTTCCACATTTTGGCTGTTATTTGTCGAGATTGGGGCGTAGGTGCAAGAAATTTTTTGTGCCAATTTACATGATGCCATAAAGCAGCGTTTTCCTTTTTTTCAACACTTATTAGCTCAGCTCCTCAGCTGTGCGGCACCACACCCTGGGGTGAATCTTATAGAGGGATAATTCTGACAGGTTTATATTGGCCTAAGTTTATAGCATTTCATTTGGGAAAATTGATATTTTGTTCACATTTCCAGTACAATGTTGTGACTCTTTGACAAGCTCAACCACCAAGACCTTTGGAAGACTGGAAATCAGAGGATGTCCTAAAGGTACAGTTCCACTTTCAGACAGTGCGTTAGCGGAAACCCCATTTCTTTAAATTGAATGTGCAACGTTTTAAATTACTTTAGTATCACTGCACCAAGTTCTTCCAAAACAGTGGTGCAGCTTGTTTATACATAAATATGTATATAATACTAAGGCAGGATGAAAAGTGCAATGTTGTACTCCAGGTTTTTAAGGTAGTGTTTGTGGTGCCTTAGAGTAAAACACTGTGGTGAGTCTTTTTCTTCATAGACCAGAGGTGGCAGAAGAACATGAACTATGCATCAAAACATTTTTCCTACAGATGATTTTATGCTTGAATATAAAAACAGTGTGCAGAATGACTGTGATATATACATTTATTATGTTTTATTTAATTTTGTAAAATGAAATGTGTCCCCCAAAAAATAGTTCTGTAACCTCTGATAACAAGTTCTGGATGTACAGTTTTTTCGGTGTGCTGAGGATGAAATCTGTGGCTGGTCCTTACTGTTTTGTTTAGTTGGACTTTAAGCACCCACTTGTCTTTTTCTGAGTCTGTAACATTGTCCCTTTTGTGAAGTCAGTAGAGGCAGTGAGTGTTCTCTGTGGTGTGTAAAGGATCCTGGTTTAAGCTATGGCCATGAGCTCAGCTATATCCATCTGAAATCTGGACGTCTCAAGTTAGGTGAGATTAAGCACATCCTATGTTTCTGCTTTGGTTTTGTATTGTTGGATTCCAGGTCATGGGCATAGCATTATTAGTAGGCCACTGAAAATTATGTCACTCAGAAATCTGATTTGGTCCCAGTTTGGATCTGTAAACTCTCTTGGTTGGAGTGTGGTGGCTGAGTGGCCACAAAATAGTTAAGAGCCAGTTCTGTCACATCTGAAATGTACTTGCATTTTTCAAATCAGCACCATCAAGCTAGCAATAACAAGGATTTGTTTTGTTTCCTGCAGTAGAGGAACTATGGAATTGGAGTATGAAAAATATGAACAGGTCACTGTGGAAAGGTTATCCACCGGGTGTTGGATCAGCTCTAAACACATCTAGCTGTAGGGCAGATTTTCCATTACTTATCTGAATGAATTCTCACACATGTGAAATCTGCAAAATCAGCCACCTATGGATAACTGGATGACTCCATTCTAAGTCAATTAACACAGACAGAATTATGTAGAAAGGTGAATAATTAGATTTTCAGACAATGGGAAACATTATAGGCTGTGTTTGCATAACATAATCCGTGTTTTCAGAAACAATTGCAAAGGAACCTAGGCATGCAGTATGTGAACAAATGCGGTGCAAAGTGTTCTGTGTTGTATGGGTGCAGATTGCTCACTGTTGTCTTGAAATGTGGACTGTATTAAATACCTATGAACTACAATAAAATTTGATATATACATGACATTAGAACCACATTGGTTTATAAGAACTGACTCAGAAATAATGAAATGTTCTCATTAAGAAGCTCCTTGTTTGGGTTTCTGTGTTTTCCGTTATGCAAAATTTAGCCAATATTTTCAAATTAATTGTGTATTCTTTCAGATTCAAAGGGAATTACTCAGTTGAATAAATCCTGCTGTAAGTAGGTCCTGTCCAAATGAAAGCCAGTATTACGTGAGAACAATTACTTTTCATTGTCCTTTGCCTAAACCATGGGATGTTGGGAAGTTCTGAGTGTTTGAATATGCTAATTACTCTTCCCTTTGGTCTGTGGTAGATGCTGTTTTACTATATAAATTGGCTCAGGAATCTGCATGTTTTTGTGATGTGCTAGTTGCCATCTGCTTTGGAGATATTCCCATGCATTTCTGTTGATGCAACAGCTATAGTGTTTTCAAATGTTGATACTATGAAAATGTAATGTGATTGGGCTTGGACAGGTGCCTTAAACAGACCACCCATCATATTTACTTTGCTGCCAGTCAGAGCAGGCAAACTCTTGGGTAAAATGTTACAGTTCTTTGAACATCCCAGACAGATAGTGAATAATTTGTGACTCATAGTCAAAGAGATTTTGATAGTCCTGAAAAAAGTCCTGCTTGACTAAATCCACCATTAGGATCCAAATTTTCAAAGCTTACTATTTAGTTTGATTTGATTTGATTCTTCAGTTTCATAACTATTTTAACAAAACAGTTCAAGTCAGATGCCTTATTTTTGGTGGTAGAGGGGAAAAAAAAAACCTTGTGAAAGAGTAAGATGGAACAGTATAAATTGATTAATATTATTACTCTAAGTCGAATGCAGAGCAAGCAGCTCTCTTTATACAATGACTGGATTTGGTGTACAAGGTACATCAAAGATTCTGTGTATGTATATAAACAAGACTGTTTAATGTGGACACGTGCTTAGATAAGATGCGCACACTGAATATTTTTATTTATATATTTTTATGGCACAAACATGGTTGAAAACCACTGGGTTGAAGTCCAGTAAGAACATTTTACCACTGCCAGTTCTAGGAAAATAGCAAAGTCAGGGTTGAAGCCACTAATACAAACTGCATACACAACAATACACACTCATGCATGCCGTAACCTGTTAAATTCCTTGGTTTTACCTTAATGGTAAACAGAAGCAAAAACTTCGACTTTAGGCCTTAACTTTACGAGCATTAATGACTGGAAGTGACTGATGGAAAATACTTGAAGAAATACAGAGTAGAATACTGGTAGTTGAAGGAGATTGAAATATGAGAGATCACAGTGAACTAGTGTTTTATCATCGTAGATCTGGAAAATTATCTAATATTGGATACAAAAAAAATGTATTTCACAACAGGAACGTTTCTTGTGGTAACCGATATCGCAGTTACCAGAAATGGAATGGCACACAGGGGAAAAAAAAAATGATTGAGTGAAAACTAACATAGCAGACAGGCAGGATCTTGTTCTCTGAAAGGTTAGATGCAATTAAAAGTAATTCACATAAATTATGGCACTGGGAGATTGGCATAAATGAGAAGAGGATTTGTGCATGGTCACTCCAGCAAAAATATGAGCTTTGGAGTTTAATTTTGAGGTGACCTTATAAAAAGAGCATGCTTCTTATCACATGAATGCTCAACAATCATTCTTAAAAAGAAAAAAGTGCATTGTAGAAAAGGGATTGTCTATGAAGATTCTCATAAGGAGCAAGTGAATCTTTAAGGAGCCTCAGAACTGTAGCCACGTTTTGAACTTCATATTGGCTGGTGTTGTGCCAGACAGGAAGAGAAGACTTAGGTGTGGTTGTTTTTTTCTGAAAAAGAGATAGTGTTGACAATTATTAATAGGAAAAATTAAGTCTCAAGAGAGGACGGCCTAATGGCAGAGCTATTAGCTGCATCCAAAAAGATGGTCTCACATCCTTGCTGAAACGTTCAAATTACATGAGAACACAGTGTGCTTTCCCAGATGGGTGAAAGAGAAACATAATCATCTCTGCCTTTAAAAATGATGACAGAAATAGCTGAGAAAATTAAACCTCAATTATCTTGATCGATCTCGTAATAAACTCTGCACACAATCTATCTGTCTTTTCTAGGAAAAAGGTCAGGAAGAAAAAATAAGCCTTTTTTTTTTTAAGAAGAAGACCAACGTGAACTTGTGGTGAAGGTTTTTTCACATGAGTGTATCTGTTTCTTAGAGATACTGTGGAAGCAGATGTAGCTGTTATAAAATTTTAAGCTAAGCAAAAGTTCAGTACAGGATCAAGTAAGAGATTTTTGTCATGGTCTCGTTTAGTAATGAATAAAATCAGTATTTCGTGGTGAAGAGTCCCATCCAAAATACTGCAGTAATCTTGTACAAGCAAATACTGCTTTACAATTACTCAAACTCTGGTTTGAATGTGTAAGGATTTCAGTTTAGTTTTGGTTACTAATCATCATGTGGCTTTTATATTACACGTTCTGCTATTCAAATACAAAGAATGAAAAAGTCCTGAGGCCCATAAGCTGGTGCAAGAATTTATCATCTATACTCATCCGTACAATTGCGTAGGCAAGACTGGTGCAAGTCAGATTCTGATGTATTTTGTACACACATTATGTACACATAACACAGTGACTCTAAGTGCAAATTTCTCTTGTACTTCACTTAAAGAAGCACTGTAAGTTTTGAACTCTGTAATTTTTCATAGGTGGTTGGTGGTAGTTAGTTTATGAGCAGAGAAGTGGTCTAGAGAGCTTCGGTGTGAAGACAATGCTCTTCTCGTGAAACAGATGAATTGAAAAAATGCTCCAGAAAAGTAAATAAGGAATTCTAAGTACTGAAAGAATTTTATAAACCAGGTAAAAGCTGCAGAATGAGAGTGAAGTGCCCTGTTATATCTCATTTAAATTGATGTTATAGGCAGTGAGCTTGAGAAGATAGGATTTCCCAGCAATGGAACATGGAAAAAATACCTTTCTCACATCATCACTTTTGCTTACTTTTGTTCCATGAGATCATGTGGGAACTTAACTCTACTGACTGAATGCAGAAATTAAAGATTTAAATGTAATCTTTCTTTTTCAACAGAATGGGCTGTGAGACATTTCTGCAGAAAAGTACTGGAAACACTTGTCTCTCTCACCCTGATTCAATTTGCTCAGAATGCTGAAATTAGATTCTATTGTCCTGAAATGGGTAACTGAGAGATACAGAGTAGGGATCTCAGAGTACATGAAATTACTGTGTGTTATTCTTTTTAATTGAAACAACAACTAAAGTCCTGTTGGATAGGTTATGGAGTGACATTCTCTTCTACTCTTCTCTGTCCTGGTCACTGCCATTCTATATGGGAACTTTTGAGAAATTAAATGAGAATGTTTGGCAAAGGTTTTTTGCTGATTCTCTTACATTGTATGATCCTTTGTAATTCTGAACTTCAGGTTTAGAAAGGCTCCAAAAATGTGGGCCACTATTAAATTGCTGCACTTTTGAATCAGCTGAAGTGTTCAGTATTAGAGCCTTTTTGATAAAAATGTAGAAGAGTTACTGTTTTAGACACCCTGATTTCCAAGTTTTGCCAGCACCTTTCAGCCTTTTCATACATGAAGATGGGCACGTTGATTTACTAAAGCTTTCCATTTTACTATGTTTTATTAAGGGAAAAGCAAGAGAACTGAGTGATGCTCAAATTCTCTGCTGCCTTGTCTTGTTAAAAAGATGGGGGAGGAAGGGAGAAAGAAACATAACGGACTGTGAGTCAAAACTGTAGGTTTTGATCTACTTTATGGGGCATAAAAGTATAACTTTTTGATATGGTTTTGTTTCATAGTGGCATAGAAAACACCTATCGATATTTTTAATATTAAAGCAAAGCCTTTGGTTAATGAAGCCCCACCCTAATATTTCAACAGAACAGGAAACCTGCAATTTGCATGTCACCATGTACCAGAACATTTGATAACACTACAAAGGGATCTGTTTTACCAAAGCTGGTTCTGATCCATCTCTGACTGCAAATTATTTCCCCCTTTTAAAATTCCTAGTGATTATTTTTTCTCAATAATAGTGTTGTTATATTTGTTTCCTAAGGGTATCCAGGTGTTTTTGCTGGAATTGTGTGATTTTGAGAGATTTCTTTTCTGCGTGCCAAATTCACTGAATTAATCGCTGTGGGCGAACGTGGCCCAGCACTGTCCAGCAGCAGTAATGAGATGCAGCTTCTCAGTGGATGGTTTCCTAGCTGGCAGAGGGCAGTGGGGAGTGACAGCCATCACCATCTTCTACTGGTTTGGCTGCTGGACACGGGGCCAGAGCTGCAGCACACTTGGGCCAACACACAGCCCAAACCCGCATATCCACAGTGGGCGGTAATCAGCATCTTCCAAGCAAAGCACTAATGAAACCCTGTTGCTTTTTGCCCCAAGACACAGTCTGCTGAGAACAACAGGAAAATATCTTCTAAAGACTGGGAAGAAAAACTTGGGCCAAGGATTGTCCTGTGTGTAAACAGAGGGCTGTCATCCAGCATGTTTGGGCAGTATCTGAACGTGTGTGCTGTGCCTCAGGGCAGAAATTAGGAGAACCGAGAGAGCGTACAGCTGTTGAACGAAAAATATCAAATATACTTCCATATTTTTGGTAGTATTAAGGATTTAACATTCTTTTCAAAGGCTGTGTCAAAATGTATGTATATTGGGCACAGGGTACCTGTGCTTTTTCAGCTCGTCCTTGGAGAACCACACACTCGGCAAGTGTAAATCAGTGTGGCTCCCATAAAGCAATTGAGAACCAAGCCCAGAGAAGGGGCTAAGTTTCAAAACTAGGGACAGAACCATTCCTTTTAAGGTTTTGGATTTGGGGTTCAGAGCTAACTTTAAATAGAGCAAATCAGTTTTGAGAGGTCAGGCAGGTTTTTCAAACCAGGAAACATTCTTGACAACAGTGCTCTTATTTCTGAAAGGTTATCATCCTTGCTGAGTGGTCAGGCATAATGTGTCAGTGCCAACATCTTCAGCAGTGATAGCTCATAGTGAGAAATCAGGGCTTGTTCCTGCAGATCTTATAAGTGTTTATGTACCTAATTCCACTGTAAGTGTCTGGCCTTGGCTTCAGATACTTCTTGTATCAGAAGAATGCATAATGATAAATAATGATAACGAACAGTTGCCTTTTCACAGTTGCTTTTATTGCATATGCAGCCTGCTCACAGATGTGTCCAAATGTCTTCTTTTCATTTTCTTGTTATATTTATTTCATTCTTGCTTTTCAGTGGTTTATATTTTTATTTACAATACAAAAATACTTTGAATGCTGTTGCAATTTGTTTTTATTGTCCAGTGCCACCATTTATTCCAGGTGTTTGTTTATCTTTGTGAACTAGGTTCTTACTGGATTTTATTTGTGTTTATGTTTAGAATGCTTCTGCCACATTTCATGGCTGTTGGGCTTCTTGGATGGGAGGATGTTTTACCATATGCATCATTATCACTTCCTTCATTATTTTGTATACATCTATTAGGTAATCCTAAATGTTTTTAGTCTTCACTGAAAATATACTTAACACACAACAGGTGTGGAGCCAGATGGGGAGAGAAAGCTTGAAGGAAAAATACTGGTTTATCCACTTCAGTGCAGGGTCTGTCTCCATCAAAGAGCACAAGCATTTATTGATGCAAAGCAGGGGCAATTGCCTTCAGAGCTCACTCTCTCAATAAATCCTCTGCAAAAGTGCTTTGCCTTGAATGTCCATATGGCAGAAGAGAGTCATGTAAAAGAAGAAAGTCTTCCAGGTCCAAAAATTCAACGTCACTGACTGTTTGTCATTCATAGCTCTTCACAGCCTGTTATGTTGTACTGATAATTCATATTTTCTTAATGCTTACGTTCATTTTTTTCCTTTCACAGACACAAGGTGTAAACAAAATAAGTAGGGAATTACCTAAGTGTTCCTGAGCTGCCTTGGGATTTCTCTGGAGTACAGGTTGTTAAATCATGTTGTAATGGCTTTATAGTGAGTGCCCTGCTATCTGGCATCAAGTTGGGCTGAATTTTGCAAGTGATCGGAAAAGAGTGAGTCCCATGATTCACAAATACCAGAAAGGCTCCTTTAGGATTCAGCTGTGGCCAGGTGAAATTTGTAGGAGTTTCAAGCCTTGTCTTACAAGCATCAGAGCCTGAGCCAGCCCCATAGTCACAACTGGGAGAAAAGGTGGAGAAATTGGTGTGCTTTGTCCTGCCTTTTCTGTCTTGTCATCTACCTGGTGCAGATGAGTATCTGCCCATAAAAGAGTAAAGAGTTGCATTTCAATTCCTGTAGGACTGGGCTCTGAATCAGGAACAGTAATATAATTCTTGTTTTTTCCCTTCCTCCTCTATATTATTATTAGACCATTTCCTTTGTCCCTGTTTCTCATTTTTTGTGCATTTTTAGGAGACCACTATTATATTTTCCTTTTTCTTTAATGTGAGTATGTCTAAAGAGCCCATTGTTGTCAGTTGAAATATTTATGTAGTTTAGCATTCAGTAATTCCATTTGCTCCTTTAATTTGATCCTTTAACTTACTTCTGCTTATTTTTACATACGGTGCCACCAAATCCTCTGCACCAGATTTGTTTATCTTTTTTAAAAGCTTTCAGCTTTCTGCTTGTAAAACTCTTTGCATTTCATTCCTTACCTAACCACAATGGCCTATGTTGCACTTTTCCCTGTTTAGATTGAAGTGGGAAGAATTTCAACTGCACTCTTTCCAACAGTTGCTTAAACATTTCCCACTTTTCCCCTAGTAGCTTTCCCACAGTTAGTAGAACCCCAATCAAAAGTACTTTCCACTCTTTTCGAAGTCAGCTGCTTTATTTCTCTTATGCTTTCTGGTAATAGTTTGTGCTCACCCTTGAAATTTCTCAGCCATCATACACGTTTGGAAAAAAATGTTATGTTGTGTGTATGTGTGTGAGTAAATATGCACATGCATGCACACAGACTACTATATTTAACCTTTTTTTCCCTTTCTTTCCTCATGTCAGCTTCCAAAGTGCTTCTATCCCACTGTTGTGTTTTAGGGTGGATTTTTTTTTTAAACCACTGCACTATTTTTTTAGTGTAGCAAGAACTATTAGTGGGATGGAGAGACATCTGATACAAGGCATTTGTCCAGTCCCTGGGGATATCTGGCTAATTGGACAACTTGGTGTGAGTTCTGGCACAGGCCACCACCCCAGATGTTTTGGTGGTATGTAGGACAGTGAGAAAGGAGTGATGTTGAGCTAAGGAGGGAGGGACTGTAAACAGAAAACATTGGATTTGTTTTTCCTAAACAGATGAGAACTGAAGCTGCCTTTTAAGAGCAGAAGTCAGAGAGTTACAGAAGGCTGCCTGGTGGATAGGCTGTCTCAAAACCCATTCCCTGAGTTACCTGTCACTGTCACACTGCCACTGCCCCACAGCTCCATGCCCCAAATTTCTTGAAGTCAAAAACGTCTGTGCAAGATAAACACATTTGGTGCTTAATATTAACAGGAACTGTAAAACCTTTAGCTGATCAACCCTTTCAAAATCCTTGGGCTTAATTGAGCTCTGCATGGCTCCAGTTTTATGCTGGTTTGGAGCCAAGAATTTCACTGGCATAAAAGGGGATGAATCAGGCACTTGAAGTATTGTTTAATGAACTGATTGTATAGAAAGGCCAACTGGAGCAGGGGCATGAGGTGGCTTGAGTAAAGATTTTCTGCTCTTGTGCTCATTCATCAAGGCCATGCTTCCACATCAAGGGTGTGTAGTGGGTGGGATGTGCAGTTTGGTCAAAGCCAAAAGCTGTGGGCTGTGGGCTAGCTCTTCAGCTGGTTTGAACTGGCACAGATCCCATGAAACCAAGTTTTAATTCATGGAGCTATTCCAGTTTTATACTCATTGGGGGAAATCTGGCCACTGATTGTAGTTCCCAAACTCGTATAATATTTGTTTATTTTCTCCACCCAGATAGCGTCTCCAGTGTAGCTTTATTTCCACATGACTGCTGTGCTGCACATTTCTCTTTGAAAATCAGCCTCCAACAATACTTCTCTGCAATGAGTTGTTCCTTGCTGATTTGGAAGTGTTGACCTGAGAGCTAACTGGTTGTACGTGCAGCACTTCCAAACACCCTCTGAAAACCTGAGCAAAACTGCAGCAAGTAAACCTATATCTGCAATAGTAAAGGGAAGGAAACACATTGCAAAAAGGGGGATAGAAAGATGCTAGGGCCAAGTAAATAGAAGAACATGCCCCAGTGTATGAACCTGATGGAAGGGGCAGAGACAGGGTTCACTGAGTGTGGATGGATTTACCTGCTGGCATAAAACCAAATTATGGTTTGTTTTTGAACCTTTTTTTTTTGTGTGTGTTAAAACAAATAAAATCTAGTTGCAAAATAGTGTATGTCTAAACATACATGGGCTACATTTTGTTTCTCATGTAACCTTTATTACTAAGTATTAAATGAGTTGTACTGCAACTGGATAAGGACTAGAGGTTTCTGAGAGAGAGACATTTTGAACAAGCTGCTTTGTGAAATGTTATAACTGCAGCATCCAGGGTTCTCTTGGATTACTATCAGATAGTCAGCAGGTGTTTAAAAACCCCAATGATTTGTTTCTTTATTTGGAGTTCTGGGGTTTATTTTATTTTTTTTAAAGGCAATGTGGCAGTAACACTTCTTTTATAAGAGAAATAACGTCAACAGAAGGCTAAACAGCAGTGCCTGTAGAACATCTGCTCTGAGAAGCCACTTGAAAAATAACCACTCAGTAGCATGATAAGAAAACATCTGTGAAGCACTGTGAGGAATATTAGCAATGGGAGGAGGCAAGGAAGGACAAATGAGGTTGGACTTAGATCAGGGAGAGACATCTACCAACTGGCAGCGCCTCTGTTACTTCTTGCATGACTTCATCTATATTTAACGTTCTGATTTTGTTAGAAGCAGGAGGGATGTGGCGAGGGCAAAACTGAACAGGGTGGCTATCATCTTATCAGGTGTGAGGCTGAAGCCTCAGCTCTCCTCCTCATCCAGTGGAGGTGTTGGGATGGGAGGGAGGCAGCACAGCACTGGCCGGGCTTCGGGCAGGCAGTGCAGCACTTTGCAAAACCAGACCCTGGAGATGTGTGCACATATAGCCCACTCCTTGTTTGCCTTTGTTGTGCTCTACATGTTGCATAAATCACACACCATTTTATTAGAAAAACACTGTTCTTGTTAAAATTGTATATAAACAAGCCATCTGCCTCCACAAATCTATTTGAAGATTTTTTTTTCTTAACACTGGCAATTAGATTTCAAGGCACTTATGGAACACTTCTTTGATGAATACTGGGAGGATGACACATAGCAGTGTCTTAACCATTAATCAGACATTTGGCTTTAATTGATGTGCAGATTATGCTCCCTTTCAAAAGTGAGATAGTTAGTGTTTGTTCAATTACACCAACGCAGCTCCTCAGCAACTTCTAACAAAGAACACATACTACTGAGACGTTTCCCACAACATACCATGGCCTCAAAATCCCATTGGTTCACTATAGAATAAACAGTCACGAATTCCTGGAAATTAAAAAACAAAAACCACATGGACGGTAGGAGAAAATTAAATTAGTGACCCTAGGTAGAAGCAAGTAAGATTTTCAAGCATCCACTCTGTTTCCAATCTTATTTATTCTTTTTCTGGTATTAATCAACCTCTTAGATTTCCGTTTGGATCTGGCTTTTTCCATTACAAATCGAAGGATACTGTGGAATGACAACTTCAATATACCATAGGTTGTCTATTTTTCTTCTGAATAACACATGCAGAAGTTGATACATGTGTGTACAGAGTACAGGTAAAGAGCGGAGTATAGGCAGATGGGATGTGTGTGTGTATGTAAAGAGGAGGTCAGATACTGCCAAACTGGTGGATCAGTTCGCTAGGAGATGCTCTTCCTACAGGAAGAAAAAACCAAATCCAGACAGTCTTTTATTGATAGTTACAGATCCTATTTCATGAAATCAATAATGAATTAGAAGAAACTATGTCTAAGAGCCAGGCATTGGACTCAGGTTGTTTTGTCACCCTGAACAAATAAAATTTGCTTGTTTTCCAAAAAAAAAGGAGCAAATAACTCCAGCTTATTCAAGGTGCTTTAACACCAGCTGGTTGGGAAGTCCCCCAGGAAAGCATTTGACATGTCTTAATGAGTATAGTGTTTGAACATCTCCGTATTTCAGTGGACTTAACCATGGACCAGCATAACAAAGCACAGTTCTGTGAATCACAGCCTGAGTGCCGCATTGTAATTTGGCTGCAGCCTTTCAAAAAAAAAGGGCAGATACTTATCATTTATTAAAAATCAGTCCTCTTTCAGTTGTCTCCAACTGGGAGAGCAAATGATAAGACAATAAAACAAGACTTTCTGGGGAAAAAAAATGTCTTTCTGTGGAAAGCAAGTTAGATTGACCCTTTGTTGTTTTCATAGAAAAGTTCAGAATATTGTTCCCAAATTTTCTGTCTCTGATATGCACAGCACACCAAGCACATGTTTTAAGACTCAGTTTGCAACCTGATCTGCTCAGGCAGACCTCCTGTTCCTGGGAACTACTGATTGGTTTGGCCATGTAATGGGATGGAGACTGCCAGCAAAGAGGAGAACGAGCCTTCACCTAGACTGAAGATGTAGACTCCTGCCGTCTTCTAGGTAAAGAGATTTTCCATCTTCAGATGTTTTCCTTTTCTGCCTCCAGATGCTTCCATCTCCCTGATCTGCTGGTGATTGTTGAATATGGTGTTTTGGAGATGGTGTTTTGATGACGGTGTTTTGGTGATGGTGTTTTGGTGTTTTGGATGGTGTTTTGGAGCATTTATCTGTTCTGAACGTACAACATGGCTGGAATAACAGGCGCCTCTACAGTTTTACAGCGATGCCAGTTTAACTTAAGTTTTGAATAGACAAAATTGACCCCTTACAAAGCTCTGTTTAAACTCTTATCTTGCTTCATACCTTTTTGTCAATTCAGTCTCTTGTGCAAGTTAAATAAGATTTGGGAGTGTCCAAACAACCGTCTCTGCCAGTTTAAATAAGTTTTTGAAAAATATATATAGCTCAGCTGAGTAAGGTTTTGTTTAGCGTAAGGAACACAAATAGTAAAACATAGTAAGGATTACATGACCTTATCCCTACTTTCATCATTTCTGTACTTCTTTCCATTCATTCTTCTGAAATGTTGAGTGTACAGGAGCGTGTACAGCTCCTGACACATTAAGGAACAGATGTTCATTCAGCTTCCTGGTATGACCAGAATGTACATATATATATTGTGGTAATAAAGGGTTGAAAAGAAATTTGACCTTAACTGTTAGAAAAGAATTATTTGAAACTATCCCAAAGTTTACGAAACTTTTTGAAATCTAAATAACACTACTTGGTCAAGTTTGATTTTCTCCAGACTTGTTGCCTTGTCCTGTATTGATGACGAAAATTATCTTCATCACCTGCTACATTCCCTGTTCTTCACAGGGGTACAGAGGGAAGAAAAAAGACTCTAATGCTAATAAACATGCAAGCCATTTATTTCAATAGTTAGTAATCACTGTATAACGATTTACAAAAATTGCACATCCTCTGTTTAACTAAGGTTTTGTCTGTGATCATCATAATCAGTTCTGCCTGTTTGAAGAAACGCATGCTTGCACAGCTTGAAACATTTAAAACCTTTCAAGTCAGGCTTTGGCACCTCTGATGGTATGTACTGTGCTTATGACAGTTAATCATGTGAACTGAAGTTTTTTCTCTTCCCTTTAAACTTGGTAGATTTAAGATTATCTCTTTTTTTCTCTCATATTATTTCTTCAAAGTTAAGTTTCCAGTGCATGAAACTACTTGACCTGGAAAATAAACACAGCACCGCATATAGCACTGTGGGATAGCAAAAGAAATCTGACCTAGCTAACAAAAGAGGCACATCAAACAATGAGGGCCTGATTTTCCATGGTTCTTTTAGCAACAGTTTTAGAGTACTTATGCACAGGGATGTGTCTGCAATTGTCTTCAATGTCCAGTGCCCTCCATAAAGGAGTTTTAAAATCTGGTCCTTGAATCTTGAGTGACCTACCTTTAATTTCCTCACAGTAATAAAGGTTGACGTATATTACAGACTTCAGTGGAAACAGCTGATGTTTACTCCCTCTGACAAAATCAGGCCCTGCAGACCAGAATCTGCTGGTGAACCGTGACTGGGCTCCTCTCACAACAGTGAAGGTGTCTAATTTTATACCTGTGGACTCTTCCAGTGCTGCACAACCTTCTCGGTGATTTTTATTTTCCTAAAATTCAGGAACAGTTTTTTTCCTATGATCTGTGTTGCTTCTTTTTCCTTTGGCTGTGTGGCTTGAGAAGAGTCTGGCTCTGTCTCTTCTATGATCAGCCTTTCACGAGGAGCGGCAGACAGGAGTTAAATTACAATTTTAAACTCTTTTTCTCCTGACACTCTTGGTTTCTTTTACTTCTGTGCTCCAGGCTATGGTGTCTCTCCATAGCATTCGCTCCAGTTCATCGATGTCTTTCTTGAATGGAGTAAGGGACAAAAAGAGTACTCCAAATACACCCTGAAGAAAGCCAGATAGAGGTGCATAATTCCCAAAACTATATTTATTTTGTGTTATGATACTTACAAAATCCTTCCATGTTTCGTAGAATGGGATGTTCAGATGATGTTCTCAAGCCACTCTAGACATCCCCACTGGATGCAGGGGATCAGAGGGATGCACTTTTAGCGTGACTGAAAAATACTGTGTCCCATGTTTGAGCAAGTTTGGTATGATCCGTGGAAACAGGGATCCTGAAGTTATAGAACTACCTTGTAGCCAATGTTACATTTGTGAGCAGAGCAGTATTGCTATTATCAGTCCTTTGGAGATCCTATCTCAGATCCTCTGTTGTCGTTATGCTTTCAAATATCAGTCAGGATCTGTCTGGACCAGATACGAACTGGGAAGTGACCTCAAAGAGGAAATTTGCATGAGCTCTGAATAATATGATCCAGGTCAGTTCTGCTCAATTACGTAAAATAACCATTTCAGCAATGGAGTAGCCAGTAGTCATATTAAGATATTAGAAAGATAATAGATCATGATGCTTTCACATTAAAGAAGGCTGAAGGGTACAACAGAAGCTAAAGAACTATTGTAACTTTTTAAGTACTTGAGTAAAATTTGCATATGACTTCTCGTGGCAATTGCAGGGCATAGGTTATGGAATAATTCCGTGGAACAGGTAAGTTATGCAAGAGATAATGAGGGCTTTAGGCTCAAGATTAGTTTCTTAAAGGACTGCAGGGCAGTGTTCTCCCCTTAGACTGTGTCAAAGTGTACTCTACCATTCCGATTCACAGTATAAATGCCCACAGAATGTTTGCATCATCCATATACCTTATTTTGTCAGAGACAAAAAATTAATACAATGGACTACAGAAGTCACTTCTTTTCCCCTAAAAAAAAGGCAGTTGCCTCAAAAAAAGGTCTATCCCCCTATCTAGACATCAGGCTCCAGTATGAAGCTGGAGTAGGAGAGGATGGTATAGGTTGCCCCTCTTTAACTGTAGACATTCAGTGATTTCTTAAAATCAGATTCTCATAATGCTTCCCTTATCTTTGCTGCACCATTCTCTTCATGCTCTTGAGGCAACTTGTGTTAAGTTTGTCTCTCTCCTTTGAATAGTGCCTTGTATGGGGTCTGGCTTTGATGGGCACTCCCAGTTGCCGCATCAGTCCAAATTCTATTGTGAACATAGACGAGTGTTGCTAATAAATGATTACATTATGTATTTGTGAAGTAGTTCAGTGTCTCAGCAGAGAAGCAAGTTAGAAGTGCTGAGTGTTAAGGCATAGGGATTGTGGTGCTCAAGAAAATGATTACTTCTAACACCATTACATTTGTTTTTCAGTTCTGTTTGTATTGGGTGTTTCTGATGCCATAAAAAAAAATTCAGTTCAAATTTCATTTCAGAAGAGCATCAAAAGGTAACACTAAGTATTGGATACATGCTTATCAATAGCTATTCTTTGTCTCCTGCAGACATGATATCAGTTATAGAGAGATGGAATGTGGGTTGTACGAATTTTAGTGAGATGCTTGAAGTAAAAGCAATTCAAACAAGTGGATGTGTTGATGTGCATAAAAGAGGGCCACACTGCCACAGAATGTTCATGTGACCAAAACAATGACAGCACATGAACTGCAATCAGGTTTGGTTTAGCCCTTTCTGATGGTGAGCTGTGTTTCCAGGTGATCAGAACAATGTTTTTGGGAACCAAGATCGAGTGTTTGCAAAAGTCCTTACTTGTACTTCTCCAGCAGAGTTATCATACAGCAGACTTTTCCTTAGGTGAAGTTTTCTTTACATGGTCTTTTGAAAAATAAAGGGGAGCAGGAAGATCGTGACAACTGCTTTGCAGTGAGATGTCATCCTGGACAAAAATTTGGAGGAGAAATGTGAGTGTGCTTTCAGAAGGGTGCTTACAGAACAGTGTCTTGGTTCCCAGTCTGTACACTGACACAGTGGCTAAATACCATGGCATATCAAGGCCATTTGTGATTTTCTAAAGGTAAATTAACATGATTTATGGGAATTTATAAGGAACTGGATAAATGAAGGTATTTTTCATCTTGTCTCGTACCAACCTTGTAATTTTACCTCATTTAGCTTTCCATTTTGTTAAATATTTCCCACAATGTTTCCAATATAAATCTTTTTAGAAGATTTATTGTTTCTTGAGAGGAGCTGGAGAACAGCAGTGTGTCCTTTATCATACCTTTACAGTGTTGCCTGAAACCCAGCTTTGCTTATTGCAGTATTCCACATTATCACATATGCTTGGACACAAATAGACTACTTTCATTCAAGAAAG